>CM040447.1:2502544-3702544 GCA_022749755.1 Azadirachta indica
AATCTTCGATAAAAACCTACATGTCCAAGCAAAGAACGAACTTCCCGCACACTAGTGGTGTAAGGTAAAGATTGAATAATATCAACTTTAGCTTTATCTACCTCAATTCCCTTAGATGAAACAACATGGTCTAGAACTATACCTTGTTCAACCATAAAATGACATTTTTCAGAATTTAGCACAAGGTTAGTTTCTATGCATCTTTGAAGAATCAGCGTAAGGTTATGTAAACAATTATCGAAGAAGTCTCCATAAACTGTGAAATCATCCATAAATACTTCTATAATATGCTCAATATAATATGAAAATATGCTAACCATACACCTTTGGAAAGTCGCTGGGGCATTGCAAAGCCCAAAGGGCATACGATGATATGCAAAAGTCTCGAATGGGCATGTAAAAGTCGTCTTTTCTTGATCCTCTGTAGCAATTGCAATCTGAAAATAACCTGAATAACCATTAAGGAAACAATAGTAAGAATGACCAGCCAACCTTTCAAGCATTTGATCAATAAAAGGTAAAGGGAAGTGGTCCTTACAGGTTACAGCATTTAATTTTCTATAATCTATACAAACCCGTCACCCATTCTGAACACGGGTAAGAACTAATTTATCATTTTGATTTTTTATAACAGTTATTCCAGTCTTTTTCAGGACCACTTGAATTAGACTAACCCAATTGCTATTCGAAATAGGATAAATTACTCCAACTTCAAGAAGTTTGATGACCTCTTTCTTCACTACGTCCATCATGGGTGGGTTCATCTTCTCTGTGGTTGACGAGAAGGTTTTGCTCCCTCTTCAAGTAAGATATGATGCATGCATGTAGACGGGCTAATTCCTTTAATATCCGCAATTGTCTAACCAATAGCCGTCTTATGCTCTTTAAGAACCTGTACAAGCTTTTCTTCTTGCAGTGCACCAAGTTTACTAGAGATGATCACAAGTAACGCTCCTCCGTCTCAAGGAACACGTACTTGAGGTGACTAGGGAGAAGCTTCAAATTTGAAATAGAGGCCTGCAAAACAGAGGGTAAAGATCTCTTGTTAGAAATTGGTAACGTAATATTATGACCATTACCTGACTGTTGTAACTTCAAAAAATCATTCAACGCTGAGATAGTTTCTTACAAATCGGTACTCAAGACCAACTCCTTGTTATCTCTCTCAAGATTCTCACTAATGGAAACTTCTAATTTGTCTTTTCCTTCAAGTTCAAAGACTTCTTGTGCTAAAGAATTAATCATATCAATAGAATAAATAAGATTATCATCACCAAGATATTTCATGGCATCATAAATATTAAACTCAACAATTTCACCATCAAATTCCATGGTGAGTGTGGCACTATGAACATCTATCTTGGTCTTGGATGTCTTTAAGAATGGTCTTCCTAACAAAATAGGAGTGGTTTGATCATCATTCTCTATATCAAGCACATAGAAATCAACAGGAAAAATCAAATCATTAACTCGCACAAGAACATTCTCAACTACACCTTTAGGATAGGCATTAGATCGATCAACCAATTGAATCACAACACTAATTTTATTCAAAGGTCCAAGTTTCAAAGAAACATATATAGAATATGGTATAACATTAATAGAAGCTCCTAAATCTAACATGGCCTTCTCAAATCTAGTGTTACCTATCGTATAAAGGATAGTAAATATACCTGGATCTTTGCACTTCGCAGGAAGTTTTCTTTGAATAACTGTAGAAACAGTCTCTCCTACTTTTACCTTCTCACATCCTTTAAGTTTCTGTTTTTGCTTAATTGTAAATAGTTCTTTCAAGAATTTAGTATAACGAAACACTTGTTTAATAGCATTTAAAAGTAGAATATTTACCTCACATCCACGAAAAGTCTCATATAAATCTTTATTTTGCTCATCTTTTCTAGATTTTGCTAATGTTTAAGGAAAAAGAGGTACTAGTTTATAATTAAAAGGAGGTGGAAACTTACGCTTCGGTTCATCATTGTCATTAGGTATGTTTCTATCTACAATGATGTTTTTCTCCTTTTCTTGCTTCGATGATGTAAGGGATGCCTTTATCGGAATCTCAACCTCTTTACCACTTCTCAAAACGATTGCATTTGCATTTTCTCTTAGATTTACAACCGTTTGAGAAGGTAACTTCCCAGAACTTTGTGCCGCTAGTCGACTAATTACAGTTGGCATCTGACTCATCTGATTGTCCAAACTTTGAATATTGGCCCTAGCCTCTTGTTGAAATAGTTTCGTCTCTTGTTGAAATTGTAAAATATTAATGGCGAGAGACTTGACAATATCTTCTAAAGATATACCAGAATTAGAAGTTTGGCTCGGTTGTTGTCTAGGGGGGTATGGTTGCTTATATTGTTGGAAATTTGGGCGGTTTTGAGTTACGGGCTGATTTACTTATGGATTTACATAGCTAAGATTGGGGTGATCCCTCCATCCGAGATTATACGTGCTCAAATAGAGATCATACTTCCTTTGGGGTTGTCCAGGAAAATCACCTGCAGCATTCACTTGCTCAATGGGTTAGTCTTGAAGAGTTGGGCACATATCAGTTGGATGTCCTTCTATCGAACAAATCCCACAAACGTTCACCGTTTGCAAATTACCTACAGCCATTTGATGAACAAGAGAAGTCAGACTCGCAATTTGTTGTTCAAGGGAGGAAATATTTACTTCATTAACATGCTTTGATGGAGGGTTAAGCTTAGTGCCAAATTGTTGAGAGTTGGCTATCGTATTTGCAATCAAGTTTCTTGTGGCCTTGGGAGTTTTATCCACCAATGCTCCTCCAATAGCAGCATCAATCATGTTCCTATCAGTGGGTAAAAGGCCCTCATAAAAATACTAAATCAGTAGCTGCTCGCTAATTTGATGATGGGGCAGCTTGCACATAATTTCTTGAAAGATTCTCAATATTTATGTAGGGACTCTTCATTGTGCCGCCTTACACCACAAATTTCTTTTTGAATGTTGGCCACCCTCGAAGCTGGAAAATATTTTTCCAAAAACAACCTTTTCATCTCATTCCATGTGGTAATACTCCCAGAGGATAGATAATAGAGCCAATGCTTAACTGAGTCCTTCAAAGAAAATGGAAAAGCTCTAAATTTAATTTGCTCTTCAGTCACCCCCGTGGATTTCATACTCGTGCATACCACATGAAGCTCCTTTAGATGCTTGTGAGGATCTTCACTTGCAAGGCCATGAAAAGTGGGTAGGAGATGTATTAGTCCAGATTTTAACTCAAAAGTAGTAGTAACATCTAAAGTAGGGAAAGTTATGCATAAGAGTTGCTAATTTCAAATTAGGGGCAACAAGCTCTTTCAAAGTTTGATTTCCAGCCATGAATTCCTCATCTTCTAAATTAGAATTGCTAGCAAATATGGAATCAGGAGCTAGATTGTTCTCTTCATAATTTCTCCGAGCTTCTTTCTTTAACCTACGCAAAGTTTTCTCTATTTCTCGATTGTACTGCAAATCGCCTCGATTAGAAGATCGAGTTATAGTCATAAACAATCAAGGAAACTCTAATAAATTATAAAAAAAAGACAAAACAAATCAGGAAAAATCTATAATAAAAAATTCTACCCTAAAACACAATCAAAGTGATATTTTCTTCTCTTTTTTTTTAGAATGAAATAAGGATCACAAATAGCATAAAATTCAACTAGAAAACTCCTCGGCAACGATGCCAAAATTTGGTTTGCTGTTGCAGACAGCCAAAAGTAAAACCTAAACTCCTAAACAAGATACATGTAGTGATGTGAGTAAGGATCGTTCTTACGGAGGATATCTAACCTAATTTTATGGCTACGTGAACAAGGATTGGGGGGGCGGGGGGTTTTGACTATAAGGAAAACAGTTTTAAGAAAACAATTAAGGAACAATTCAAATTTGAATATCAAAATAAAACATGGTCTAAGTTAACATCTACCATCAGAATTTTTCAACTAATCATCAATATTGGAATATATCAATTTACACTTTGAATATTCACTGTTGGACCTATTTTTCCTATCTCTTCTTAATTGTAGTTAATTAGAAAATTAGTGATCGAATCAACCCTAACTACCAAATAACCCAAGAAAAGTCCTAAAGGTTTAATTTAATAGCAGTTTTAAGAATTAAAGAGATCAATTAATTTAAACAACGCAAGCATAAGCGGTTGCATTTAGTTTAGTTGAACATTCTTCCTAAGATCTAATAATTTCTGACGCAGCAAATCATTAAATTCTATTTGCTTCACTAATAAGACGAATCAAACAATTACGGATTTGATATCTTACTTGACGGTAGATTGCAACGAATGATAAACTAGTAGGCCTCCTAGTAATTAGACGAAACAATCATGAAAATAGGCTCAGAAGAACATTCATTATTTAAGCATAAATTAAACAATAAGAATCAAATTAAATCACATAGTTTTATTAATTCCGAGGCTTTCGTTTTCTTCGACCAATTATAAAAGTTTAACCACACAGGGCCATGATGACAGTTCGAAAGAAAAATTAGAGAAGAGAAGAGAAGAGAGGAAAAGAGAGGAGCCCGCTGTCTCATGATTTCTCCTCCTTTTTAAAAACAAAATTCACTTCCTAGAATTCTACCAAATCTTCTAAAATAAAAATATTCAAATCTGAATAATTAAGGAAAAATATTAAAAACAAAATAAAATCTTAATGTAAATAGGAGGGTAGTGATTTGAGCTGTAATTTCCATGCAAAAAGATCTGAAAACTTCCAAAAATAAACCGCATTAAATCCATGTATTAAAATTGTGGGCCAAGGAACATTCCAGAGAGTCAACCACACAGGTAGAGTAAATTCAAGCCCAAATTTGTCCTTGATGCAGCCGAAATCTCTCAAAACTCAAAACATGAAAGTTGTAGACCCTTTTCTTGACGCTCTACAGCATCTTGAATAATCTCAATTTGAACTTGGATGGGAAAGTTATGCCCAGATTATGAAGCGATGTCGAAACTATCCAAAATCCTGTAATTAGCTTTGTTTTGCACTTAATGTCTTCATTTGCATCCTGAATCAAAATATGAGAATAATTAGTACATTTAAAAACTAAAAAAACGTAAAGAACTGGAAAATTAAGGGAGAAAAATATGGCATTCTGCATTCTTATCAACAGTATATGTTTTCACTTTATAATTTCACTAAACAGTCTTTGAAAATTTTTATTGAGAATGCACATTACCCCTTTATTTTTGAGTCAATGTCTAATTACACCTTATATTTTTTCTAATACCACATCACCACCTTGACTCTTATTTTTTTTTTTTTGTTTTGCCCTTCGATTCAATTAGTTTATAAAATGATAAAATGATAAATATTTGAAATATTAAAAAACAAAATTAGAATTCAAGAGGGTGATATATTAAAGAAAGTATACGGGTAATGGGGAATTAACTCAAAAATTAGGGGAGAATGGGGCATTCTCCCAATTCTTCTACAAGTTCTACTTTTTTCAAGTTTTAGTAGAAGGAATTCCTTAGAAGTTTTGCTAATTGGGTTATGTTTTTCTATGTGTTGTTTTATAGGTTGTGTTAGTAGTTTCAAGTAAGAAATCAAAACTTTTTCTAAAATTTTGTATTAGGGAAAAATGTTAATATATGTTTACTTTTTATGATGATTATTTTATAGAAAGTGAGTGACTTATTGTTAAGCATAGAGGAATTTTATTAACTCGTCATTATTATGAGGTAAGTAGATTTATAAATGATATGTTTTAATTAAATGCTTTGAACTATTAATGACAATTGTAAGTATGAATATGTTTTAGAAGAATCAAGAGCTATTTCATGCAACTATTTCAAGTTAATTTTTCTAGAAACTAAATTGAACTCTAAATTTTCTTAATTTGTAAACAAATAAGATTTTTTTGGTTTAAAGCAAAATAAAACTTTATTTATGCTAATAAGGTTTACTAATTGAATAATTGTAATTAGGTTTACTAATTGAATAATTGTGTCTTTTCTCATCTAAATAGTGTTTCTAAATGATTTTATTATTTTTGCTAAATGCATATTTTTGCTTACATGGGAAAAAAATTATTTTGTTTGTACATAAGTTATGTATTTATTAAATCATAAAATGCATTATTTTCTTGTCAAATTCTTAGGTAGTTACAAGATTTATTTTCTTCAAACATTTGTTTTAAAAATTATTATTAGTGGCACTATTTCATAAGAATTGTCAAATGCATTACATAAATTAAACATGAGAAATAAATGTTATTGAACTTATTGTACATAAAAAGTCATATTCAGTAAATATTGTTTAGTTCTTTTTTTATAGTAACTGTTTCTACTGCCGATTAACTAGTTAGGTTACTGTTTGTACACTTATTGATAGTTAATAACTGAATTTCTAAGATACGATTATACTAAATTGTTGTAAATAAGACACCAATGAGACAACGAGCTACTTGTGATGTTATGAGACATGAGCTAAATATATTTTTAAATATTTTGTTAAATGTTCTAAATCTAGCATATTCTTGTTTTATTAAATGTGATATTCATGCTTACATATGATTGAATGTTCTTATTAAAATAAGAAATTTTAACTGTAATATTGTTCTTGAAATAAATGTATAAAGAGTAAATAATTATTTTTTTTTGCTAATTGTATATAATATTATGTATAAATTTACTTGCCGAGTATGCGGCTCATTCCTTACTAATATTTTGCAGATTAAAGTGTATATAAGAAGATTGAGTTGATAGAGATTTGAGCTAGACCATTTTAAAGATGAAAATATTTAACTTTGCATAAGGAACGACAATTTGTTTAGAGGTTGTTTTTGGCTTAAGTTTTTAATAAATGTTTGATACATTTTGAGGTTTTACATTGTTATTTGGAGATTTTTTTTTAATTTGTAATGTTAAAGTTGATATAAATTGAAGTTTAAGTTGCACTTTAGTTTTTGTCCTGTTAAGGCAAAATTTGGGGTGTTATAGTAAAGTATGCTTAAATTTGTTAAGCAACAAAAAGAAAAAGAAAAATGAACAAATAATAAATAATCAAAACAAATAAAGAACATATACATAAAAGGCACCTTGTAACTTCAATTCATATTACAGAGTTAGGACATCAATGTCATTAGCACAAGACTTCGAGTTGGCACACTCCAAAGTAATAGTATGCCTCATTGACTTGCTAATTGGTGCCAAATGCACATACTAATCCTTCTTCACCATGCTAATGTCTATAATGTGGATAGAGGAAGAAGATGAATGTTCCACCAACATCCCTTATTTGTGTTTTATCTTTTGTTTATCCCTAGGAACGATAATGTTGGAGACATTTTCGATAGTACCTATATGAAGAGCTTTAAAAGGATCGAATAAAGCCGGACTATCGGGGTATGGGTTACTGGTAGACTAATCTTAGGAACATTGGCTCCTATATCATTGCAAGATGGTTTGTCGCCCCATGCTTGTGCCTTTTCTTCTATCTTCAGCTATTTTAGAGCTATTCCTAAAAACAAGAAAACATATTACCGAACTAACAAAAACAATAACCAAAATAAACAAACATAAGGAGAAGTAATTACCACTCCTCCTAACCTTGGTAACCTAAAAAATTAACCTAGCAGCTTTTAATCTATAATTAGAGAAAAGATCTATAGGTATCCTAGAATTAAATATCACTAATTGAACTTTTTCCTTTTAGATCAGAATTAAGTGTTGGCCTTTTACCGTGAAAAGTTGAAATATCAGGAAATCAGATAGATTCACATAATTGGAAATTGTATAAGTTAAATCAAACAAAACAATAAAATAAAACAAATAAAAAAAGAAAAGAAAAAGAGAGAGAAACAACAAAAAAGCAAAATAATAATATGCAAAAAACTCAGATAAAAACAAGGCAAGGCAATAAAAACCTTCGTTAAAAGAGGATATAGGAATTGAGAATTTGTAATCTACGGCTAAACCATCTATTTTTTCAAGATTTATTAGAGTTCGAGAAATTGGATATTGGTTTTTCCTCCTGAACCTAATAATAAGATAATAAAAACTTGGATTCATTTTAGGACCCTCTCTTACCTAATACAAATGATGACACTCTGGAAAGAATGGCTCACAATTACCCATTTTTCTTTATGCGACATACATACCAATTAAGGCTCTTCAAAAATTTAAAATCAATTGGCATGGGACCAAATTCAAGCCACTTAATTTTAGAAAACTTCAAGAAATCTTCTTTTGATATCTCAACATCAAGGTGTGTGAAGGCACTGTCCTGAAAGCTATTTTTACCCCATTAGTTTGGTGGTAGTATAGCCTTAAGATACAATAATAAACTCACTGTAAGGCTGCAAAACAAGTACAATAAGTGTACAACAACTAGATGAAAAGAACAAGAAAGTTGATGGCGATTTTAGTAAGCAAGAATTTGACAAACAAGGAGAAGAGAATGAAGAATGAAATGAATGAATCATGTATCCACAGTTATTTATAAGTAATAGGTGCCTATTTAGACAGTCACCTTAACTGTCTTAACGCCTATTGACAATAGGTAGTTAAGATGGTTATGACATTTGATTCCCAACAGACGTCGCAACGACTTATAACTACACTAATCATCCAAGTCTCCCAAAAATGAACATCTTGCAACTACCAAAAATAGACGTCTTGTAACTACCAAAAACAAACTTAACTTATTCAATTTAAATTAGAAATTAAATAAGTAAGGCCAAAAAATAAAAGTTCAAAACAAAACCTATAGCGCACACACTTGTAGGGGGTTCCCTGCGCATGACGATGAACATTAAATACTTTCTGGATTAAGCCCCCATAATTGGGCTTAGGCTACTTGTCTTGTTTGCAAGGGAAGCCCTTATGCTACTTTATTAACTCACTTTATGATTTTTTTCCATTTATAAATACTTCAAGAGTCTTACAACTAGTCAATGTGGGATGTTGATATTTTTAAATACCACACAAATATACAACACTTAATATTTTTATGAAATATGGCTCCAGTGAGAACCTAATAACTAGATCTAACAACACTTCAAAGATTTCCTGAGGTTTGCTAGCCTTCTCACCTCTTCTTGGTAGCTTGAAAGTAACTAAATATGGAATATCATACCTATTTCGTAAATTCCCATAGAGTGGACTTCTTAATTGATGAGCAAATCTATTCCAGTTCGTATGAACTTTCCCAAGTACAATAAATGGATAGGGATAGCAGCGTATGATACAGTATAGTTACCTTAATATTGTTATCTATTCTTACAACAATTTTCATATTCATATCTTATTCATATTTGTAGTGGATATTATATTTAATATCCATATCCTTATAAATGGATATTTGCTAATATCCAAATCTTAATAGATTTTTTGTGTATAATATATGTATCATTATAAAAACAGTAATAAAATTCATAATTAGATTTTTAATATTTTGTAAATTAATATACCATGCTAACAAATAAATTTAATGTCTTAAGTATATATAATTTTAATATTCAATGATCATGACAATCTATAAAATTGTAAAAACTTAATAAAAATAAGAAATTTATAACAAAAACTCCTCTCATATCCAATCAAAATAAAATATTTAAAGAGTAAAATCTAAAAATAAATAAAATTTTAAGTCAATAACTAACAAATAATCTACATCTTTATTATTTATCAAATTTTATTTCTTAACTCAAGATTTGTAGCAACCATCCACCATGATGCCTACTACGTAAAATTAAAAACTTTATATTCAATTAATCATTAATTCCTTAATTTAAAAGTAAATTATCAATAGATAATTTGTTTATAATATCTAATTATTATAATATTATTTACCTCATCCATAACATCTTCATCTTCCAAATATTTGAAACTTTTTACTTGGGTGGAAGAACTTGAATCCAGACCATGAAACAAATAAATTTAATTATTTATTTATGAAAAATATAAATTAACAAAGATTATCAATATATTAAAAAATAAATACATTCTTTTAACATTAAATTCAGCCCACAACTAATCTTGAGCGTATATTAAGGCCTCTAATGTCTTCTGATGAAGTTTACTATGATGCAGAGAAACAAATCTACACTAGCACTAAAAGCTAATTCAAATGCAATGTAGACACAAAAATAGCCAAAACATCTCTAGCAATCACTTGCAAAATAAGATAGTTTGATTCATGCACCTTTCACCATTTTAATATGTCAAACATTTTAAATCTTAAGATGACATTTTTCTCCAAATAGTAATCCAACTCAGTTTTAGTTTGAGTAACACTAGTGCTTTGATTTACCAATACATCATATTGTGTCATTGTTGCCTCATTTTTTGAGTGAACCCCCTTTGAATGAAATGATAAAGCAACTGAAGGCTGAACAACTTCCTTATTTGTTTTAAACCTTGATTGATAATCTTTTACCGAAGCATAACAAAAACTATTAATTTTCTCAATTTCAATTGTACAATCATCCCTATACAACAAAGAAAAATAATATTGCACTAGTTTTAATTTATATCTAGGGTCTAAAACAATTACCACGACTATTATCCTATGAACTACATTTTAATACTTGTCAAACTTTTCAATCATTTTTTCAGTCATTATCCTTATTTCACCACTAATAGAATTAAGTCACTCTTTAATAGACAATTAAATCTCACAAATATATGGAAAAAGGTAATTGGTTGTAGGATATTTAGTGCCACAAAATAATGTAGTCACTTCATAAAATGATTCAAGTTTATCATGAATTTCTTTTGCAAACATCCAATCTTCATTAGTAGGCAAACATTTATATTATTTTCTCGATAAATCTTTGTAAATCAAAGCACTTTGAAGCATCAAATAAGTATAATTCCATCTAGTTTTATAATCAGCAACTAACTTATTAGTATGAGAAATATATTCAACTTATAAATTGTCCCAACAAATGTCTCTTCCCTTTCGGTGTTGCTATCTAATATAAAACACTATTTTGAATTCTCTTAATACTATCATTAATTATAGTCATGCCATCTATATGAGTAGCATATTGCATGTGAAACAATTTTCCACTCAACATCAATGAACCACTAACAAGCTTCTCTAACAAAATTTCAACCATTGCATCATTTGAACTACAATTATTAACAATGTAGACAATTTGTAATCAATGTTCTAATCTAACAAGCATTTCATCAAAGTTTCAACAAGAACTCTAACAGCTGTGGATATGACATATATATAAACCTAACAAGAAAATAGTATTTTGTAATAAATATCATGTTATGCCATGTATAAAATATTGAGTTAAAATAAAAGAAACTTAATTCTCTAGAAATTATCTCATAATGCGACTTTGCATCACCCAATAATTATCAACAAAATGCATTGTTACAACCATAAGACCCCTTTTGTTAGTTGCTAGAAGTCTATATATTGGTAGTGATAGCAACTCTTTCCTTATTTGCCTCCAACAAAACTAATTGTCTTAACCCTTTTATAATCATAAATATTTAAAATATCATTTTTCAGTGTATTAAATGAAATGAACTTAAACATAGGTTAAAAATATTGACAAACTTTCTAAATCTTGTTCAACCATATTAAATGGGTATTTATGCATGATTATCATGGTAGTTAGCTCTTTCCTAGCACTTTCTTGATTAAATGAAAAAGTAGACACGTTGCTTTCAACTGCATGAGCTTGTAATCTTTTCACATTGGAATCAAATATAAGGTTTTATCCTATGACTTATGAGATATTATTTTATTGTAATAACTAATACTTTTATTCCTCTGCCTCTTAAAGTGAATCCACACTTGATTTAATTTTTTACTAGTAGCTTGACTAGTAAGTTCTTCACTTGTAGTAGAGCTTAATTTGAATCTATCTTATAAAATTGGCTAGAAACGTCACTAAGAGCAAGTTATTCATTAGCTTTTATTATTGTGAAATCCATCTCCATTTTTTACCTATATATATACATATTTATATATCAATTCGATAAATCAATTACTTGACTTTTTCATTTACATTAAAATTTTCACATAAAAAATTTCATCTAATTAGGTTGCAAGTTCACAGAATATTTCAAATAAAAATAATATATAGACAGCTTGTTTTACAATTTATAGATTATATGTAAGTTGCAAATTAATTAAGGAATTAAACATTATATAATTATTCATTTCATTGGATTGCAAATTCACACCTACCTGATTACATAGAGAAAAACACAAAACATACGGTTATAAAGATGCATATATGGTGACGTCTTTTAAACTCCTTACGATGCTATACACACACACATACACATACATACATACTTGTACTTAACTTATATGCAAGGAATATCAAAATTCTATCATCTTTGATACAGGCAGGATAGTGGGTAGGATAAAAGCGCCTTGTTAAATGTCGAATCTTGTTCAATTTTTTAACACAGTGATTAGCTAAACATTCTAACGGATAATATTATTTATCGTTCTAAACCTAACAATTTGAAATACGAGTGTTAAGATAATAATCTCATAAAGGACAAAATCAAATGGAGAAACTTTATTGAATGAAAGATTACTGAAACAATAGTATAGTGTCACAAATTTAATTACTCTGTATGGCTTTAGCAAGCAATTCCTTGCACAATTATCACTAAGCCTAATTTACTCAAACTTGGAGAGAAGGAAAGAATAATACAAAGAAAGGAAACTTTGTAAGAATGAAACACATTATATTATTTAGTTTGTTTTCCAAGCTTGGTTAATTATAAATGCACTTACCTCCACTTATTTATACTTGAGGAGGTTGGGAATACATGGTGAGGATTATATCTCACTTTGACACTTTGGATGGTTAGGATTAATCATCTAGAATTAGACATTTTTTAGGTCAAAAATATCTTCAATATTTCACCTACCACCTTATAGAATAAAGGTGCTTAATATTTCTAAAAATTGGCCATTTTAGGCCACTTATGCATACATGATTAAGGATGGATTTTGGGTTTAATAGCCTACATGTCTGTATGCCCAATTTAGGTAACGTGCTCTAAAATGGCCACAAAACATGCATACAAGCATCTACTCCTAAGCGACCCTTATACATATTCTGTACGCCGAATTCTGCTCTTGAATTACAATTCACTCGGGTACTATTCATTGGAAAATGTTTTCCCTTGTGTACTTGTGCGCTTATTTTTGAAACTTGAGCTCTATTATTTCGGGGCTAGCATGCTGATGAATCCTTTTGGTTATGGATATTCCGCACATATTTTGTCATTTCGTGATAATAAGCTTCGTACAATAGAGAAACCTTAAAGTTTTAAGTTGAATTAAATAAGGAAAGAAGTCCTTCCTAATACCAAATGTAAGAATTAAATAACATACTAAATACGATAATGCAAACTGAAAAAAAAAAAGACTATCAAAACTAATTAAATTCTAAAATTGTCCTACATCAATCTTTCTCTTTTGACGTGTTCATTGCAACATATTCTAAAATTGATCAATTAAATTAATCCAAATTTTAAATTAATATTAATTTATAACGCACTCCTTAAATGCTAATTAATTGACTTTTCATGCACCATGCAGACATTAAGTGTTCCTTATATGAAGTCATCACGCAACAAGTCTTCTAGAATGATGCGAAGGGTAATGAAGAATGTTCTAACTGTTGCTAAAAATGGATAATCGTGCATATATATATATATATATATTGCTAGGATTGCATGGCCTTAGAATATGCTTATTAATTAATTATTTATAATTATAATAAATGCTAATCTTAGGTTCCATCATTTTTTGGCATTACTCAGAAAATTCAATCATTATCACTTGAATGACTGAATCCTTTAGCCTTTCAACAAACTTCATCTATATATATATAGGGTGTGTGTGTGTGTGTGTGTAAGATTTTATACACTCAATATAAACTTTGTGCATATCATATAAAAGAGTTAATGGAGAAGAACACTGTAGTTTTAAGTGACGGAACTGCAACAGCGCAACAATGAACAAATTTGGATGGTAGCAAGATGGTTGGTGGTGTACAATGGGGGAGGATGGAAAAAGAGTAAAACAACTAAAGATTAGGTGAAGACTTATGTTTACTTAATCAATCTTTTGTTTTACATATAAAATGACGTCGTTTTATATAATTCAAAGTGATATAGTTTTGATAACATAATTTTAAAAAAATACAATAAAATAGATATCTTTTGCGAATATTTGCAGGATCTTTTAGAATATTTGTATCCTATTTATATCTAATATGGATTTAATACCCTCTTTTCATATCCTATCCATATCTCTTTATTACAATTAATGTATTCTATCTATCAAGATTGGGTACGGATGGATATTTGTGAAAACAGTATCCATTACCATTCCTATAAATGGGCACCTTAAAATGTATTGGAACAAACTTTCTGGTGTTCAATATCTCTACCACCTTAATTGAATCACCAATCCATTATAAATCAATATCCATAACTTATAAATCTAAGTAAACTATCACTTAAAAAGGATAATGTCGTGACCTTGGTCTACTTTCTTAAATGGGTTTTCTTTTTTAAATAAGGACATCCTTATAGGTATTTTTATCTAATCAATTCCAAGCATCCTAGTCCATGGATAATGATTTAAAATTAGTATACAATAAATCATGCAAAGGGGGGAAGAAAAATCACAAACCCAAATCTGGCAACCAGAGACAGAAACCAAAACCCAGAAAACTCATTCCACTACCACAAAATCTAGGCACAAATACAACTAAACAAATGACTCAGTCAAACAATACCCAAAAAAATAGAAGCAAAGATGAATCGACAAAAGAAAGGCACTTGATCATAAAAGTGCAATGGTGAACTCTTTTCACAAACAAGTTCCTCTTTCTGGTTGTAAAGAAAGCAATATCATCGCAATGAGGAGTTCTTTCTTTTGAAATAGAGGTTGAAATTCAAAATACAAAGATGAAGTCATTTTTAAGCCTAAACACTTATAAAATGAATGTTAATAAATTCTACATCGAAAAACTGAACATTATTTGACAAAGTTGATAAAGCAGAAAAATGTTTTAACATCTAAACCCCTAAGTAAAGTTTCGAGTAACAATTATGAATAACTACTATTAAAATTGGGAGACGTCACTTCGAATCTATTGTCTCGTGGTCTTGTTGGAATGATGTTTGTTATTTGATACGCAACAAGATAAGCCATTTAGGCTTGAAATAGGAAGGCTGAATCTATACCATAAAGAAGGCCCAACAAAAGAAGAATAAGAATCTCCAAATTAAGAAAATGGACCATATGTTTTTCTAAGGCTCCAACTTAATAAACAATTTCAGCCTAATACAAAATAGTACATTACAGTTAAAATATAAATTAGGATGATTAATCAACGATAATAGAACCTTACTAAAATTAATATTCTAAATGATATAAGGAATTAAGAGGCATATAAGAGAAAAAAAGGAAGAGAAATAAGGAACTTTTTTCCACATAATAGACAAATTTACTAGTTGATATTAAATAATAAAATTTAGTATCAATAATTTTAATAAACAAGTTTTTAGTACTCTATTTTAAAAAAATAGCATAAATATTTAAAATCAAATAAGAGTATTTTGGATAATACTATCTTTTAAAAAAGCTTCAAAAATTATACTGCTAAAAACTCAAATTTTAAATTTATTTTAGTGGAAAGAAAATGACTTTTTTAATTATTAAAAATCCTTCTCCAATACTAATCAAACAACAACAAAAAATTTAAAAAGGGTTTTTAATATTAAAAAATCTTTGTAACTAATTAAAAAGTTAAGTCAACCGTACAGTTATTGAGAATTTTTTCAAAAGAACTACTATTTGCACCCAAAATTCAATTTTAACTATATTCAAAATTTTCTTATAAAATGACTAGTCTCATAAATTTTTGAACGAAAATATTTTTACAACCAACTTTAATAAAAGTAATATATTTTTCCATTGTGCTACAATAACTTTTGAATTTAAATACAATGAACTTGAAAGTTATTTTTCAAATTAATTGTAAAATGCTTGAAACTCAAAAATAATTTTTCAGTTCATTATACTACAACATATTTCAAAGTTAATGAAATATTCGAAAGTTATTATAATATCTGAAATAATTTTTAATTTTATTGTACTATAACATGTTCGAAAATTATTGTGATACTTGAATATTATTGTATTATATTTTTGTTAAGTTGGTTGTAAAGACATTTTTGTTTAAAAGTTATGAAATAGACATTTTTAAAATTTTTAAATAATAATTAAAATTAAATTTTAAAAGTAAAATATGATCATTTTAAAAAAATTTGGGTTTATTTTACAAATTATATGGTAATTTTTTTAAAAATTATTGAGAGTAAAATGTGCATTAATTCGATAATCCTTTTTCCGGGTAAACCAGGTAACCCATACGTGGCAATACCCTATATTATTAAATTTACAAATTTCACGTGCATACATGGCAACACCTTCAATAAATTGCAAAGCGATGAGGACGATGACGTGGAAGGAAGAGGAGATTGCTCACTCACTGTGATTCTGTCTGGTCAACATTTAACAGGAACTTGTTCAGTCTCAGATTGATTATCTATCATCATAATCAAGCTATGATCCGTGCTGCAATCACCAAGAGGCTCCTGTCGTCGAGGCCTAATCGCCCAATTTTATCATCATCTTCTTCTTGGTTTCTAAACAGAAATCATCAAATCAATAGTAATGTCAACGATAACGATGTGATCAAGAGAACGCCATCGACTTCGTCTTCTTCGTCGTCGTCGGCTTCTTATCATGTGAGTTCCGGTGACTATATGCGTGGAGCAGTGTTTTGGGATGTAAATAAGCCGCTCAGTATCGAAGAATTTCACTTGCCTCGACCTAAAGCTGGTGAAGTTCTTATCAAAACCAAAGGTATTTTTTCCTTGCCTTTAACTTCTCAATTCAAAATTTGCATCAGTTGAATTGAACCGAGCCAATCTGAACCTTGATGTAATCAATCAATTCTTTTAAATGCTGCTGCAGCTTGTGGAGTCTGCCACTCTGATCTTCATGTTATTAAAGGTGAAATTCCGTTTTCTAGTCCTTGTGTTGTTGGACATGAGATAACTGGGGAAGTCGTTGATCACGGACCCCTTACTGACAACAAAATCATTCAAAGGTTTTTTTTTTTAATTTTATGGAGGTTTCATATTGCTCTACAATTTTATCTTTGTAATTTATCAGAAGAGGAAAACCTATTCTTAAATTTTATTTTTTCTGGTGTTTCAGATTTCCGGTGGGATCTCGTGTTGTTGGAGCTTTTATCATGCCTTGTGGCAATTGTTCCTTCTGTTCCAAGGTAATGTTTTGATAACCTGTTATGTTTTATCATCAGTAATTGTAGGAATGCTTTTAGTATTCTACATTTTTCTTGAGAGTGTATATGTGGCAAACCATAAGGCTGATAGCATTAGCTTCTTTGGTTGGATAATAGGGCCATGATGATTTATGCGAAGATTTCTTTGCTTATAATCGGGCAAAAGGAACACTTTACGATGGTGAAACTCGGCTGTTTCTCCGTGATAGTGGTAACTTTTTTTCATTTTTAAATTATAGTTGAAAATGTGCAGAATTATTAAATTTGTTATCTCATAATATAGCCTTCTTAGCAACAATCAAATACCCATAATAGTTTGATATACATGGTTATTATTTTTATCTATAGATAAGTACACATAATTATGGGGAATGCTAAGGAAAGAGGGCTAGAGAGGAGGTTTACAGACTTAAGGATCTTAAAAGATTATATTTTAGTGAAGATCACCAAGAAGACAAGCTCCTCCAACGGTAATTTGACATGTGGGAGCACTCATGACCAACCTTTTCTTTCTTAAAATAAATTCTTGATATATTAAGAATGATAAGTCTCTAACATGGGACCAAAAAGCAGACAACTTGCCATTAAACTAGGCATTTTATCCAAGATTAGCTTGCATTTATATAATAATATATCAGTTTTCTTTAATGAATTAATTGTTTATTATTAATAGACTTAACATATTGTTTAAGTGAAAGAAATAGAATCGATGTATTGTACAAAGCATTGGAGAAGAAAATTATTCAATATATTCATCCTGCACTTTCATGGTGATCCTCTCAATTGTGAAATCTCACTGTTGTGAAGCTATTGCTGCTATTTGCAATAATTAGTCATCAAGGGTGGTACCATTGAAGATATATTAATACTAAAAGTTCTGCTAGTTAGTCTTCTCCAACACATTTGCTTAAACAGTCCTAAGCATAATCTAAGTATTAAAAAATGATTCACTAGCTGTAAGCATATCAACTTATGGTACTCTTCTTCCTCTTTTTCAAATTAGCATAAATTTGATACGAGATGGAGTTAATGTCTATACCAGAAGGGACCCCCCCTTGGTAGAAAACTCAGTGGTGCCACACATTCTTCCTCGGAAACACATTAATTGAAGAACATATAAGCACCTTATAGAAGGATTTAAACTTGAAATATGTATATGTAATATCAAACAAAAGCCTATAATCATCCCATCTGCATACTTGATACTTGGAAAGACAACTAAAGAAAATCTATGCCAATTCTTATATTCCAATTATGTGCAAATTCCTTCCATTTTGTTCATGCGGGCAATCATGGCTGCACTTTATTTTTGGTGACATTGATTCAATCTAGAAAGTGAGTGGAGATAGATTTAACTTAGATTAGGTGTAAATTTTGATGGACAGCATCAGACTAGATCCAATTTAAGACTCTTGACTCCCAGTGGATTTTCTATGTAATATCAGTAAATTATAATGTAATTTGTAATATTAAAAAAAATTAACACCAACCTAGGGACCACTCACTTTTTCACTACATTTGACATCTTGTGTTCCCATCCCACAGCAGCTGTAGCTTCAAGGTATCATCACCTTAATCTCTTAAGTTCCCCAATTTGGTTTCAATAGTCTTTCATGGTGCAACGCTAATAATTGTATCTAGGAATTGGTATCATCCACCTTCTATTACTTTTGTAGCACTTATCCATCAATGCTTCTATTAGGACTATCCGTTTCAATACCAAACCTTCACATCTATTTATGAAGAATCTTTATAGAAATGACTAAACTCACTCCTGTATTGCCAACTTCTTTTGGTTAAATTTTGCTATTTTCACTCATTGTTCATCAAATTTCATTGTCAAAGGGCTAGTATTTTGTTATTGTTTCAATTTTTTTAAAAATAAATTTTAGCGGTTCTCTGAGACTAGTGAAATGTAAGGTAAAGTGTTTTGAGTAAACTATGTTCTTGGAGGTGCAATGATTTTTAAAAGCAGTTTCTATGAGTTTGGTGAATTTTATTGTTAAAAGAGAGTGCCATGACGAGAAACGTATTTTACTTTATTGTTTTGTAAGAATATTGCTTTCATATATGTAGATAGTTATATAGGCAAAGAGTTGTTAAAAGACAAATTTGTTGAATCTCATGCATTTTTGGGTGGATATTGCACAAAAATTGGAAGAGATATTGGCTGTAAATATATATATACTGGTGTGTTTGTGTGTGTATTGAAAGAATTATGCGGACAAATTTATCTTTGTTCTAAATTAGTATTGTAATATGGTTGCTTGAATTGCTTTCCATATTATTTCGTAATCACTTTTGGGATGTTACCGCTCGCTCCTCAAAATAGTTGTCAAAGTGGTTTAGACAACTAAGGTGATAACAGTGTTTACATTACCAAGATAGATGACAAATGTGATAGCAGATTATTGTTTCTAGTGTCTGGAACTACCAAAGAGTTGTATGGATGTCAATGCACATTATGCTACTCCCTTTACAAATTTCACTGCGTACATGTGATTCCTGCACCTTGTTTACAAAATCTTCCTAGATTTATTATTCTTGTTTTGGCAGCATGTCTTTTTTTCCTCTCTTGATAGTTCAATCATCTTCTACAAATAAAATTTTCTGCATCAATTATTGGTTTGTATGAACTGTGATACTTTTGCTGGTATGGAAAATTCTATTAACCTAACTCTATATTATTAAGATGAAGATTTCTGATTATGATTTAGAGGTTGAATAGATTTTGGTTGTTTGCAAAACATAGCTTGCATTTTTTAACAATTTGGAGCTTGTTTGACATAATGTTTTGTTGATAAGAAAGCCTGGCATAAATCCCGAAAAGAGTACGTAATTGTTGCCGGCACAAGGACTTCTTTTATGGTTGAATGTGTTCTAGTTCTTTCTTGTTTTTAATCTTCTCAATTATGCTGACACTGATATATCTCTGCTTTTAGGTAAATTTGTGTACCTATTATGTTTGGTATGTGTACATTGGTTGAATTAATATTGATATCCACATCCTGTAGGGAAACCGGTATTCATGTATAGTATGGGAGGCATCGCTGAATACTGTGTTGTGCCAGCAAATGCTTTAACTGTTTTACCGGCATCATTACCATATACAGAGTCTGCAATTCTTGGATGTGCTGTTTTTACTGCTTATGGTGCTATGGCCCATGCAGCTGAAGTGCGTCCTGGTGATTCCATAGCTGTGATTGGAATTGGTGGTGTAGGTTCAAGGTAAACAATAATATTGTGGAATTGCTTAGATAGCTCCTAAAATCTACATACGTACTCCAAGTTTAATTATAACTAAAAACCACTGAATGCTTGTGGAGAATGTCTTGTTTTCTTATTTTGAAATGAGGGGTGAAAGAGCTTTAAGATGGAAGAGTAAGATGAGGGTAATTCAAACGAAACGGAAGAAATATCCAGTTTTGAACTGCTAAGCTGACAAGATTCTTCCCAATCGTCCGAAACTTGAATTTGTGGATAAACTCAGTAACATAGGCCATTGTTGGTGAGCTAGCTGAAGTCGTCTAGGCGTTCTAAAGTTTCCAGGCTGCACAGAGCTGCTATTGGCTTTTGCTGCTTGTGGTTGAACCTAACTTTTATACTTGCTACTGGAATTTGGAGTGAGACAATTATTCTCTTTGTTTGCTTTGCCAATCATGCATGATTGTCAGACTGTTGCTCCCTAATTAAACACAATTCAATTTCCAAATTTCTTGTTAAAATTGATGAAAAGTTTTGGACTCCACCATTTATTTTCGCTTACAGTTCCATAAAATTTCCCCCGAAACCTACTTGGACATCTGTATTTTACTCCCTTTTTTTGTGTCCACACCCTAGCCTCCATATGTTTGAAGACATTTAACAGATTCAAGTTATGGATTTATAATCTTTAGATTAGGTGTTACATTGTTGAAACAGTATCACAGCTAAACTTTTAAAACTAAAAGCTAATATGAGGCCTTAATGGAATCCAGTACATTTTGGATGGCCTCCAATCTGTTCTATAGCTTAATCAATTTCCTTCTGCTTCCTTATAAAACTTGGACTTCAATTTTGGGGAAAGCTTTGTGCATCTGTGACCATGAACTTGGCAACTCTTCTAAGGATGTAAATTTTGAAAATTGAAATGCTAGAAGATTGGAAAAATGTGAAGAAAGAAAGTTTATGAATTTATGATTAAGTTTGAAGTCAATAAATAATATTATAGTCATGAATTTATGAATTTATATCAGAAATATAAATAACATTATAGAACTAGACAACTTGCTTAAGGTATTTTAGGAC
The DNA here is from genome assembly GCA_022749755.1 of Azadirachta indica. NCBI lineage: Eukaryota > Viridiplantae > Streptophyta > Magnoliopsida > Sapindales > Meliaceae > Azadirachta > Azadirachta indica. The sequence continues at coordinate 2,524,187 of CM040447.1, forward strand.
AACTTAAGAAACATTAAAATTATAGGCAGCTGAAACTATTATTTATATTGCATGTTGGAATGTGGGAGTTATCAACTTGAACTGATTGAAACTTCAAGTCAATTGTCAGCTCGATTTTGATTGGGCCATCATCATAACTATATCATATCCTTCAGCTGCTTGCAGATAGCAAGGGCATTCGGTGCATCTGATATTATTGCTGTGGATGTTCATGACGGGAAATTGCAGAAGGCGAAGACTTTTGGTGCCACTCACACCATAAATGCTATTGAAGAAGATGCCATTGCAAAGATCAGAGTATGTGCTTAATATGTATCTTTAGTTCCCTAACTAGATATAAAATATCACTTTAAGTATCTGGCTATGCTTGCCTTGTGTTATACTTGTCTTGTGTTTTTCTCACTTGAAGCATCTCATGTAAACTTGTCTAATGAACTGCATAACTCTGTTGATGGAAGCAACTGTATGTGTTATGCAGTTTCTTTCTCTTAGAAGAGTAATTTGATAGACTTTTCTTTTAAGTTTAATTTAATTCTGATTTGAAATTATTCAGTGGACTTTCACAGACAAGCCTCAAAAACAACCATTTGTACTTAAACACTTGCTTGCGCACATTCCTTCTATTTATGTTTCTGTTTTGTTAGTTGTAAAAGGAGTCATGATCTTAGCTTTCTTTCCCCCTTTTCAGGCTTTTATCATTTCATGCTTGTTAGCAATCTTTATCCTGTGGTTACAGCCAAAACTCTTAACTGTTTTTTTTTTTTTTTTTTTGCTTCATGTTATTGCTTTCTATTATTTTTAGTAGTGTTGTTTTTATTGTAGTTTTGTCCTTTTATTTTTATGACTTCTTTTCTTTTGTACTTTGAAGAATATTGTTTCTTTTAGATGATAATAAATTTGATAAATACTATTATTGTCCTGCTCTTATAAAATAGAAATAAGCTTTTGGGATTAACGTTTAAAGCCAATTTATTCAAGAGATTTTGTGTTAATACTGAAACTTTCGTTAAGCTTGGTTGATTCTATAGCCTTTCTGCAAAATCTTCCCTTCCACCTTGTGGCTACTCCTTTATTATATAAAACTCAGAATTCCTCATTTAACTCAATTGACAATGTTAATGTTACTAAAATTGCATGCCACATAGTTAATCTTCATCTGAAATAACCTAAATTAGGGTGACAACCTATTTGCAGGTTGTTCATGTAGTCTACTTTGGGTCTAACCTGTACAGTTTTGTTTTTGGATTGGCCTTGCACCTTTTGACAAGAGTTTCTTATGTAGCCTAAATTAATGTCTCTAATAAAGCGATGTTAGATTCCAATGTCTCACCTTATCCTCACCTTATCCATCCTGCACTTTCTCTCTATGTTGCAAGAGATTTTAGCTTTTGAGTGTTGCATTCTGACATCCATATGATTTGATTAGCCCCTTGTTTCGTTTATCAAGTAGTATTATTTTAACTGCAAAGAACTTGCTCTAAGGTTAACCTTCTTTGATATGCCTTGTGAAAGCCTAACCTTGGTTTAAGCCAATTGTAACAGCAAGCCCATTGGAGTCCCTTGCTCCGTCCTCCCCCTCCAAGCCCCTGCAGTCTTACACCAGTAACAAATGCCCCATGCATGCCCTCACCATGTTAACTGATCCAAAATGGCTCATTTCCACCATTATGAATACCCCAACTGTGAAAGTAGCCTATATTGTTGCTGATAAATTAAAATTATCCTTTATAGTTTATCTTCTTGGGAAAAAGGGAGAAAAGTTTTTCTTTCTAATAGTATTTGTATTTTGCGTTTCATTTGGCTTTCTCTCTCTCCTTATTTTTTAGTTATTTATTCTTTTGGTATTGTTTAAAGAATACTTTTTCTAGAAAAGATATGTCTTTATATCACAATTGGAGCATGAAGGATGACATTATCTTTTTACTTAGATGTAAAATAGTATTGAGACTGTTCCCCTAGAAGGCTTTGGAGCTTTAAGTGTGACCATAAGCTGAACCCTGTAACTTCTCTGTTAGTGTGTGTTCTATTATTATATGAATACATATTTGTTTATGGTTTTAATGGTTAAAATGCCAAGTAAGGAAATTTATGTGTTGAAGCTAAGTATATTCTATGAGTTCTACGGAAAAAGAAAACAAATACTTAGCTTTTCATAAGCATAGTACTGGCTCATATTTGACAGGAAACAAGTTTTCCTTAACTACCACTGTGAAGAGGAAACTAATCTTTGCTGTTAAATTTCTCCATCGTGGATGAATTGCTAATTTGATTTTGGGTCCCAGTATGACTTATCTTTCCATGGAACTGTAAGTTGACTATGTTTCATGCCAAAATGATTTGTATCAACAAATTCTCTTTTAGGTTATGAATAAGGCTTTTTAACTTAGTTGCTTGTTTTTGGTAGGAAATAACTGGAGGAATGGGTGTAGACATTGCTGTGGAAGCTTTGGGAAAACCTCAGACCTTTTTGCAGTGCGTGCAGAGTGTAAAAGACGGAGGAAAAGCTGTGATGATTGGACTCGCCCAAACTGGTGCTGTTGGTGAGGTTGATATAAATCGTCTTGTTCGAAGAAAGGTACGTATTTTCTGCGTATACCATTTGAGTTTCTTGGATTAGTTTTCCTTCATCCTAAGTGTTGGAATGATGGGAAGAAGAAGAACATTAAAGAAAAGTTGAAAGTAAATTTATGGGAAGAAATGACCTGTCTTAAGTTCTAAATATACAAGTGATGTTTATTGTTTTATTGGAAAAGGGAAAAGGAATTTTCCCTCAATAACCAAAATTATGGGCCGCTTTTTAAATTTGACTAACTCGAAATTTTTTCTTATTCTTGACCAAAAAAGTTATAACTTGACAAAAATATCCGCATAACTCAAAGTTACAAAAATAAATAACTCTCGAGCACATTAACTTAAAATAGATAAATTCACCTTATTAAGAATTAAGTCAAAGAAAACAAACAATTCATTAGTAAATATGTCTTAATAAAACTAAGCTAAAGTGTAAAATATTGATATGTTTATTTAATTGTAATTTTAAGAATATCTTTATTAATTTTATTTATTTTCTTTTCTAAAATGTTGAGCTTATATTCTAAGGATATGATACGTAAAATTACTAATTTTAGGTCCATATTTGGATCTATTCAAATTTTAAAAAAAAAAAAAAAGTACCAAGTTTATTCATATAATGAATTTATTTAATTTTATTAGTCTATTAGTTAATAAAATTATTTTTATTTTATTTTTATTTTGATTTTTAAATAAAATTATTATTTTACTTAATTCTTAAAATTTATGAAATAATAACTAAAATTCTGATATTTGATGATGGGTGGGAGCAGATAAAAGTAATTGGATCGTACGGAGGAAGAGCAAGACAGGATCTACCGAAGCTGGTAAAACTAGCAGAATCAGGTATATTCAACCTCAGCGACGCCGTTTCAAGAAAATATAAATTTGAGGAGGTCAGCAAAGCTTATGAAGATCTTAACAAGGGAAGTATTGTGAGTCGTGCTGTGGTTGAGATTATGTAGTACCCATTTCTTCTTTCTTGATTCAAGCCCCGTTTGAATTCTGTTTTGAAACATTTACCTTCTGAAGTTCATGTAATGTTTTAACGTGTTTGTTTTTTTAACTTAATATTGAAAAAAAAAAAAAAACTAAAAATGTTCATATAATATTTTAAAGTATTTGTTTTCTAATTTAACATTGAAAAAAAAAATAATATTTTTAACGCAACTCTGAAGTTTGAAATCTCAATAACTTTTCAAATTAAATAGAACTAAATGTTGTTGTAAATTTTATTTATTTTTTAATATATAGTTTATTTTAATTATTTATGAAAAAATGAGTAAAATTAATAATTTTAGAATATTTATATTTAGATGTGAGAAATAAATAACAAGTATATTATTTAAAATCATTTAAATTTGTTAAGATATCAGTTAAAAAAATACTGTTATTCAATTTATAAAATATAAAACGAACAAAATTTTTCTTTTTTCTATTTTATAAATCAATTTTGAAAAGAAAACAATTAAACAAGTATTTTGTTTGTTTTTGAAAAATGAAAATAAGAACATGTTTAGAAAAATAGTAATGATAGAGCCAAAACAATCCTACTTTGAATGAATCTAAATTATAAATATTGTTTGTTTTTCATATTATGAATCTAAATTATGAAGCTACTTTGTTGGGCATAGAGGACCCTAATGCAACTCTACCCTTCGAAATATGATAGTTTAATAAGAATAATATCAGAGATATAGACAATGAAATACGAATTAATATAATATGGTATTATTGATTTATAAAATAAAATAAAATAAAAATATATCTAAGAAGAATACATAATATGAAAATTAATTTTATAACACCAGGGTAGTTAGTATCCAACAGTTCATATAGAGTTTTTTTAAATTCTTAATACTGCTGTTAATATAAATGAGTTTTTCGTAGAAAATAATCAATGAAGAAAAGAAAACAAAAACTAAATGATATGTAAGGGCAGGCGTCACTTTTGTCACACATTTTTCAACTATTAGATTAAAAAACTTCCGATGGTTGATATTAAAGCAATTTATCATTAATTAATATAATAACGCACATATAAAATCGAATCTCAACTTTTCTTATTAATTAATTATACATTTACAAATTATGAAAGAAAAAAGAAGAATAAAGTGTAAATAGAACGAAGATTTTAATCCTTCATGTATTAGATCAATCATAAAAATATTTATATGCGTTATAATGTGCAAAAGAAATAATATCATTCAAATTGAGTTTTAGAAATTCTCCAGTGGAAAATATAATTTTTATCAAATGAAAATATTATTAAACAATAATACAACCTCTATAAAATATTACTATTATTTAATATGAGAATTAAACACCTTCTCATTTAGAAAAAGAGGAGGACACTTTCCATTGACCTACTACTATATTAACTCTAATCTAATTATAATAACTATAATTTTATACCAAAGAATTACCAATTACGCTTGTAACATTTCATTTAGGAGTAAAAATTAAAATATTTTATTTCTTAATTTTTAGTTACGAGAATTTAAATGCTAATAATAAATGTATCTAATTGAAGATAATTATAATAATATCAATACTACTTTCAACGTATCATAAACAAAAATTCAGAACTTTTTATATTAATAAGACAATTAAATATTAATATCAAACAAGTAATATTAAGAATACAAATTATTATATATAAACTGACCTAATATGATAATATTAATTGAATAAAAATTTAATATTACTATAATTATTAAAAATAAATAATGTGAACCATATAATGTTTGTTGCATTCTTTTATTACCTTATTGGATGAAGAATTTTAATTCTCGTATTTCGGCCTCAACACTTTAAAATTCTCAGCAATACAAGTATATGTAAACTTTCTTTTTAACTTATAACTGTTAGAAAATCAAGAACAGAAAAGAGTGTTGCAATTATTCTCTCTCACCCTACTTATTTGCAACAATTCATCATCTCTTGGCATCTGAAAGAATTCTTCTAATCATAGAGAGAAAAGAAGAAAAACAAAAAATAAAAATAAAACAAATTTGATCAATAATTTGCAGCTTGATTGCAATGCAAATAGAATGAAAGAATGTGGGAATTTGATTGTTTACAAAAAAACAGTGTGTGTGTGTGTGTGTGCGCGTGTTGTCGCCAAGCATCAGAGGAATGGATTGAAAAATTGCTCCATCCTGGCCTCTTCTCCAGAAATGAAATTCCAACTCGAGAAAACATGCAGTGTAGTTTTCGGTAGTTACCTAATCTTCTTCCCATTAGTTAGCTTTCAATACCAAATTAATCTTCCTTCCATTTGTTAACATATCTGAGGAAAGAATTAGCAGAATTCTCTCTAGGTGTAGCACGCACACGTGTAGATCTCCGTAGCACAGCCTCCTCTGCTGCAATCTTTTCCACCATGTTCTTTGATCTCTTTTCAAATGCCGAGCTGCAAAAATGTGACAGACAAACAATAAATATGCCACCGCAAGCATCAATATTGTACAAGGGTATATATACTAACTAGCTCTGGCTATGTATTCAGTCAGACAGGTGACTTCCACCATTGATAAAAAGCATCTCAGGAACTTTGGTAATTTTGATTAGCTGTAAAAGGAAATCAAATGATTACAGAAAGCTATACTAGGAATTTCATACCGTATCAAATGATTTTGCCTAGCCTATTGATCAATTAACCCTCACAAAAACAGCAATATCTATTATCTTACACATTTTTTAGCATCCTCATATCTTATACAATACATTATTTGAGTTCGGTCCAGAAAATTTTCATCAGTTGCATAATTGACCAACCAAGAAAAGTTCAGCTATCTTAATATCTTGGAAATCCATACAAGGCATATGCAATCAACTTAAAGAAAATGGAGCTTGAAAAGGTAAAATTAGAGGTGAAGATACTCAATGAATGATCCTTTTTTAGAGTATGTCTATTTGCACCCTAAAAATTTACTTTAGACATCTTTGTTTAGTAAAAACTTTTGTTACAAAATTATCCACTATATAATTTACTATAAGGATAATTTAACCTAAGCAAATAACCAGTATTACTTTTCACACCCATTTAACGTACAACTATCTATCTTAAACTCTAAACTTTTTCTCCTTAGTATATAAACCAAATTCATCATAATTTTCATTACTCATTAACTCAGAGAAAGAAATCAATATTTGGGATGATCTAGATGATACAAGTCTTTTTCTTTTTGTGAAGAAAACTATATACTTATAAACTAAAAGGTTTTTAATAGTTTATAAAAAACTATATATCACATAAGAATATAGAAAAACCTCCCCATTGTTAAACTTTTTTTTTTTTTTTAATTTTAATTAATTTTTAAAATTTTTATTTTAAAAATAAAAAGCATTTGGATATGATGAATATGTTATGGCTATATAGAGAAAAATTAAGATACATAATTAAAAATATTTAACTAAGAATTATTTAGGCATTTATAAAGGTTTACATAGTAAAGATTCATTTTTAAATTTTCTTAGACCGGTATGCTGAGTAAAATAGTGTTTAGAGTAGATTTGAGAGTGCAAATAAACTTATCCCATTTTTAAAGAGAATTAACTCACCTTATTTTGACATAAAATTTTTCTAGTTGTTTATGCAGAGCCCTTTCTCTCTCACCCTTGCAATTAAGAGAACCCATCAACGCATCAAGCTGTTGGAAAACGTGAGAGGGAATTAGTAAGTATCGAGGTAACAAACATAGTGGGTAGGTGTTCAGCAGTTATTACCGCTTCCTTTAAACTATAATAACCCCACTGCTTGGAATCAGAGCTTTCAATGAATATCCTCCCATCACGACGAAACCACCAATACCTGTTATAATCCCTGTCTTTACCCAATGGGTTGGTACTTATGACCCATTTCTCTATCTCCCGTTCAAAGTATTCTCTCTGTGGTACAAACAACATCAACAAAAAATTGATGAAGCAAAACAGAAAGATGGAAATAAACAAACTTTACATATATGTGCATGAGAAAGAGAGTTCAACCCTTTGTTCTTTACTTCTTGGTTCTGTTGCTTCATTGTTGTCCTCCCTCAACTGTTTCATTACTTCTTTTCCAGATAATTTTTGCCCATTTACTAAAGGTACTTTCACATCCACATTCTGCCTTTTGGCCATCTTCTTTACTGCAGTATCCGAATGCTTACCCTCACTGTTATTAAAATAAACAAATAATAAAAAAAATTATTCTAAGCAGCAAATTCTCCATTAACTTTCTGAACAACCCCCTATTTCTTTGCACACACTGAACACACTGTCACCAATTACAAAATTATCTTCTCAGCTTTTCCTTCTGTTAGCAACATACAGCCACAGTGGCCTTCATCTGAAAACATGCCCATTTGGCAAAGTCCACATTAAACATAATAAAAATTTTCTATTCAATTGAGGGAAGTGGCTTTGCTGCGACTTTTGTCAACATAATGTTTTTTCCATTGGATGTAATCAAATACCTTTGAACACATTGAAACATGTCTATTTGTCAAATAAACTTTAAACATATTCCAAATTAAGTTTTAAGATGTTTTAGATTTTAAAAAGAATTATGTTGGTACGTATACTTCCATTGTCCTGTCATTTCATTTAAGGATAAACTAAACTTCCACTTTGAAACAATAACAATAACAAGAAATGCTTAAAGAATTAGTTTCTCAAGAAGGAGGGAAGGTTGGTTTCATTGAACACTAATCTATCACTTACAGTAGATTCTTCTGTTGAGATGAGATGATCTCCCCAGTTCTCATCTCTGCAATTTCTCCATTTTCTCTGCCGCAATTATCCTTTGAAGAAACACATAATTTGCTTGTCATGCTTTCTGAAGTGTAACCATTTTGAGCTTTCAACTGTTCCTTCACTGCTCTTTCCTTTCTAGCTGCTTCCAATGCTTCTTCTCTTCTTGTGGCTCCAAGTACACGCCGCTGTTCAATATGCTCATCCAACTTCTCCCTAATAAGATCTGTTTCCAGGGCTTGATTAACCAATTCCTTTAAGATTCCCAATTTGGTCTTAGCATCCAAAAGACTATAATGACCCCGCTTAATAGTTGTCATGTTAGAGGAAAACTCGGGAATGTTGATCATTTCCAAAAAATCACATAGATACTCTGTCCAGTTGATTAGTGTAATCTGAAAAAAGGAAATTCCAAGGAAAAAAAAAAAAAAAAAGACACAGAGAGAGATCATCAGGATACACTAAGATCAAGCAACAAACACAAAAAGGAACAGGAACAAGAAACTAGGGGACCAGAAGAAACAATTACAATTATGAGAATGAAAACAAATTTATCTAAGGACATTATTAGCAAAATAAATTTTCATTACTAGTGAAAAAGTTAGGTCTTCACCTTTCGCTTTTTGTTTTTCATATGCAAGGAACATTCGCCATTGTCTTTCATGAGAAACCGAAAAAGAGCGGAATGTGTTTCCACAATGAGAGCCAAATTACCATCTTTGTGGCAGACAGCATTTTCAAAGTCTTCAAGAGAAAATGGCCACAGGTGCAGCAGCCTACTAAAAGAAGAACAAAAATCCCAAACCATCAAAAGATCCCCAACACAATCCATTGGGATAATGAAGTCCCTCGAAGGTACGGGGCGATCAGTGAGAACTGGATAATCTGCACTAGGCTCCACCAACAGGTCATCAATTGGATACTTGACAGGTTCTTTCTTCGGCCGATCATCTTCCAGAAATAAGAGAATAATAAGATTTAATGTTCAAATGGAAGTTAACATGTTCACAACCTCCTAAACCTTATAAAGCCGAGTATCAACTCAGAACCAAATGCTAATACAGAAATCTGCCGCAAGCAACATATTTGACTGAATGGTAACATAATGGAAAAAATCATATATAGACTGTATAAAATGCAAATTGATACTTTAAGCTACCTTTCATGGAGCCCATTTCCATCGATTTGCCTTCCAGCTCCTCACTTCCTACTTTGTTCCGTTTACATTTTCCAGATTCTTTTTTCACTTCCTAAAAAGGAAAATTATAAGAACATGAACTTAATCCATTAACCAAGCAAATTGAAACTGTATAATTACCCTAACATTGTTTCTTGCTTCCTCATTTTTCTTTCGCTTCTTGCGGACCACTAGTCCATTCTGGAGGAAAACTTTGCTTCTCAACTCCTCGGGGGGGTCAGTTGAGATATCATGTCTTCGCGCCAATTTTTCATGAAGGACCCAAGGAAGACTCCGGTATGTGGATTCTCGAATAAAAGACTTTAAAAGATTTCTACTAAATGGCAACTTTTTCCTTACAAGATTTTCTCCATCTAACAAGCCATTTTCCATTATTTTCTTGTTTTTGTCAAGCCATGCTACCTCGTAATGGTTACTGTTGTTACCTGCCTTCACAACCTTCAATATTTCGCATGGATGCAGACCATCATCCTTCTTTCCATACCACTCAGCCTCCACAAATGAGCATTCCTGTAACTTTGTGGTAATTGTATCGGCAAGATCTTTCAGGGAAAGCATACCTGCCGAAAATAAAAGGGTACTTGAAAATTATACAGAAATGGGTGCATATTGCAATTTCAAGTGAACTAGAAACCTCTAAGCAGTGAACAAATGACAGATAAAAAGAAAACAGGTTGTGAAAACCACATTTAGGGCCATGCATCCAAAAATCCACACAAGGCAACAGGATTTGTAACAAACATGTCCACAGGCATTGCTTCCCGACCTCAAAACATTCCAAACAGTTCCTTGATTAATCATCACAGATTCATGATCAACTCCTAGGTTCTAGATTAATTTTAGCTACAGCAGATGCACAACTGCTTGAACCAGTCATTTTAACCACAGTTTCCATGAGGTTATGCCACTTGTTTGATACACTTATAGTTCATCAGAACCACATTATCCACAAAAGCTAGATATTATAGCCAGTACGTTTATAAATTGTTAAAAGAAAAAATAAAATATTGTATTGCTTCTCACTTGAATAATCAACTAAATACATAAACATGCCTTTATATAAGCTAAAATGATAAATTAACATAAATTAGGAATTTTAAACAAACTAGGTTATGAATAATACAACTTGAACTAGAAATATACTTAATAAAAAACTAAACCTAGTGAAACTAAATTAGTTAAATTTTAATTCTAACATAAATATTATTAGAGTAAATATCGTTGTGATTGATGAAGATCACTTATGCCAGAAAACCAACTAGTTTCATGTGTGTATATTTTGTGCAGGTGCATCAGTTTGTTTGTGCATGTATTGATTGCACTAAAGGCTCAGTGGGCTAAAATGTGGGTGCTAGCCTTTGACCTCCTAATGTCATTGATGTAAGAAAGATTGCCGAATAAACTAAAAAAGGAAGAAAGGGGAGAAACAGTTGAAGAAACAGGGGAGAAACAAAAATACTTTATTCAATAATCCATCAACAACATCAAGTCCATTTTAAAAATGTCAAAAATAAAGCCCCGTTTATAGTGGCCAAACCCTAAAGAAAAAGAAAACGAACTTCTAATGAGAAAGAAATCTAATCCTAACAAATAAAATAAAATCTACTGAAATCAGAAAACTATATTAGGAAGATTATAATATGACTCAAAAACCCATTAAAATCTTGATAATAATATTAAATTCCTAAAGTCCTAAATACAATACTTTTCGATTTCCTGTTCTGCCGCAGATATACTTCCCATGTTCACTGTTGAGGATTTTCATATAGGTCAACAAGCAGTGGTTTAAAAATTAAACAAAAAAGGGATCCACCCAAAATTAAATGGATAATAAGGATCATATTTTCTTTAGGGAAAACAAATTATTATTTATCTCCAAATCTTTCCTACAGGCTCTTATCACTGTAGATATGCCTTATTCCATCATATATTAAATTGATACACGATGACAAACTTGTGTCATCTACCAACCAATACTTGCAAACAAAGAAAGGACAACATAAGCCCTACAATCTTCTTCATAAAATTCAATAAAAGAGTCAGACATACATACATGCACATATATGTGAGAATAAGAAGTCCGCTCCTAACTAAACTGTCTCATGCAATATATGCTATATGTACTAAAGTTGCAATCCACAGAATTTTAAAAATCTTAAAAGAAAGAATTAATAGAAAAAAAATTTTCATCGTGATTCTGATATGTTACTGGATGCAACTATAAAGTGGAATTCTGCAACTATAATTTATCAGCCTTTTACCAAATTAATAAAGTTTGTTTCATTTAACAAAATTTCAAATTCCCACTTGTTAAGGAAAAAACTGATATGAACATGCATTTCCACCAAGCAATGTGCTATGTCCATATGTTTAACTTCAAAACAAAATGTATTATTTAAATCTCCCAGTACTCTCCAAGTACACGAGGCTAGCACTAACATTCCAAGATTTATTGAACAATCCTGTCAAAAATTTCATCTGAGTACTTCATTCACAGAGTAATAAGTAAAGAAATAAGGTAAAAAAAAAATTGTAGCTTTAAGAAGTAATATATGTAGCGCCTCTGGGAAATACAAGCAAAGAAATATACTTGTTAATCATTAATCAAGCAAGGACAGAATTCGTACTAAATTGGATAATACGCAGTGCAGGTGCCACTAGCTCCTTGGGAAGCTCTTCAAGCTTCTCTGCTGCACGTTTTTCTGACACCAAAGCCTCTTCATAGGTCAAGTTAGTTTTTCCAGTAGATTTACACACCCAAACCCTGCTGCGATATAAATTTGTCCGGTTCAAATATTCTCTACTCCATGTAAAGGCCAACAAATAAATGACAATGACCCGTTTAGTGTAGCTGTCTGAACATGAAACTAACAACGCTTTCATAATTTCTGAAAAAAAAGTTCTACACCAAAATAATCCACTTGGTAGATAAAATATCTTACAGAAAAAAAATATAGTACATTAAATCAAACTCAGTTATCTTGTCAATAGTTATCTCAATAGCAACATTCCAAACAACAATTGACAACAATTATAAAGAACATAAACAAAAGGATACCGATAGTTCCGAAAAATCTCTTTTGTAAATCGAACTTGGTATACTAGCTCTTTTGGCTCCAAATCTTGAGGGGGTTCCACCAAAGTAAAAGGCTTCCTTTTAAACAAAGGCATTATAGAAAGGTCCCCAAAAAAATACCAGTAAAAATCCTGCAAATTATCACAAACCCAATCTAATTCAGTAATTCTTCAGGAAAGGCATATGTATAATTCAGTAATTACATGAAATGCATGCCAACTTCAGAAATTAAAAGAAAAGTACATTTCAATCCAAAGACTCCTAGGAAAAGAAAGGTTAATAAAATCAGTTTCCCAAAAAAATAAAAGAAAAAAATGAATAGAGACAGAATGAAGATATTACTAGAACTTGTGCCCAAAATTTTATAAGTACAATTTAACCAATTTAAGTAAAGGGGCACAAAACAGAAACCCTAGAATGGTTCCACCAGTCTATTTTTCCTTCCACTACATTCATACTCGTATGTAACAATTAACATGAATTGAGTTTCTTAGTTCCCATATTCTTCCATTCTCTCGGAATTCTAATTAATCAAACAGAAAAGATAGCTGCAAGTGTTTCCAACAATAAGAATAGAAACCCTAGAATGTTTTGTTTTTTGAATCCCAGACGCCAACGAACAGAGATTCGCGAATTAACAAGCAACCATAAAACAAACTCATCAGCCCAGCACTTCAATATTACAAATGAAATCAACGTGAATATTAATGTATCCTCCGATTCACATTCAGCAATAAAACCTAAAATTACCAACAATACAATAAAATTTCGGTTCCCGCCACAGTTAAAATTTTTCTTTTTTAAGGCGAAAGAAAATAGAAATAATACGTCAAAATTTAAAATGCAGCTTAAGAATCTTACAGCGCAAAATAAGTGATGAGCGAGATGTATAGAATGAATGCGAGAGAGAAGAAACAGCTGTTCTTTGTTTCTTTTTTTCTTTTTTTCTTTTCTTTTCAGTTGTTTTCTTGAGACGAAGAAAGTTCTCACGTTTTCTCTCTCTGGCTCTTCCGCCCCTCGTTGTGGGAAGCAAATTAATTTAACCGATGCATAAATTTTTTATTTACATATATGGACCCAATTTAACAATTAATTACAAAAAATTCCAAATATATTACAAATGTTTCATATTACCCCTCAAAATGAATGCAGTTTAGCTACAAAATTTAAACATTCGACCTGATATAGGTCAATGCGTTTGTTATTGGTAGTACTTGTGGCAAGTAGGCTGGGATGTTTATGAAAGGGGAATTTATTATATGCCTCCTCAAAGATTCAATATAATATCAACTAATCCTATTTTATGGAAAATGGTCACCAACTACCCTGCTGCAATCCATATGTTAGAGCCATTGAATAAAAGATTTTGTAATTACAAATTTACCCCTAATAACTCACATGAGACCAAAAAACTAGATCTCATCACATGTTTTTGGAACCAATTTTCCCGTGAAGCCCTGAAAACAAAACAAACTTTTATCAAATACTGATGAAAAAAAATAGACTTCTGCAAAAAAAAAAAAAGGTTTCTTACCTTTTATACATGTATAATAAAATAATAGAAATACTTTAAAAGAAAATTGTTGTCTTCTTTGTTATATTTAAAGCCACTCACTCGTATAAACACGTTCTCATATTCTTTATATTTTGTTTTAAGATAAAAAAACAAAAGACGGTTCTTTTTTATGTATCTTATTATTTATTTCAAACATATGTTTAATGGTCCTTTTAAATATATATTTAAGGCTTGAATTAGCTCACAAGAGGATGTAAAAGAACTGTAGACCATGAATTTTTAATTATCTCATAATAAATCTGACTCCTTTCTAAGTTAATCTTGGACTATTCTACTAAAAGTCCAGGGATGCATTCTAATAATTTATGTTAAAAAGATTAAAAGTATAATTGATTAAAATTCTTTCAAAGTAAATTTGGGCTTGGTCTTAGACCAATAATAACAACTCAATTGAGCCTATATTTAACCTCATAATTAAAGTTAGCCCTAAAATAAAAGGGATTTAACTAATTTTAACCACTGTTTACAAAATATTTTAAAAATGACCAAGTTTAATTTTTCTGGATAAAATCACCCTTGTGACCAAATTTTGCAATTTGAAAACCCAAACCCTTATACACAATTCATTCTCACTTGTTATTGTTGAAGGAAACGAAACCAGAAAAAACAAAACCTCAAAATAAATTGCAATATCAAGAAAGCACAGCATCAGTCTTTAAAATAAAAAGGGAGTAATATAAGGTTCAAAGGATAAGATAAATGACACTGATAGTAAATTAGAAAATTGAAAAAACTATGGAAATTAATACAAGATTGTGAGCACCTATGAATGACATAGTAGCGATGCACAAAATCAAAATATGTATAACAAATATGAAATGTTAGATGACAGAGAGTGAGAATTCACGAATATTTAGAAAATAGAGTACTATATATTGGTTAATTCTAATATGACCATTGTATTTTGGAGAAGGTAAAAAGCAGTATATAAATCACAAATTATTTATGTTTAAGAACTTAAAGGCATATATCCACACCAAAATTTGTCTTTCTATAACTTTTAGTAAGAACTTGAAGTAAATTGTCATGAAACTCTTATCTTTTTTTTTTAATCAGACATAATTTATTTGCCTAAATCTATAAAGACTATAACTATAAATTCAATAAGCGATAGAACTAGCAAACCCTTGACTACTGTAGAATATGTCATCATGTTTTGGAGAGATACAAGGCACTATATACATTAGTTCAAGTGATGGAAGGGAGTATTCACTCATTAATATCTGCTTTTTTAATTTTCAATTATAAGTTTTGTAACACACTCTCATGGAGGCTTTGTTTTAATTTTTTGTATATGTGAAAGAATATAAACTGTAACAATGAGTTCAACAGCATTAGAGTGAGCATGATATAGAGTTCCACAAATACGTTAACTGAATGGGTGGAAACATTGTAATACTTCTTCACGCTAAACCTAAATCCATATATTGGTGAAAATATGCAGTCCGATATGAGTGCATAATTGACAAACCATGGTGTTCATCATGACTAAAATGAGAAACTTTAATTTCTATGCAAGATTTTTACCTCCGTTGTAGATGTAGCAACTCTAATTCTACAGGTACTTCACGTAAGACTTTGCAAAATGGGGAACCCATAAATCGAATAAGCCACTGTTTAAAAGAAAAATGACAGTCAATTTGTATTAGACACTTTCATCCATAAAGACAAATTAATACTCCTTTGACCTCATATGCCCATATTTCAAGTAGCTTGGGTGGCATTTTAACTAGAGTGTAAGAAGTTCCTTGCATAAAATAACAGAGATGGTTAAGAAAAGCTCCACAGACACTCTTGTGGAGTTTATAGTACTTGTTGATGACTAAATACTAAGCCTAATAGAGTAGTATATACAAAATGCTGCAGAAGATATTATAAGATTTTGGAGTCATTTAGAAAACAATTGATTTTCTAGATTCTTTGTATTACTTATTTGAGTGGGTTTTCATTTTTTTGCTATACATTTCTAATTTCCTATTTGTTTAAATTTTAGTCACTATAAATCAATTGTCATATCAGTTTCGAGCATGTTCATTTCAAAGTTTTGGACACATTAAAGGGGAAGAACGTGTTGGAAACCATAGTTTTGATTTTTCTAGAATCTAAATAAATTTTGTTCAGTTTCAAGTATGTTTATTTCATAGTTTTAGTCAAGTTAAAGGGCAGAACATGCTCGAAACCATAGTTTCTATTTTTTCAAAATCTAAATAATAAATTTTAATCAGTTTTGATCATGTTCATTTTATAGTTTCGTTCACTTTAAAGGGAAGAACATGCTTCATAGTTTCAATTTTTTCACAATCTAGATAATAAGTTTTGATCAATTTTGAGCATATTCATTTCATAGTTTTAGTCATGTTAAAGGAAAGAAAATGTTCGAAACCATATTTTCAATTTTTTCGTAATCTAAATAATAAATTTTGATCAGTTTCGACATGTTCATTTTATAATTTTGGTACATTAAAGGAGAGATCATGCTCGAAATCTGTCGTCTTAATGTTTCCATAATCTAAATAAATTTAGGAAATTTGATCAGTTTCAAGTATGGAATTAGTTTAGTTTCAAGCACGTTAAAGGGGAAAGCATGCTGGAAACCATGGTTTTGATTTTTCCAAAATATATATATTTTTTTCTGCTGCATTTGTTTATGTTCTTTTATCTATGCATATGTAAGTTAGATCACTAATGTTTCTTAGAATTTTGGAACAAGTATACACGGGCAAGACCATTACCATTGAATCGAAGATTAGGCCGTTAGACCATTTTCCTGCAATAGCGAGTTTACTGTCACACATGCAAGTGTTAAAAAAAGTACGACAAAAGCTGATTTCTGCATAATGTGATATCTTCTAATAAACATGTTTGGATCACTTGTTGGACCTAAAGGACATCTAGTTTTCTGGGAATCTTGTGCATATCATGCTATTGTATGAGATGGTTACAGACGGAGCAGATGAGGAGATATGGTTTCTTATGGATAGGTGTACTATCTGCTTCTAGAATGTTAAGTTTAGGCTAATTACAAGATTAAGTTTTGGGCCCTATAAAGTGATACGAAAGGGATAATGAGGCTTAGGGATTTGTATTTTAGAGACTAGACCAATATACCACTGTGGAAGATAGAGGCATAAAATGCATTTGAGTTTACGGAGATTAATGACATAGATGCAGTGAAGTTGTCGTTGACTGAAGCATTTTTTGCTTGGGAGGGGCTAGCGTTATCATTCGGATATGGTTATTGTGGATGGTCGATGATTTGTAGTAGTTTAACCATTATCTTCAGAAAGTAACTGTATTCAAGTATATGTTCTGAGTTAGTGATATATAAGAGAAAGGTTATGTTGAAGAAGAAAGGGGAGAAACACAAGAATAAGTGCAACCTTGTTGGATTTCCATTTGCTTTTTAGATAATTAGTATCGTTATTGACTATATGAGTTTATTAACATTTATAATTAACATTTAGTTCAATGTGTAGATTTGGATTTAGGAGGTAGTTTCTACTATCGGGAGGAAGATGGCAATACTGGAGGCAATGAGATATATTTTGTTATTTTCATTGACAATGATTGCCACAAATAATGTCCCTCAATATTTTCCTTTTAGAAATTTATCGTCAATGACAATAATAGGCTAGATGGTGTTGCGAAACCCCCAAATACATAGACCTAATGCCATGAAAAAGTATAAGAAGTGATCATCATTGTCAGTTCCTATTGCAGTGACTGTACTATCATTGTTAGTTCCTATCGCAATGACTATACTAAGATTTTTGTCTTTTGACACATGATAGTACAGTGAAGTTCATTGAACCGATTCAGTGAGATCTCTATATAGAATCTTCAACGCTTCTTCCTTGCTCCGCCAAGTTTTAAAGTATGGAAGATGAACCCCATAATCTCTTATCATCTTAGATATTCTTTAGTGTGCAAATTTGTTTGGTATCTTTGATTTTGTCTTTGATAATTTGTTTAATTAGTTGAATAATTACTTGTCAGTGCCCATCCTGTAACTAATTTGGACAAGTGTAACCCGTGTCCATGTGGGTAACTCGAAAATAGGAATCATTGTTGTTCCTAGTCACCAAATTCGCCATTTACAATCTTCAACAATGCCCTTCACCTCAAATCATTGCGTGGTAGACTTGAAGACCCTGAACTAAAAGTGCTTCTTCAATGCCATCAAACCTAATTTGTCTCACAATTCTTGCTTTGTTTTGAAAACATGCCCGACACATATGGTAGCTCGGTAACAATTTCTTGATGAACCATCAGCAGCCATTGTTATGGCGACAGAATTGGAGATTAAAATCAAATGTATTGATTTAATGATGATGGAGTTGTCATTGACTACTTTTGACATTTGCTCTTGGATGAGCATCGTGCATTGCCTCAGTTGCTTTATCATTGATGACATTTCTAAATCATTTTGAGACGGAAAATCTGTGTAGCCAAATTTTGGTTGACTAGCATAATACTTAGTGATTGTACATCATTGTAGCGAGGTGGAGAAAAACCTCTTTCGAGAATGGTTGCATCTTCTCCTTGGACAGGGGCAACACGCTTAACAGTAGGTAGATCTATATTTTGCCTTGATGTTTGGTCTTTATTTTGCATCGGTGGAGGGAAATGGTCTAAAGTTCATGCACCAATGTATTGGAATTGGCTAATATACTGAAATTGTATCAGTGTTACAAGAACCACATTGCTCGTCCTAGAAGAGCTAAATGGGGATACAATATCTTCATCGGCAGTAAAATGCTCTTTACCGTGTGGCCTTTTATGCTCAACTTTGCCTACACTCGTTCTATGGTCAAATATAATGATTGTATCCACTCAAGCTCGGCATGTAAGCTAAATCATTAGCGTCCATAAATGTTCATAATGTACATTTAATATTAATATTTCTAGCAACTGGGGGTAACCCAATACTTTGCACTGTAAAAAAAGATCACCTTCATCCTAATCATGCACTTAATAGGATTTATCTCATGCACTATGAACAAAATCTACATAAAATTTGTGAACAATATGTCTTAATCAACACACAACGGCATGCTCCCTCCATCAATATATACATCTCTAGTGCGGAGTCCATTCCCATGATCCTTTGAACCGAGTAGCTATCCTTAACCTCCTAGCCATAACTATACTAGTGTAAGAAACTGTTACATATCAGTAAAAAAAGCACAATTATAAAATTGATCTGCTTCAGCTTCTGTTAGACTCGAAACTTAGTTTCAAGCAAGCAAGATTTTCAACTTCGAGTTTTGAGCATGCAAGATTTTAACCATACTCGAATGTTAGTTGTAAGCAAGCAAGAAATATTCACCATACTTGAAACTAACTTTCAAGTAAGGTTCAAGTTTTGACAAAAGTTGAACTAGATTGTCTTCAACCTATGTAATTCTACTTTTCCTCGTACGAACTATACTCTAACATAAGAAAAATAGCTTATTTACCAACTTCAAGTATTACAATGTCAATTTATACATAAAATAACACATCCCACAAACTGACTTTTATTTTTTCATTGTTATATTGAAAACGTAACAAAAATACTCATCTTTGTAATGAATCTTGTATTTAAGTGAATATTATTTATCATAATGTATAAGAATCAATTATCATGTGAAGATGAATGGAGGTTTTTGATTTTCGGTTAGGTGTTGAAGTTTAGAGAGAAAGTGTTAGGAATGGGAAGAAAAAAAGAAAAAATGAGAGAGAGTTTCTTTTAGTGGTTACGAGCTAATTTGGTCCAAAAATAGTAAGAGTGGTCATTTTTTAAGGAAGGTTTATTAGGTGGTCAAAATTGAATTTTGATTATGAATAGTGATCAAAATTGGTTAAATCCCAAAATAAAATGTCATGCCTCTTTAATTATATATTTGCCCAAATCTCTAAACACTCTAATGATCATTTCAATATATTTATGTTTGTAAATAAATAATTCATTGAATAAACTGTGGTTTTAGATTTAAACAATCAAGTACCATAAATAACTTAGTTAAGTATCATTCATATAGATTTCATCTTGCAAATAAATGTTTTTAATGAACAATAATATTAAATCTCTTAACCATTGGGATATTTACCATATTATTAATTCTTACTCTATGGTAACTCAAAAGACGTAATATATGAATGCAAGTTCATTACTCATTAAGATCAATCAAGTTTATTAAAACTTGTGTAAATTAAGATCAATGACATTTATTTAAATTAGATCTTAATTTACTATAGTCCTATTCAATGTATAACATATACATTTGTTTTCTATTTGAAGTATTTACTTCAATTATCAAAATAAATCATTCACTATAGAAATAGAAAACTACAACTTTATATTATGAAATGCCTATATTATAAATAATAGTGAACATTCTTTTATTTATAAAGTAGTAAATTATATCTTTTTGTACTAGCATCTCATGCTAAATTTATAAAACACATTCTTTATAAATTTGAGCTATAATATATGTTCAAACTATATATATATATATATAGATATAAAATTTTATTAAATTCAAAAATAGTGTTATAACATCATATGTTTTAGGGCACAAATAATAACATAACTATAACGAATATCTTTTCTTGTAGCATCATAAACGTTTATGGAAGTAAAATTTGATTGTTGAAAAAATTAATACATTCAATTCCAATGCTGACATGTTGATTGGCTATAAAATGTGTAGCTCTTAATTCCTAAAGCACAGTAAACTCACTTATATTACATACATATGGTGGTAGTCATCTTATCAAACATAAACAATGTCTTCATAAAGTTGGTGTAACATCTGTGGAGATAAAGCTGGTGTAAGGATTACATAATCAATAAAAAATCCAAATAGAATCAATTTTTTGTCATGAAATGATGATGTGCGAATATTGTCAACTATGTATGAATAGACTTTAGTTGTAGAAAATCGCTACCACAAAATGTCGTTCTTGATAGATATTATCTACCATCTATTACTGTTTTTGCAACAATGTTATTTATTTGCATTAAATTTGTGTTTTTGTGTTAATCAAATTGCTACCCATCAAAGAGTTAGGCTCGTGTCATCTTCTCTTGTAGGCTCAACCTAAGCCACCATTTCTCTCCCTAACCCATTAGGACTAGCCAAGCCATATGTCAATCAACCTTCAACACTTTTTTTCAAATTATGAAATATGAATTTAAAAAATTTTTGTACATTTTTTTAAAAATATTTGTATTTGACTTTTAAATAGAATGCTAATTTACTATATTTTAATGATTGTTAGTTTAATAATTGTGTTAATGTGTATTTTTGTGCTTTTTAGGCACAGTTCAAGTAGTCTGGGGCGTGATTGATGCTTTTAAATCATCTTAGATTCGAGTAGCAATGAGAAAAAGTTTTGTATTTCACAAATGAGGTCTCTTACTCCTATTCGAATCTAATTTAATAAATAAAAAGTGAATGTGTGTGTATGAACTTTTTAAGATAAATTATAGCAATATATATACATATATCATAAAAGAAGTAGAAAAGTGATAAACAAAGGTTTTAATTAGGTTTCAATAATTCTATTTTCTAATTAAAGCTGAAATTTAATAATTATTTTATGATTAATTTTGAATATTTATAATTTTAAATGGATATATTTAGCATTATATTGAGAGTCCATTTTAGGCTTAAAATATTATTTTAATTAACTTAGGAGTAATTAAAATATATTACCAGTTTTTAAATATTTATTTTAGTTAGGATTAAATTACGTATGATTTAATTCTTAGACAAAGACTTATTTTAGGAAGATAACTTACATTAAAATAATATTACATAAACTAATTATATTCCACTGCAATTGCATACATCTCACACTATATAAGGGATCATTATTCCACATTGAAGCCATTTTGGAAATCGTTAGTTTGGTGTCCTTACGAATATAATCTTTAGGCAACATATTTTTCTCCTTGGTGCTGGGTTAGTGAGAACCATGATAATCCTTATTTTTTAGTTACTTTTTTGCCATGAAAACTGACCTTAGACATTACCCTAGTGATGAATGTTTCAAAATGTAGGTTTATTAAGAGACATATTATAATTTACACTTAATAATGTCCTTCTATTCCCCAATAATGAAGCATATTCCTTTATATTGAATTGTAAAACATGAATTGAACTAAATAGTCGGTTTTGCGCAGGTTTCGTATAATGAGTGTATCTTTCAATTCAAATAATCAATTGATACGATTCTTGAGCTGGACAAATATAAACTCATTATTTCACAACTTTGTAAGCCAAAGGTTGGACCAGTTCAATCAATTAATGGGGCGAAATTGGGCTCCAACAAAACTCAAGTACTTCTTTGAACCAGCCCAACATGCTTCTGTATTTGGGCCGTATCTCCCTAAATATGTAACAAAAAATTATATGGTTGGGTGATCTAGAAAGCTGAAAAGGAGATCTAAATTGTTTATGTTTTGTACTTTCTCAAATTTCAACTGGTCAGTTACCAAAAAGAGCTATCATTTTAGAAGGGTGGTGGAGAAATGCGACTTGAACATCTTTGTTTATTTTCAACACAACTCACGGTCTAAAACAGAAATAAGGGTGAGATATAAACCATAAGAAAGACGAGTCATCCACCTACAACTTTGAAGAAGGATGCTTTACGAAATTCGGTGGTTTTCATAGTCAAAGATATGTTGGAAGTTGGTAGAGCGTGATTAATTGGAAATTGACAAAATTATGTTCATACATGTGAAATGTCTTTTGTTTTGCCTATATATATAAACGAAGATGTGGAAGTGAGGGGAGATCAGTTTTGTTTCTATTTCTATTTTATTTTTGTAATTTGAACTTCAATTAAATAATGTATTTCTAATTTCGTAATTAGAGTTAAGGGTGAACTTTTGATGATTTTATAGTTTCGTTCTTTGATCCTTTGTTTTGTTCTTCATTGTCAATCTTTTTATTGATTGAGTACTATATTTTGCAAGTGATTTTGAATTGTTAAAAACCTTGATTCATTATTAACAAATGATACATTGAATGCTTGGATGTTTTCTACATATCAAGAGTAAGGCAACTTATAGTTTTTCACCATTAACTAAAAGGTAAGTTTTTTGATTTTTTTGTGTTTAAATGTTTTTTTCATCATCCAATTAAGATCACTTCTATTGATTCTTAATTGTATTTTTCTTTTAAAAAAAAAAAGGATCAAGAATAAGTTCTATACAAATCATTAAAATAGATTTCTAATGCTGTAATATATAATAATATTGAATTTAAATTTGACAATAAGCAAATTCATTCCATTTCTTATAATATTTGAATATTTGGACTTGTAATATTTAGACCCTTGAACTTATGGACTTAATATAACATATTCCCTGTGGACCGACACTCAGACTTCCGAAGTTTATTACTTAAGACAACCTATACTTGGGAGTTGCAACCTTTAAGTTATAGCAAGTTTTTGGCGCCGTTGCTAGGGAGTACGATTTGTATAAAGTTTACTAGTTCATGTTTAATTTTCTTTTACTAACTTTAACCTCTAACTCTAACTCTAACTTTAACATTTTTTTATTTACTTGTTGTTATTTATTTTTATTGGGAGGCTCAGCCACCAATTTATATTTACATTATGATTGGTTCTACATATACCACCTAATTTTTGTTGTTCATTTTGTTCATGGTAGGCTTTGCCACCTTTCTTAATTTTTTTTCTATTACGTATTGTGTTGTTATTTTCATTTACAATAATTTTATTAAGAGGAAGGTTATACCACCTCTTTTCTTTTTTATTTGTTTTATTGTGCTAACATTTTATTTTATTGTATTTTATTTTATTGTGTTTTATTATTATTATTTTTTTTTTTTTCATGCTTGAATGGTATCGTGATTCTCATTCTCATCGATTGGTGAAAGGTAATTCTGAAACCTCCTTTGGAAATTTGTTTGATTCATCTTCAAACTCACACACAACTAACACTATGGTTGAAAATGAAAGTATACATGGAGAAAATGAAAATCATCATGTTCGAACTATGCGTGAATATTTGCAACCTCCTGGAAATTCATCTCCTTCATGCTTTATTTTTCCGCTTAATGCAAATAACTTCAGATTTAAGCCCGGTATGATTCCTTTACTTCCTAATTTCCATGGCTTAGAGTCTGAGAGTCCTTATTTGCATTTGAAAGAATTTGAGGAAGTATGTGCCACATTTATGGATCAAACATGTAGTGAAGAAATAATTAAGCTAAAATTGTTTCCTTTTTCTTTAAAGATAAAGCAAAACCATGGCTTAATTCATTAAGACCTAGATCTATAGGCACATGGCAAGAAATGCAAACCAAGTTTTTAAAGTAATTTTTTCCAATACATAAAACGAATGCTTTTAAGAGACATTCAAAATTTTTGTCAAAAAGGAAATGAAACCTATTTTCAATGTTTGAAAAGATTTAAAAACTTATTGAATTCATGCCCACACCATGGTTTTGAAAAATGGCGTACGATAAGTTTCTTTTATAAAGGGTTAACATCAGAGACAAAATAATTTGTTGAAACAATGTGTAATGGTGAATTTTTAGACAAAGACTCAGAAGAAGCTTTAGAGTATTTAGATCATTTAGCTGAGAACTCTCAATCCTGGCAAACTACTAGTTCCTCTGAAAATTCAATTAAATCTAATATGGCTAGTTCTAGTGGGGGTAAATATAATTTGAGTCAAGAAGATGATTTAAGTGCTAGAATTACAAGTTTAACGAGAAAGATTGAAGCCATGAAATTAAGAAAAGTTAAAGAGGTCAAATCTGTGCATAATGATGAAATTTGTGAAATTTGTGAAGTCATGGGACATTCCACTCAAGATTGTCCAAATATTCCAATTTTTAAAGAAGTGTTGCATGACCAAGCAAATTCTATGAATTCCTTCAAAAAGTCTTTTTCCTCTAATTCTCCATATTCTGAAACATATAATCCTGGATGGAGAAATCACCCAAATTTTAATTGGAGAAATGATAATCATGCCCATCCACCACCTTAAAAACCTTCAAAATTTTCATCATACCATTCACTACATTTGAAAACTCTTGAGGAAACGTTGCAAACATTCATGCAAGGGCAAATAAGCATAAACAATCAATCATCACAAGCCATTAATGATATCAAGGATACACTTTCAACATTGACCTCAGCTTTGCGCAGTCAAGAGAAAGGTAAATTTCCTGCTCAACCACAACCAAATCCAGCGGGTCAATTTCATGTAAGTGATTCTAACTCAAATGGCACACAGCATGAGAATGCCAACTCTATCACTACTCTCCGAAGTGGTAAGGTCATTGATAAAACTATTTCTTTGAAAGAGATTGAACCTAAAGAACCATCAAAATTAGTTAGTGAGGAAAATAATGTTGAACCTAAGATGTGTGATATTGAAAAATGCCCTATCCCTGCTCTTTTTCCTCAAAGATTACAACCAATTCAAAAGTTGAACCAAAATTCTGAAATTTTTGAACCTTTTAAGCAAGTTAAAATTAACATTCCTTGGTTAGATGCAATTAAGCAAGTTCCTTCTTATGCCAAATTTTTGAAAGATTTATGCACTGTTAAAAGGAAGCTCAATGTTTAAACGAAAGCATTTTTAATTGAAAATGTTAGTTCGATTATTCAACATAACACTCCACCAAAATATAAAGATCCTAGTTGTCCCACAATTTCTTGTGTAATTGGAAACTTTAGGATAAACCATGCTTTACTTGATCTTGGTGCAAGTGTTAATTTGTTGCCATATTCAGTGTATGAGCAATTAGGTTTAGGTGAGTTTAAACCTACTTCTACAACACTTCAACTTGCTGATCGTTCTGTGAAAATACCACGAGGAATACTTGAGGATGTGTTAGTCCAAGTAGATAAATTTTACTTTCCTGTAGATTTTATTGTCTTAGACACACAACCTGTTCCTAACTCAAGCACCTAAATTCTGTCATATTAGGACGTTCATTTCTTACTACATCTAATGCAATAATCAACTGTAAAAATGAAGTTCTAAAATTATCCTTTGGAACATGATATTGGAAATGAATGTGTTTAATATTTGCAAGCAACCTAGTGAAAATGATGACATGCATGAAGTTAGTTATATTGAGGAACTTGTTCATGACTACTTTAATGTTTCATCTTTTTTTGATCCCTTGGATGCTTGTTTAAATGGTTGCAATGATTTCAATTTTGATGAAAATTTTGAAGTGTCTCATATTTATTCTCTTTTAAAATCTTCTTAGGTTTTGAAAGTTAATGGATAGAGACCAAAATTTGAAGACTTACCTCAACGTGCTGATAAACCGATGCCATCGAGTGTTCAACCACCAAAACTTGAATTGAAACCATTACTATCTAACCTTAAGTATGCTTTCTTGGGTGTTAATGAAACTTTTTCGGTGATAATTTCTTCTAAACTCAGTACTCTTCAAGAATATAAGTTGCTCGAAATTCTAAGATTGCAAAAATATGCCTTAGGATGGACAATAACTGACATAAAAGGAATTAATCCTTTGATTTGCACACATAAGATGTATTTGGAAGATAATGCCAAATCATCTAAACAAATGCAACGTAGGCTAAATCCTAATATGAAAGAAGTAGTGAGAAATGAAGTTCTCAAGCTTTTAGATGTAAGGATCATTTATCCTATTTCTGATAGCATATGGATAAGTCCTACACAAGTTTTACCTAAGAAATCTGGAGTTACTGTAGTCAAAAATGAAAATAATGAATTAATTCCAATTAGAACAATTACTGGTTGGAGAATGTGCATTGACTATAGGAAACTCAATTCAATGACTAGGAAAGACCATTTCCCGTTACCATTTATAGATCAAATGTTAGAAAGGGTAACTGGACATGCATTTTATTGTTTCCTAGATGAGTATTCTGGGTATAACCAAATTGAAATTGCACCTGAAGACCAAGAAAAGACCACTTTCACTTGTCCATTTGAAACTTTTGCATATAAAAGGATGCCATTTGGATTGTGTGATGCACCAACTACATTTCAAAGATGCATGCTTAGTATTTTTAGTGATATGCTTGAACGATTTTTTGAAGTTTTCATGGATGATTTTTCTATTTTTGGTGATTCATTTGATGATTGCTTATCTAACTTGGAAAAAGTTTTGATTAGGTGTGAAGAAAAGAATCTTGTGCTTAATTGGGAAAAATATCATTTCATGGTCACAAATGGTATTGTACTTGGTCACATTGTCTCATCAAAAGGAATTGAAGTAGATAAATCTAAAATTCAATTAATTGCCAATTTACCGGTTCCTAAGTCTGTCAAAGATGTTAGATCATTTTTAGGATATGCTGGTTTTTATAGGAGATTTATCAAAAACTTTAGTGTTATATTAAGACCATTGTGCAATCTCTTATTAAAAGATGCTCTCTTTAAGTGGACTGAGTCATGTCAAGAAGTTTTTGTCAAACTTAAAACTATGCTAACATCTGCTCCTATCATGCAGCCTCCAAATTGGACTTTGCCTTTTGAAATCATGTGTGATGCTAGCGATTATGCTGTTGGAGCTATTTTAGGACAACGAAAGGACAAGAAACCCTATGTGATTTACTATGCTAGTAAAATCTTAAACAGTGCTCAAATGAATTATTTTACCACTAAAAAGGAATTACTTGCAGTGGTATTTGCATTGGATAAATTTCGATTTTATCTTGTTGGCTCACCCATTGTGATTTTTAGTGATCATGCAGTATTAAAATGTCTTCTTTCAAAAAAGGATGCTAAATCTAGATTGATTAGGTGGATCTTACTACTCTAAGAATTTGATCTCACAATTCAAGACAAAAAAGGAGTACAAAATGTTGTTGCTGATCACTTGTCAAGACTTATGTTTGAAGAATCGATTGAGACAACACCAATTAATGACAATTTCCCTGATGAGCAACTTTTCAATGTTTCTATTTTACCTTGGTTTGTTGATATTGTCAATTTTCTTGTTACAGGTCAAATGCCAAATCATTGGAATGCTCAAGACAAAAAGAATTTTTTAAGGGAGGTACGCAATTTCTTTTGGGATGATCCATATCTTTTTAAATATTGCCCTAAGCAAATTATAAGGAGATGTGTACCTAACAATGAAATTCAAAATATCATTTCTTTTTGTCATTCCGAAGCATGTGGTGGTCATTTTCTTCAAAGAAAACTGCTGCAAAAATCTTGCAATGTAGATTTTATTGGCCCACTTTATTTAAAGACACACATACATTTTGTAAAACATGTGACCGTTGTCAAAAATTAGGTGGAATAACTCATAGAAACATGATGCCATTAAATCTTATTTTAGTCATTAAAATATTTGATTGTTGGGGTATTGATTTTATGGGTCCTTTTCCATCTTCTTTTGGGTATTAATACATTTTAGTTGGAGTTGACTATGTTTCAAAATGGGTAGAGGCAATTTCTTGCAAAAATAATGATCATAAATTTGTTTTAAAATTTTTGAAAGAAAACATTTTTTCAAGATTTGGAGTGCCTCGAGCCATAATAAGTGATGGAGGTTTACACTTTTGTAATAAGCTTTTTGAGAATGTAATGAAAAAATATGGAATTACACATAAAGTGTCTACCCCTTATCACCCATAAACAAGCAGACAAATTGAACTTGCCAATAGAGAAATAAAACATATTTTGGAAAAAACAGTAAACCCGAATTGTAAGGATTGGTCTTTAAGACTAACCGATGCACTTTGAGCTTATCGAACTGCTTTTAAATCATCACTTGGCATGTCTTCTTATAGACTTGTTTTTGTAAAAGCTTGTCACCTACCTGTGGAATTGGAACATAAAGCTTTTTGGGCTATTAAAATGCTTGACTTAGATAAAGCAGGATCATTGAGAAAACTCCAAATATATGAACTTGAAGAAATTAGGAATGAAGCTTACGAGAATTTTAGAATTTACAAAGAGAAAATGAAGGTGTTTTATGATAAACATATCATTAGAAAATTATTTGAACCTTCATAAAAAGTTCTTTTGTATGATTCAAGATTGCATCTATTTCCTAGCAAACTTCGTTCAAAATGGACAGGTCCTTTCATTGTTAAGAAAGTTTACCCACATGGCGCTGTTGAGTTTGTGAACCCCAAAAATGGTAATGTTTTTAAAGTTAATGGACACCGTTTAAAGCCATTCTTTGAGAATTTTCCAAGCGAGTTAAAGTCTATCACTTTGAATGAACCTGTTTACAACATTGGATGATTTTTTTTTTGTGTATACATTACTTGTTTTCTTGTGTTATTAATTTTATTGATTCCATTGTTTGTTTTTAGTTACTTTCCCGGTCAAGTGGCGGATAACGGTATTCCGTGACTCTTCAAGTCGGTTCTTTCAGTTGCCCAAAATTACTGATACCATTTTTTTTCTCTCACTTCTTTTTCTGTTCTTTTCTTTCATTATGGATGTCATTCTTTCTAGATTGCAAACATATTTTCCTTCTTTTCCTAAAGATGTTCTACGAAAAATGTACCAAACTAGGTGTGCAAGATTAAGAATGCTTATGCAAAAAGATATTTCTGAAGATGTGCGATGGATAATGGAAGTAAAGGTACGTTTAGCAAGTGAGTTTTCTGATTCATTTGTTTCACGCATGCTTGGTTTAGGTAAGAGCTCTTTTGCAGAGAAACGAAGAGCGAAAAGGTTACAAGTGTGTCACAATTGTGCACGTTTAACCTGTAACAAGCGATGTCGTTCTCTAGGGATGGTGTCTACTAATAGAGAAGATAAAATTAAATTCATCAAGGATGGACTGAGTAAGGAGTTTTTAAATAATATCTTATTGACTCTTGAGACGCATCCTAGTAGATATGTTTAACGTGAAATTCTCAATTTGTATACATTATTTCAAAAAGAACGTGATCATTATAGTCTTGGGAATCTGACTTTAAAAGACCATGTTTGCCAATTTGTAAAAAAATTGAATGGGAAGCCAATTTTCGACCCATAGAGGGCGTTTAAGTCGTTATTGGACGTAAAATCAGAGGAAGATGTGAGTCACAATCACAACTATCTATAAATATTTACTTTTAGCTGTCATTGTTGAAATTTTTATGTTTTACATTCCTATATTAGCTGTTATCTTTGACATTTTTACATTTTTAAATTTTAACTTTTATAACAACAGCTGGCTTACCTATATTGGTTTTATTAATGCATTCTCTTTAAGTTGTATAAATGCAGGACCTCACTTCTTTATTTTCATACAAAATTTGATCACTGACGAGGGTAAAAGACTGCAAAAAAAATGGAAGGAGCTTTTATTCATCAATTTAAAACTATTTGTGTTTTTTGTAGGTCAAGTTCTGGGAAAGGTGAAGAGTTTGTAAAAGCAGCGGACAACCTGAGTCGAGTTTTAACTGAGCGAAAACTTAACCTAGTGTATGGAGGAGGTAGTCTTGGGTTAATGAGGTGTGTGTCAACTGTCGCACATATAGGAGGAAATGAAGTCATAGGTATCATACCAAAGGCTTTATCTGCAGGTAACATAACTGGCAAAACAGTTGGAGAAGAACTAATGGTCACAACAATGAATGAAAGAATTGCTAAAATGCTTGATTCTGTAGATGCTTTTATTGCCTTACCAAGTGGTTTTAGGACCTCAGAAAAAATTTTTCAAATTGCATCTTGGGCACAACTCACCGTTCATCAAAAACCCATAGGATTGTTAAATGTTAATGGTTTCTTTAACAAGTTGTTGTCTTTTCTTGATCATGCTGTAGAACAGAATTTTATTTCACAGATGGCTTGCAAACTCCTCATTTCTGCTCCGACTGATAATGACTTGATCAATCAGTTGCAAAACTTTGTCCATGAATCAGATCCAATAATGGCACGATTAGAATGGTCAAGTGAAAGTAGTAAAAAGCGAAAGCTGGATTTGTCGCTTCATTTGTAACTTTTCTTATCTCTTTTTTCTACTCATTGCATTTTGTTATTTTTTTTAGTTATTTTTGCTTAAATTTGTTTCAGGTTTTACTTGTATTTCAATAACTACTATCTCAGGTAATGTTCTCTATACTGTACCTCTTTACATTTAAACATTAGGGATAATGTTGCAATCTGGTTAGAGGGAGTGTAGTCAACATAAGTAACCATTTTTTTTTATATAAACAATTAAAAAAAAAATTAGATTCATAATTTAGGATGGTAGAGTGAGGAGTAATCTTATTCCTGAGACACATCATAGTAGATATGCATTATCATTTGTTTTGATTTTTGAATTTCATAACAAAGAATTTATCATTCACTTTCTTTTGAATTGATCAAATATACGAACTATCACATCATTATTACATAATAAATTCTGTTCAGATACTCAATCAGTAAAGTATTTATAAACCATCTTTTACACACACGTTGATACATGATTGTGGATAACATATTGAAATTTTACAATATTTGAGCTCTTTAATTTTGTCAAAGGTAGCAAATAGGGGTTAAAAAAAAAAAAAAAAAATCTCCCAAAATAATAATAATAATAATAAAAAAGTAAAAAAAAAAAATAAGTAAAAATTCTAATAAAAACTTTTACTTAGTAACCAGGCTTCTTGCCTAATCAGCAGTGAATATTCGCGTAAAACGGTAAAGTTTTGGTATGAATAAGTTCATAGCCTTAACTCAAGTAATTAAGCCCGTAAGGGTGTTTTAACACCTAATACCCTAAGACCAACTGGTTTGGGAGTTATTGGCTCAAAGCTCGCTACATGGGTTAGGTTATGCACAAAAAAAAAGAAAATGGAGATAGAAATAATCTTTATCCAAAAAAGTTTACCTTGACAAAATTTAGAACCAATGTTGTTTGATTCTAATTAAGTCCCATAACATGTATTAGTTACAAAAGCATAAGAAGAAGGTTTATTAATAATTTGACTGATGAGTATTTGGCACATATATAGTAAATTTTTAAGTAAGAGTTTGTTTATTTTGAGAAGATGAAAAGGAAAAGAATGATTTTTACTTTGAATGTAAATTCTATAAATCAACTCTAAATGGTATTGTTTATATTACTAGAGACTAGTAATAAGCTGGTTGGGGGGTGTGGTGAATGTTTAAAAGTGTAGGTTTATTAAGAGAAATATTATGATTTACACTTAATAATATCCTTCTATTCCCCAATAATGAAGCATATTCCTTTATATTGAATTGTAAAACATGAATTAAATTAAATAGTCGGTTTTGCACAGGTTTCGTATAATGAGCATATCTTTCAATTCAAATAATCAATTGATACAATTTTTGGGCTGAACAAATATAAACTCATCATTTCACAACTTTGTAAGTCAAAGGTTGGACCAGTTCGAGCAATTAATGGGGCGAAATTGGGCTCCAACAGAACTCAAGCGCTTCTTTGAGCCAACTCAACATGCTTCTATATTTGGGCTGTATATCCCTAAATATATAACGAAAAATTATATGGTTTGGTGATCTAGAAAGCTAAGAAGGGGATCTAAATTATTTATGTTTTGTACTTTCTCAAAATTCAACTGGTCTGCTATCAAAAAGAGCTATCATTCTAGAAGGGCGGTGGAGAAATGCGACTTGAACATCTCTGCTTATTTTCAACACAACTCACAGTCTAAAATAGAAATAAGGGTAAGATATGGACCATTAGAAAGAGGAGTCATCCACCTACAACTTTTGAAGAAGGATGCTTTATGAAATTCGGTGGTTTTCATGGTCAAAGATATGTTGGAAGTTGGTAGAGCGTAATTAATTGGAAATTGACAAAATTATGTTCACACATGTGAAATGTCTTTTGTTTTGCCTATATAAAGGAAGATGTGGAAGTGAGGGGAGATCAGTTTTGTTTCCATTTCTATTTTCTTTTTGTAATTTGAACTTCAATTAAATAATGTATTTCTAATTTCGTAATTAGGGATAAGGGTGAACTTTTGATGATTTTATAGTTTTGTTCTTTGATCCTTTGTTTTGTTCTTCATTGTCAATCTTTTTATTAATTGAGTACTATATTTTACAAATGATTTTGAATTGTTAGAAACCTTGATTCATTGTTAATAAATGGTACATTGAATACTTAGATGTTTTCTACATATCAAGAGTAAGGCAACTTATAGTTTTTCACCATCAACTAAAAAGTAAGTCTTTTGATTTCTTTGTGCTTAAATGTTTTTTTCATCATCCAATTAAGATCACTTATATTGATTCTTAATTGTGTTTTTCTTTAAAAAAAAAAGGATCAAGAATAAGTTCTATACAAATCATTAAAATGGATCTCTAATGCCCTAATATATAATAATATTGAATTTAAATTTGACAATAAGCAAATTCATTCCATTTCTTATAATATTTGAATATTTGGACTTGTGATATTTAGACCGTTGGACTTGTGGACTTAATATAACATATTCCCTGTGGACCGACACTCGGACTTCCAAACTTTATTACTTGAGACAGCCTATACTTGGGAGTTACAACCTTTAAGTTGTAGCACCCAGTATTCTTACGTCTTTTCTATATCTATAGGCGTCAAATTGGTCACTTTAGACACACCTTTCCTATAGCTTTAGACCTGTTAGGTCACAAGTGAAAGTATCACTATAACATAGCAAGCGAGTCTGTTTGATATTGATCTAACGTTATAGTGATTGTGATCTATCCTTATTGTTTGTGTTATATTAATACTTGGACTATCTCGCTTCTACACACATCATAGACTCATAATTTTGATCTTTTGCCTTGTCAATTATTGTAGAGACAATTGCAGCTATAGTAGATCCTTTTAATTAAGCCCAACCAAATCTAGTAAGGTTACAATGTCATGACTCTCAAACCACCAAGTGAGATTTAAGGGAGTAATGGGCTTGTAACTTAAAAGGAGTGAGAGCTTGATCTAGGTTTAGAATTCTAGCAGCACCAAAGCTTACTGTGCACATTACTAGACCTATACAAGTATATAGCTAATCAGGATTTGACACATGGATTGAGAAGTTTCCCCTGCAAACATTTGCGACTCCATTAGGGAGTTTAGCTAAGATTCTTATGAGAGATGACAATTATGAGAAGCAATAACTAAATCAATGGTGGAAACCGTGCAAAGTCTTTAGCTACATGCATAACAATTACCTTCCTTACTGCCTAATAATGTTTAACTGGAACAACAAGTTAATAACTAGGATGCTAATAATGTTAACATTATTCTTATCATGCAGATGATGTAAGATATACACAAAGAGATGGAAGACATTGTGAGTAGTAATAGCAGCCATGTCTTCAATCTCGTCTCCTTATCCATCAATAAAGGAATAAGTCATGCTGGATAGAAAAACACCGAGGCTTCTGCTAACCAACTAGCAGTGAAATCACAACTTCCTGGTACTTATGCAAACATGATATCCTTTGCGAAGAAATACATGCAAAGCCCCATAACATTGAAGGTAGAACATATGCTTATGCCTTCTTATCCAAAAGAGATTATACATAAACCATATCCAACTAGGTTTAAGGCTCCTAAGTTTACGTTGTTCAATGGCAAAAAGGAGAACCTTGGAGATTATATCACTCATTTCATGGATGCTTTTAGGGTACACGCATATATAGGACATTAACACTTCAGGGAATTTTCTAAATCTTAGGGACATTTTTGGGGTACATCTTTCTCAGTCAAGCACCAGTTAGCTCAAAGATAATAAAGGAAGTCTCTTATATGATATATATAGAGAAATAGGATACTTTGTGTATTGTGGATAGAAAATAGATTGTAAGGAAAGTGACTTCCAAATGAGCTACCACCAAAGCAGCCCATCCATTATGATGATGCTGAACTCAATTCAGTATTAAATAAATGGATAAAGGACGACATCTTCAATCCGTTGTTCATCTAAAAAAGGATTTCTAAAAAAGAAAAATATAATCCACGGTTTTGCCAATTTTACCAATCGAAAAATCATTGCACAAGAGACTATAGATATATCTAGAATCTCATTCATAGAAAGATTGTAGGAGTATTAGTCTTATCTTAAAGACAAACAGTGAACACCAACCCACTGCTACAACACAATATGACAACTATCATGTCATTAATTGAATCTGATTTGACAAGCTCAAGAGGTAACAAGATAGTCATGACTAACGCTAACTTAGAATTAAGAATTAGATGCTAAAAACTAACATTTTGTACAATCATTTCTTAACAATTAAAAACTATATTATGTTAAAACGAAGTACTATATATCAGTAAAAGTTGCACATAAAAGATTTCACATTTTTCATAGTCTTTCACTAAACTAGTATCTAAAGGAATAAACTCTTTATACTTGAAAAACTCAGATTCGCAAAGCAAGAAAATAGCTTGTAATATCTGGAAAACTCAAATAGGCAGAGTAAGGGAATAACTCAATATACCTTGGAACTTACGATAAGAGTAAGGAAATTTGAATACAATCTAGTCATACCTATGTGAAGAGCATGTTGGAAAACTAAATAAAACCATAATGACAAAAATATTTCATTCAAGCCAGTAACGCATGTTAAATCATCAAGGAAAAATAATTGGAGAGTACCTGAATCTATTAAAACATGGTAATTTGAAGTTGTTGGTCTTTCACGTTTAAACCTTTTTTTACAAATAGTAAACCATAATATCACACACAGATGAGACATGAGTGAATGATATGTTATGAAAAGACTAGGGACTTTAACCTATTTATATGTATTATTTTACTTTATTTCAACCCGTTATAAAAATAAAACAAAATAAACGATTAAGTTTCAATATATTACAAACTTCTACCAATTAAGAGATGACTTAAAAGCCCAATAATTTAATTAATTACTTTCAATAGGCTACTAATTAGATAGCACATATATTGTACAATTAATGTTAATATGTAGGCCTATAATTAGAAAATTTCCAACAATCTCTCACTTGGACCGCATATGTCAGTTTATAAATTTACATTATTAAACAACTTTATTGAGTTAAGTATTTGTTATCTTTACCAAGTAACATCTCTAAATAATCTGGTCCATCAATTATACTAATATAGGATCAAAGCAATCTTTGTCACTTTTTTCGTAACTAGACATATTAATGGTCACCATGTCAATATAATCAACAACATAGACCTATTATGGATGTATAGCTTGGAAATTTCATATAATGTAATCCTTTATCATGCCTATTTCTAAGTAGTCCTACGTTATAACTCAAAAGAGTTTAACGAAACACTTTTAAAACTTTATGCACAATTGTAATTGAAAGAACAAAACTTTACTTCAGAGTTCTCAATAACCAAAACAAGAACAATACTATCGTATGATCAAAAGAATATGTCAAAAACAAATAAACATCAAGAAACAAGCTCCTTCTAAACATGCATATCATCAGGACGAGCCATGCCCATATGAACCACATGTTCATGAAACATTTAGGTGGTACACCTTTAGTAAGTGAATCTAAGCCATGATGGTTTGTATTGAAATGTGTAATAGTGACTTGAAAACTTTGAACTCTCTCTTTTTGTTAATATGCTTTGATTTGGAAGAGCTTCTACTATTTTTAAAATATAACTTAGTGGCTTTAGTATCACAATTTATCTTTAATAGTCTCTTTATGCCATTGATAAGGTTTACTAGTGATAAAATTCTGTAGCGATATTCGTTGGTTCAATACCTTATAACAAGTTGTAAATTTTGCGTCCATAATGGAAGAAGCTATGATTAACTGCTTGACATTATTTCGTGATACAACTCCTATAGCCAACATGAAAACATATCTTGAAGTAGATCTTTTACTATTGAGGCAACCAACAAAATTAGAGTTAGAATACCCTACAATCTCTAAATGATTAAATCTTTGACATGTAAGCATAAAATCTTTTGTTCTCTTTAGATATTGCATAACTTTTTTTGTTGCTTTCCAATGATCCATTCTTGGGTTACTTAGATTTCTGCTAAACATTCCAACTATGTACACAATATCTAAACTCGTGCAAACTTGAGTGTACATGAGACTTTATACTGCTGACACATAAGCAATGTTCTTTATCTCTTTTCTTCTAAATTTCCTTCCTTAGGCAATAAAACAAACTGAATTTATCACATTTATCAATGGGTGTATCTCCTAGTGCGCAATCTTTCATGCCAAACCTACTAAGTACTTTATCAATATTTGCCTTTTGTGATAAGCCAAGAATACTACAAGAACGATCTCAATGAATTTCTATCCTTAGCACAAAAGATGCATTACCAAGAACTGTCATTCAAAATTATTTGAAAGAAATCTTTTAGTTTCATGTAACAAGGATATGTCACTGCTTATTAGTAAAATATAGACATATAAAATTAGGAGAATAAATTTACTCTCATTAATCTTGTGGTAAATACATAGATCAATAGTGTTTTCCTTAAAAATAAAAGAGGTAATCACTTGATTAAATTTTCAATACCATTAACAGTATGCTTGCTTCAAACCATAGATGGATTTCTTTAATTTACATATTAGATGTTTGACTCATTTGACACAAATTTCTCTGGTTGTACCATGTATATGGTTTC
The DNA here is from genome assembly GCA_022749755.1 of Azadirachta indica. NCBI lineage: Eukaryota > Viridiplantae > Streptophyta > Magnoliopsida > Sapindales > Meliaceae > Azadirachta > Azadirachta indica. The sequence continues at coordinate 2,561,901 of CM040447.1, forward strand.
TTTAATGTTATCATTAAGAAATGCAGTCTTTACATCCATCTATTGTAACTCTAAATCATAATGAACTACAAGTGCCATAATAATTCTAAGAGTTTTTTTATGAAACCGGAGAGAAAATCTCTTTGTAATCAATGCCTTCTTTTTGAGTGAAACTTTTAGCGACCAAATGTGCCTTTTGTCTTTTGACGTTGCCTTTCGAATCCCATTTGATTTTGAAAATCCATTTGCAGCCAATCAGTTTCGCTCATTTAGGCAATTTGAAAAGATCACAAATATTATTGTCACATATTGATTTCATCTCATCTTTCATGGCCTCTATCCATTTCTAAGAGTTCATACTCTGTTTGGCTTAACTGTAGGACATTAAATCATCTTCTAGTCTTATATCAAACTCGTGTTCTTAGAGATATACTATATAATTATTTAAAATTGCCAATCTCCTTTGTTTAAGCATCTCCTTAATCGTATTTCTAATTAAGGTTATTGTTGCTCTTTTATATGAATAGGAGTGGGTTTTTCAATATGAGTGAGAGATAACTCAAGGGCATCTTGATTATCTATATTTGAATCTTGTATAATGATAGGCATAATTGCCTGGTCAATTTCAGTAGCAACTATAGGAATAATTATGTATTCCTCCTTAAAGACAAAGTTCCTAAGTTCAACACTTTTACTTAATTCATTATTCTCAATGAATTTTGCGTTCCTTTCTCAAAAAAGAACTTGCTGGAGGGATCATGAAATTTGAAACCCCTTAACTTTCTGAGTACCTAACAAAGTAACACCTTACTATCCTTGAGTCCAATTTTCTTTCATTAAGCTTGTATGTCCTATCCTTAGCTGGATAACCCAAATATGAAAATGCCTAATACTAGGCTTCTTTCTAGTCCCTAACTCATATAAGGTTTAGCTATTGCTTTACTTGAAACTTGAATAAGGATATACACTAGAGTCTTTAAGGTTTTCCCTCAAAGTGATTCTAGTAAAAAAGAATGATTTATCATGCTTCTAACTATATCCTTTAAGGTCTGATTCCATCTCTCAACTACACCATTTTGATTTAAAGTCCCTAGCATGGTGTGTTGAGGAAAGATACCACATTCTGCCAAATACCTCGCAAAAGGTCTTGGACACTGTTCATCTAATCTATTTTATCTACTATAGTATCCACCATCACGATTAAATTTAACGGCTCTAATTTTCTTACCAAGCTGATTTTCATCCTCAACTTTATAGCTCTTGAAAATGTCCAACGAATGTGACTTCTCATATATCAAGCATAGGTACCCATAACGAGAATAATCGCCTATGAAAGTAATAAAATACTATTGACTATTCTAAAAAGCCATAGGGAACATACCACAAATATCAATATGAATTAATTCTAAGACTTTTGAACTCTTATTGGCACCAATTTTCCTTACATATGTTTGTTTTCGCTTAATACAATCAATACATATATTAAGATTTGAAAGATTAAGGGAATTAAGAATTTCTTTTGACACAAGTCTTCGAATTATTACTTCAAAAATATGCCTTAAACGCTTGTGCTATAACATGGAAGAATTCTTATTAATTAATTTGCGCTTTATACCATAACCACTTGCTTGCAAGGTTTCCTTAATATGTAAGGTATGAATATCCAATTTATATAGATTATCAACTAAAGAACTGGTACTAATACTATTTAAATATTGCGAGAGACTAAACTTTCTATTTCCTAATGAACAAGAATAATTGTATTTGTCCAACCAAGGAATAGAGATCAAATTCTATCAAAATGCGATACATAGAATGCTCATGGAAAATCCAAGTAACCACCAGATTCTAACTGTAATCTAAATAATCTAATGAGCTTAATAGGAGTCTTATTGCTATTACATACATAAATGAATCTTTTAGCATTAGTTGGTATTCGGCTTCATAAATAACCCTGACACATCACACTTAAATGAGTAGCTGCACCTATATCTATCCACCAAGTATGATTTGGTACTAAAGGCAAATTAACTTTAGAACAAACAAAGTTGAGAAGTTTACTTATTTGCGAGTCAATTAGCATACTTGGGATAGTCTTCTTTATATGTTCAACTCTCTTCCAAAAGTAATAGGTGATAGCGTTATCTTTTTTCTGTTGCACCTTAGGCTGTGAAGTCCCATTGTCTGCAGCTCCTTTTTCTTTTCTTGTTAGCAACAATGTCTTAAGAGGAAGCAAGTGGGAACTTTCAATCTTCTCTTGTTTTAATCTCTCTTCCTCTTGCACACACTGAGCAATGAGCTCATCAAGTTTTTATTTTTTCTATTGAGTATTGTAACTTATCTTAAACAGACTGAATTGTGTAAGAAGAGAGATCCAGACGAAGTGTTCAAGAATGTCATCAAACAGCTCTAACTTTAATGCCCTTAATCTAGCAACAAGATTAGAATGGTACTCCCTTATGTTCCCTTTGCCTTTGTACCACATTGAAACAAGCTTAGATAGAAAGGTGCTTATTTCGACCTTTTGATTACCAGCGAATCAATGTACTATTTGGCTTATGAACTTCTTAGCATTTTCTTCCTTGGGCATTGCACCCCTAATCGTATTAGAAATCAAATGGTTTATGATCATCAGACTCGTGGTTAGAACGCTCCTATTTCTCATAAAGTGCCCTTTTTATAGCAATATTGCCATTAGTAGGGACTAAAAGTTCTTTTAATCGGGTCGCATAGTCTAGATCCATACACCCAAGCACAATAGTAATGTGCTCCTTCCATTTTGTGAAGTTAGTGCCATTAAGCACTGGAATGTTGTTCATGTTGACAAATATAGAAGAAGCATTAACTGAATCCAGAATAAAATAACACACTCACGATCAATAAACATGCCATTCAATCATGCATAAATGCAATAGAAAAAATTAATTACATACATATAGATATATGGCATAAAATACAATAAATTTTGCTACTATAAGATACCAAATACAACATTGTAGGTTGTCTTTTGACAAAAGAATAATAACTTGCAAGAGGTACTCTTAAAAATTGGCAGTAAATATCGATAATAAATCCTGCCAATAATATACCTTTCTTTGGACTAATATAATGCATACATCAGAAAATATAAATAATTATCACATATCTACTACCATATGTGTTTATGTTCTAGCCAAAAAATAATCTTCTTTTAGGCTGATTATTTTCTGTATAGATTTAGACACAAGTTTAATTTCTTTAATAAAATTTACATATTTCAAAATAAATAAATTTACATAAAAGAGGCGACTTTGGTGACATTTTATTTCAATTTAATTTATTTTGATATAGTAAATTTCAATTTGCAAGAAAAAAAGAAATTTTTTAGTCAAAGTCAACTACGATCACTGTCAATTGAGTCAAAGTCAATCATGGTCAAAGTCAAATTGAGTCAACAGTCAAATTTTGTCAAAAAGTCAGATTGGTCAAAAACTTAAACTAAGTTAGTGTTTGGTTGGAATAACATTAATCGACCATAGATTCTTTACCGCCAGCCAAAAGATGGAAGGGTAGCCTACTAGTTTCTATGTAAAAAAAATTGCTTTTTTTAGTTATTTAACTGCATGCTTAGTACATAAATAACTACAAGTATTATGCCAAATTATATGCTAAACACCTTGTTTAACATTTTTAATTTATCAACAAATTTGCTGAATCCATGCAAACCAAACTCAACAAAAATCATAATATATAACCATTCATAATCATAAATATATCGTTATCCAAAAATTATATTGAATATAATTCTTTAGACAAAAATCCAAAAATCCATATATCAGCATAAGAAGGAAAAATATTTCTCAATGATCTGAAATGAGTGGCTTTGACACACTTGCTAGAAAACTAAATAAAACCATAATGACGAAAATATTTCGTTTAAACTAAAAACTAATGTTAAATCATCAAGGAAAATAATTGAAAGTGTACCTGAATCCGTTGTGACATGGTAAATTGAAGTTAGTTTTCCATGTCTAAACTTTTCTTTATAAAGAGTAAAATCCTAATATTACATACAGATGGGATATGAGTAAATGATATATTATATTTAGATTGGAGATCTCAACCTATTTATATATATATTATTTTATTTATTTTAGCCTACCATAAAAATAAAATAAAATAAACGTTTGAATTTCTACACAATTAAGAGATGACTTAAAATGTTATAATTTAATTAACTTAATTAATCACTTTTAATCAACTAATAATTAGGTAGCACATATAATGTATAATTAATGTTAATATGTAGGTTCATATTCAGAAATTTCTCAACAAAGCAGGTCTCAAAGACAAAGTCGCCCAAACACATGAACCAAAACCCTTGTCCCAAACGGTTCCCACAGACCGAAATGTAAATTTCTTTCTGCATGGAAAAGGGTACAAACCTAGTGATTGTTTTTAAAACTTCTTTGAAGTGGATTTCTTAATAAAATATAGTTTTGAACACTTTGTTTAAAATGAATTTCTTAATTACAAGTTCTCATTAAGTAATAAATTCTAAATCAAATTCAACACCTTAAATTAGACAAAAAAAAAACACTTCATTAAATAAGTAAAATATATTTGTAAACAATAGTAATAATAAACCATTATCATCAAAATTATTTAAAATAATAATTCTACTTACAGAAACTATTTTGAAAAATATACAATTGAGTTATAAATATGATGTATTTTACTAAAATTAAAATCTAAAGTTATACAAGAAAATAATTTTTAGGAAGGAACGTATAAATATTCACTCATAATTTGGTGTTCACTTAATTATCCATAATCATTTGCATCGATATGTGATTATAAATTATTCCTTAGCCTTCTAAGTGCCATTTCAAAAGTTGATGATGGTAAATTTTGTGGAGATTCTAAAATATTACCTATTTTTATTAAAAATGTAATAATTGATTCAGAAATTGAAAATTAAACTTACCCTAAATTCTCAAAACTATCACTGAGGCTCATTAAGTTTCAAAAATATAAGCAAATCTGCTAAAAATAATTGCAACCTTTTACCTTAATTTAAGAAATCTTATAAACAAACCCATGGATGAAAATAGTTTCCAACTTGCTATTTCTTGCGAGTTTTGCATCAAAATATATTAAATTAGAGGTTAGGGTTGAAAATTTTGATGAATTGGCTAAATCTCTATCTTCTCTCTCTTTCTATTTAATGACTAAACTAAAAATAAATAGATGGCTTTGGGTTGAGTTTGGGCTTGGTTTTTTTTTTGGGACTAAACTAGAAATAGTAAAGAAAATCTGAGGCTTTTGGGCTTGAAATAGTAAATAGACAGTGCTTGGGCATTTCATTGTATGACTATCTTGTTTTCCTAGTGATTAATGTAATTTGGCATGATAATGACAACTTACACTATATATTATTATGTATTTTATACTAGGTGAGTTTAAATCCTCTATCAAGATTAAATTTATAACAAAGGAAAACTAGGCATGTGATTAGACATTGCATGTTAAGAGCATTGTTATCATATTAAATTACTAGAAAAATTGGAATTACTGATATTAGTTTCCGATACTTTTGAGAAAGTGTCAAAGCTAATGCATAGAAGTTGATTTTTCTTGAAAACAAATGAAGTGTAAAAGGAATTATTGACACTGAACGAGTATAAGGGTTGTTTGAGACCATAGTGTCACCAGCAAAATGACATCATTTTGGCTATATTTTTTATCACCAGCAAAATGATGTGATTTTTACAAAATTAAAATTTTTTAATCAAAAACCAAATGTTGAAATGTTGTTGTCTTAGGCATTTTGGATCCCAAAACTACATATTTGGTTTTCCACCCTTAGACGAAAATTTCTCGAAAATTTTCCAGCCAATTTTCTTAACACTAAGCTTTGTTAAGATTTTGAATAACCTTAATCGACTCAAATAAACTACATTCACGCTTCGAATTCGGTTAAATCTATTTATTTGCTTTTTCGCACAAGATCCAGCTTTGAATCAAAGTAAAGTGACCCAAATTAATATGCTTTCATGCTTTATAAGTCATCGTATCATGAAATCTTTAAAATATTCTTGCTTTTTTATTGTTTGCCTTCATTGTAAATTGTTTTATTAGTTAGATTTTGTTTTCTAGTTTTTAGGATTTGGGAGTTCAAAAAAGTTTTGTTATTGTTGTATATAGGCTTTAGATTAACTCAATTCCCGCTAATTGGTAAGTTCTCGTTATGAACTTTAATTTGGGAGTCAATTTGTACAATGTATATGTTAGAAAATTTTATTGAATAAATAGTAAAAAATTAAGTCAGGAGAGTTACAAAATTTATATGAGTATACGGTTTTAATACAAATAAAAGGAAAAGATAGAAAGGATACTTCTTGATGTTTTTAAAATATTTTTACTGCAAGTTTTCTTTCACCAATGGTTTCCAAATCAATCTTTTAGTAGTTTTCGTAAAAAGAAGAGTGAGTTTCTTTTTTAACGCAATGGTGATTTAAAGAAAACTAGTTTTCTCTGTAGCACACATTAAAAAAACTTTTTTCTTTATCGCTACAGGTTTCCACCCCTTTTGTTTCTTTTATATCACTTCTATTTTAATTAAAACAATTTTACTTATAATATAATTAAATTAATTTAATTAATTAATAACACGTATTAATTAATTAAATATCTAAGACAATCCTAATAGAAGTAGTATTTTAATTAAAATAATTTCAATTAAAATCAAATTAATTAATTAATAACATTTATTAATTAATTAAATTTTGTAAAACAACTTGTATTAGAAGTGAAATTATAATTAATTCAAAATTAATATTTAAAAGAAATGATAAAGAGAACAAATATCTTTATGAGAATTTATTCATTTAATTTCTCAAATTAAATATTTGTATATTAATGAAAAATATTTATCTTAAAATATCTTGCTAATTAATTAATTAAATCCAAATTAAATACATATTCCAGAAAACTATTTTCTGGACATATAAAAATTTAGTGTAATAATTTTGTCCATTGTATTATTTACTGCATTGATCTAAGATGTGGTATTGGGGACTTAGAGATTTACAATTTCAAGCTCTAATAAATTTAGATATTAATTAAATTTTTTAATTAATTAATCCAATTTATTAATTCCAGTATTATTCCACTAAAAACATGAAATTGAACTCTTAAAATTGTAGATGTAATTTACTCATAAAACTTTGAGTAGTCCATTGATATAATCATTACATGCAGTTCAACTCTTTATAAACAGTCCATAATTAAAATTAAGTCAATTTTCCGTTTTACCCCTCTAATTACATCTTTATCTTTAAGTTCCATTAATTCTCTATTAAATAGTTAATTTGTAAACTAATTATAAATTGAGCGCTCAAACTGTTCAATTCTAGGATTAACACTTAAGGGAACCATTTTTCTGACTTCCAATAAGAAGGAATGGATTTGATACCTGTATGTCACATTCCTATCTATTTATCCTATTAAATTTTCAAGATACGAATTTTGAGCTTGTGTTAGAACAAACCTTAACAAATAATTCAAAAGATTCAATAACATAAGTAAGAGTTTATGACTACTCAAAATTAAGATTAATCTGTATATAATCATCTATTGACATTGTTTGAATTTTCAGTTAGTAACAGAATTTATATGAGAATTCAAATTATATCTGGTCCAGTCCTATATAATCACATTATATAAAGTGTCTTTCCTATAATATCACTACATTAACAGTCCGGATAAAATTATTACATTTTTAATGTTAGTAGACCGCACTATTAATATTTAATTAAAAAAACTCAACTTTAATTAATTTAATTATGGACTATTTTAATTTATTATCCATAATCTTAATCCTTTTGTATATATAACATATATATATATTAAGATTATGGTTACATAAATAAAGTAAGATTTTTCAGATATTAAATATAAACACAAAGAAATGCTAATTTTATTTATTCAAAAAATGTACAAATTACATGCTTTTAGAGCACTATCCATAACAGCATGTTACTTTACCTAGTGGGTTTGATTTTGTTGGAGTCCATATACATGGATTCCGAATTCTAGTCTACCTTTGTTGATAAAATTCAAATATTTTATCAATTCCTCTATTGTCAAAGTGCATTATTATGCTATGAGAGTGTGTATTTTTTAATTTATGTACCAATGAGTTTGATGCATGAGTATTTTCGTACTCACAAATTTAAATTTTTTATGGACTAACAAAGAACAATGTTTTAATAATTACATGCATATTCTGTAATTTATTTGACTTTAATTACTTTGGGTCGATGTATGTTAAGTATATTGGAGATAAATTATATATATTTTCCGTTGTTGGTTGTTTTGAATTTATTATTTGGAAGTTTTGTTTCATATTGTTGTAGTTAGTATATTCTAAATCAAGTGTAATACATGAGCAACATCTCCAATAATCATATTTAGTGTAGTACATGTCAAAATTTTGTTTGCCAACTTTATCAATTGCCAGCAATAAAATATCAACTTATCAATTGCAGAGCTATCAGGTCAGCAATTCATAAACCAACCTCATCCAAAGTGCAAACCAACCTAATCAGTGACCTGATTGCTATCCTTTAATTCCTTTCAAATTTCTTCATTTATGAGCATAAAAACAACAAAGTATTTCATTAAGCAGCAATACACTAATGAAAAATTACAACAATTTACAAAACTTGAATAGAATATACCCTCTTGTTCATTACTAGTAATCAGCTCTACAACATATGAAGCTTATTTTTCATAGATTTTTGTGATATCATCATCAGTATATTTATTAACTTTTTTGAACTTTAACATAACATACAACATAAAAAATGTCAATTAAATACTAACATAAGAAATTTACTTACTTTTCGAAAACCAAAATACCCACTTAATGCAGAAGCTGAAACTTACATTATCTTTCAGGATGTTAACATCCCTCACCATGTTTTAAATTTTCATCAAAAAATAACTACATTCAACACTACCAGGTTGTTTTGGACACTGTAAATTGTACAACAATAAGTATACTAACTAAAATACTAACTAAATTTCATATTATAGGTTTTTCATTTACCTTGACTGTAACCCATTATAGATTCACCTTCTAAGGTATTTTTTGGCTCATAAAAATTTTATACCCACTAAATAATAATTCCTAATTAATCAAAATACATGTAACATAAAATATGTCCATACATGTAATCAATTAATGTAAATACTGTTAGAATTTAGAAAGTAGATTGAATCAGTGGTCAGCTTGTGCTTGAACGACGGCTTTCCAAGAAGCAATATGGTATGGGATGGTCCCCTATTGATGAATCAAATCACTTAAAAGAAAGTAATTTCATCGCTTCGTAGGCAAATAAATATTTTTTTATTAAGGGAATGGTTTAGCGTAGTTGTTAACTGAGCAATCAGGGGAAGGACTGGACTCAATGAATCCAGTCCTTCCTCTGATAATACACAATAGATGTTAACAAATCAATTACCAATAATACCTAATGATTACTACAAAACAATAATATAGTAACCATCAGTAGCTCATTAATAAAACATATATTAACATATGAATTTTTTAGGTTAAAGAGGCATCATACATTGGGTTGTAAGGCATTATGTAATTTGACCTGGTTGTGCATTAGCTAGATTTTCAAAAATGTAATGAGATTAGTTGATTCGGCTTTTGGTAGTGTTAATGTGACCACTTATGGACATTTTGGTGGGATTGGCAAAGTGAATTGTGAAGCCAAGTGCATTATCACCCATTTTATCTTACAAGTGCATGTAATGATAAATGAATATAATTTTCAAATGCTTATAATGATAATATTTACAATACATTATTTGCTCACCAATTTAAAAGTTATGCCTGATTCAAATTTCAATGCAAAAGTTGGACAACCATTCTATGTTGATTACTTGATCACAGTCTGCCTTGAACAAATAAGTTATCCAATTGTAACCAAATGTATCTTCATCATGTTTGACTTTGATGGTTTTATGCACACTACTCTTAATAATCATGTCAAACATAGCCAACTTTTTTGAGTTTTTACTTTTAGCGGAATTCCTGATTATCCTCCTTACACCAAGCTTTCTTACTGCTTATGGTTTCCCTATTGGCTTCTTTGCTGCCTGTTTTATCACTTCTACTTTGTTTGCTATGTTTTCCTTATTCGTTGGTTTTATCCTTTCTGCCTTTATTCCTCTTGAACAAGATCTTGGTCACATTTATTTGCTGTAGTCTGTGGTATGATCACGTATTCTAACTTCGGGATAAATTTAGGAGATTTACTTTGACTGGTGGCTAGAGATTTTGGTGGTGTCTTCACTAGAGCATTGTTGGGAGACTTGGGTGGTAATCTTGGAGATCTTTTTAGACTAGTTATTGAACTATTCTTGATTGGTGTTTTTGCTAGAGAATTCTTTTTATTTGAAATTTTTGCTACAGTGTTCTTCGGTTAAAGTATTTTTTGTTACAGATTGCTTGGCTAGGTTATTTGGTTGTGATTTCTCCTCTAGCTCATTAAACTATTTAAATACAGTATAAATAACATAAAAAATATGTAAAATACTTTGTAGAATAATATCTTTTCAAAATATTAAGTAAGTATATTGACCTTCCTTTTCCATACATCTTCCAAAGATTACTGGTTATTCTCCAAAGAATCGACCACGTTTTGTATAAAAGTGTGTGGTATGTTGTAGCTACCAACTTCTTTATTTGTTTGAAAATCCAACCTGGCTGTAAGTAATTCAATCTGAGTAGACATCATTGCCAAATTTTCCTCAAAAGTCTTCTCTCTCTCATTAAACTTTAACATTTTAGAACTCGAAAGTACATGGTAGAGGTGATGAACTATCCCACTCCTTGAATTTTGCTTCCATGTGGGTTTTTTTCTAGGGCTGCGGACAGAATGTCATTCATTCCCTTTGAGTGGAATGATCTTTTGTCAACTTGACTTTTAATTCCTCTTACAAAAGCCAACATAATGTATTATTATGACAAGCCTATATATTAAAGAAACTCAAATGTGCAAAAACATCATCAATTTTATAGCAACAATTTTCTTAATTGTTGGTATCGCTTTAGGGTCATATACACCAATTTTCTTTCGTCTTGCACGTCTTTAAGCTGCACTACGATCAATTTGACTTTTAAAAGGAACTCCAAGTTCCTTTTTCTAAATACAATAAACAAATAAATTAGTTTAAACCAAGTTTGAGTTATTAATTCAGACATTTGATTCACTTACTAGATTCTCCATCATGCCGCTATAACCTATCCTACCCAAATGATGGTTGTATTTTAGCATTGCTCTTTTTTGCATCCTCACTTTTTTTTCTAAAACATATGAAATCGAAGAAGAGTCATTATACTAAATTAATCACAAATTAATTGAATTATTATGTGAGACAACAGATAATGTACCTCAAATTTTCAAGACAACACTTTCTTTACAAATATTTGCTAGTACGACTTTGTAATGTTTAGGTAATCAATGTGAGGCAATTTCAGATGCTTCCAATCATCTTTTTGAGGCAAAATGAAGTCATGTGTCAAGGTCCATATGAAATTTCTCAAAGAAAGCCCATTGAACGCAACACTTGAGCTTTACTTCTCATGTCAATTATAAATTTTTTTGTAACAAAGTAAATAAATTAGAAATCAATTCTACTACAGAAAATAATAACTAAAAGTTTAATATTTAACTTCAAAGTTAACCTAAATATGCCTCCACAAAGTTTCTTTCAATGTAAGAGGTACATGTTTTCAGTTGCCATAAATGATAGGCACATAATCTCTCACCAAAACGCCAATGCAGTTCCTCAAATCATTAGCACCAGAACCCACTGGAATGCCAAAGTAATTGTAGTTGGCAATAATTTTCTTGTCATTTGTTAGATTATGTATTGCCTTCTTTGATGTCCATCTTCTTTTAGGTCTTTTATCTAGGTGTAAGTCAAACTCTTCGATTTTACCTATCTTCTCGAACCTGCAAGCAATCTAATTAAGAAAGTGTTATTTTGTAATTCAATTTTAAAACAATTAACACTAGTATCATGTAAACATATTTCATATGCATAATTTAAGACAAATAAATTTAGCATCATAAGAGCAATATCCACATGTATTTCAATATAAAAAATAAGAAATAAGCAATAATTTAGTATCCAACCACAATCACTATATGTCAGATCTTTTGTGTGTTTACCAATCACAAACAAACACAACAACAACATCATCAAACATAGCTTCCAAATAATAAACTCACAATGAACAAAAATAGAAAACGTATATAATTAAATGGTGTAATTTAATATCAGACAACAAAATCATTTCGTATCATTTATTATGTTCACTATTTATAAAAAACTAACTGCAACAACATGAAACAAAACTTGCAAATAATAAATTTATAATAACCAATAGCAGAAAATATATATAATTCTATATCCAACACATTTAACATACACAACCCAAAGTGACAAAAGACACATAAATTATAGAAAATGCATGTAATTATAAAAATATTATTATGTGTTAATCTATTAAAAATATGCATTTTGAGTATGAAGATACTCATGTACCGAACTCATTAGTATATAAATTAAAAAATACACACTTTCATAACATAATATGCACTTCCATAATAGAGAAATTGATAAAATACTTAAAGAATACGAATAAGAAATTAGTAAATCAACAAAGGCAAACCAAAATTCGTAATCCATGCACATGAACTTTGATAAAACCTATTAACTAAAATAACATGTATTGTGCAAATTAATGCAGCATACACCAAAAATCGATGAATAAAGTAACATACATTTTGCATATTGACTCTCAAATCAAAGTTTATGATGAAAACATACCAATGATTAAGAATCAAGTCAATTCAAAGCTCAGATATAGAAACAACAAAATTTTCTTGAATCCCAAACCTTTAAAACTGAAAAACAAAATCAAACTATTAAAATAATGTACAATAAAGAGAAAAGAGCAAGAAAAACAAAGAATATTTTTAAGATTTCAAGATACAAAGAATGCTTTTAAGATTTCGAGATATGATGTAGGGCTTTAATTTTCTCTCGAGCTCACAACCTTTGCAGGCTAAAGACTAAGGCCCCCTCCGAGATATTCGAGTGTTGGTTAACTACAATGAGAGTTTTCAAGAGAGTTTGTCCATATCACTTAGATAACAAATAACCATGAAGCGAACTTTAAGGGAAGTGAGGTCCCAGGCAATTATCTCCATGATCTCTTTGTGAGTTTTTGGCTGGCTGTTATTTCTATGAATGTTCGAGGTGAAACGTTCCTCTTACCCCAACTTGATATTTAGAACAAGGCTTGTCCAACCATCTGATGTCAATAGAAATTTGCCTCAAGATATTATATGGGTTGCCCCGAGGTGAACCATACTATTATTTGGCCTCTTCAACTTAACTGAAATGATCTTAGTACATTCTTGCATTAGGCTTTGCTAACCTTTAGGTATGGAGTTTTTAGTGAGAAAAAGTTCTCACTATAAACTACAATGTTTTTTGTCTGACCTGTGGAGAAACTTCCTTAACAAACCTTGTACCTCTTCAAGTATTTTTTCCAATAAATGAATTTATTGTCGCATCAGCTCAAGACTGCAGCTGCCACTAAGGTTTGCAATTTTTTTTGCAAGGCTAGGGGCCACTGAGGCCTATCTCATTTAGGTTGGGGATAGGATAAAATTTTGAGCTCAAATAGGGAGTGGGCCGAGGATGGGGATAAAAGCCCATCCCCATTTAAAATAAGGCCAAGTACGAGAATGGGCTTCTTTCCTCGGCCCGTTCCTGTTTCCCTGAAAAGCTTTTTTTTCCATTTTATTTGATTAATTACAATTGAGTCCACTTTATTTAATAAATAATTAGAAAAGTTTTATATTTTGTATTTTAATCAATCAAGTCTTTTAGAAAAGTTTATACTTTCAATTTAATCAATTAAATCCTTCAAAAAAATTTTACAGCTTTTTAATTCAATTAATTTTTAAGTTATTTAAATTTATTTTTTTAATAAAAATTTTCTGAAATAATGAACAATTAAAAAAATTCAATAACTTTAATAATTAGATTTGGAATAACAAATTTTAATAAATTAAAAATAATCAATTGATGTAAAAAATTAATTTATAATTAATGAAGGTTTTATTTTCTTTTCATATTTTACTCTTGTGTGGCCACGTTTATGCTTCTAACTAGTCCAACATAACTTATTTCAAGTTACTACTTATATCATCAACATGGCTGACACGGTTCAATTTGGACACTTTATCTTTAATGGCTGTGATATCTTTCACTAGTGCAAAGATTTATCAAGTAAAAAAATCCATAAACTTCTTCGCTCACTCAAACTCTTTGATGAACATACCAACCCTTACCAGTGCTCTTCACCAGGGTAACTTCCAGTTTCACTAAGGGGAAGGATTCTTTATCTATGACAAATCAAAGTTTAACTTGTAAGTTCTCTATACTTCTCTCCTCCTTTGAATGCGTATAGGATACGGACATGCCATTTTTCTCTTTCTGAACATGCTGTAAGTTGAGGACCGCTATCATTCATGCATATTTTGCGATTTTTGGTATATATGGCATGGTTACATAACTTGATCACTATATAAGTACAAAATATCTACCCATTCAGAGGTATTTTGCTTGCCCCTTCCACTAGTTTGAGATTACTTCCTATTAATTGAATGTCAATAGGTGAAGAATTCTCTCTGGCTTGTTTGTTATTTGGACCTTTGCAAATAGAGCCACTCCTACCCTAGGAGAAATCCAATATATATACTTAACCAAGAAAAAGCCAAACTCCAAACCCAGTTTCTTATATCTCCAAGCTAACTTGGAACTGTTAAACCAGTGAGTGATAAACCCACATATAACAAGGTTGGAAAAAGAAATGGTTTATAACAAAGGAAAACTGGGTCAATATTTATAGCCTTGTAATTTGGAAGAATAAATCCTAAACACCTTTACTAATAAAGCAAGTTTCACCTCGACGCGTTTAATTTATTCCTTTCTTGATATCCATCTAACCTTGCTTGTCATTTGTACTGTAACAGATTCTTGAAAAAAAAGAATTGAACTCTCTCAATCATTCTTGGGTAGGATCGACACTCGCGTAGGTCTTGCAAAGAATCAGTTGGCTTTGTTCTAAAAGGAAGAACTCGTAGGATCAGGTTTAGTAAAGACTTATCCCACTTGAGTAGAACTAAGGGCTGCAAAGTGGAAAGCCAAAACAGGGAAAACTGAGTATTCTCCTTCTTCGTTTTTGGTTTTGCACTTACTTTCCTCAGAATTTAATTTGAGCTTTGGCACTTGTCATTAGTATTACTGAGAAGCTGAGGACCTAGCACTTAAGTAAGGTAACAAGCGAAAGATCAGAAGACAGTCCCTTCAGGTTTAACAAACGAAAAAACCCAAAAAAAGTGCCTCTGCCCTACCAAAAGGCAAAACACTTGGCAAGACTAAAAAGGATGTACCTATACCCAAGGACCTGGCTTAAAAAAGGTAGACCTAAAATCTCCTCCCTACAGACTAGAGTTGAAAAAAGAAAACTAGGGTAAAGCATGTGGCCCTCAAGGGGAAAGGGAAACGGGTCTTTGATAAGATTGAGAAGGAGGGAAACATCGAATATGAAACCCACTTTGACCCGATCAAAAAGAAAACAACGCTCCTCCACCTATAGCTATTGAATGGGAAAAACTGGTCGAGCTGGACATTCGCAGGGCTAAAAGAGTTCATTTTCAACATCTCCTTTCCTCTTTAAATAATATGGCCACCATGATATCCCCTGCAAAATCTAAAGACTGGGAGGAGAAGTCTATTGAGGAAGTGTTAGAAATGGCTCGTCAGGCCATTTCAAAGATAAATCTTTAATACTTAACTTCTGAAATATCCCTTTTTTAGTTTACTTCAATTATGAATAACTCATTTTGCTCTTTGTCTATATATTTCTAGGTCAAGTACTTGTTCACTTTTCACAAGGAAAAGATTAAGAAAAATTGTGTCGCTGTTGCTTCAACGGATGAGACAGTTGCCTTGCTAAGAAAGGAAAGGGATTCTTTGGCTGGAGATCTTGGCAATTGCATACTAGATTGGTACATAGCTGAAGCCAAACTTATTGAAGAGAGAAAGGGTTAAGCCTAGGAGAGGGAGAATCTTGAGCTCAAAATTTCTAAGCTATGTGTAAACTAGCTAAAGCTTGATCACAAGATCAAACAACTAAAGCAACAAGTTAGAGCTATTAAGAAGTGAGGCAAAAAAGCAGTTAAGGTACTAAAAATGTCGAGGCAAAGCTAAGCTTTGAAAAGGAAATCAAGATCAACGAAAAAGCTGATCTGACCTACATGGCATTAAGAGCTCTTGATCCCAACTATGACTTCAACTTAATTTACAAGACACTTGGTCACAAACCTCCAGTACTCGAAGCCTCTCCTTAGGAAGAAAATAGGGAATTGAACAATAAAGGCGATGACAATAAAGATGAAGCAAATTCTAATCCTAAGGGTCTAGGCGATAAAGGCGGACCAACAAGAATATTTTTTTTTTTTTTTTTTTTTTTGCATGAACTTGAACCTTTAGATTGTATGATTTTAATTATTATGAACTTGAGCCCTTAAGTGGGACGTTTTGGTTTGTACAAATTTGAACCCCCAAGTGGAGGGGTTCTATTTTAACAGACTAGCTATATTTTTACCTTTTATTGTCATTGCATGCTTGGTTAAAAAAGTCTTTGCGCATAAATATTTCAAATAAGCCTGACCTGAATCAATATTGAAACAATTTTGATCACTCTTATACAAAGTATAATGCAATCCAGGACAATCATTTATATCATCACACAATAAGATAAAATAGAACAAGGTTCGAATATATGACAAAATAGTTTAGAAGAAGTTATCATATGTCACTTACTTCTTGAGAGTATTTCTTACTCCACGTGAGTAATTAATGTGCTTAGCTTTAAAGCTTCATGAGATAGACTCTTGAGCATCTTTCTCTTCAACTAAGCAAAGGCACAATTTTTCTTGAGTAACTTTTCTTTTTAACTAAGCAATGGCACAATTCTCACCTGATGTAAGATAATAATGGGCTCAAGTTAAAAATTTTCTGAGATGGGTTCTCAAGTTTTCTTTTTTTCTAAACCAAGTGAGGGCACATTTTTCACCCGATATAGGATAATATTGGGCTCAGGTTGAGAATTTTTTGAGATGGGTTCTCAAGTACTCTCCTTTTTTCAACTAAGCTAGGGCATATTTTTCACCCAATATGAGATAATAATAGGCTTGGGTTGAGAATTTCATGACATAGGTTCTCAAGTACTCTTCCTTTTTAAATGAGCGAGGGCACATTTTTCACCTAACTTGAATCTCAACTAGACATTGTCTGATCTGATATATCTCTAAAGTTGACCAAGAAGGTTGCCTTTCTCGATATGTTTCTAAAGTTGACCAAAAGGGTTACCTTTCTCTTTGTTGCATATGCATGTATATGGGTGTGCATATACGTCCTTCTCTATCCAAGTACTCACATCATACAATTAACCAAAGCATATTTCAAGTATACATAAAGGAAAAAATAAAGTTTGACTGAATTAATCAATAATAAACTTGTTACATAGATTTTTTTTTTTTTTGGTTTAAGGATAATACACCTTTAACATCTCAACATTCCAAGACTTTTTCACCTTTCTTCGATCCGAATACTAGAGCTTGTACACCTTCAGTTGAACGATTCTAATGACCTTTTAGGGTCCTTTTCAGTTCGCCCTCATTACTTCTTCCTCAGGATTTCTTTTATTCAACGTGATTCATCCCAATACAAGATCTCTCACCTGGAACATCTTGGAGTGAACTTTCTTATTATAGTATTTGACCACTTTCTGCTAATATACAACCAATTTCACTAGCACTTGATCTCTCTTTTCCTTAAGTAAATCTATGTCATTACACATAAGTTCTTCATTTCAAAATGCCTGATCCAAAATATGGGAGCCCTAATTTTAACAAGGATTATTGGTTCAAAACCAAAGGCCAACGAATAAAGTGTTTCACCGATTAAAGATTGGGCAGTGGTTTTATAAGTCCATAACACTTAAAGCAACTCATCCAGCCATGCCTTTTTATGATCATCCCGCCTTTTCCTTAAGACTTTCTTGATGTTCTTGTTTAAAACTTCCACTTGTCAATTTGCCTTTGGGAGAGAGAAGACACGAATCTCAATCAATGTTCAGGTCAAAACAAAATCTTCTGAATGTCTTATTGTCAAACTGCTTCCCATTGTCAATAATGATGGAATGCAATATCCCGAACCTGTAAACTATGTTTAGCTCAATGAATATCATAGTATGTTGTTCTGTGATTTTCGCTAAAGACTCCGCTTCAACCCATTTGGTGAAGTAGTCAATTTGCACCATAATATACTTTATTTTTCAGTCTATCCAATAGGCAATAGGCCAATAGATCTAACCTTCATTGTACAAATGGCCATGGGCTTAGAAGTGTCGTGACCTTCTCGGATTTCTATTTTGGCACATCACTATGAATTTGGCATCCCAACAAGATTTAACTACCCAGGTGGCATCTTGGTGTAATGTGCGCCAATAATATTCTTGCCTTCACACCCAATGGGCTAAGATTGATGCCTGGATGATCTCTACAAATCCTCATGTGGACTTTTTAAGTATATAATCTTCTTCTTTTAACGTCAAGCACCTCAGGTACGGTTGTTTAAAACTTCTTTTGTACAACAGCCCGTCAATGATGCCATATTTGGTGGAACTATTTTTAATCTTTTTGGTTTCATCCTTATCTTCTAACAATTTCTCAATCTAGATATAGGCTTTAATGGGGTCCATCTATATCGTCTCTAGAGCTACTTTAGCTACTAAAACTTCGATAGGAGTTTTTTGATCCACACTTTTATAATGCAAGAGCTCAATGGGTATGGCTCTCGATGTTTTTCCCTAAAATAAAGACACTATTTTAGCCAAAGCATAGACCTGTGAGTTTTTGGACTTGGAAACCCTTTCCATTTTCATTTTTTCAATCAACCTTTTGAAATCAGAGAGTCTCTACAAGATCTACCCCCTATAGCCCTACAAGGACAATTCTTGCTCTGTTCATTATCAATTAGATGCTTTACCAATATAGAGTCGCCAAGTGAAGATTAATTAGAACTAGGATTATTTCCTCCATAATTGACCTTTCTATTATGAAATCTGCTAGAGCTTGAGCTATGATAGCTTTTCGGGTTTTGTAGTCAATATCAAACTCACTAAGTTTTATAGACTATTTTACTAGTCTACCAAAGAGGTCTGGCCTATGAAAAATTTGCTATAATAGCTGGTCAGTCAAAACCACAATGTGTTGTGCCTGAAAATAAGAATAGAGCTTCCTTCCAATTAACACTAGCACTAAACCTAGTTTTTTCAAAGGTGAGTGTCTTATCTCTATATCGAGGAGTGATTTGCTGGTGTAATAAATTGGCCAATGCATCTTTTTATAGTCTTTTTTCACTAGTACAGAGCTTACCGTATTGATTTGTTATTGCCAGATAGAGGTAAAGCACTTTACCCACTTGTGGGCTTATAAGATGTGGTGTGTTTAATAGATACTCCTTCAACTCCTGAATGCTTGACTCATATTCTTTGGTCTATTTCATATGTTTTCCTTTCTCTATAACCTAAAAGAATTGAAAGCATTTGTCAATGGCCTTTAAAATGAATCTACTTAAGGCAACCAACCTCTTCATTAAGTTTTGTAGTTCTCTTAAGGTCGAAGGTCATTTCATGTCTAGGATCACTTTTATTTTTTGTAGGTTGGCCTTTATGCTGCACTTATTGACATGAAACCTAGGAATTTGCCTGAGCTAACGCCAAAGGCATCTCTCCATGTTCTGCTTGAAAGCGAAAAAGTCCTTCTTAGAAGAACATGGTTCTTCACCTTTTCTAATTTAGTGATCATATCATCCATATAGACTTCCATTATATTCTCAACCAGGGG
Organism: Azadirachta indica; assembly: GCA_022749755.1. Classification (NCBI taxonomy): domain Eukaryota; kingdom Viridiplantae; phylum Streptophyta; class Magnoliopsida; order Sapindales; family Meliaceae; genus Azadirachta; species Azadirachta indica. Next base: position 2,581,940 of record CM040447.1, read on the forward strand.
CTTAAATACTTTGTTCACCAACCTTTGGAAACCAATCTTTGGAAAGTTGCTCCTGCATTCTTCAATATGAAAGGTATTACCTTATAGCAATATAGTCCCTGATCCGTTACGAATGATGTTTTCTCTTTATTTGACTCATACATTCTTATCTAATTATGCCCCAATAAGGGATCCATGAAACTCAAAAAACCATGTCCAGTCGTAGAATTTGCTAACTAATCTATTTAAAGAAGTGGAAACCATCCCTAGGACAAGTTTTTTTTTGAGATTTGTGAAGTCTACACGCATCCTCCATTTCCCATCAGCTCTCTTCATCATGACCACATTAGTAATCCGCTATGGGTAATAGACTTCTCAAATAAACTTTGCTTTCAATAATTTCTCTACCTCGACTTTTATTGCCTCTCTCTTTTCCTAATTAAAATATTCTTCTTCTTCTCTGTTTAATAGGTTTGAAAGTAAGGTTTGTGGTAGGTCAATAGGAAATTATCTTAGATCAATGCCTTATATGTTCTCATACATCCAAGTAAAAACACAACTATATTCCCTTAGGAACCTTCTGAGCTTCTCCTTCTCTACCTTGGGCAATTGTGACTTAATCTTGGCTGTCTTCTAGAGATTTTTGCAATGCAAAACAACATTTTCTAGCTTTTCTACAGGTTCTACCACAAGCCTTCTTTCTTTCTGGCCAGACTTCTTGTTTAGTTGTTCTAGGATTTTTGTATGTTCAAGATTTTATATGTTGTTATTCTACTATACCTTTTCTAAAGGTCGTTTGGTAATACAATAGAACTTCTTCAAGGATATTGCAAAGCAACTTCTAGCTTCTTTCTAATCTCTTCAAACCACGCCAATGCCATTCTTAGTTTGGAATTTAAGCTTTAAATAATGTATGCACTCAGCTGCTTTTGTTAGTCTCAGAAACGGCCTTCCTAAAATAATGATATAGTGCATTTTTAGATCTACTACCTAGAAAGTCACCATGGTAATGTTTTGATAAGGAGGACTATCTATAGTGACTGGCAACTGTACAGCACCTAGAGGCATAATACAAGACTCCCCGAATTCATACAAAGCTATACTTGCTGGCCCTAATTTAAAGTCTTTTATTTTAATAAAGTCTAATGTACATTTAGAATAAAGTCTTTTATCTTATTGAAACTCCCTATAATACGAAGTTTTAAATTTTGATACCATTTCTTTGCCTGCCCCTCCAAAGTCAAGGGAAAAAGCCTACACATCTAAACCTTAGTCAACGCCTAAATTTGCATCATTTCTTGAAACAGTTCTACTGGAAGCGTAAGGTCAAACTTTTCCATGTAAGGCGTGATTTAAGGCATTTTGAATTTATGAGGTAGGGTTAGGTTCACAATTTCTCTTGTAAAAATAGAACCCAAGATGAATCTTGAACTTTTTGAATCATTTCGTTGTTGCTATTCTTGCTTTCTTGTAGCTTCAAGTTCTTCCATCGCCTTTTTTATACATTCCTCCATGTATTATCTACTTATCACTAGCCCACAATGTTCTCACCCTGAATCTCATTTTGATGTTGGTTTGTAGTGTCCGTCTAGATTTGCCTACACAGACAAATTCTTATCATTTTGACATTTTGGTCCAGATAAGACCGTATGTCAAATAAATTCATACTCTACTCAAGGGCATGTTTTGAATTTTCTTGATTGAGCTAGGTACACGTAAGTATGTGCGTTGGCCTATTTAGTATTATAACTAGCATATTTGGGTTCATGTGCAATAGCTCTTTTGTTGTGTGTTGCGAAACGACCTGTGGTTTCCCTCTTTAAGATTTACTATACCTTTTCCTCCAAGTAGGGTTTTTCTTTGATGGCCTGCTTACACTTGACCTCCTTTTCGAATTTGCTTTCAAATGGTAGATCACTCGTGGCTTCATAACCCTCTTCTAGGAAGTCGTCTTCCTCATTCTAGTTGGCCTAGCATACTAAGAGATTAAGTAATTCTTTCTTTCCCATGAATAATCCTTTTAAGCTTACTAAGCTCTTGTTCAAGGTAACTCGGCTTACTCTTCAACAACTTCATTTCTTTTTCTTTTTCCATATATTGCCTTCGACTATCTTTCAATTTCTTCTATGATTGAGTCATCTCTTCTGTTTCTAGGCATGTGGCGCCTTGGCTGAGTTGGTATACATCAAAATTTGCTCTAGAGTTAGATTCTTTATCAAGTACAGACTCCTCTTCTTGTTCATTCGCACGAGAGGTTAGATCTACTGATTCTTCCTCACAGCCAATTCTTTCTAATGGCTGTTACTTTAAAGGTTTCTATAGTCATTTTCCTGTTTGGTCAATAAGTGATGGGAGAAACTTGAACTTGAATGGCTTGTTGTCCAGCTTCCTACAGACAACACTAGCTATTGATGCTGAATTTTAACAATCCGACATCCAAGAACAAATCCGCTGTTGTGTCGTGGATAAATCTGTAAAAGGAAACACAATCAGAGGAAAGCCAGTTTTCAGGCCTCTAATGCTTAAGTCATAGATGGTTTTCTAATAAGAAAATTAGTGAGATAAGAAGTTGATAGAGTTTTAGTAAAGGTAGAAAGCTTCGACATACCTGTCTCTATTGTTTTTCACCTTTTATATGTTCAATTTAAATCTACTTCCACTATATCATGTAAAGAGGTCAAAACTTGTGAGATTTTCATGAGAGGGATTTTAGGTGGTTATTTCGCGATTTTCTCGCCATCTAGCTGCAGCTAGTTCATTTTTGGAAAATTTCCCCAAGTAGGTCTTTAATTTCCTCCCAAGCTTACAATCTTTGTAGGCTAAAAACCAAGGCTTCCTCCGACATATTCGGGTGTTGGTTCATTGCGGTGGGAGTTTTTAGGAGAGGTTATCCCCATGATCTTTCTGCGAGTTTCTCACTAGAGGTTATTTCCATGAATTTTTGAGGTAGAACCTTCCTCTCACCCAAACTTAATATTTGGAACTAAGCTGGACTAACTATCTGATGTCAATGGAAATTTGCGTCAAGATATCACGTGGGCTGCACTGAGGCAAACCATATTATTTGTCCTCTTCAACTCAGTTGAAATGACCCTGGTACTCCTCGGTATTAGGCTTCGTTGACCTTGGAGTACCTTTTCCCAAACAATATATATAGATTCAGGTGATTCCATCTTGAACAATATGTATTGTCTAGTAAGTCTACTAATCTTGGATTCTTTGACTTGACTAGTTCTCTTATAGACTACTTCTAATGCATGCCAAATTTCATAAGCACTTTCATAATTAGAATCATACGAAATTCCTTTTTTTATCTATGACATATTTAAAAGCATTGACTTCCTTGGCATTTATGTAGATACCTCTCTTATCAACTTCATCGCACTCAACTTTAGACTTAAATACATTCTCTCTTTTTTCATTTAGCCTTGTGGGAATGTAAAGGCCCCCATTAACTACTTTTCAAAACTCAAAATTGGTAGCTTATAGGAATATTTTTATTCTAGCCTTCAATATGCTAATCATTCCCATAAAAAGAAATTGAGGCCTAGATGTGGATTATTCCTCAAAGTATCTTAGGGTTGCCATGATCTCTTATAGATATTTAAGTTCTACTTAAGATAATCAAGCTCTAATATCAATTGAAATGCCAATGAGTAACTTAAAAGGGTGGTGAATTAAGTTTCGAAAAATTATTACAAGAAATTCAAATATTTCAATATAACCACAATGTCACTAATGTGCAAAAATAAAAGATAAAAGAGAGTAAGGAGAGCAAACACACTAAAAATTATAGTGGTTCAACACAACCTTACCTGCATCCACTCCTTCAAGTTTCTCTTAAAGACTTCACTATGAACAAGCCTTGAATACCCAAGATTTCAAATACACTAAAAGAGATTTTGGGCTCTCCTTTAAACTTTACAAGTAATTTAACTCTCAATCACTTAATCTCATCATTTAATATCAAGTCAAAGATCGCTTCTTTCACTTGATTTCGAGTAGTAAAAGTGTAGCAAAAGGTTTTACACCTGCAAATGATTACAAATGAGAAAGTAAGGTGTGTAGAATATTATATTTACAATGTGTAAGCTCCAAATATGATTTTAAAGCTAAAGGAGATTTGAAAGCATTTAGGGTTTTTGATAAAATGTTCAAAATATTGTTTCAATGTTTAAAATAATTTAATATATAGTTATATTAGAAAACTAGTTTGTTAAACGCATGAAATTTCAAAATTAAGTCAATTCAGTAAACCGTTGGGTAGATTCTGCTAACTAGATCCAAGGCGAAAAGGGAAGAAACCAAATGTAGAAATTCAATCAACCGATTCACCTAATTCAGTCGACTAGATAGCAAAGTTCGGTTGACTAGATTTTGCAAGTGTTCTACCTCTCATTTTCATTGTTCACTAGTTCAGATTAACCATAATAAACCGAATTGACTAGGTTGAACTAAGTTGAAACAATTTTAACTTAAATAAACTGATTTTCTGATAGGTTTGAAAATTTTGCATTTTATTCCATTCCAAGGTTTTAAAATCTTGTAATTCGGTCCATCTTCTAGGTTTCAAGTATTTTCATTTTCGTCCATTTTTGAGATTTCAAAACTTGTATTTTGGTCAAGAAATACTTTAATTCAAAAATAAAATATTTTCACATGCCTATATTTGCAAATTGATGAGGAATAATCTAGTAGAAATTATGCACTATAGCTTTTGCAAATAAATCTTTTTGAAAACATATTTGTGCATCAAAAAGTGAGCTTACACAATTACCATCAACAATAACATATACAAGCATACAAAAAAGGATATAACATTAATACCCTAAACTTGTGATTTGATTCTTCAACTTTAAGTGATTGTTTGTGCATTTTTCCTTTCCCATTGACTTGATTAAGCAGTTTATTTTGTAATCGTCAAAACATGAGTTCATGTGGCACTAAGGTCAACCTACCTAAAACTAATATTTATTATTCTATTTTCTTGGGATACCATTGCCAAGTTATAGAAATTATTCTTGAATTCTCAAATGCTTTTGCTAGTATTTTGGCATTTTAGAGCCCTAAAGTAGGGAAAAGTGAAAAGGAACTACTACTAAGCAAGAAACAAAAGGCAAGAAAACTATCTTAAGAGTAAATTTACTTAGGAAATTGTACTACAGGGATGAGTGAAAGCCAATCCATTTCTCTCTTACTTGTTGAACTTTCAGCTATACCGCTACAACTTAGAAACCAATAGTCAGTTCCAATAAGCATAGGCATGGAAGCTAAATTCAAGAGAACTGATGCATCTGAAAGTTTTTAAAAAATAAGCAGTGGCAATGAAGGCAATGTAGTTGCCAACTATTGATTTGATGAAGATTCAAATATTCTACACAAAAGTACTATAACATAATAAGAAAAATTATTAAAGCGTTAGAATTTGTTAAATTGAATTGAATGTAACTCAAAGAGGAAAAATCAAATTGTTGGCTAATAAGCAAACAAGAAATAAGAGAAGCAGGTGGCTGCTAAAGATCCATAGCTAATCATTATTAATTCATAGTTCTTCACCTTCACAACATTATTATTGATATTCATTGGTAGGGTTAATTTTTTATTTTAATTGATACTTAATTAATTAACCAATATCAATTAACTTCATAATTTAATTAAATCAACATACCACAAAAAAGACTTTTTAACGCTGTTCGAATTTCCCAATCCTACTTTCACCAGGTCACTCACGGAGAAAAACAATCAACTAAGAAATAAGATGATACAAATGCCAATGAACTTATACAAACCAAAGACTCCCTCTTTGTTATCACATTTGTGTAGGATCTTCTCACTTTATCTTGTTTTGCAAGATCCCTTTGCTTTTGATGTCTTTAAAATCCCTTCAACAAACCAAGATTCTTTTTCCAAAGAAAATCAAGTTCCTCTCTAGTAAAGAAAAAACTTAATAGTCTTACAACCCTTAAAAGATTTAAATCCTTAAGGTTATCATAATAGAATTAAAAACAAACAATCTCCATGGAATTGTTTTTAATTAAAACATAGAAAAATAATTAAACTCAAAAAAAAAAAAATAAAAAACCTATGAACCTAATGATTCACATTCTGTTAAGTTACTTGGAGAATTTCAGGTGGTCAGTTACTTAAAGAAAGCTACTGAGCTTAAAAAAAGGAGCTACTAAGCTAGAAAAAGGTTGCATATGTGTATAACTAATTTCATAATTCTATTAAGAAGTTAGTTATTGTGTGAAGAAAGCATGTTATCTTCTGTACTATTTTGAGGGGAAAAAAATGCAACAAAGTGATAGTTTTCAATTATAGTTCAAAGACAATTAGATTAGCTTTCTTAATTAACTTGTGAATGTGTATTTTTTCTCTATTGCTAGTAAAACAGAAGCTGAGCTCCTTCACCCATGGATATAGGCTTCCTAATCCGAAGCACGTTACCTATAAGCATGTATTTTTCTCCAATGCTAATAAGATTAATGCTGATGTGAAAATGAATAATTAACCTTGTCATGTAGAATTTTGATTTACCTACTTTGTTTTGGTCACCTACCATGCCTTTGTTGCACCAGCATTACCTCCAATATCATCAACGACGTCATCTAAGAGCAAGTTACCTCTGCATTCACACTAAAAGCACTAAATATGGTCTACAGTTATACAATATATGTTGTCTATCTCCTTCTCTGTCGACTCTAACATATAAACAAGTGGTTTCACAAGAATAAAACAGTTATTTCTCATAGTATATGCATATAACTAAATGCATGATAATACTAATGTTACAAGAAACTTTACCAAATCATTGTTGACTATGTGAGTCATATTGTCGTTGGTACGAACATTCTTTTTTGTAGACAATCACCTAAGCATATAGGGAATGTAGAGATTAATATGTCATGCCAATTCTAGTCTCGTGCTGGAGATAACCTTGTTCATCCAAATTTGCAAGACAATTTTAGAATAATGAATTAAATATTATAGATAGTAATTCTTAGTACATCATCTAATGTAATGTAAGTTTGTGTAAACTATACAGCTAAAGCCTAACATATACCTAGAATACAATAAGAATCCTTTCACGTTGTACTTACTAAGTGCATCTTCCCCTTCACTTTCTCCTTTGCCTCTTTCTCGTTGTAGTATGCAACTTATACCCTTAGTGCTCTACTTAAATATTAGAAGGTGTTATGCCCTGCAACTAATCCCTCTAAATATTGATTTAACTCATCCCAATCATCTAATATCCACAACAACCAAGTGTCTGAATGGTATATGTGGTATTTCCCGAACAATAATCACTCAAGCAAGAAATAAAGCGATAACTTGACTGCTTCAATGTCATATACAGCAATAAAGTCAAACTTCGCTATAGGCCTATATATGGCCTCTAAAATGATCACTAATGTGCAACCAAAGTACAACTCTCTAAATCGATCACTCTCCCCAACCACCAATAGACTATTGCACATTTAAGAATGTTATAAAGCGTTCTAAAAACTCTTTTAGAATATATTACAAACCTTCTTCTTTTAAAATGTCTTAAAATGTCAAAAATCGTTCTCCTTTTTTAAGATAAGAAGACTTTTTTTTATCAATTTTTAAATTTATAAAAAGATTGTTTTAAATAGTACTCGAATTTATAAGAAAACGCTTTTTAACTGTACTTAAATTTATAAATGGACAGTATTTAACAGTTGTTAAAATTTTATAAGAAATTTACTTTTAATAATATTTAGATATATAAGAAGACAATTTTTAATGGTTATTAGGATCTTTAAAATTATAATTCTTAAAATAACAATAAAAAGTGGTTACTATAACAACATTCAATTAAATAAAAATTAATTTATCAAAAAAATATACATATACATATATGTATATGTATATATATATATATTATATGTACAGGACACTATATCATTTAATAGTTCATACATATGTCTATATTATAATTGTTTAAAAATTAACACATAAGTTTAAAAACATTGATTAAAAAAAAGTCTAAATTAAAATAGCTCATATCATTACAAATTTGCAAATACAAATAGCAGCAGTACTACAGCACAATAGCAGCAGATCATGAACCAGAAACAACAGCAAGCTCATGCTACATATCACGTACATAGCTGTTTTATCTACCAATTATAAAACTAAAAATAACAATAACGGAAACAAGTACCTTCTAGCAGCAATATTTACAGTAGTATATATACAACTTTATCAACAGCTAGCTAAAACAACAACAAACTACAACAGAAACAGTTGCAGCGAAGTAACATTAGGAGAAAAAATAGTAGAAAAAGAAAAAAACACAGCTAATAACAAGAAGTAGAACCAGCAACAAGCGGTCAAGCAACAAGGAGCTTAGGAACAAGTAACAACCTTGTCTTTCATAGTCTTTGCCATAGTTTAAAGTCAATGCACTTATCAATTAATTTATAACTTAATACATTGAATAAAAAGTAGATCAAGAGACCTATAACCAAATATATCCATCAAAATCCGTTGGGTAAAATTGAAAAATATAGCTAAAACAAAATAATATAAAAAATACAATTATTTTAATTAAAAAATTGACAAAACAAATTTAAACCCATCTTTTCTCATCTCATCTAACTCTTCTTGTTTGTATGAACATTTTTTTTCAAACTGCACAAGATATTGCACATAATAAAATTAAAATAAAATAGCATTAGAAGCCATGCATATTATAAAAAAAATTAATAAAATAAGTGAAATAATTGCAAAGTTATAATTCTAATCTTTTGTTGGATGGAAATATTTGGATCTTCAATAATATCTTTCATATACTTCATTACATAATACCCACACTCTGAATTTGTGGGTTTGCTAACGACACTACCAAAAATGAAAAAAAAATAATAAATACATAATAAAATCGAATATTTTTTAATTAACATAAAACAACAAAAAGTATTGTTCAAATAATACAAAATCTAAATTATTTTCCTTCGAAAAAATCACACAAAGATGGTGTGTATATATAAAGCATATTAGCATATTAGTTGGTAAAAGTTGTAGTAGCAGATCAATAAGTAAATATATATATATATATATATAATGTGACAAAATATATGTACCGTGTGTTTTTTTTTTTTAACATGTAAGTACTAATTTGACCGATATATGAAACGAAAAGATTCAAAGTACCAATTATAGTTATATCATTCATTGGATTATTCTTAAAGATGATTCGAATGATTGATAAGTTACTTCAATTTTGGACCTAACTCTGGTTTTAAAGAATTCTCAGCTTTCAATTCCATTCATTTAATATTTCATGCTAACTAAAATTGATCAATGGTCAATAATATTTTTCTTTTGAGACATTTGCAATAACCAATGATAGACCATTGTTTACTAACTTATTATTAAAAAAAAAATATAAAAATTAAAAAAAAAAAGCTAAATCATTATTAAGCTTTTTTTTTTAATATTTATTAGGTTAAGTTTTGATGCATTGACAAAGTATTTGTTCTAATATTAGAATTGGCTACTATAATTTAAAGATTGGTCATCTCTGTCACTTATGAATCAAAGAAAAAATTTCAAAAAAATAGTCAATAATTTTTATGTACTTACATTGATTTTCTTCCAAATCGGTGTCTTTCTTCCAATTCTTTGTGATCAAACATTGAACATCTTCATGGCTCTTTTTTTTCAAAAAGAAAAAAGAAACAAATGATAGGAAGAGAAAAACAAATATCATAAATTATGTCAAATGAACAGAAAAATTATGTCTTAATGCAAAAAAAATATTATAAATTATACTTACTTATTAACAACTTGCTTAATGTCGGAGACAATTTCATTTTGAAGTGAGTTCAAAAAATATATAATGTCATCATATGAATCAATAATGACCAACATTCAGTGAGATCGATATTGATGGTAAAAAAAATATATAATAAATGCATTAGTTGAAATAAATTATACTTAACATAATGAAAATACATACTCATGATGATATAGGGCAAAAAATATCTGGTTCATCTTTGCATGTCTTAGCCTTTCTGCAATTGAATGTACTCTATCTTCTATTTTCCTACTAATTGAAGCAATATAATGTGGATTCATAAATCCAATCATGTCAACCAAATTTCTCTCTTTAATATGATTGTATAAGTGCCTAACAATAAAGTAAAAGCATTTGTTATTATAACAATAAATCTATATCTTTAATTCTCAATGAATAAATTAAAATGATACATATTTATCAGGAAAATATTAAATTACCTTATATACACTACTATATAAGTGACTAATATGAGGTCCATGCTTAAAAACTCTTGAATTATACCTTGAGTAACATTCTCAACAAATTTTTATCCAAAAATATTTTTTTCTATACTTACGTCAATTGTGTCACCTGGAAGCATAGATTTATTGGCATATGCACCAATAGATTGCATAGAACAATATGATTGAGTTAAACATTGAGTTTCGGGGTTTATAATTGGCTCCACTAATTTTGAGCTTAAATTGTTGAGTTGTTTGCTTGGTTCCTAATTTGATAAAGCAAAATATTAAGAAAAAAACTATTCTAAATAAATAATTGAGAGAAAATTACAAATTAAAGAGTAAATTACCTTATTAGTCAATGGTATAATAAGATCTCTAGGCCATGCGACAAATGATCCAATAGCATCTTGTACGGTTTCAAATTCACCAAGAGTAGGAATTGGTAAGGAGGCCAATGGAATTATTGCCATATGAATAGATACACGTATATTTTCATTTAATGGAATTCCATATGAACAGATACAACATTAACAACATAACAATATAATGATAATCCATAAACAACTAACAACATACATTCAAATCTCAATTCTCTTAAGTAACAAATAGCAATATAAAAGAACATCATAATTTATTTTCTTGAATTGTAATTTAATTTTCAATATTATACAAATTAGTAAACCATGTGTTGCAAATCAATTAAGGAACATATTCATTTAATTATATATCCCAGATAAAACTGATAGTACAAGAAAGATTAATTGTAATTTGCTAAATTAAAAATGGTATGGATCAATGTCAACATACTTGATAACAAATAGAAAAATACATATGAAACACATGATTATGAAATTGCATTAATTGATATATTTTTAAACTAACAAATACTAAATATGTATATTTTCATCATTGCAACATATTTGAAAGCACTACATCTTAACAAATATAATAATAAATTCATTAAACTATTCGTAATTGCTTTATTTTATCTAAAGCAGTACATCCAACCAATATAATATTAAATTAATTAAACTAGATTAGTTAAATACATGCTTATAAAGTGAAAATTTTTAAAACAAAAAATTAAATTATTTTGGTTAATTAAATTGACATACCAAATACTTAGCAATCACTTGAATCTCACGGCACAACAACAAAAAGAAATTTTCGGCAATAATCAGACAAAGTAAGAGAGTAATTAAGGTGTTGAATGAAGTGGGAGGACTTTGAGCGGCTAGAAAATAATAGGTAAGTGGAGTGGTTTTAGGGTTTTATATATATATATATATATATATCTATGTATATATATTATTATTAACGTTAAGGTCCCTATAATATTTAAAAACAAGCTATTTTATTGAATGTCATATATGTATGATGATCTTGTGTTGAAAATCTTAAGTGGTCTTGATGAAGACTATAAGGATCTCTGCTTGGCTGTGTATGTTCATGAAAGTCCCATTACATTTGAACAACTGCATGAAAAACTCATTAACTTTGAAGGGCATCTTAAGTATAAAGCAAGAAAAAAAGCTGATCTCCCATACATGTCTGCTCTGCCAACCCAACATAAAAACATCTTCAATTTACCCATCTTACAAAAGATATTTATCTCTCGACATGTACAATTTGTGGAATCCATTTTTCCTTTTTCTTATCAATTCACTCATCTTCTTCGCCCCACTAAAAATACTTTCCAAGATTGGACCCCATTAAATCATATTATACTTCATTCTTTGACTATTAATTCTCCTAATCTACTTAATTTCAACATCTCTCACAATCAAACCTCATCGACCCCACCTACAACTACCAACCCCAATCATCATATTTTCACTTTCTCCCACCAAATCTCCTCTTTCTAAACAAATTCTTTTAATCAACATAATTCCACTGGGTGCCATCACTCTTTTTGTCTAAATGACAATCCATTTCCAAATCTCAATCCCAAAATTTAAGCTCGCTTTTCTTGGTTGACCAGCTAGCAAATACTTTCCCTCTTCAAATTGACAATTCCCTTAATTCCTAAATCAATCCCTATTCCTCTAATGATTCTTCCCAAGTTGAGGCAGTACATGGTTGCCTTTGGTGGGTAGAAGGTACACAACTCTATTAAAAATGCCTATGCCATGAGAAAGATTAGGATGTTAGCTGTAAAGTTTAAAACTGCTACTAGGACAATTAAGAATAGGAATGCTTGTAGATGTGTGGAGTCGGGTCGATTTGTGCTCTGTAGATGAATCTAAATATATTATATGTTGAACTTGTAATTGAAGGTAATAAGGCTCATGCTTGCTATAATGGCAAGCTCGTTCGAAGGCACGCAACTTGGGGTAGTGCCCACACTGCTAAAGGGCTAGTGAGACCCTTACGTCGAGCACTTCAAGTAAAGTTTTGTAAGTTAATTTTAGAGCTTAAAATCAGCTAATTGATATTTTGTGAGATATTTGCTTATTTTTAAATGTGTGTGATTGGTTTATCTATTTCAGGGCCCTAATCCAAGGACAACAACTAGTATGTTCACTGATACAAGGTGTATAGGGGAGAAGCAAATTAATGGTAAAGATTGCTTCATCTTTAAGCTTTGTGCTGATCCTCCAAAGGCTAGGAGTGAAGATCTTGCAGAGATCATTAGGCATGTCTTGATTGGGTACTTCAGCCAATAGACTGGACTTCTTGTTCATGTGGAGGATTCCCATCATCTTACCCCCCATATACAGATAAGTCTAGTATTTAAATAATAAGATTAATGTCGTCCTTAAAATTTGATTAATTTTATTAATTAAAAAAAATATATATAAAAATCTCAATTTATTATAAAATAAGAATTATACTTTTATCTAATACTAATAGGTTAGAAATTTATTTTTTAACTCAATTAAAAATAAATATTAAAATAACGATAAGTTTTATTTTATAACACCTTAATAATTAAATAGTTATTAACCTATTATAAATAAAATATAAATTTGTTTGTTGTACAATATATTAATAATTCCATATTAACTAGATACCATAGAATAAATAAAATAAATTACAAATAAATATATTATTATATAAATATAATATATTTTAATCCAGTACTATTTATAATTATTATATTTTATTTATAATGTATTTATAATATTTAATTATATTGTCGCTTTCTCTTAGTGGCAAGAATCATGTCAACCTACTTTTGATTTATTTTTCAAGAAGAATGTTTTTTCTTTTTGGTTAAAAGACTAGCCACGCCAGAGTTAACTTTTCTTTAGTCAAAAAAAAATAAAATCTAATGATTATAGATTTTCAATTTAAAATATAAATATATCTTCAACTTTTTGAAAAATAAAGTCATTTTGCTGTTGTCTTCGTTTTTCTTAATAAATATAAGTTTAACTTCAATTAACTAAACGACATATCCATGTCAAATAAGATATTTGAAAATTCTCGCAAAAAATTATTTCATGATTATGCACACGCCCCACTTTTTTGACTTGTGTTGTCCTTCACCTTTCACTTTGCACATTTCTTTTTTTATTAAAGGGAAAATAACACTTTAGTCTCTCTCTCTCTTTATAAACAAAGTTTTTTCTCTCTTTCAATGCACAACAAACTATTATATATGTACTTGATAATATTAGGAGTTGGCACGGGCCGGTCCTATTCAAGTTTTTACAAACTGATTTTTTCGGATTTTTAATATTAAGAACCGAACCGAACCAAATAGATGAATAATATCAAACCGGAATCAAACCAACCGGTCCAGTTTTAATGTTTTTGCGTAATAAAATGTTTAATTAAATTCAATATAAATATAAGTAATAAAATGTTTAATTAAATTTGTCATATTTTCTCAAATCAAAAATTTGATTTTTTATAAGTAATGAATTTTAAATAATTATTAAAATTCAGTACTTGTAAAAAAAATAATTTTGACATATAATGATATAATTAATCAATTCAAAATCTTTTTTTGTAAAGTAACTAATTTTGACATATAATATTATAGTTAATTAATTCAAATTCAATACTTATAAAGAAAATATTTTTGACGTATAATAATATAATTAATTAATCAATGAAGTTAATTTATTAAATTAATGAGTCAATTAGTTTGAGGATTAATTAATTTTTTCAACAAAATACTAAAATATAAACAACAAACAATAACAATTAATCAAGAAAATTAAATAATTAAGTGTACTTAATTCAAAATTGAAAAAATAAAACAAGCGTCAATAAATAATTCAACATTCTCAAAACAAGAAATATCAAGTCAGCAACAAATTTATAACTAAAAAGAAACAAAACAAGCAATAACAACAGAAGTTAGTAACTAAAACCTGACAGTATACAATAGTACAACTTGTACACAAGTAACAAAATCCAACCTGTAAAAAAACCAAATCAACTTTCAATGAGGTAGTAAAGTGATTAAATCTTAAAAATCAAATGATAGAAAATAATAAACCTTTAATGTGTGATTTTAGAAGCTTGTATACAAAGTAATCTCCAAGCAATCTACTTCTGCAAGTTGATAATGATTATTTAGAAATCTAACCATGTAAGCCAAGCCAAGTATCTAGTTCCAATAAAATCATAATCAAATCATTATGTTGAATTGCACATAATTACTTCATATGTAAAAACAAACTATAATTTCTTGCCATATTTTCTTGATATTTCTATTTGCTATAAAATCATAATCAAATCATCTAATAATCTGAATAGAATGCCACTTTAATTTGAAATACAAAGTTATAAAGTAAAAAAATAGACATTTAAATAGCATGACATTTATATATATACTTTTGTGAACAATTATTGAACATAACATAGATATTACAACTAACCTCAACGTGCATTATCAAACAATAGTTGTGTGCTCCTCTAATCCTTGCGTTGGCTTCACAAACTCTGTTTCACAATAAAAGAAACTTAGAAATTTATGAACTTACAAGTAAACTAGTATACTAAATAATTCATTTCCTTTTATCACCTGATTCAATTGCTTCATAAAATTCAGCCTCCTGTACACATGCTTTTTCACATGACTGATCGCCAAGTAGTGAAGAACGTAACCAATTTTGTGCACAAATCAATGCCTCAACAGATTTAGGAGTCAAAGAACTCCTAAGTGGATCAAGAAAACACCCTTCAGTACTAAATGCTGATTCAGATGCAACAGTGGAGACTTGAATAGCAAAAACATCTTTTGCTATCAAAGATAGACTCGATATTTCATACAATTCAACTTCCACCAACACAAAATATCAAAATTCTCTTATTTGGAGAATCAACACGTTCTAACAAATATCTCTCGATCTCATGTTTCCCATCAATATCATGGTGGATTTCTTTTTGCATTTAAAACTGTTGAAAATGATCACAAGGTCTATCAAAAGTAAGATCATCATCATCATCATCATCATCATCCACCAACATACTTGGCCATGATTCATCACAAGAATGATGACTACTACCACTAGATGCACAAGCTATATCACCATCAATGTCTGCATGCCACATAATATAGGTTTTATATAAACTATATAATAACCCTTTAATGTGTTTTCTCATGGCTTCAACCGTGTTGGAATCGTACAAAGAACTGAAACAATATACCACAAAATTCATTTTGCAACGTGGATCTAGCACAACTGCAACAAGTAACAATTTATTTATATTCTTCAAAGAACCCCAGTATTTATCAAACTTCCTCTTCATATTAGTCGCCATATTGCATAACAAATCATCTTTACTTGTACAAAGTGTCTGTAGATGTTTGAATCTTCCACATCTCATTAAAATACAAATTTGATGTCACACTAGAGGAAACACTAAACTTCAAAGTTACCTCATAAAATGTCTCCAAAAATTTCATAAACCTTTTTGCTTTTTTCCAACACTGAGAAGTTGGCGGCCCTAGTCTTACTTTTCCATTTTCAGTTTCTTCAAATTAAGGCAAATAAAGAGAATCATCATCTTGCATTCTATCAAACGCTTTTTAGAACTTCAATGCACTTTCCAATATCAAGTACGTTGAATTCCATCTTATAGGCACATCCATCACCACAAGTCCTTTGGATGAAATTTTCTCTTTTTCTGCACATATTTTGAATTTAGCTAGTCTTGCTGCAGAAGATAGGATGTGCTACACAGCATTGCGAATTTTCACTATTGTTTCATCCACTTCTTTAAATCCTTCACCAACAATTAAATTAAGAATGTGCGCAGAACATCTCAAATGCAAGTATTCTCCATTTAGCACTAAAGCATCACTACCCCAATTTTTTAACTTCTTTCTAATGTAATTTACTGCCACATCATTTGAGCTTACATTATCAACAGTAATAGTGAACAATCTCTTTATACCCTAATCTTGTAAACACGCCTCAATCAATTTGCCAATGGTCCCCCCTTTATGATTTGGAACCACACCAAAACTCAATATTCTCCTTTGTAAATTCCAATCATTATCAATGAAATGCGTTGTGATTACCATATAGCTGATATTTTGAATTGAAGTCCATATGTTAGTAGTGATACTAACCCTTTGCCCATTTGTAGAAAATATGTTCTTCAATATAGCTTTCTCATTTACATAAAACTGAAGCACATCTCTTGCAATTGTTCTTCGTGATGGAATATCAAACTTTAGACAACCAATTCTACAAAACTTTCGAAACCCCTCACCCTCCACAAAGCTAAAAGGCAACTCATCAACAATAATCATCTTGACTAATGCTTTTCTACGTGCTACTTTGTTAAAACCTATTGACATCAAAGTAATAGTAGTACTCTCACCACCATCAACATCAGTCTTACTTTTCACAAAAGTTAATACTGTTTACTTCTCATCTACCACACTACTTTTATATGCGAGGAACCTATTCAAATGCTTATGCAAAGCAGAAGTTTCAACAAAGTTACTTTCACAAGCAAAATCTTTGTGACAATAATGACACTTAACTCTTTTTCCACCTAGCAACTTAGTGAAAATTTTCCAAATATCGAATCTCAGCTTCTTATGAAATCTTGAAACTTCTTCTTGATTTGGTTCATCATCCTCATCACTATTACGTCTTTTGTAAGTCCAAGTCCATCTAAAAAAAGACAAAAGAAAAATTAAAATTAGTAAGTACAAACAAAATATAAGCATAATATAAACAAATATGTCTCACAAGATTAATTACCATTTTCTATAAAAAAACTTATTGATAGTAGATATTCAAAAGAGTTGTTATTTTGAGCATGAAAATGCCCAGAAATAGCCTCTTAATCTCATTTCACATTTAATACGTAACTCATTTTTTATAGTTTTTTGGAATAAAGACTAATAGATTATATAATCTGTCATTGTTTAAGGTTTTACGGTAGCAATAATCACAAAATAAATAATGCATGATTTTAGTGATTTAACTAAAAGATTTAGCATAAAATAACTTGAATGAAGTAAGAATGCAAAGAATAAACATGATTAGGATAAAAATTACAAACATTAATAATGAATTTGACAAACCTTGCAATTAATCGTAGATGGAATTGAGGGTTATTACTGGTGCAAATTACAATTGAAAGCGAAGAACATGAACTTAGAAATCGAATATTAGAACGTAGAATAATGAAGAATCAAAGAACAAAGGTATTTTTCTTTTTTCAAAGTCGAAGGAAGTGAAGGAAAGTAGAAAACATAAAAAACGAATGGAGAGGAAACTAGAAGTGGAAACTGAAAACTATAATTTTTTTTTTTTGTGGCTTAAAACCCAAAACGACGTCATTTTTGTTTGTAAAATAAAAAATAAAAAAATTCGGTCTAGTCCGGGTTTTTTAGAGTAAAACCAAATCCAAACCGGAATTTTCGGTTTTTTATATTAAACACCGAACCCGAACCGAACTCGCCGGTTTCAGGTTCGGTCCAATCCAATTTGGATCAGTTTAGGTTTTCTGCCCACTCTTAAATAATATATCTAATTATATAATATGTTAGAAATCTTAATTGAAGATAACCAAATAAAAGTAAAAAGCCATAACCCTAAACTCTGTCCCAAATCCCACCCCCTTTTATTTTCTTTTTTTTTTCACTCATAGCCATCCTCCTCACAACCTCTCTCTTCCACTCCCTTCTTGTTTTTCTCTCGACACTCACTTTACTACTCCCACTTATAAGTGAAATTAACAGATATCATATGTTTAATTACTTAAATTTGATATTATTTATTTAATTAATTTTTTAGTTATTTATTTTTTTATTTATTTATTATTCTAGATAGGTTTTAATATTGTTTAATTAATTAATTAATTATTATAATGGAATCAGTAAGCAATCCAATTTTAATAATATGTTAAATAAGGTTATGATTTAATAGTTGTATTTCAAGCAAATATTAAGAATGCATGTTGTCACTAATTAAATGATGCAATCATATATGTAGGGCCCTTTAATTCAGATGCTTTATTAAGTTTAATGAAGCAAAAGATTATGATTATGTAACGAATTATATAATGCATTATTTAGTATTTAATTTATTCAAATATGATCGAATTTTGTACTTCAATTTTGTTGAAGTTGAAAGGAAAAAGAATTTATGTAATTATATATTTAAAAATTTTTGCAATTCTTTTTTTAATGTTAAAATTATTATAATATTAGAAAATGAATTGGAGGAAAATATGTTTAAGGGAGAGAAAGTAAATTTTAAGAGAAAAAATCAAGATTCAACCCCAAATTTATGAGTTTCTTCTAATTGAACTTCGATCCAGTGGACTTCACCTCAAAATTAGTTAGATCGTTATCAATTTTCATTCAATCGGTTTAATTATTTGCAACCTTTCTTAAAATGAGATAAAACTTCGTATTTATGCATGGTGTATCTGTTAATATTATGAAATATTTTAAATTTTAATGATATTTTAGTGCATTCTATAATTTTAACTTCTTCACAAGTACACGTATCCACGTATTTTGTTAGTAATTTTTAATAGATAGATAATAGGACATTTTGATTGGTTCAATTTTGTATATTCATTGTGAAGTACACGTATCCACGTATTTTGTTAGTAATTTTTAATAGATAGATAATAGGACATTTTGATTGGTTCAATTTTGTATATTCATATAATTACATATCATTTGAGTTTACTAAATTTTTATTTTGAATTTTCCATTTTCTTCTTAGGAAAGGAATATTTATATTTGATCTAGATATTATTTAAGAACATATGCCACCCGAGTTTGAGTTTGTTTTGCTACTTTACTGTTTTTTGGTCTTTACATAACTGTTAATTATTATGATCATGATCCATTATTCAAGAGGTAACAACAATTTACATATTATATATTACTTTGATTATTTTTAAATTTATTTATTTTTTTATTATCACTAAAGTTCATTTTGTATTTCTTAAAATATTTTATAGTTTGAGGAAAAAATGTTCACTTAAGAAGAAACTGATGAGTTGTTCATATTCGACTATTTTTGGACTTCTTCCTTTTATAAGTTAGTGTAAGTGTGTTCTTATTTTTATAACTTCTACCTTTTTTAAGTTATGTTTTTGCATTGATTAAAAAAATAAAATGAATTGTTGTGCTTTTCATTTATTACCAAATCCACTCATTGTATACCTCCTACTTTCACTATTTTTTACTTTGTGCTTTCTCTCCTTATATATGTATATCACATAATTTTACACAACTTTTTATGTTAATTTTTAATAATTAATTTTTATACATTTTTAAGTATTAAAATTAATTTAATATATATAATCAATCATCTTTAATATATTTTAATTAATGCATATATAGATATAATCTTAACTATTCAACAAAAAAAAAATAATACAATAATATGTAAATGATGAAATAATTAATATGTGATAAAAAAATTTTATACGTACGTATACTAAACTTCACTACAAAATTAATATTTAATTAAAATTACTTATAAAATGTCACTTGAACTCCACCAAATTTAGGTTCTAATTTTACTGTAATTAGATAAAAAAAAAGGATAGTATATTTTTATTTTAGACTTAAAAGCATAAATAATTTAAGAACTTATACTAATAAATTTTGAACAAATTATTAATATTTAAAAAGCACTAATACAATATTTTTTATATATATCCTAAGTTATACATTTATAATCTTGGATGTGTGTGTCTACTCTTGTATAAGAAACTCTTGATATTACTTTAATTAATATTAAGATAAAGTTTAATATATTTATACATATTAATTAAACTCATATTAATCTTTATATATCTTATACAAGTCAATATCAACATTTAACTTTATATAATCTTTTGTATACATTTTATTAGTAAATCAATCCTTTATAATATTGTTAAAAAGCATTTTTACTATTAATTAACATATTATAAAGGAGCCAACAACAAATATAAAAATATTATCACAAAGTATAATGTTTTTAGCTAATCAAAATGTGGGGTCAGATTAAAGTTTGCCTCAAGGTTTTTATTTATATGATTAAATCAAATTTAAATTAATGCTAATATCTTAAACTTATTCTATGGGATAGAAGGAGTTTTTGTTAAAATAAAAGCATGGGATGACAATATTTTCATCCTTAAACATTAAATAAATAACAAATGGTTTCACTATTTTTTCAATTTTAACATTTCAGTCCCCGAAACAAAATACTATAGGAAGATTATGGCTAATGGGGACTAAATTGTAAATATTAATAAGATATTTTTTTTTTTGTTATTCTGTTAAATTTTGTTATTATAGCTAATGGGAATCAAAATTTTATTATTCTATTAAGATATATAATTAATTAAAATTTTTAAATAGAGATATAAAAACTTTTAGGACTATAACTTAAACACAAGGGCGAGGGGGGGGGGGGGTGGTGTGTGGGGGTGGTGCGCTCTAAAGTTCAACCCTAAAACATTCTCAAGTTTGAGCAACTCTTAAGATTTACATTGACAACACACGAAGCCCTGTTTTGAGTTGCTTCTAATTTGGTCAAATTAGTACACATTTGATTATTAATTAATAATATAAAGAAGAAAAAACCAACTCTTATATATATATATATGTCTAAACAATATTTGGTTCAAGAATTAGCCAAGTCAAAAATATTGGGGGTTGGGGGTTGTGGCTGCTCGATAGGTTTGGAATTAATTATAAATATAATTTTTAACATAAAATGTCTTTTATTTATAAAAAAATAAACAAATAATTGTTATTTTAAGTTAAAGGGTAATAAATTTTTAAACATAATCATTATGTAAAAATATTTTAATTACTTTGTATTGTCAGTCTTTCTCTGTCAATTATTAAGCTTAGGGGTCCTAATGCTTTGACAAACTTCTCAACAATGCCTGTTAAAGAAGTCAAGGGAGAAATAACAAGACCAAGGAATCCAGACAAATCAATAGTATAGGGTGACGAGTCTAAAAATTTTTCAACTTCAACTTCTGTTCTCAATTTTTAGACTCATTCTAGCAAAAAAAATGAAAAAAGAAAAGACATTAATGAAACCTATTGATAAACCAACAACAATAGTTTAAGAGTTTTAAGGAGAGACAATAAATTTATCATTCGATGTTTTAGACGATTGTTTATATCTGAACATTCCATTTCTTAAAGAGTATTTCGACAACGTTCCGACTCCAAACTTGTCATTTTTGGATGACAACACTGATTTTCTAAGATAATATTTAATAAAGTATGGAGAGTTGTTAACTAATAATACTATCATAGTTATATTTGAATTAGAAATTTGGTTCATTTGTAATTAATTTTCCATGGTCATGAACTATTAGCCTATGTTTTGCTGCATTTCGTACTTATCTAGTTCTTGAACTTGGTCCAAGCTAATTTTTTTTTCACAAATTCAGTTTATTATATGGATTTGCATTCATGTTAACGAAATTTTATCCTAATAATGCTGGCTCACAATTTGTAATTAGTTTTATGCTAGCTTCAAATTTGAAGATTATATTATAAGTAAGGATCTAGACAAGCCATTGCTTGATCAAAGAAAATTTCAATCGTTAGGGAATCAATTTGGTAAGTTTTACAAATAAATTCACTGAAGTTGCCTCGCTTTTTGGTTTCATATTTTATTATGTACTTAATTAGTAATTACAATATTTTTCAAACATTAATTAAAATATAAATATTAATTGAATGATTGTTTTTATTTGTAATATTTCAATGTACATGTAGGAATTAGTGATTTGACATTACATTGTATTTATATAAATTTTTATATATAAATCTAATATATATGAATTTACTATTTAAAGTCTACTATTATAGCATTGGACAAATTAGCAACAAATTAAAAATGAAAGTAAGGTCATTGTTTAAGAACCAATCCAATATCATGAACAGTATTCCTTAGTTACTATTCACTAGCTTTATGTATATATGGCAAATAACATATGATCTTTCATTTTATTGCTTAAATGACATTTACATTCTTAATTCGAAAATAATTATCAAATACACCCTTTTTGTTAAATCTTTTGTTAAAATTAATTGTTGACTTTATATTAACTATTTAATGACAAAAATATTTTTATAACTTTTATTTGACCAATATAATGACATAATACTTTTTTTATTTTTTAGTTAATTTTTTAGTTAAATAAATTAGTTATGTAAAAATAATTTAATTTCAATTAAAAATAAAAGTTTAATTTATTTTAATTTTTTGTTTTGGGTTTTCAAGTATTTATCTTTTTATTTTTTATTTTTTATTTTTTCTCTAATCAATAATTGAAGTTCACTAAGTGACAAGCAAAATGGTCAAATAATATAAATAATTAAAAACAATGATATTTTTGTTTAAAATTTTTGACATATATTTTATTTTTTTCTACAAATACCATTATTTTTAATTATTTTATTTTTTTGACTATTTTTTTACACTTAGTGAATTTATGATTATTATTTGTTAACATATTATTGTTGTTTTAATTATAGATTAGGGTAAAAATTTAAAGAAATTTGAATAAAAATGTAGAAACTTTAAATTCAAAAATCAAAAAAGAAAAATGAAAATTTTAAAATAAAAAGTGAAAAGAAGGAAAATAAATTAAAATTTTATTTTTTAAATTGAAATTATATTATCTTCATGTAATTAATTTATTTATATAGAAAATTAATTAAAAATTATTAAAAAAAGAGTATTTATATCATTATATTGGTCAAACAAAAGTTAAAGGGATATTTTTGCCATTAAACCAATCAACATTGAATCAATAGTTAATTTTAACGAAAAACTAAAGAAAATAGTGTGTTTAATAATTATTTGCAGAGGGGGGGTGTAGACGTGATTCAAGTAATAAATTAAGGTCCATATGTCATTTGCCCTGTATATATATATATATATAATTTGGAGATTTTATGATTTTAAAGTGTATTCAAAATTTTTTTATGGAAAATTGAAATTTGATATATAAATATATGCATTCACTATTCAAGATCTACCATTATAACATTAAGCAAATTAGCGGCAAATTAAAAATGAAAGTAAGGTCATTATTTAAGAACCAGCTCAATACATGAACAGTATCCCTTAGTTATTATTTATTGGCTTTATATATACATGTATATATACTCTAGCTATATTTTATTTTATTGATTCCTAATTCAAATACTAAAATCTTTACATTTATTGAAATTAAATAAGCAAATTTTTTAATTTTTATGAATTTACTAATCAAAAAGTTTTTGATTAAATGAATATTAAAAAGACCTCAATCTCACATGGTATAGTAAACGAAGGCGAGATTAAAATTATTTTCTTAGATTTTTAAATAAAAATCAATTTAATTAAAATTATTCTCTAAAAAAGAAGAATGTTTAAAAATAATTTTTTATTATTTAAATCAAAGTCCATTTTATTATAAGTCTTTTAGATATATATTTTAGAACACGGTTTAAAAATCATTTTTTATTTTAAAAGTCAAGGATAATTTTACGAAAATTATCCTTTAAATATGTAAAAAAGGAAAATGATTTAAAAATTACTTTTGTATTTTTTTAAAATCAAAATCAGTTTATTAAAATTGTTTTCTAAACATAGATTTTAGAAAACGGTTTATAAAAATCACTTTTATTTTTTAGAATCAAAATAAATTTTATTAAATTTGTTCTCTAAACACATATTTTAGGAGGTGGTTTATAAAAATCGTTTTTATTTTTTAGAATTAAGTCGGTTTTATTAAAATTGTTCTCTAAACATATATGTTATAGACGGTTTACAAAAACTATTTTTATTTTTTAAAATTAAAGACAGTTTTTAAATAAATCATCTTAAAAAATAAAAATCGTCTTCTATTTAGTGTGCACTTTTAATTATTTTTTAGTAGTGAACCATAGTCGAAAATGACCTAAAAATTGAGTCTAAGGTCAACCCAAACTCAATTTGAAAGAAGAAAATGGGAGTGTCTCTAGTTAGGCGCTATCTATAACTATCTCGTGAAGAATAAGATGGTGGATTAAGTTGCAAGAGAAATCAGGTCCTGTAGATCCAAGAAGTGATCGAAGAAAGTCTGTCTTCATCGTAGTCTACTTCTCTAGTATCCTATCCATCACCCACAAATGTGACAAAGATGTCACTAACCAAAGAAATGGTCAGATTTCATCATTTTTAGCATGCTCATTGTGATAACATTTTCTCTCTATTCCAAAAACAAAGAAATGATTCATTAAAAAGATTAAAAGAAATATGCAAAATATAAAAACAAATGTTAAACATGCTGCAAAGCTGGAAACAATAGTTTCAAGCGCACTGAAAAACATTGTTTGCACTCAAAACTATAATTTTTAGCACACTAGAAACTATTGATTGTAAACCCTAGTTTTAAGTGTGGTTGAACTTGAAACCATAAGTGGTTCTGCTCAAAAGTTGAGTTTTCATTGCATTAAAACATAAAGTATAAGCACAACATGTAAGCACAATTAGACCCATAGTTTCAAGTTTAGCTGTGCTCAAGAGCAGAGCACCCAATTGTTTCCGGCATATTGAAAAGCTTATTTTGTAGCCAACTAAACTTGAAATCATCAGTCTAGCTGTGCTCGAAAGTTAGGTTACCAATGCACTGGAAAGTATGGTTTGAATGCATTAGAAACCATAGTTTTAGGTGCACACTACTCTAAGATTTCAAGCATAGCTATACTCAAGGTTTCGAGTTCACTTATATGGAAAGTGTCGTAACAACCGATTGTGTCTTCATTTCTACCATACTAACACCATTTATTAGCCAATTTATATACAAAATTCATCCCAAAATATGCAATAAACATTTGTATCATTTAAATCATTCCAAAACTATAAATTTTTAGCCTAATTTGTGTAAAATCCCAACATAAAATCAACGAAAAAGCTCACCTCCTTGTCTTCTTGCTTCCATCATCACTTTTGAATTCTTCGACGTCATCAAAATTATTGTCACAAATGCCGCCACAGCCATTGTATATTAGGATTTCAAGTTTTGGGAAATAAAATGCAACAAGCTTAGAGGTGTTTTGGCAGTGAAAATGATGTTTTTTTATTGTAAATGTTAATGTGGCTATAAGAGTATTTTTATCTAAATTATTGTTGTTTGGCTAAAGATTAAATATATATGTATATATAAAGGTGTCCATTTCTAAAAATTGGGGTAAAAAATTAGGTTAAAATAGAAAATTTCCCATTAGGCTATTAATAAATCTATTCAATTGATAATTGACTACAAGCTCATAAAAATAAGGTCAACAATTGCGAGCTCTGTAATTTCGGGTGTAAAATAAGCCCAACCTATATAATTAATTAAAGATTAAGCAAGTTTGATTTGGTTTTACATAATAGTATGAGCAAAATAAGCTTTGCACCCTATGTGATTTTATTTGGTCATACCTTATGTGAAATTAAACAAATTTACTTTCTCTTTAATTCATATATGGGCTGGTGTATATACATTTTATGTAGTTAATTTAATTATTTATAGGGAAAATTTTTAAAATAGCCACCTTTTTGTATCAATTCACCAAACTAACCTCCTTTATAAAATTTATACCAAACTAGTTCAAGATTACAAATCAAATACAAATACCCCTCAACTAACCATTACAAACAAAATTTTACCTTACTTGACAAATTTATTGAGTAAAGCCAAAAAACTTGCCTTACTTGAAAAATGACAAGTTTTCAAGTGCTCGAAATTCACCCATTGTCAAATTTTCCCGAGACTTGACTATGATTTTCAAGTGCTAGAAAATATAGGCTTTGTCGAGTGAGGCAAACATAGGCCAAAATGCATTATTTTTAAACTTTTGGCATCAATGGGGACAAAATGCAATATTTTTAAAGTTGTGATTCATGTTGCAGGAAAAATGGAAGACTTTTGGGCTTGAGTTTTGATTGTAAGATGGCAAAATGCAAGTCTTTGAAACTTGCAAAAGCAACCAATTTCCAAGCAACCATGTCCAAGCAACTCAATATGATAATCAACGTATAGTACTCTAAATAATGAAAGTATTGTGGAAGCTATTCATCCCACCGGTGATCATTGTGCTTGGGCCATTCCATCTAAGGTACAGGATGTCAATGTTCTTCTGTCAAAACGCTGTGTTCCAACTAGTCGACTGAGGAGAGAAAGAGTTCCATCCATAAGGTAAAACATGGTGAGATGAACAAGTTCAAAGTACAAGTTGGTTGGCCACAACCATGCAACGTATAGGAACACTATTCTAATTGACCCTCACAATGATAGTGTGAATTATTTGAAATATATACAAACATTATATAGTGAAATTATTATATGTGAGGTGATATTCTTAATGCAACATTGAATGCAATACTTTAATTATTTAAGTAATACATTTTGGCCCTTATTTACCATGGTTGACAAAGTCTAGATTATCAAGTGCTCGAAAATTGTAACCAAGTCTACGAAAAACTAGACAATAGGAAATTTTCGAGTACTCGAAAACTTCCCATTTTTCAAGGTAAATTTTAAGCTTTACTTTACTTTACTAATTTGTCAAATAAAGTAAATTTTTTGGTTTTACTCGACAAATTTTTTGAATAAGGAAAAATTTTGTGCATAATGACAAGGTGAGATTTATTTTTGTCTGAATTTATAATCTTAGACTAGTTTCACATAAACTTTATGAAGGAGATTAGTTTAATAAATAAAAAAGTGGCTATTTTAAAATTTTCCTTTATTTAAAACTGTCACGGACCTATAAAATATTTGATTCGATTCACAAGTGTTTTGTGTTACAAACTTTATTAAATGCTGCGTTACTTTCAGAAAATTTGTACTTTATTTTTTAATTTCATCTGCATATTATCCTTGCCAATAAACATTTTTTCGAGCCTATCTAAAGTCTAGAAAGTCTAAGAACATTCTCTAGAAACTTTTTAATTGACTGCGCGTGTTTTCTTTTCTATAAATTAACATATTTGACAATTAAATATATACTCTGTCGTACATACAATACACATACACACATATATATATATACACATATATACATACACATGTCATTAAATTAGGATATATTTAAAATGGAGATGTTATAACTTGAAATTTAAATGTTAACTATTAGAGACCGTTTGTTTTTAGAATTGAAATCTAAATAAAAATTATTCAGAAATTTAAGAGGGATTTATTTTTAACTTATGTTTAAAAACTTTTTAAAAATGTCTGAATATAATTAAGTAAAAAATTTTAACTTTAATCTAAATAATATTTAAATATGTGAATGAATTAAATATTTTATTTGTTAATAATATCTTTAATTTATTATAATATTTTCTAACATTTAAATTTGAATTTTATCTAACACTTCTTTGGTTTTTTGTCACCTATCTCTATTTTTATGTACTTGAAACAATATTTTGACATGAGTTATTTTTTATTTATTTTATCATTGATTTTTATATCATTTAAATTGTCAATTCACAATTTTTCTTTATTCTCAATACAAAGTAAGATTATATATTATATGAAAAGTAATGTACGTATTAATATGATTTATTAAAAATTATTCAATTTATGAACTATTGTGTCAACATAATCGGATTTTTTATAAAATATAAATATACATATATATAATACCTAACAAGTACAAATATGTCAATGTATCAATTTTGGAATTTTTATTTTTATAAAAACAAATAATTTAACATTTATATTCATAAGTTTAAGATAAAAACTAAACATATCAATCAAATTTAAATTCCAGTCAAATTTAAATTTAAGCTACATTTTAACTTCAAACCAAAAAAGAAGAAAGTACCTTAGTAAAGAAATTTTGAATGAATGCCACAAAAAATTGTTATTATCAAATTTTTTTTCTAACTTTACTTTTAAAATTTGGTGGAAGCTAATAATACTAAATATACACTTAGGACTTAT
This sequence comes from Azadirachta indica, assembly GCA_022749755.1. Classification (NCBI taxonomy): domain Eukaryota; kingdom Viridiplantae; phylum Streptophyta; class Magnoliopsida; order Sapindales; family Meliaceae; genus Azadirachta; species Azadirachta indica. The sequence continues at coordinate 2,610,563 of CM040447.1, forward strand.
TTGTTTTTCCAATTGAAGTCTCAATAAAATTTCAAATATTTAAAAGTTCTTTTTTTTTTAACTTATGTCTAAAAAATTGTTAAAAATATCTTAATATAATTAAATAAAAAATTTTAATTTAAATATAAATAACCAAATGTTTAAATAAATTAAATATGTTAATTCTCAATTATAACCTTACTTTAATCTTTTATTTTCTAACCCTTTCATTTGAAATCTTACATAATTTTTTTTTTCTTTGCCATCTTTCTCGCTTTTTACATATGCTAATAGGAAAGTAGGTATTTTAATGCAAAATCTGTACCAAGTAGACATTTTCTAGACACTTACATTATTATTGTTTTGTATTGATTAATTATTATTGTTTATTATTGGTGGTTTGTATAACAATGATTTTGGATGTATCATATAAATTTATTAATTGATTGTATGTTAATATCACACTTAAAATAAATAATAAAATTTTCAAATAGTCATATATCAGTTGAATACTGAATTACATTAATTGGAATTTGTAAGAATCAAATTACCTCCTATGTATAAACACTAAACAATAATCCAGAATGTACCATAATTACCTTGTTCATAAATACAATAAATTGTAAGGCATTAAAACAATGGATTCCAATTTCAACTAAAAACCAACTTTAATGGGAGCCTAATTAAATGTATCTTTGTAATTAATAGATTTGAGGTGGTGTAAACAAGATGCCATAGTACCGTTAGGGAACTGACAGCTTATGTCCTGCTTCAATTAAATTCAACAAAAAGCTTATAATTATGCATACTTAAAATAATATTACAATACAATTTATCTTTTTTATTTAAGTTATAGGGATATTTATATCATTTAAAGTATTAATTCATAATTTTTATTTACTCACAAGACAAAATAAAGGAAAAAAACATATATTATATGCAAAATAATATTATAAATATTAACATAAAAATTTATAGTTATTATATTTATAAACTATTATGTTACATAATTTAATTTTTTATAAAACATCAATATAAATATATGCACTACTTAAAAAGGATATATATATATATATATATATGTATATATATATATATATATATCAAACTATCAGTTTTAGATTTATTTCTATAAAAACAAATAACTTAATACTTATATTTAGATGTTTAAGAAAAAAAAAATATATATATCATTCAAATTCAAATTTGAGTCATATTCAAATTTCATAAATAAAAAATAAACGCTACACCTTAATCTCTTTTAAGTTATTGAGATTGTATCTCAAATATATATTAATTATAATATATGCTATGCATTAATTATACCTATTATATTTAAGATAAAGGATATATTAGTTCCTAAAGTTTGGCTAGTTAGCCTAATAAGTCCCACTACTAACGAAAATACCCAAAAAGACTACAAAAAATATGATCTATAGTAGCATTTTTGTAGAAGTCAGAGATTTGAATGATTTTCTTCTCTATCTTCGAATAATATCTTAAGAGAGCAATAACTAAAGATTGGTTCCCTTACAAAATAGTCTCCTAAGAAAACAATAACTTCACATTTAACAACTAACTAATCTAAGAGCACATCTATCCTCTTGACTAATAGATAAGCTTTTCAACAATTATCTAAAATAATCTACAAATAAAACAAAATAATCTACTATTCTACATTCCCCCTCAAACTAAGGAATCGATATTTATCATTCCCAGTTTGCTTGAAAGATTATCAAACCATTGTCTTGACAAAGTCTTAGTTAATATGTTAGCTGTTTGTAGCCTCTTAGGAATGTACATCATCTTAATTAAGCCATGATTGATCTTTTCCTTAGTGAAGTGTCGGTCAATCTCCATATGCTTCTTTCTATTATGATGATGAACTGGATTATGACCTATGCTAAGTGCCACTTGATTATCACAAAACATACTAATTATAGGTTCATATGGCATTTTTAGTTCTTCAAGAATTCTTTTAATCCAAAGAGCTTCACATACTCCTAAAGCAATCGCTCTATATTCAACCTCAGCCTACTATGACAAATAACCGATTGCTTTTTGCTTCTCCAACTCACCAAATTGCCCCATACATAGGTACAATACCCAGATGTTGAATGTCGGTCTGTCACGGAGTTAGCCTAGTCTGCATCTGTGTATACTTTGATGCCTTTGTTCGAGTGTTTTCTAAAATATAAACATTTTCCAAGTGTCATATTTTGATACCTTAGAATTCAGTAAACAACCTCAAGATGTTCTTCTATGGGACTATGTATAAACTAGCTCACAACACTTACTAGAAAAGAAATGTCAAGTTGAGTATAAGAAAGATAAATGAGTTTACCAACTAATCTTTAATACTCCCCCTATCAACAGGCTTACTTTCCTTCAAAACTCCAAGCTTCATATTTTGTTCCATTGGTGTAGTAAATGGATTGTAGCTAAGAAGTAGATCTAGTATATACTTTCTTTGGGAAATTGAAATACCATCTCTTGTCCTAGCTACCTCCATTCCCAAAAAATATTTGAGTTTCCCCAAGTCTTTAATTTTGAATTCCTTGGACAATATGGCCTTCCAGTTCTTCATTTCTTCCAAATTATTACTTGCGAGTACTATGTCATCAACATATACTATTAGAATTGTAATCTTACCATCAGATGCAAACTTGAAGAACATAGTGTGATCTGAGTGACCTTGAGTGTATCTAAACCTCTTCAAGGCACACGAAAACCTTTCAAACCAAGGCCAAGGAGATTGCTTTAACTCGTAGAGTAACTTCTTAAGTTTACGTACTTCACTTGAGTTGTAGTCATTTTCAGTGCCTAGAGGAATAGTCATGTATACTTCTTCAGTAAGATCCCCATTTAAGAAAGCATTCTTCACATCGAGCTGTTGAAGCGACTAATCATTATTTACTACAAGTGAAATGAGGACTCTTACAATGTTGAGCTTTGCTATTGGGGCAAACATTTCTTGATAGTCTACTCCATAGGTTTGAGTGAAGCCTTAAGCGACAAGCCAGGCTTTAAACTTGTTAATGCTACCATTTGGTAAGTACTTCACAATAAATATCCATTTGCACCCTACAGTAGATTTTCCATGTGGTAATTTAGTAAGTTTCCAAGTACCATTCTTCTCTAAAGCTAAGACTTCTTCCTGAACTGCTGCCCACCATCTCGGATGCTTAAGCGCTCATAAATATTGGCTGGAATGATAGTATTATCAAGCTGAGTTAAGAAAGCCTTAAAATGTGTTGATAATCTGTCCAACGTGATGAATCTACCAATGGAATATTGTGTGCAAGTTCGTTTACCCTTCCTTAAAGCAATTAGCTGACCCAAATCACTATGTATCTCAACAATTATAAGCTTCATTGTAGTGGTACTTGCTGGAATCTCAGGAGAAATAGATTTTGGCATTGAGTCATAACCGTGATCAAGCATTTTTGTAGTCTTTATATGATCAGCTTTATAGCGGCATAAGTAAACACAAAGCTTAGTTGCTAGTGCAGTTGCAGTAATGTTAGACTCAAGGGATTCAGACTCGGTTGCTGGTGCAATAGATTTAGACTCAACAAAGGACACAGTGGAAGAAGACGACTCGGTAGAAGAAGACTTAGACTCAATAGGAATAGGAATAACACTTTCCCAAAACTGAGCTTGACCTTGACCTAGACTCTCCTCCTCAAGATAATTTTTAGAGTAATAAGGAAGTTGTTCAAAAAACTTGACATTCATAGAAGTATAAAATTTTCTAATGACTGGTGAATAAAAATGATACTTTTTTTGTGTAGATGAGTACCCCAAAATAAACACTTAATGGCACGAGGGTCAAGTTTACTCTGCCCTTGATTATGGATATGAACAAAAACATTACAACCGAACACCTTTAGTGGAAGAGAATTGATTATCTGGAGATTAGGATAGGCTACTTTTAGTATAGAAATAGGAGTTTGGAATTTGAGAACCCGTGAAGGTAATCTGTTGATCAAATATGTGGCAGTAAGAATAGCTTTTCCCCAAAAAAATTTAGGTACGTTTAAAGTAAACAAAATGGTCTAACTACTTCTAAGAGGTGCCTATTCTTACATTCTGCAACCCCATTTTGTTGTGATGTATCCCAACAAGAATATTGATGAATAATACCATTTTCACAAAGATATGTTCCTAAAATAGAGTTGATGTATTCAATGCCATTGTCAGACCTAAGAATTCGAATTTGTGTCTTGAATTGGGTTTAGATCGCGGAATAAAAGTTTTTAAATGTATTTTTGGCTTCTGTTTTGTCTTTCATTAGGTAGACCCAACTTATCTTTATATGGTCATTTATTAAAGTGATAAACCACTTAGCACCATTGATATTAGAAATTTTGGAGGGACCCCATAAATCACTATGAATAAGAGAGAAAGGAGCTATAGCTTGATAATGTTGTAGAGAATAAGAAACACGACTTTGTTTTGACAATTGACAAACTTCACAATGCAATGACTCTAAATTTGTATTCTTGAAAAAAGAAGGAAACAACATTTTCAAATATGGAAAACTAGGGCGGCCTAACCTCAAATGTCACAATATTATTTCATGACTTCTAGTCTAGCTAATAGAAACAAGATCACTACTAGAATTCTGAGCTTTTCCACTTGCCAATTTATTGTCAATGATATATAGCCCGTCATATGCCTAAGCACAACAAATCGTTTTCCTCGATTCCATTTCCTAAAACTCATAGTAAGTAGGGAAAAACTTAGTGACACAATTCATATCTTCTGTAAGTTTGCTAATTTAAAGAAGATTACATGTGAGGTTTGGAACATATAAGACTAAAAATAACACTATATTATTTAACAAAACCACTTTTCCTTTACCAATTACTGGAGAAAAAGAACCATCTACTATTGTGATTTTATGATTTTCACATGAAGGTTGGTAAGATTGGAAAAGATTAATATTGTCAGTCATATGATCGAAAGCGCTAGAATCAATAATCCATGATATATTAGACTCTATTTAAGTATTTAGAGCCTAAAAAATAATACATTTATGTGCCACAGATCTAGCAACAATTGTTGAGCCACTGGCGTGATCTCGATTGAGTAATTTTTGTAAAATATCCATTTGTTCTGGACTAAATGGAAAGGGGATTGATTTAGCTGTAAAGTCCTCAGTTGTGGCTTAGTAGCCACAATTCTCCTTTTCAGCGTCTTTTCCACCCTTCCAATTAGCTGGTTTTCCATTTATTTTTCAACAAGTGTCCTTTGTATGTCCCACACGATGACAGTGATCAAGGTCGGTTCGATTTTCATCGCTAATCATTCGACAAATTTTCCTTGGCTAAAAGGGCTGATTCTTCATTAGTTGAGTGTTGGGTGACAATCTCTTTCAACATCACCTTTTTCCAGCTTTCCTCCCTACAAACTTTAGAACATGCTTCTTGAATGGAAGGAAGTGGCTTGGTGGCAAGAATTCTCCCCCTTACTTCATCTAGATTTTTGTTGAGGCCTGTAAGAAACGTAAAAATTCGCTCCTTCTCAATAATTTGCTGGTACTTGATAGAGTCATTTGGGTAGTCCCATTCAATTGCTTCAAACACATTCAATTGTCTCCTTGACGCAAATCTCGAAGCTGGCTTTTAATCTTGAAGATTTCTGCAGAGTTTTCACTGCCGGAATAGATCTCTCTAACAACATCTCAGATTTCCTTTGCCATTTTATAGAACAAAAAATTTGCCCAACATCTGCCTCCATTAAATTTATTAGCCATGATGTAACCATGTTGTTTTCTATCCTCTAGAGTTTGAAAGAAGGATCATCCTTATTAGGTTGAGACTTTTCGCTAGTCAAATAATCATTTTTGCCTCTACCACTAACGTAAATCATCACGAATTGTGACCATTGCAGAAAGTTCTGTCCATTGAGCTTGTGGATGGTGATATGCAATACAGAACCCTCAGATGCTCCACTGGCGCCTAAAATTGTTGCTGTTGTTATTGATGTAACCTCCATAGAAGTAGTAGATTGTCCTTTAGTAGTTCTTGATGTGACCATGATTCTGTCCAGATTTACTAAAGAAGAGAATGAATTTGGATTTCACGCCCGAAGCTCTGATACCATGCAGAAGTCAGAGGTTTGAATGATTTTCTTCTCTATCTTCAAATAATGTCTTAAGAGAGCAATCAATAGGGATTGGTTCCCTTACAAAACCGTCTCATAAAAAAACAATAACTTCATATTTAACAGCTAAATAATCTAAAAGTACATCTATCCTCCTAACTAATAGATTAGCTTTTCAACAATTATCTAAAATAATCTACTATTCTACAATTTTATAGTAGCATTTTTTTTATAATGCTATTGTATGTTAACTTATTGTAGCATTTCTTGAAAAAATACTACAATTAAGTGTTAAAATAATAACACTTTTTGTTTCGTTATATTTTATATTCAATTTGTAGCATTTTTATTAATGCTATTTATAACATTAATTATTGTAGCATTTAAAAAACGCTACCAAATAACTCCTTTTTTAATAACATTTAAAGAATGCTACAAATTTGGCTAAAATTGTTAGAGGAAAAATATATGAAACCGCCAAAACTAAAATCTCAAATATATTTTTATTGTTCAATATTAAAATGTTGATAAATGTCTTCTATCTTTAAAAAGATAACAAATTCCTACTTCTCCTTATCCACTCATTTTTCCACGGAGAAGTTGGTGCTGGGCAAAATGCCTACGTTTCAAGCAAAAAATTTCCTTTGATTTTTCTAGACCACTAGAAAATTTTACTTGCATGGGTTATGTTCAAACACTAGAAGTTGCTCTCCCTAGCTTCTCCTCATCACATTGCGCCTCTTTTGTAGTTTTCTTCCATCTTTGCACCATTTTCTCTCTGTATATGTTTTCTTTGAGATTGATATTAATGGGCTTTGTAATTTGCAGAATGTCGAGTTTAAATGGAAGATGAAGATGAAAATTGATTGGTTACAGATCTTGGTCAAGTCTGGTAAAAATCTGAATATTGTATTGTCTATTGAAGTTCTTGATGATTGTTTATGTTTTAATGATGTGAAAGTTTAAAATTTTCTGCAGAAAAATTGAGATTTTGATTGCCTTGTCGAAATGGTTCTGCGAATGAATGTTTTTTTATCCATGAGATTTGTTGGTACTAGTTTCTATCATCTAGAATACGGATAAGGTGATCAACTAATAATTTTTGGGTAATCTTTGTGTATTGAAAATATTAATTTTGTGCAGTTTAGTCATGTATTATTGCTCCTATTGGTGTTTATTATATATTTTTTTCATTGGAAAACTTAGATTCATGGCTACAAGTTAGGTTTATCCCCCCTATGAGTATCAACGGTGTGGCTGTGTTGGAATGTCACGAGGCTGTCATGGTCACTTTGGGTTCGGTTGTCAATGTAATTGTTTTAATTATAACCATAATGGTATCACTCAATGCAAATACTCTTATTGTCAAGCTGCAAGAATTTTGTGACAAGAGGCATATTCGATACAGAGATCTCGCTAGATATGTCTATGGTATGAGGAGAAAGTAAAGAATTTGGAATTATTTTTTAAAGAAATTGATGTCACTTAGTTTATTGTTTGATGCATATATTTCACATGCTTAAATAATTTTATGTTGGCTCTGTTGTATTTAAGGTAGGAAAGCTTCTTCTCTGGGGTTTGTAATATGTCAAATCTTTTCATGATTAACATTGGATATATCATTTTGTCTGGTCAAGCCCCAAAGTTTAGTCAAATTGAGGAAATGTTCTATATCTTGAATTTAGTGACATCAATGTGATCCTGCTGATCCAATTGTCAATTTTCAGTACCTTTGTTACGTTATTTGTTAAAAATTCTGTCTTCTTGCTGCCTTCCACAAATCTTCATGCTTTTAGGGGGAATTAGTGAAACTTCTGTAATACTTTCTGTTGATATCAAATGTGCATTTTACATCTTCTTAATGAGCATCAAACTATCTTTCTACGAGCTAGTTAGTGCTGTAGTTGTGTCTCCTTCACTTAGAAGTCTGCTCTATGACATGCACAAAGTTTTTGGATGAAATAATTTGAAATATTTTGTCCTTGCTTTTCAAGCAGCCTATGTTCTTTTTCGGGATGACCATGTTATGAAGCTTCCTTACTTCATTGCCATAGCTGGGTTTGTATGTGCCTTACCATAGATACCCCATCTTTCTGCTCTTAGGGTTTGGCTGGGAGTTTCAACATTTTTTTCTTCCATGGAGTACATTATTGTAGCATTTGTTGTCACTTCGTGATGTTAAGTTCTAATCCTTTGTACTTTTTCCGAAATATCATCAAATAATGTTGAACTTCTTGTTGTCCTATAAACAATATAATTTCATCTACTCTTTAATACATATCTAGTTAGGCTATTTATAATGTATCTATTTGGTGTTGAGGTTTATATTGGACTATGTATCAGCCATTTGCTCCCAATGATTAATGTTTTATGCTGCTGTTTTATTGTTGGGAAGCTGTTGTTATGACTGCTATTTTACTTGCTGTTTTTACTGCTGTTGGGAAGCTATTTTCTGGTGCTTCTTGCTGCTGGAAAGCTGTTTTCTGGTGCTTCTTGTTGCTGTTTTAGCTGCTATGATGCTAAGAGATGAAGTTTTCTGCTATCCTTGCTGTTTTGGGCTTGCTTTTGTAGCTGCATTGCTGTAGTTTCAGCCGCTAACACTTGTTGTTTTAGACAAAATGAAGACAATATAGTAGTAGGGAACAAAAATATATATCTTTTTGTGTATACTGTATAGTTTGAGCTTTAGTATATAAATAATATGATTGATTATATGTATATTGTTTCTTTAATACAATACATGAAAATAAATATGTTTGTATATATAATTTTCATCATCAATAAATTAATTTGAAGGATAAATTATATATAATAATTGTTTGAAATTTATATTTGTAATTTGATTGATAATATTCAGCAAATTAGAAATTATCGGATAAATACGAATATATTTTCTTCATAACCTTTAGAAAATTTTATAACAAATGTTAGCACTAATAAAATGCTATAATATTGTATTGTTTGACTTTTCAAAACTAATAATAACATTTTCTTTATGGTATAATTCACATTTGGTAGTATTTTAAAAATGCTATATATCATACAAAGATAGAATTAATAAAATGCAATGATAAGTAATTACATAGCTTTCTTTCAATGCTACTAATTTTTTTTTGTATCATCCAAAAAATGTACAGAAAATAAGAATTTTTAGTTCTGTTAACTAACATAACATAGGGCAAAATGCTAAAAATCACATATGGTAGCATTTTTTAAATGCTACTCTATCTAATTTTTCTATTAGTTGTATACCATTTGTTTGGATGGAAATCATCAGTCCAGTTTGCAAGTGTTTGATATCATGAACTTTATTAAATAAAGTAAATTTCAAAAAAAAATAAAGTGCAATTTTGTATTATATTTAATTTCAATTTTTAAGTGTTTGCTATCACGAATTTTATTAAATTCTTTAATATTTTCAGAAAATTTATTCTTTAATTTTTGTTTCTAATTTAACCTATATAGTACTATTACAAATAGGGGTGCCAATTTTTTGTACCACCCATCAAACCAACACGAAATTAACAGGCTCAAGTTCATTTATAATAACATGATTAACAAATAAATTATAATAATGTGACGCGATTAACCATTGAGTTCAGCTTCAAATTTCTTAACACATGAACTCATTTATAACATGATTAATTATTTAAATAATAATTATTTTATTTTAACTTATTTATAATTTAACATATCTTATTTTATATTTTTCACATTTTAAAATATTTAATTATATTTTTAGTATTTTAAAAAGTATTTAATACTATTTAAAAAAAAATTTATTAATATTTGAGTAGTTAATATTACAAAATATTTTAGAATATAAAAAAATATATTAAATAAGTGATATGATTATTAAACGGATTAATGTTTTAATTTTTGATACAATTATTAAATGGATCGAGTTCAAATTAACTTAAAATATATTTTATTTTTATTTGATAAAACATAAATATGAAATAATAATCTGAATTGTCAACCCCTAACTAAAAGTTAACATTGGGCCAAACCTACGTGAAGTTTGGCAAGTCAAGTTCATTCCTTAGAAACTTTTTAATTGACTATATGCGTGTTATCCTTTTTTATAAATTAAAATTAATACTATTTCATTTTCAGCAATTAAAATTTTTAATAATTAAGCTTATAATTGTAAAATAGCCAAACCGTATATAATAGATTAAAGATAAATCATATTTGATTTGCTTTTACGTAAGGTATGAGCAAAATAAGCTTTGTACCTTATGAGATTTGATTTAGTCATAACTTAGTGAAATTAACAAATTTATTTTTTTTTTAATTAATATATGAGATGGTGTACATACATTTTATATAATTAATTTATTTTTTTACATAAAATATTATATCAATTATAAAATGTTAGATATAAATATATTTAACGATTAAAATTACATCAGACGTATATATATTAATATATAATTAATTATATATTATATAATTATATATAATTTTAATAAGATATATTTATAAAATAATTAATTATAATTATATAATTTTAATTGTAAGATATATTTAATTTAATTATGTAAAATTTTGTGTAAAAAATATATTGATATATATTTATTTATTAACTAACTACTCATTTTTGTGCTGTCATGTCATGTGAATGTCCATAAAAATAGCAATGCGTTTGCGTGGTCGGTAGCCCTAACAAGTGAACTTGAGAATTCCACGTCATATTCGGTACTGAACTCGAAAAAGAACACACATATTAATTGCTTTCACATATCAGTTTCATTTATTTATAAGCTTTGGTCCGCTGTGTTACATAAATGTACATACGTAACAACATTAGGATCCATCTATAAATCCATCGACTCGACACTTCTCGTTGCTTCTAATAGTATTCTATTACATTATCAAATATATATATATATATATGTATATATATATAGTATTCCATTCCATTGTGTTGTAATATTGATAATAATATTTTGATTATGGAGGTGGAGAGAGTTCAAGCCCTTGCATCTTTATCATTTTCTAGCAACACAATTCCTGCAGAGTTCATAAGACCAGAGAAAGAGCAGCCTGCAATCACAACGTATCAGGGGCCAGTCCCTGAAATCCCAACCATCGATCTGAACGACCCAGATGACGAAAAGGTTGTAATTTCCATCGCCAAAGCCAGCAGAGAGTGGGGCATTTTCCAGGTTGTAAACCATGGAATTCCTGATGAGATTATAAGCAAGTTACAGCAGGTGGGGAAACAGTTCTTTGAACTACCTCAAGAAGAGAAAGAAGCCTACGCTAGGCCACCTGATTCAGGTAGTATTGAAGGTTATGGAGCAAAACTCCGAAAAGTTGAAGACATAAAATGTTGGGTTGATCATCTTTTCCACAGGATTTGGCCACCTTCTCGTATCAATTACCAGTTCTGGCCCAAGTACCCTCCTTCTTACAGGTTCATATATCAATTAATCCATTGCTGTTAATTAGTATTTTCTTTTTTTTTTTTTCTCACATACACTAATCAAATGTGGTTATTTTGAAAATTGTGAGTGCAGAGAGGTGAACGAGGAATATGCACGATATATGAAGGAGGTTGTGGACAAGCTATTTAAAAGCCTTTCAATAGGCTTGGGGCTTGAAAAGGATGTTTTGAAAAAAGGTGCTGGTGGAGACAACGTTGAATACATGCTTAAGATCAATTATTACCCACCATGTCCACGTCCCGATCTTGCTCTTGGAGTTGCACCCCACACTGACCTTTCGGCACTCACGATTCTTGTGCCTAATCAGTTGCTGGTCTTCAAGTCTTTAAGGATGACCGTTGGATCGATGCCAAGTATATCCCCAACGCTCTGATTATTCATATTGGTGACCAGATCGAGGTATATTTCCTTCGCTTCAATTTGCTGCTAATTGGGTAATAACATTTGCCTCCCCGAACCTTAGAAACATAACTAATTAGAATACTATTTTTTTTTATTTAACATTTGAGTCCTTTCTTCTCTTTCGTCCCTAACTTTAATGGAAAATTAAAATACGGTAATTTGGACTAAAATGTTACATTCGATACATTTATGTCCAATTTTGTTATATTTTTAAAGTATAGGGATGTAAATGATATTATCCTATTATATAATACTCTTTTAATTCCTTCTTTAATTTTTTTTATAATTAATGAAATTAATTGTTCATGGCATAGTTATGTTGTACATATAGATGTTTAACCGAAACGATAGTAACGATACCAATATTTAATTAGTTATTTAATAAATGAAGTAATACAATTTTTAAATAGACTTTGAATCTTAGAAGCTAATTAATACCATTAATTGTATTGTTGCATCTATTGATTTTAGTTAAACAATCTTATGAGGCTAGACTATATTCCTAAATTGGCATTTTTAACCATTAAGTTAAGGGAAATTTACTCTCTTATTAAATAAAATAACACTATACGTTTCAATTAATTTCACAAAAAATAGGTAATTCTTTGATAGGTGATTTTCTGTAAAATTTTAAAATTTTCTAATGTCTTGTTGAATTATTTCAATATGTAGGCTGAAAATCAATTAATTGACAATTGAATAAAATCAATTAATTCAACTTTGCCAGATAAGAGGTTTTACTTTTAACAAATTTTAGTTCAATCTGTAACAGATTTTGAATTTCAAATCATAGGCAGACTTAGTCCAAGGAAAAGAATAAAATTAAATTGAAAGATAAGATAATTCCTATAAATTTATAGGAAGCTCCTTGAATTTACTAATTCGATTTCTGAAAATTACAAAATCAATTTCTTAATTTTAATTCTTGAAACATTTCAAATTTGAAAATACAACCTCAAATTTTGTGTTAGAATTTTAAATGTGGTATTGTTTAGTTGGTTATAATACTGCATTGATGTGGATGGGCAAATCTCGATTTCTCTCCTGTTGTTTTGTGGTCCCAGGCCCCAAACGTAGGATGATTTTTTTTTTTTTTTTTTTTAATTACTATTTATTTGTTTATTTATTATTTAATAGTTATTATTTTTCTTTAATTTGCTATATATGTATTAAGAGAGTTTTAAATGAGAAAGAGAAACCATACCCACGAATCACTAAATCTACCTTGCCTACAAATCATTAAATTTTTGTTTTTATTACTGATATTCAAATTTAATATGTTTTGAAAATAGTAAGCGTATTCCTAATTAACCGAATCCCGAGTAAAATATTTCCAATATATCATATAATAATATAACATGTCTACTATATGACGGAACATGAAATTATTTACGGCAATGTTATACAGAGTAAAAATCATGTCTTTTAATTCGGGAATTCAAATGAGTTTTGGTTGTAGATTTTGAGCAATGGGGAGTACAAAGCCGTGCTGCATCGAACCACAGTCGATAAAAACAGGACCAGAATGTCTTGGCCAGTGTTCATAGAGCCACCTGCTGATTTTGTAGTGGGCCCACTTCCCCAACTCGTTAGCGAAGAGAATCCACCAAAATACAAGGCCAAGGCATTCATGGATTTCGCTTACTGTAAACTCAATAAACTTCCCCAGTAAATCGGATTGGATCGGATCCAATCGGTAAAATTCAGTAATTCAGTATTAATAATAAGGCCGTTGTCTTAGTAATACGGGCCTCTGCTATTTTGTGTTGTACTGTCTACCTTCTCTTCTAATGTTTATGTGATGTCCAAAGTATTGAACGTAGTTAATAAGATTGTTCTTTGTTCATATATTCGTTTTATTTTATTATGCATATTGTTGGTTATATTACACTATATGTATGCATTGACATCTTGAGGTAATATAATTAAACTGTACATATAATATAATATGTAAAATTAAAAAAAAAAAATCTCCAGAACATTAATTGTAACCCTCCCGTTAAACAATAATTTCCTTATATTTAGGGTTTGATCTCATTTGTCCCCATAAGCTGCACAGTTGCCATTTAATTTCTATATTACTTACTGTATGCCAAATAGCTTATGCTACAAGTCGTTGTACTAAGCTATACTGGGCAATAGGAAAGCGTAATATTAATATCCCTTAAGAATTTATAAAGTAATCCATTGATTTTGAAGATAAAATTATATTTTACCTTTTTTTATTAGAAATCACTTTTAAAACAAATTTATATGTTGATAAGCGTTGCTTGCTAATGTTGAAAATATTTGTCAGTGAAACCTAGGGCTATGCAAAACTGTCCAACTGAACCGAATTGAATCAAATCAAACTATTCAATTTAGTTCGATTTGATTCTAAAAAGAAGTTCAGTTCTATTCAATCATGAACTAATCAGTTCGATTCAATTAAATTTTAACTAAACTCGAATTAAAAATTAATTTATATAGAATGTAAAATTTTGTATAAGTCCCTATTTTTTATAAAATAATTATAAATAAATAAATATTTATAATTATTTACATAAAATTACATAAAATAAGATAAATTATTATAAATGAGGGACTTAAATAAGAATATTCTAAAATCTTGAAACCTACTTTGAGCCAAATAGGTCATGTTACAAGTGCTTAGACTAAGCTACATTAGAAATAGCAAAGCACATTATTAACATCCCTTAAAAAATTTTTAAGTAATCCATTGATTACGAAGATAAAAAATATATTTTACCTTTTCCATTAAAAATCACTCTTAAAATAAATTTATATATTGACAAGCATTGCGTGCTAGTATTTAAAGTATTTGTCAATGAAACCTAAGATTTGGCAAAAATGTTCAATTGAACCGAATCGAATCAACTCGAATTGTTGAGTTCGGTTCGATTCAGTTCTAAAAGGGAGTTCAATTCTGTTCAATTATAAACTGATTGGTTCGATTTAAATTCAGTTTTAATCCAACTTGAATGTGAAATTTTTTATAATTTCCTATTATTTTTATAAAGATTATAAATAAATAAAAAATTAATAATTATTTATATAAAATTATATAAAAATAAGAGAAAAAAATTTATAATTTCTATATAATATAAGGATTTATATAAAATTATCTTTAAAATTTTGAAAACTGAAGCTAGCAGTGAACTATGGAAACAAATTGAATCAGTTCACATTGATTTTGCAGTTTATAAACTTCAGGTTCAACTCATTTTTTAAAAAAATCGAACAAAGTCCAATTTAACCCACACCTAGTGAAACCTCATCCGTTTATATTTTTTTGTAACAAAGAATATAATAGTGTTTATACTCAATAATAATTACAAATATTATTTTTTAAATATATAATATTATTTTTTTATTAAAAATAATACTCCTAATTATGCATATTTTTAAGAGATATAATATAATTTTTTATTAAAAAATAATAAAACTAAATTAATATTAAAAACTAAATTAAAATCCCAAATCAAAAAATTAATTAAAAGAAATTGTAACCTTAATTTTAAAAATGAAAATTGGCAAATAACTATAAAATTTAGAATAAAAGACAGATATCTCTGAAATTTAAGGATAGACAAATGCCCGTGAAATTTGGGCAAATTATACATACCTCATCAGTTGACCTATTTGATTATTCTCATGTTCATTACTAAACTTTAGTAAACTAATGAAGTAAATTAAAAAATTTTAAATATATTATTTGTAACATATTAATAAGGTGGGTAAAACTCTCTACTCCCACGGGAGCTCAACCCATTCAGACTAGAAATTAGGGTTTAATTTTGGGCTAAAACGGGAATTGAGTCGGGAATAAGAAGAAGAGCCCATCCCCATTTTTAAAATTGAGTTAGGAGGCCTCTTTCACTAGTAATTCTGTGTTTCATGTAATGAAATTCAATTTTTTTATTAATTACATATGTATCCATCTTATTTGATAAATGGTTATAAAGTTTTATATTTTTTATTTTAGTCAATTAAGACCTTTATAATTCTTTACTGTTTGTTAGTTTAACCAATTTTAATTTCTTAATAAAGAAATATGTTGAAATAATCAATAATTAAAAAAATTGAATAAATTTTTATAATTGTTCCATTGACTAACGAGTTTTGATAAAATAAAAATAATTAATTGATTTCAAAAAATAATTAATTTATAATTAATGAATTAATTTATTTTAATATAGTTTTATAAGATTAACAAAATAAAAAAAAATTATTTTTCTTTTCATAATTTTTTTTCTTATTTATCAAACAAAATGTTTTTCTGCAAAATTATTAAGAAATATTAAACTGTAAGGTTGATTTAATATATTTTCTCTAACCTTTTATCAATTATATTAAAATTGGATCATAATTTGTTATTACGTTTATTTATTTTTTATTTATATAGGTTAATAAAAAATTAAAGTTAATGTATCAATCAAATTTGATATTTTGCTCCAACAAAATTATAATGAACTGTAGTATTTTACATCAATTGTCGCAAATAAATTTATGGTTGTTGTCAATTAATTTGTTTTCATCAATTATTTTATAAAAAAATTAAATATTTTTTTTATTATATTGCTTTATCATATGTACAATGGTGATTTCACATATGAATTATTACTTTATTATTATTGAAAAGATTTGATAAAAAATTAAAAATTAATGATACTTTTTTTAATAACAAATTAAAAAATTAATAATTGTAGTAACTAAGTTTTGTTAAATATTTTAGATAAATATTCAAGTTAATAAATTTAATATTCTTTTAAGATTTATATTAAGTTTAGTACTATGGAACCATTATAAAATTAAATTATTATATATTTTTTAAATCCTAAACTTACTTACATACATACATACATACATACATACATACATACATATATATATATAAAGAGGAAAACCTAATTCTCAAAATAAAGTGAGCTGCCCTTACCTCTCTATCTTCTCCTTACAACCACCTGCTATCCAATGTATGTGAGGATGTTTTTATCAAAAATGAATTATTTGGATAATTGTTAATATGTACAAAGTTTTGATTTTTATGATCTTACTAACTCTTGTAGTACTTAACGTTTGGAACACTGTACTCTTCATTTTGGAGAATTTTATATTTAACATGTACAAAATAATTTTATAATTTAATAATTATCATTACCCATAAATAATTTAAATTATTGACTTACTGTTAAATTAATAATAATTTTATATAAAAATTAAATATATTTTCTGAAACATTTTCAAAATGTGGAAAAGTTGATGTTGCTTGAGAGATTTTTGATAGCATGTTGAGTAGAAACTTGGTTTCGTGGGTAGAGACAGTTATGTTATTGTTGGTGAGGATGGGTGAACAATGATGAGTTGAATACAAAATTTTATTAGGGTTCAAGTAAAGAGACTATTATGCCTTTACACTATTTAAGATGTTTAAAATTTATAGTTCATTGAGACAATTCCAATACTTTTGTATTGCAATTTATCGTCAAATAGTTATTATATCACAATATCCAAGCAACTTAGAGTAGCCACTTGAAATTAACTCTTTTATTTTTGCAATAGATATTTTTGCAATAGATATTAGAAAAATCTTGAAAACATTTTATAATTTACTTTTAACTTTTATAAAGATAAAAAGTGAAAAATGAAAAACAACAATAATACATTTTTGCCCACAACAATCTTCTCTCAATTGTTCCTCGGCTTTCCATATTCTTCTAGGAAAAAACTAAAAGGACTACTAGATTATTGTACAAGGGTAATGTTTGAGGTAAATACCCGGTTAAAAAAATATATTTGAGATAAATATGGTATTAAATTTGATATTACTATCAATAATAATAAAATAAAATTATAATGTAAGATAAAAGGTTACTTCTTTTTAATTTTGAAATAATTAAAAAATATTAATTAAGTAGTTTAAGTAATTTTTCATCTGAGAAATATTATATAATTATGGGATATTTTTGACTGTCTACTCAACTTTATATAATATTTCATTGTGGCAGAACAAGTATTTTGACATTATAAATCAGTTTATAAAGATGATAAATATTTCAACGAGTTACAAATTACGTTTACAAAAACTTAATTGAGAAAGTTGAATGACTATTATGCCCTTGATTTTGTTATGTAATACAAAATTACGAAAATATTCTTAATATATTTTGTTATGTAATTTGCTAAGATATTTATTATTTTTATAGAGTATAGTGTAGTTTTCTGATACTTGTTTTATTAAAATGATATATTGCCCAAAAGTTGAGTAATTATATGAAATTATCCCAAAAATTAAAATTTTGAAATAGATTTAAAAAAATTTAAACCTAATTTTCTAATTAGATTCAAAATCTTAATTTTAAAACAAAAGTAAGAAAACAATTAGCTTTTTATGATTCTAACAATCCTACCACGTCAAGAACATTGCTAATTACTATTGATTTCATTTTCGAAGTGATGAAGAAGATTTAGTTAGAGGAGTAAGAGGAATGGTGTTGGTTGGTAGTAATTTTCGGAGAGGGAATGAGGAGTTAAGTGGTGTATAGTTTGGGATTTAAGAGAAGGAGAAGAAGAGAAGGAGAAGAGAGTACTTTGTGAGGGAGAGTAAAGAATCAGAAGAGAGTTAGGCTTGTTTTCTGTATATAAGAAGAAGGTAAAGTAGATAGGGGTGTTTCTTTACTAAGGTAGTAGATAGACTTTACAATAAACTCAAGTTTAGGTCAAATTAAAATAATAACATTTATGTCCCTAAGTTTTACACTCTGCGTTTTTAAACTTTTTGAAAAAAAACTAAAAAATAAATTTTCTTTTAAATTTTATTAAAAAGATAATTTTTCCCTCTTTTTATTAAAATTTTTTAGATAGACGATATAAATACGTAGTTCAATAAAATATTTATCATCTTTATAAACTGTAGTATAATTTCATGACACTTGTTATATCATAATGAGATATTACCTAATCATAAGTAGGTAGATGAAATTATTTTTTTTATTTTATTGACAAGACAATTTTGACCTTTTACCTTTAAATTTTTTTAATCAAATGTTGTGAATTTGTAAGTCATTAAGATATTTATCATCTTTATGGAGTATATTATACCATCAAAATACTTGTTGTTCGCCTAAAATTGAGTAGGCAGCCTAAATTATCTCTATAATTATTATTATAATAAAAAATTTAGAGTTTTTTTTTTTTTTTTTTTTCGCATATTTTCATAAAAAGACACAACTAGAAAAGAAATAAAGAAAAGAGAGAAAAAAGAGAAGAGGAAGTGAGGCTTAATAACTACAAAAATTGACTTCCTTAAGCTTTTAAAAAATAACGTTGTTAATTGATTTGATTCATTTTTGTTGGAAGAGAAAAATAGTGTTATCCAATGATGAGGTGCACATGGAAAGAAGAAGAAATAACGTACTGATTGTTTTATAAGCAGTGTTACTTAAATAAATATTTTTTTAAATTCAATCGTACCAACTGTTGTGATATTAATAAAAAAAAAGTAAAATATATTAATTACTTAACAATAATATAATATAAATAAACTGATACGAGAGTTTCTATCAATTAACATGAACACAATCAGTACTTAAGCTTGTATTTTCACTAAATATTTAAAATTAATATTAGTTTTTTTTATTTTTAAATTGTTTTGTAAAATTATGAACCGATTCATTGGCCTACGATTCTATGATCCATGCTAGTCGCGGAGCCATGTTAGGCTGGCCCTTGCCTACTCAGTAAAAATTTTGAAGTTTTTGGATAAAAATCTTTAATTTGATTTTTTATAATTATATTTTTATTATTTTGACCTCTATAATTTTAAATTATTATATTTTGATTCACAGAAGATTAGTCCTAACTCTGTCATGCTAATATAATATAGTACTTGTGGTCAATAAAAAAAAATTAGTTTGTTAAGTAAAACCTCGTACTTAATTTCCTTCGTAAGTATAAGATTGATCCATTTTCGATTTGATATGGATTGCAAAATAGTGTGATCAATTATTAATAATTTAGTCTCCATTTCTTTGTTTTCTCACCTTTATTTAACAATGTACAAAGGATTAAAATATTAAAAATAAATAAATTATATCCTAATCTATTTTACAAAAGTAAAAGAGTATAGCCACAATACAAAAAATTGTATGGTATATTTGATACGTTTACATCGTTAGTTATTTAAAATGTAATTTAACGGTTAATTTAAAATAAAAATGATTTATAAATTATGTTGAACCACTATTGTTTTGTGGATATCTCATATAATAACTTTAATATCATCATCCAATTTAAAATAATTAGTAATATCAATAAGTGTTTTTGTACTAAAAGAAAAAGAAAAGGACATGCATATTTCTAAAATTTGGTTTATCAAATTGATTATCTTTGGTAGTTTTAAAAATGGGTGAATATTTATTACTCCTTTATTTTTTTAACTAATATTTCATTACTCTTTTATAATTTTTTATAATATCCTATTACCCCCTGAATTTTAATTTTACCCTTTACTATTTTTAATATTTTTAATTTTTTCATTTGTAAATTAATTAAACTGAGAAGTAAAATTAAAAAAAAAAAAGAATCAGGGGATAATGGGATAATAGACAAAATATAAGGAGAGTAATAAGATATTACTTAAAAAAATAGGGGAATAACGGGCATTCTCCTTTTAAAAATACTATCAAAATTTCTAATTTATGTAAAATTACTATTATACCCCTATTAATAATAATTATTTAACAAAAATAATTATTAAATCTTTAAAAAATTTGACAAAACTAATATATTTATAAAAAATAATAATAAAATAAATATTATTGTTCAACATATTAATAACATATTATAAATTTATATATTTGTAAATAGTATAAATGATATAAATAATATTTGTAAATATATTAGAACTAAAATATAAATTATTTTTTTTATAATATATTAATAATTTAATATTAACTATATATCAAAAAAAATAAAATAAACTGTTAATTTATAAATAAAATATACTATAATACAATATAAATATATTAATTTATATTTATGTATAGTTAAAATATATAAAATTATAAAAATAAAGTATATTATTTATAGAATATATTTAATAAATACTATATTATTAATGTACTATTTATTAATTTTTTTATAAAAATTTTATATTTTATTAAATTTTAAATATTTAATAATTATTTTTATTAAATAACTATTATTAATAAAAATATAATCTTTATATTAAAATTTTTATAAATGTTTTAAAAGTTATTAACATTAATCAGTAAAATGAAGAAAATCTTACCGAGTTTGAAGTTTTTTTTTTTAAAAAAAAATAAAATCAAATCAAATTTCACTTGACATCCCGTAACGGAAAATTGTCGACTGCGTATAAAAAAAAACCGTTGGGCCTTCAGAGTCACGCGGAAAAAACCATTTGGTATAGTAAGTTGATTGTTGACGATACGCTCCGAATCAGATCAATGGTAGACTCATGGTAAGTAATATGAGTACGCCCGCATGCTAACAACTTTCCCATACTCCGTAAACCAACCGTCTCCTCTCCTATTTAAAGCATCTGTGAAACATTGGCAGCGCCTACCGATTATTATTAACACTTGACACCGCCCGATTTATTCGTCTCTTTCGCGGTCAAACTCGCCGCCTGTCCTTTTAAATTTGCCAGTCTTTTCCCGCCGCAGAGTTTTCTAATCGCCAACTCTCGGTTTCTGAATTATTCGTTACCAAAAAAAAAAAAAAGCCGCTTATTCATTCTTAGATGATTTTCCTTGAAATATCAAATTAAAAAGAAGAATTATTATTATTTTTTTCAATTTATATTATTATTGTTGCTTGGAAAGTGATCATTGGATCACATGCATTCCTTCTGCTGTGCCTCCACCGCACCGGATCGGACCCCAGCGACTCCTCTTCATCTTCCTGCTCCTCCTCGTCCACCATTGTCAAGACCGACAGAAGTTGTGAACATGCCATCATCGAAAGAAAAAATAGCGTATCGATCTCTGTCTACATCAACGTCGTCGAAGAACATTCAGAACGGACGTCCGATAAGGAGATCCGCGACGCTGGAGTCGTGTTGCGGATTTTCAGAGCATCTTGGAATTGCAGGGATACTGCACAAATGGGTTAATTACGGTAGAGGATGGCGTCCCCGGTGGTTTGTGTTGAAAGATGGAGTGTTGTCGTATTACAAAATCCACGGTCCGAATAAGATCGTTGTTAATGAAGATACCGAGAAAGGATCGGAGGTCATCGGAGAAGTATCTATTAAACGAATGTCTCGCAATGCCAACAGCGAATCACGTCAACGCGTTCCCGTTGGAGAAATTCATCTCAAGGTACGTATTTATTTGTTGTTTTGATTCAATTGATTTGTAGTTTGTTAATGATGTTTCTGGATTTAGGTTGCATCCATTAGAGAGAGTAAATCAGATGACAAAAGGTTTTCGATATACACGGGAACGAAGAGAGTGCATTTGAGAGCAGAGAGTAGGGAGGATAAAATGAAATGGATAGATGCATTGCAAGCTGTTAAGCAAATGTTTTCAAGAAATTCTCCAAACAGTGAATTAGTGGTTTCTCCCATCGGAAATGAAAATGGGGTTGTTGTTTCAACTGAGAAATTGAGACAAAGATTGTTAGAGGAAGGTATGAGTGAGAATGCCATTCAAGATAGTGAGCATATTATGAAGTCTGAGTTTTCTGCTCTTCATAATCATCTTGTGGTCCTTAACCAGAAGCAACTGCTGCTTCTTGACACATTGCGTCAATTGGAGGTATCCTACGATCAAGCAACACTTCTTCTACAACTAGTGCATTATTTGCTTTTGCTGGCTAATTCAAATAGTGAACATTTTTTTTTTATTTTTTTAAATTTCGTTTTATATTATATAAAACAGAACCATTAGTACCAACAAAGAACAAAGTGAGAAGGCCTACGATGTTGTTACTCATGGACCATTCATTGGACCATTCATTGGATGCATGGAGTTTTAATGATTGTTTATGTAGCCATCTGAAGATGTATATGATCTGTAGAAAATTTTACATGGGAATTTTCTGGTTTCTAAGTTCCAATATATTATTACAATATCTCCACCCATGCGAGGAGATCAGCACATGATTTTATTTCACTAAGGGTTATGTAAAATTTTCATTTTAGCCGTGACTGCTACTGTTTTTTGGATTTTATAACTCTTTGCAGACCAAAGATGTGCATCGCAGTTTATTTGGTAAAACTCAATTTCTTTGTTGCTGTTAGAAAAAGCATATGGAAATTGAGAAATCAAATATCGTTTTTGACCTGTGTTTTTGCAATATTACGAAAATGAGTTCATAGTTTTTCTTTTTGTGTTTATCTTACAAATAAAATTTCATATACTACAATTAATACTATTTCTACACCACTGAATATTGGCATTTATTTGTTCTGTTTTTTTGATATTAATTGCAGAACTTTGCTTCTTTAGCTTCAGCTTTTATCCCTATCACATATGTGCCTTGTTTTTTAATATCAATTACTGAATATCTATCTGCATCTTTCAGACAGAAAAAGTAGACTTAGAGAATACCCTTGTTGATGAAAGCCAAAGGCAATTGAAAGAACAAGAAGGCTCATCTAGGTTAAGGCAAGACAAGGGCAGTGGTATGATCTGAGAAAACTTAATTTTTTTTTTTCTTTCTGCAATAAAAGCTTGTTTGGTTGGCTAAAATAATTTTTTCCTAGGGCTAAGATTTGCATTTGACACATGCATGTGTGCATGGAAAATACATGTAATCTTTATGTCACCATTATGTACATTTAAATATTAATATGGAGAAATATTAATTGACAAAAGATGTCTTCTTGAATTTGATTGCATAATGCTTAATTCTGTATTTTGATATTTGCTCTTTTACTACTAAATTGAACAAGTCTGATGTGATCTAAGTCCCTTTGACAGCTGATGGACTGACATGCGCTGATTAATGATAATAGCGTGTTTTGTGATATTATTGGTTTTAAGCAGGATAAGTAGCTAATGTTCTTAGAGTTTGGTATTTTGCATATATGATTTCATGATTTATTTCTCAAAGCCTTTTAGGGGAGATGATGTAAAATCAGTCAAGTCATGGCATATGATGATAATATAAGAATATGGCATATATTGAACTGTTTACCAACAGCCATGTCTGAACAAATGATTAAACTGTCCTTTTTTAGATTTTGACTTATGAAAGATGCGTCACAATTTTATGACAATTTTTGCTTGTTTTGCTGTATACAGTTGATCTCCTTAACTGTTATATGACTAATTGTAATATTATTTTTTGTGTGTTTTAATAAGCATGTCACATGTTAAAATGATAATCATTGCAACTTGTTTTCAGCTGATTCCTGAAAAGAGAACACTTGGAAAAGATGGTTGTTGTTTATAGTATTTGCTTGAGATATTTTTTTTTATCATTCTTTGGGGTATTGTCGTCACAAAATCTATTTTGTTTTTACACTTTTGTGGAATTCATTTCAGAAGGAAGTGCAAGTAACTCTGATGAACATGATAGATTTGATGCTGTAGACGAAGAAACAGATGATGATGATAATGCATTCTTTGATTCTCTAGATTTTCTTTCATCAAGTTCTTTTAGAAGTAATGGTTCTGATTTTTGTCGATCACCGTTAGATTCTGATGATGAAGAAACTGTTGATTCAGAAGATGGTATTGATCCTTTAATTAAATCCGTTGGATCTAACTATCCATGTATTAGGCGGCGTAAGAAATTGCCTGACCCAGTTGAAAAAGAGAAAGGAGTCAGTCTTTGGTCATTGATCAAAGATAATATTGGAAAGGATCTTACAAAAGTTTGTCTTCCAGTTTATTTCAACGAGCCTCTTTCTTCTTTACAGAAATGTTTCGAAGATCTAGAATACTCTTACCTAATAGATCGAGCCTATGAATGGGGTAAACAGGTAGGCCCATATTTAAAATGTCATGTTATTCCCTTCCCTTCAATGCAAGTCAGCTCATTAGCAGACAACCTGTGCATTTACTCTATATAAAATATTCACTGGCCATATGACTGCTTTGTGTCAATCCTTGAACATCCTGTGCATTTAGGGTTGGTGCACGGAAGGCATTATGAGTAATTGATACATCAAAGCATGTTAGCTAGTAAATGATTTAAGTTGAAAAATCTAGCATTAATGTCATATTTAAATTTAACTCTGCACATTCTAAGTTATCACAATTTTAACAAAGCTATGTTGCTTACAAATTTGTACATGCTAACATCATTGAGTCTGTATTGAAATTCACTTAATGGCTTGGACCGGATATATTTACGTGTATGCATAGCACATATGTTATTTTCTTAT
Organism: Azadirachta indica; assembly: GCA_022749755.1. Taxonomy (NCBI): domain Eukaryota; kingdom Viridiplantae; phylum Streptophyta; class Magnoliopsida; order Sapindales; family Meliaceae; genus Azadirachta; species Azadirachta indica. The sequence goes on from CM040447.1 coordinate 2,635,871, forward strand.
GAAAGAGAGAGTAATTTTTAATTTTCATATTCCCTTTTTTCTTTTAATCTAATTTCCGGTTATGTTTGGTTTCTCCAAATGGATTTAAAAGTGCAACAGATTCCTTTGCCCTGGATATGCTCTTTTTCTCAAAATTTACCTGGGTTTTTCCTTATGATTATAAGTCATATTGCTGTCAAATTTATTAAAGTTTGGCTTTCTATTTTTCTTATGAAAATTTAAGCTCTCTTTTTGTTTCTTGTATTTATTGAGAAATTCTATTAACGTTCTTGGTTACAATTTATAGGGCAATAGTCTTATGAGGATGCTGAATATAGCAGCATTTGCTATATCAGGGTATGCTTGTACGGAAGGAAGAAACTGCAAGCCGTTCAATCCATTATTGGGTGAGACATATGAGGCTGATTATCCTGATAAAGGTGTTCGTTTCTTCTCTGAGAAGGTATCACACTTTCAGTAAAAGTTTCTAAATTGTTTCCTATTAAAGACCTTTAAAGAAAAAGTTTCCTAATCTGCTTTATGATTATACCATGATAAAATCTCTTTGTTGGTGCTTATATTTAAGGAGATTATGTAACATAGCTGGGTTTGGTTCCCTTTTTTTTTTTTAAAAATATTGTGCTTGTTTCTAATTGAGATATTTTTTATTCAGTCGGAAATTTATCTATTAAATATACCAGACTCTAGGTTCAGATGTCACGGCTTTTTGGAGGCACCTTAGTTTATCTAGAAGTTCTGAAGCAACTCTTGTTGCCATGGGGACGATATGCTTAACAATGCTTGGAATATTGGAGTCCTGTTATCCTCTATCAATTTTGACGTCTAAATGATAGTGCAACTTTAATTTTATAAAGACTAAAAGATTGAATCACTGTCTTCAACTTAATCATATCACTATCATAGATTTTATCTTGTCAATACTATGTTGATTCCCATAGATTGTCTCCTTGTAGTTTGAGTGAAAAATTGTACGTGTTAAATGACCCCCTTGTGTGAACAAACTAACCTTAACAATATATAAGTACACTGCATTGCAGGGTAACTTCCTATGTTGGCTGTTTTGAATTCATAAATGTTTCTACATCTGATGTAATTTGAAGTTTTACTGAAAAGAAAACTACTCTGTTCATATCCAAGCAGCGGTACTTCTTTTTTTATTTTTTTTGGAGTGATTGGTATCGTCATAGGAAACTAATAGACAGTTCATTATTTATTCCCACCAACACTGTTCATTTTTGGAGTGATTTGTGTCCTCATAGGAAAGGAATAGGCAGTTCATTATTTATTCTCCTCTTCAAGCTGTAAAATGTGTTGAAGTAAAAATATAATTTCAATTGCCAAATGTTTTTATGACAGTCAACAACAATTTAGCTTCATTGCATAATTGTCACAATGTTTTCGTAAGACATTGTTGAATCAATGTAATTTTTGGTCAAATCTATTAGCTTGCTGTAACAGACTAGATGTGGGTGCCAGTAGATGCATGAACAAAAGTCAAAATGCCACTATTTCTCTTCAGGGAATGAGAGAGAGAACTAGCCACCTAATACTACAGAAGAGCAAATTTATAAAAGAAAGGGTTGAATGTTCACATAGTTGAGTGTTGTATTCTTGTAGAACTGTGATCCTTATGTCATTATTTTGTTCTTGACCTAGAATTGCTTGTCTAAAGCAGTATTTTGCTTGTAATTCTTCTGAGAATACTTGCTTCTGCTGGAACTGAAAGATATTGTAGCCTAATAGGACAGAATATAAGCTTCTTTATAGCCAAAGAAAAAAGGAAAAATAGAAAAGAATAGTACATATCGTTTGAGGAAAATTTGTTGGACAATACTCAATGCAGTTACCACAAAAAATACAAATTCCAAAAAAGAAAGAAGGGAAAGTAAAATGTCAACTCAAATTTAACCTGCCATAGACGTGAAAAAAAGGCCTGGTCTTTTAGAATACCCGAAGCAACAGAAGAAAGTTTGTTCTAAGTGAGGTGTTTAGAGTGGTAACTGATGATATTGAAAAATGCAAAATTCTTAAGTTGATTAGAAAGACTTTGCCAATCTCATATCCCTAGAGTGCTAGTTTATTTAAGGCTAGTTATCTAGATCAAGCTTTTTTAAAATGACCATGTCCTGGTGCTTTATAAATGATATATGCTCTACTGGTCTATTTGTGAACCTGAAAATTAGTCTGATATGAAAATATTTGGGTGCCATTTCTGTGATCTTATAATGATGAGTAGTTTTTTGGGTTTGCATATGTGATGCAGATATTTTGATTACTCTTTGTAATGTGGCATTTGTGTCGATTGCAGCTTTGGTTAAGTGTTTTTTCCGATCACTTTTTATCATTTATGAATTGTAAGTCCATAGCATATTCAAATGGATTTTGGAGGGCCCCTTGGGCGTAGCTTAGGTGGTTTAGGATACGTTTGATGCTCTCAGACCATCCTCAGTTTGAGTAATGAGAAGGGGCAAGGGTTTGGTTTTTCATGGGTGAAGTTTCTCACTCCCATTTGAAACCTTTAAAAAGAAGGACAAAAAAAAAAGGAAAAAGAAAAAAGGATTTTGGGGGAGTTTTTGAGAGTTATGTTGTTACCTTATGTAACTTTTGCAGCGTAGTCTGTTGAATGAGTAAAATATTTTGCTTGGCCAATCATATCAAGTGTTTAGTGTATTTGTGTGCATATAGTTTGAATCCACTGACTCTTTTTGTCCCTTTTTCTAATCATGACTATTATAAGTTACACTGTTCTTTTGGGATAGGTTAGTCATCATCCAATGATCATTGCATGCCACTGTGAGGGCCGTGGCTGGAAATTTTGGGGTGACAGCAATTTAAAAAGTAAATTTTGGGGTCGTTCCATTCAGCTTGATCCTGTCGGTAATTTGACTTTGGAATTTGATGATGGAGAAGTTTTCCAATGGAGTAAGGCATGTCTGTGACATTAGATAAAATTTTCCTTCCTTTATAATGTGCATATGCTGATTTGCTGGCTTTCTACTGCCAGGTAACGACGTCCATTTACAACCTCATTTTAGGAAGACTTTACTGTGATCACTATGGCACAATGCGTATAGAGGGAAATCGTGAATACTCATGTAGGCTAAAATTCAAGGAGCAGTCGATCATCGATAGAAATCCTCACCAGGTTCACACTCTTCACTCATTTTGAATATATGAAAATCAATATTTTTTTGCATTGCCAACAATATTAGCATTCTTTTATGCACATTGTTCTATGTAATTATTTTTTTCAACTTTTACATAACATTGTTAGTGCATGATTGGTTAATTGATTGTTGGATAAATGATTGAGAAGTTAATTTTAATCGTTTCTATGATGTGATGCCTATCATGGTTGTCTACTAGAAAGGTATCATGTTATGGTCTGGTTATTTCCAGCTCAAATGGTGTTCTCTGCATTGAAGCGTGTATGTGTACAGAAAATTTTATAGACATAAAAGGTTGAAGCATGCTTCTGAGACACCTGTATATTTCTTGACAAATTGTCATTGTGCTTCATGTTGTCCTGCAGGTGCAAGGTATAGTTCAAGACAAGAATGGTAAAACAGTGGCAACTGTATTTGGGAAATGGGACGAGAGCATTCATTATATAAATGGTAATGCTTCTGAGAAAGGAAAAGGGTCAGAGCCACAATTGCTTTGGAAGAAGAGCAAACCACCTAAACATCAAACTAGATATAATTTTACAAGTTTTGCTATCACACTAAATGAGCTTACACCGGGACTTAAGGTTGTGTCAGTGGATATAATTTCTCCCGTCGTGTCTGTCTTCTATTTGTCATGATACAGAATAAAGCATTTGGCTTTGAATGCTAACAAAACATTTGATTTTGTAAACAGGAAAAGTTGCCACCAACAGATTCTAGACTCCGGCCTGACCAGAGATGCTTAGAAAATGGCAAGTACGAAATGGCCAATTTAGAGAAGATGCGACTAGAGCAGAGGCAGCGGCAGGTAAAAATTTGTTCTGTTTTAAGCCTTGATTGTTATAGCATAGATCATGTTATTTGCTGCAAAAACAATAGATCAATAAACTGTTTTGGTTTTGGTTTTGATTTTGATTCTTCAGGCACGGACAATGCAAGAAAAAGGATGGAAGCCGAGGTGGTTCACAAAGGATGGGAGCGATACATATCGCTACATTGGTGGTTACTGGGAGGCCAAGGAAAAAGGCAACTGGGAATCATGTCCTGATATATTTGGTCAAGTCCTTCCTGATCAATCTCCTGACTAATAACGCGTCAAGTACCCTTATAGTTTTTCTAATTGTTCTCATTTTTTACTTGGTAAGAACAAGGCTTTTTTCTTTTTTTCTTTTTAAACCGAAGGATTATACTTGAGTTATATACTAGGACAGATTGGCTGCCATGAATGCCTCTTCTTTTTCTATATTCTTTTTATTTATTTATTCATTTATTGTGCAAGGCAGCCCCATAGAGTGCATAAAACAATGTAGAAATTGATCAGTTATATATACTTTTCTCTTGAATACTTGAATTCTCTTATCGCCAAGCTAATTTTGATTTTAGTTTTCAAAAAGGTAAAGGTTAGAAATTGTTTTAAAATATTTGGATGCAACTCAAATTTTTGAGTTATACTTTTAGTATATTTAATATTAAATACTAAAATAATGCATTTGTCCTTGTTCTTATCAAATATCCTTTCTAATTTTATAATATTGTGCGTTCTAAGAAGAGGCGAGTTCCTTTTGGAAGCAGCTTATCAAAAAATCCACAAGGGCATTGAGAGGTTTATTAATATATGTAATTTTATTAGTTAGTCTTTTATTTATTAATTTACAGGTCTTTACAAGTAAAGGTGAAGAAATGAGCTTAAAAGATGTTAATATTAGGTTTTTTTTTATTTCTTGTGAAAAATTTTCAAAATGACCATAATTTGGATATAATTGACATAAATAGTGACATGAAATTTTTTACCAACCTAGTTCAGTATACATTTTCGGATAATTTTATCCTTACTAGCCAACTTTAATTTTTTTTTAAAAAACTAATTTTTACCTTACCCTTCTTACTAATTACAATTGGACAAAAACTCAAACTTTCCTCTTTTAAAACCTCTCTGCTTTAGATTTAATAATTGAAAAAAAATGATTTATATTTATGCAATATGTGGATTTATATTTATGTTGATTAAGTAGTAAAAAATGTTGATTTAAGTTTAAATAATTGTGTTAATTGGTAATTGTATTCATGTTTGAATGCAAAAATATGAATGATTTGAGGATATGAAAAGTTGTGTGGAGGTTGAAGACGATGATGTGTGATTTTGGGGCTTGAATTTTTCACCTTCGCCTAAAACTGGATTTCCAATAAAGCAAAATTTTGTCTTACTCTAAAATAAATCTAAGTCAATCTTACTGAAATTTAATTTAGGATAAAGTAAAATTTCATCTTATTCAAAATTCAATTTAGGAATTCAATTTAGGATAAAAACCCATGCCCGAAAATTGCACAATATCGTCTCTAACCTCCATATAACTCTTCACATCCTCAAATCATCCGTATTTTTTTATTTGAACGTTAAGATAACAATCAATCAATATAATCTAAACTTAAAGAAAAAATTTCTACTACTTAATCAACATGAATATAAATCTACATATTACATAAATTATTATTTTCAAATTATTAAATCTAGAGAGGAGAGAGGTCGTGGGAGTAGAAAGTTTGGGTTTTTGTCAAAATGTAGTTACTAAGAGAAGAAAGGTAAAAATTAGATTTTGTCAAAAAAATTAATTAGAAAGTGACTAGTGAGGGCAATTGTTCGAAAAATGTATGTAGGGGTAGGTTGGTAAAATACTTTTTCATTACATCAATTAGATCTCAATTAGGGTTGTTTTGGAAAATTTCCCTACTTCTTAAGAACAAAGATAGTTTTTTAAAAAGAAAATTAGAAATCTTATTCTAGTTGACATCTTCATCATCAACTCATTTTCCTACAAGGTTAGTAATCATTAAGGGTGCTTTTGATAGCATACACTGCATTGTATTAAATTAGAAAGGATTGAATTGTATTAGATTGTAATGGTCTAGAATGGATAAAATTTAATACAACCTTATGTTTGGTGTTAATTTATATAGCAGAATATTAACTATGTAAGTTTTTTTATTATTTGATTATCTAGTTTTATTTTGTTAATAATTAAATTTTTATTATTTAATTATTTACTATTAATATTATTTAATCATCACTGAACCGTTGTCTAGCATTGGACTTTGTCAACCTTTAATTCCATCTTAGATATCACTGGAATCTTTATTTACCGCTCTAAGGGTCCGTTTGCTATAACTTTTTAATTAGAGATTTTTAGAGTAAAATTTTTACATGTAGGGTTTTTATAACTAGAGTTTTTAATAAAAATTTATTAATTTTTTAGTTGTCACAAATAACTTTTAAGAAAATTTGAGTAATTACTTTAATAGATACATTTTTAATGTTTTATTTTAAAAAATAATATATAATTTAAAAATAAAGTAAGGGTATTTTAAATAATTTCACCTTTTAAAAAGTTGAGAAAGCTCTACTTGCAAAAACCCAAATTTTGGGTTTCTTCTAGTAGAAAGCCCTTATCTAGTATCAACTAAACTACATCAAAAAATTTAAAAAAGATTTTTATTATTAAAAAAGTCTTTTTGGCTAATGAAAAAATGAAACTAAATAGGCACTAAGTATTGGTACAATCTCCATAGCCATTTGAGCAACGAATTATTATAAATTTGAAGTTGAATGCTTGAGTCTTGAACATTCAACTTCATATCTAAGATAATTTGTTGTTTAAACGGCGATAGGGATCATACTAGTGTATAGAGCGTGCAAATAAGATTTTGATGACCTTGAGCATGCAAATAACATCCATTTGATAGTCAACTATGGATGCGGTGATCAAAGATACTGTAGTGATGGTTTTGGTTCCAGTGGAGATGACTCGTATTTGTTTTATTTACTTTGATAAAAATAATATTTTTTTTAGCCAAGTGTGTAGGGTTGACCCATAGCCCTTCATGGGTCATATTTGGCTTACTTTGGTTGTATTATTTGATTGTATTATTTTGTAATTTTATATAGTACATACCCCTTTAGTTTTGGGGCCAAATATGGCATTATTAAATTTTTATGTAGTGCAATGAAAAATTGCAGTGTAGTGCTACATATCAAACATATCATAAAGACTTATTCTCTAAAAACAAAAAAAAGAAAAAGGTTGGTCATACATCATTAATGGATACTAAAATAAGCAGAACTTTGAAAACTTTGACTCATGCAAGGTTTCTTTTATTGGAAACTAGAAATTTAGACCTTCTCGATGATGATAGATTCCTCATTTTTAAAGTCCAAGAATGTTGATAGTAGTAATCAAAGTAAAGTACAACTCAAAATTCTGATTTGGTAAGTTGAGATCAAATTTTAGTTGAATTAAGAATTGTTAGTCACATATTGCTTAGGGAGGAGATTCAAAAAATTAGAAACCTTATTCTAATTGACACTTTTAATGTCAACTCATTTTCCCTCAAGGTTAGTAGTCATTAAAGACTTACTTTACAAAAAAAAAAAAAGGTTGGTGGGTTGGTCGTCCATCATTAGTTGAGACTAAAATAATCAGAACTTTCTTTAGAGGACTCTGACTTGTGTAAGGTTCTTTATATTAGAAACTAGAGATTTAGACTTAATAATTGATATATTACTCATTTTTAAAGTCCAAGTATGTTAATTGTAGTAATTAAAATAAAGTACAAGTCAAATTTTGATTTGGCAAGTGGGAGACCATATTCTAGTTGTATTCAGAATGTTAGTCCCATATTGCATAGGAAGGAGATTCTCAAAATTAGAAACCTTATACTTGGCACCTTTATTATCAACTCATTTTCACAAGGTTAGTAATCATTAAAGACTTATTCTCTCAAAAAGAAAAAAAAAAGGTTAGTTGTACATCATTAGTTAAGACTAAAATCATTTTTCCACCAAATTAGTAATAATTAAAGACTTATTCTTTTTAAAACAATGTTTGTTGTACATTGTTAGCTGAGACTAAAATAATCAAAACTTTATTTTAGAGAACTCTGATAAGGTTTCATTTATTGGAAACTACAGATTCAAACCATGCTAATGATATAGTACTCTTTTGTTAAAATCCAAATGTGTTGATTGCAGTAATTAAAAAATAGTACAACTCAAAATCTAATTTGGCAAGTGGAGACTGAATTCTAATTGAATAATCGTTAATCTCATATTGCTTAAAATAGAGATGCATGACCAAGGGTATCATGATATAAGGGATACACATACTTTCTTAAAGAGATCACGAGATTAAGAGAAGACAAAATTCAAGGAAGACAAAGAGGAGCTCCAAGTCCAAAGAGAATCCTATCTTCTCTTATCATTATGACTCTTTCTTATACTTTACTTATTTTTACAATGTGCTTTTGTAGTTAAACCATCTTTATTAAGGCTAAAGATGCAATTCTAATTAGATTTTTCATGGTTTTATATTAATTTAAGAGATTATTACACATAATTATATGCAATTTTCATTCATAACTTAAAGATTAATATTTCATGTTCAAATTTTTGAGATTCGTAGCCTTTAGAGACATTGATGCAAGACTTGAGAACCATATCAATTTTAGAGTTTTGATAGCTTCTAATATGAATGAATTGTAATAACATGATAACCACACCAATTGGATTGTTATTGCATGATCTTCTTATTTTTATAATGCCTAATGCATTCTTATATGATGGTAATAGTTGACATGAAACATTGTTACGTATTTTGGAATAAATGAATTTAAATCTCCCACCAAGATTAAAATGAAATTAGTACTAGTGCATGAAATTACATTACATGTTAAGAAAATTATCACCATAATAACTTACTAGTACGTTAGATTTTTATCATATGTTAAGAGGATTATTATCATATGAACTTACTAAAATTTCTTAATTACACAAATATGCTATGAAAGTGATAATTAATGGTGGATTCTTAAAATTCTAATACTTTTTGCTTTGCTTAATTTCGTGTTCATGCAATTTACTTTCTTATGCAATTTCTTTATTTTACTTTACATGTTGCTTTTAATTTAATTTAATTAAATAATCAATCAACCGATCTTTCTTACATAAGTACGACTTAGTTTATAGATAAACTCAATTGTTACATATGTGTGCATGAGTGAGTTAAATGAATTACTTGCTAGTTTGCTTAAGTTTGTTAGATGCTTAATTTGATAAATTTGGTTTTATTTATTTATTTATTTGCATTGATATTAGGATTTTGATTTTATTGATATTTTAGAGCTTAGTAATAAAAATATAATCTAAACCATTTCAGTAAGATCAACCTTATGGGAGTACTTATTGTATTATAACTGATTCATATACTTGCGAGTTCAATTTGGATTTAGAACATTTGATGTGATTTTTAAAATTTTCACTATGACTTTATAATGAATTTAACAAAATAGATAAATTTATCTCATACTTTTATAAATCCCAACTTTGTATACTATATGGTCATTGCACATTGTTACTACATCTTGATACTAAAATATATCAATAGTACATCCTATGTTCTCGTAAAACTCACAACAATCTCAACAACATAGTTTTCCGATTACATAATAATTTTTCTTAAAAGTTGATTATTTATTGAGCATAGCAATTATAAATTATTTTATAAGCTACAACAATCACAAACTAGCATATTTTTGAAAAAAAAATTAAGTTAAAAATTTTAATTTAATGCTGAAATTTAAAATTTGAATAAATTTATCTAATTATAATTGTAAAAATGTTATTATACAAATTTCATTTATTTTTCGATTATATAAATTTATCTAATTATTTATATTGATATAAAATGTCAAAATGCTAATTTTAAGAGATTTGTATTCAAACTTGATAACAAAAAAGAAAAAATGTTATACATAATCATACGTATTTATATATTTACATCTATTTAAATTTTAAATCTGTAATTTAAATAAAAAATAAAAATTTTTAAGTCCATTAGAAACATATTATTCAACCTAAAATTTGTCACTTGCTAAATGAACAAAATATTACTAATAGGTTGATAAAATAAATTGATGTGATTTAATGAATAGTGATTTACCATTTTCTTGTACAATTAAACATTTAAAATTGTTTTTATCCTTCAATAATTACAAATTATATGATTAAATTGACTTAAAAAAAGTAAGAATAGTAAATTTTTACATAATAATTTAGGTTATTTTTAGCTTTATCCCTAAATTTATTGATAATTTTTACATATAACCTAAAAATTTTTAGAAAGTCACCAGGAGTGGCCATATTAATAACAAAAAACTTTAATGGTAGTAGGGGCAAAAATGAAATTTGACCTAAAGAAAATTTATTAAAAGAAGTATTTAAAAAGTGTGAAATATCATTTTTGCCTTCATCAATCTTATCAGATGTCATTCTTGTCTCTTGCATTTTAATACAGTTCAGAGAAAAGAAAAAATGGAGGGAATTACATAAAGTTTAGGGAGAAGCTACTTTGTTTTCATGCTATGCAAGAGGGTAACAACAGCTCCAAAGCCTAGAATTTGTGGGTATTTTCTCTTCTTCTCTGTCTTCTCCAACATTCTCGTATTTTGTTGGTTTATTTAGTTGGTTTCTTTACATGGGTAAGGATAGAACGCTTGCGTTTGTTGAGTTTCAACATTGCATAAGCATGAATAAAACCCTTGATTTATCGATTTCGGCTTTCTAAACACCATATTTTCACCAGCTAAAATAGAAATAAAAGAACCTATTCATAAAAACCCATTGCATGCTCTGTTTTAGACCATGTAATGATTTTATGGGTTTGGTGCATTACTTAACATATGTTTGTTTAAACTTTCTGGGTTCAATATTGAACATGTATATGTGATTGCATTTTTTGTTAATGATTTTTGGTTATAGCTTTTAGAAGACTCTATATGCATGTAAAATAATGGTAAACAAAATGTTTTTGTTCTAGTTTTTTTTTGTGATTTATAGGTTTTGATATCGAATTATAGGTATGTTATGTGTTTTGTTGTACTACATTGTGTTGTTTTTATACTAAGTTATAGGTTTTTATTTGGTTTGAACTTTATGATGCTATTTGGTTTTGCAAAGTGAGTTATATGTTGTGTTGTGGTGGCCCATTATGGTATGAGGAAACTAAAATATCCTTTTGTTGTAGGATAATATGGAAAAAAAGGACTTCTGTATCTGGATAAAGTATGATCTAAAATGGTAAGATATGTTATCAATTGTATCACTAACCTCGCATTGGAAAAGGAATATGATGTTTGACGAACAATTTAATTTGTAACTTGTACAACCATAGGATAACAAGAACTTTGTGGTTGCTAATAACGAAAGTCTGTTGGAAATTTGGAAGGCATACATTGATCGCGGGTATAAGAAAATGAAGCTTTAATATAAGGTGCTTCCACTTCTAGTAAAACCATTAGTCAAGAGAACCTTGTTCACAGGCCGACAACACACATATTTTGAAACTCAGCTACACAAGCAAGAATAAATAGGCATAAAATGATGTTGTTGCTTTATAGCACTACGTAGATTCTACAACTCTTAAGGCCAAAGCTTCGGATGGCAATTATTCAAGTAGTAGCTTACATGTCCATTTGTATGATGATTGCCACTTGTAGTGGTTCAAAATCCTTACAAATAATCAATGTGACATACCTGAACAAACACCCATTCGAACTTAATTTCCTATCCAAACACAAATACCCACACAAACATAAGTCCAAAATATGACCCTAAAACTGCCAAGGTTTTCCCATAAACAGATCAACAACTACCCCCTAAAACAACAACTAAACACAATACTTGTGCAAGCTAATATTTCTTTCATATAGAACCCTCAAGCCTAAAGTTTCTAAGCTAAGAAAAATGTCATCCACCAGTATGCAACATACGTAGAGATGATGTTGATAGTGTTTATTTTGATTCATCAAGTGGTGATGAATTAATGATCTTGTTATTGAGGCAAAGGAGAGCATTCTCGAGTAGAAACTGAATATAGACCATGAAGCCAACAATGTTAAATAAAAGATATGTTATCACCTGTATATAAATTCGATGACAATGAGTGTAACTTTTGTTCAGATTTTGATGTCAAAGACTTTCTAAGTAAATACCCGAAGATATCAGGAAGAATTAGTACAAGGTTGGAGATGGAATAGATCAATTGAGAGTTAGCTTACGTTTTAGGAATATGGTTGAGATGGCATCTACGTTTTAGGAATATGGTTGAAGAGTAAAGGTGGAGAGGGATATGCTGACATTACAGTATTATGAAGAGAATTGTGGTCGAAAGTTCCATGCAATTTAAACCAGGATGGGTGGATTATTCCAAGGAAAGTGGTGATAACCCTTACATGTGAGAAAATCCTAAATAATCTATAATGCACAATCACTTGGATTGCTTCCAAGTATGCAGAAACCATCTTGAGTAATAGAGATTACTGTGGTTATGTTACAAGTTGATGTAAGGATCAAATATGATATGATTTGTACAAACATAAGGTGTATAGGGCAAAGAAAAAGGCAATGGCATCAGTTGATGTTGATCATAAGGAGAGCTATAGAAGGATCAAAGATTATGTACAAATTATCCTTGATAAATGCCTCAAGTTACTATACTTGTAAAGGTTAATAGCATACATGCTTTAGACACATCAACTACATTTGACAGATTTGTGGTTGCCTACCTCATTATTCAAGATGGTTTCAATAATGGATGTAAACCTTTTATCAAAATTAATGGGTATCATTTGAAAAGCCTACACAAGGGTTTCTATTCTTAGCAATTACACTAGATAGGAACACAAGAATCTATCCATTGACAGTGGTATTTATGACTCCAAGAATATCAACACACGAACTTGGTCTTTTGAGCACTTAAAGACATTTTTTAACTTAAATCGACAACTTATAGTCATATGCAATAAGCAAAAAGTTATTTAATCTGTTTTGCCATTAAAGTTTCCAAATGCTTATGTTCATGAAATTCAATTCAGTACTCTAGGTAATAACTAGGGCTACAAACAAGAGAACATTTGAAATTACAATAAAATTTATCAAGGCTGTTGATATTAGGGTATGGCATACTTTATTGAAGATTCACCCAAAGCATTGGTTAGTACATGCTTTTGACATGAATTGCAAGTTTGATCACACTATGAATAACATGATAGAAATCCTTCAATGTATGGCTTGGTGAGACCCGAAAGCTGCCTATCATTCTTATATATGAGTTCATTTGAAAAGGTTAATGAAGAGGTTTAATAGTATAAGGAAAAAAGATGTTGGATGGAATTATAACACAACACCAGGAATATTCAGCAGAGTGTAAAAAGATATAGTTGCGGGTAGAAACTATGCAATCATGCCAATAGGTGGCATGCTTTTTGAGGTCGCTAGCATATGAAAGAGATATATATAGTTAACTTGCCAACTAAATCTTGTGATTATAGGATGTGGAGTGTCAGTGACATTCCATATAAACATGCTTTGCATGCATAATACAAATGACTTTGTAGATGCAAGCTACAAGAAAGAAATATATTTGAAGGCTTATACAGGTATGATTCATCCACTGCTAAACAAAAGCATATGGCCACATGTTGATGCTGATGAAATACTACCTACACAAGTTAGAAGGAATGTGATATGTTAATTAATTCATATTCATTATTGTCTTATATTCCTCATTCTTAAGCATTAGTTCTAGTTCATTTTGATATTTTAGTCACGTCTAGTACTTTTTAGGTGTTCCGAGGCAAAAGTTCAGAATTAAGCCAATCGAAAGGAAATTGACCATTTTGATAAGGAGGCAAAAGATTAAATTATTTATGTGCACCCGCTAACCCTCTGTGGATACCAATCACTGAGCATCAAAGTGAAATCGCCAAGCCTATGTATTTTGGGGACCAAAATGCAAGAAAGAAGGAACCAAAATGCAAGAAAATGAGGACCAAAATGTAAGAAGAAGTGTAGCATCAATAACCCCTTGAACCGTCCATACGCCCCTTTATCAGTCCAATGACATCCTTTAATGGTTTTTAGTTGTCAAATTAATATTGGGTAGCCTAATTTGTATATTTCTTAGGTTTTCATATATTTTTGAAGTTAGCCACTATATTATGCTTAGAATAGAAAATTTTAGAGAGAAAAAGGGAGGAAAAGAAATGGAAGAATTTGGAGAAGCAAGTTTGGCCCACAACAAAGAGGATTTCAAAGGAGTATTTATGGAGTTGAACTACAAATTAGTTCTTTTCTCTATCCTATGTCTTTTACTTATGATTTAGATTTTTTAATTATGTATTTAAGTGGCTAAACTTCTTAGTTAGGGTGAAAAAATGAACCTTAATTGTACATTTTAATGGTTCTATGTTGATTTTGGATGTTTAGAACTTAATGAAGTGATGTTCATTTATATTATGGATATTAACTAGTGTTAATTGAATAATTTAAGATTTATAGCTTTAATTGTTACATGCTTCAATGATTTGGGAGTGCCAACTTGGACTTGAAACTTGGTTCAATGATTTTGGAATGATAGCCTAAACTTTGAATAAGTAATGCATTAATGCAAATCTAACAACTATATCAATCTAAGGATTGGATTACAGCCTTTGTTATTTAATTAAGGAACACATTGTTACAAGATTTGAGGACCTGACAATCCCTTACCTTGATACTTTACATGTAAACAAATTATTAGCATGATAATCACACTAATTTGATTGTTAATGCAATGCTTTCTTGTTTTCACAATATCTAATGCATTTTTGGTTTGTTGACAATAACTCATACCAAGTATTGATGCTTATTTTAGGATAGATGAGTTAAATATCACACTAAAATTAACTCATAATCAATGAAAAATTGATGCGTGAACGTGTTCAAAAACTGATGGATGAACTCATTCATCGAACTTAAGAAACCATCACCACCCTAAGTTTTATAACTTTTGAATCATACTTAATACCCTAAATATGACAATTAATGGTCAATTTTGGACCCTAACAATGTAATTTCCCCCAATTTATCCCTTTTATCAATTTTGCCATTTTAATTCATTAGTTACTAGTTTATTTTAATTTTTTTTATTAAATTATTTATTGATTATTCAACCTAAGATTTACTAGTTACGAAATACTAATTTTCCTATTCTCTATAGGATCAACCTTACAGAATATATATAGTGCTACACACGATTTGTATACTTATGAGTTTTAATTAAGACAAACAACAAGATCCTAGCAAGCCAAAGCTAAATAGAAGGAGGGCAGCTAATGAAGTCTCTGTGAATGATGTATGCATTGAAATGTAGTGTTTGTAGCCAATATGGCCATAATAGAAGAGGTTGCTCAATTAATCCAGCTAATGCAAGTAAAATGACAAGGTGATATCACGTACATTTTTGTTTTGAGAGAATAATAGTAAGGTACTTATTTTTTAAAATAAATATCAAGTAGTACCTAAATTGAAAATATTTGTCAGTGACACCCTTATTGTTAAAATTTTTCGTCTTTGTTATGGTTTGACCGCTTTTGATATTGTAATAACCTTGTTGACTTATATTAAAGAATTAATTTACATAAATATCCTAAATCTCAACTTTTTAAAAAATAAATTATAATATATATATATATATATAAGAAAACCAAAATTCCCAATTGATCTCCTAATATAATCAATTAATAAAACAAATTATCAATTCTTTTTTAATCCATCAACTAAATTATCAATTACTTTTAATCTATTAACCAAATTATCAATTAAAGAAATTTCAATCCTCAACACTACTTCAACCCATCCAAAACCCACTTTGAATGCTATATCAATCTCTACAATTCACACAATACCCTAATTTAATCCTAAATCAATCATTATGTGTTTAGCAATTTAATAAAGAAAGAAGATGAAGACTAAATGACAGAGAAGAAAGAAAGAAAGAAAGGAAGAAAGAAGAAGACCAAAAGAGAGAGGAAAAAGAAAAACAAAGAATACGAAGATCAAAAGAAAGAAGAAGAAGAAGAAGAAGAAGAAGATGGAAATAAGTAAAAGAAGAAAAGAAGAAGAAGAAGGAAAAGATGTAGGGGTGGTAGTTACAGGGAGCAACAAAATGGAATTTAGTTTTTTTTTATTGTATAATTATTTTTATTAAATATAATTTAATTTTTATATTAAATTTAAATCACAATGAATATTTTACCCTCAAATATAAAAAATAATTATGTTTTTTAATTTTTAATTTTAAGTTGTAATAACTATTATATCCTTTTTTACCATAAAAGAGAGACAAAAAATTTTAAACTACAAATATTTTCAGTTTGGGTATGTATTTGACATTTATTTTTAAAAATGAATACCCATTGTCATTCTCTCATTTATTTTGCATGTCACTCACAACTTTTAAATTGTGTTTCTGAGTATGTATATGATAGATAATAATAGCCATAACCTATGCAACCTATCAAGACTATTTTTACTCTACTTGTGAACTTTCAAAATTGAGATTTTATACTTTTTGAATATGCAGATGATAGATAACAATAGCCATAACCTGTCAAACATGTCAATACTCTTTTTATTCTACTTGCGAACTTCCAAAATTGAGATTTTATGCTTCTAAGTATGCTTATGATAGATAACAGTAGCCCATAACCTATCAAAATCTGTCAATAGACTTTTAGTTTACTTATCACTCGTAAAATTGGAATTTTTAGTTTTTGAGTCTGTACATGCTAGATCTAGCGACCATAACCTGTAGATAGATTTTTGGTTTGCTTATCACTTGCAAAATTGGAATTTTTAGGTTTTGAGTATATAGATGCTAGATCCAATAGTCATTATCAATACCCTTTAGGATTACAACTTGTTACTTGCAAAATTGAAAATTTTAGTTTCTCAGTATGCATATGCATATGCAAGCATAACTTAAAGCAGATGTTAAACACATATATTTAAAGCTAGTCACTTGCAAAATTTCAACGTTTAGTTTCTTAGAATACATCTGGTGAAAAGCTTGTAATAATCTGTTAAAACACTAGAAAAGCTTGACTTTTGCACAAGCAAACTATAGAGGTTTGATTATTTCAAGTTATGCTTGGCACTTGCATTTCTGTCACTTTGCAATATAATTGTAAAAACCATAACCTGAAGACAATAATGAGTATACAATATAATTACAATGAGTCTGCAGCTGGTTGAAGACAACAGGCATAACATGAAGAAGATATTCCTCTATGATGTAACTATAGAACAATTAAACTATATAAATTCTAAGCTACCTAAATACCCTTTAGCCAAGTAGAAAAGTTAGTCAAAGAAATTAATGGTTCGTGAAATGACAAATAAATTGACCAACAAACACTAATAGAAAAAGGGCTTTTATTGACAGTGAGTATCTGATAGTTTTTATTATTGTCCAAAAATTATGATATTTATATGATATATGACACAAACTGCGTCAAACCCGCCCATACGAAGATTTTGTGATTGTTTTCAATAAAAAAAATATTCTGTCAAATGTATAGCAAGGAAAAATATAATACAATTTACACATCACTAAGCGACATAGTTTTTGTGGTGCCATAGCCTTATCAAATGATAATGTTTCAACATTTTTCTATTGCATGACGTCATTTTCTTTAATATTTGTCAAGGGTTTTTGTCATTTATATGACAAATGTTAATGTCAAGTGCTTAACGGCGTTGTTTTGTCTTATCCTGTTAAAAAAATATCATTTTTAGACGTTTTTACACCAAAATCATTGAAAAATTGTTTTAGTTCATGCACACTTTCAATTTTAGTCCCTTGCTCGTTCTTACCAGTTGGCTTACATCCTCTTGCTTAGATTTGTCGTAAATTGTAGTTGTTAATTTGTTTGCTCAATTAACTCAAACATCTATAGTGTGGACCTGATTCAAACACCATTGATAATACTATGAAGAGGTAGAGAGATAGAGCCTTTGCTCGTTTGTTGCTTGCATGTATTGTAATATAGTAATGATCTACTGGTGGGTTTTACTGATTGCGTTGTTCATGTTCAATTAATTTGCCTGTGGGTTTTGTAACATTTTGATTTCCATAATTTGTACTACTAACTATTTGTACTTAATAGTGTGTTGATAGATATTTGATTGAATGTTATGATTTAACTTTTAAACTAAATTTGATATATTATTTTGGCTTTTAGATCCCATAGTTATTGTACGTTTTCATTGTTGTTGGTTGCTAAATTATTCTCTTGGATTTCAACTTGCTAAAGGTATGTAGTTATGCTTTCTGATATGATGACAATATATTTTTTTCAAGTGGTCCTTGGTTTTGCTGAATTTGTAAACCACTTGTAATAGATTCATTTGTTGTGTTAATTTATTCTTATTTGTTGAGTTTGTGCTTTCAGTATTTATATGTTGACCACTTTAAATGGTTAATCTCTTTTTTAAATTGATTTGTACTATTGGACCCTTGTTTTTTTAATTTAAGTTTGTGGTCCATTGCATGCATTTATTGTCTGTTTTTAAATTGCTTTCCAAACATTATTTAATTATGGGAGACTAGGGGTACGTGAATCTGTATATTTTTTGACTTGCTGACATATGACATGTGACACATATTTGTAGTGTTTCTATGTGACTTTAATGTGTAAAAGTGCATATGGCATTGATATTATATTTTTATTACATGGTTGAAAAATGTTGTCATCATTCTTAACATGCTAATATTTGTGGTAACATATTTAAATAGAAAGTTATGTTTGATATTTGATCTATTTATATTTGTCGTGATATTTGTGTTATTTCAATTGGAATAGGCCGTGTGGTATATTTCTTTGTCCATGCTTTGTATTGCTGATATGTACATCATTAGACTTCCATTAAATTGATATATGTACTAATATTAAAAATAGCACTGTTTATGTTCCTTCTACTTAGGATTTAATTAACCATAAACTAGTGCTTTCAAATGTCTTACTAAAATGCTAATTGTAATATCTTAAAATTTAATAATAATGCATTTTAAATGTTACAATATGGTTGGATACTAGCATGAATTAATTTAGTGGGAAAGTTGTAAATGTTGAGGGAACTAATAACTATTAGTACTTTTAAAAACTAAGTGGCCATAAATAATTACATACATAATAATTTGGTAAAAACTTGGTTATCAAATTAATATATTTATAATTCCTATCTTATGGTCAAGAGGTAAAACATGAACATTGATAAATCATGGATGTTATGTAATAGATTATCAGATAAATATGAAGTTAAGGGTCGATAAATTCATTGAATTTGCCATCCAAAATTGTTTTGATACTAACATGCTAAGATGCCCGAGTAGAAAATATGTAAATGTGTTATGTCATAATCCAAGGGAAGTTAAAAACTACTTGTTTGTGTATATAGTAGATGAAACATAAGGCATAGTCTTGGTACAAAGAAGAGACATCAACAATTTGCCAAGACCATGATGAGGAACAACATACATACAATGACTTTGACAACACCTATGACTTAATGCATGATCTTTTTGCATATGGTGATGGTGATTATAGCTCATTTACAAAATTATTAGAAGATGTTAAGATGCCATTGTACCTAAAGAAGTGCATGGCCATATTAGGCATGGACTATGAGAAAATACTTGCTTGCCCAAATGATTGTACTTTTTATCGAAAAGATTATAAGAATTTAAATAAGTGCCCTACTTGTAGGAAATCAAGGTAGAAGAAGTAAGCAGATGGTAGTGATAAGAAGACAAAGATCCCTTTTAAAGTTATATGGTACTTCTTAATTACTCTACAATTCAAACGTTTTAATTTCTATAAACTACGAGGGACTTCTTATGGCATTCGAATGAAAGCATTAAATATGTGCAAACTTTGGCATCCAGCTGACTTACCAACATTGCACTTAATGGCCTGAGTTTGCATAAGATAGCAAAAATTTGCTATTGGCTTTATTGTTGAATGGAATGAACCTTCATAACTCCCTCAGTTGTAGATACAGTTTTCAGTCAGTCTTATTAGTAAACTATAATCTTTCTTTTTGGTTATGTATAAAGAAGAGGTATATAACATTGTGCTCCCTAATTTTAAGTTTGCGATAGCTAGGAAGTGACATTGATATATATTTGCCACTATTGGTTGATGACTTTAAAACCTTGTGGGTTCTAGAGTTGAGGTATATGATGTATGTAAAAAGGAGTTATTCAAACTTTGGGTAGTTTTATTATGGACCATTATGGATTTTTTGGGAGTATGACAACTTGTCTAGTTGTATCATGAATGGTGTATCCAATTAATGGTGAAGGTACAAATGTATGTATGTTGAAAATTTTCACAAAGATGGCATATATGGGACTCATAGCTTTGTCTTGTGTAACTATCCCTATCGTGGCCAAAAGAAAGCTTTTAATGGACTTCAAGAATGGAAACCTACCTTTTCTCAGTGGTTGAATGGTGAGAAAGTGTTGAAGATGATGGAGAATGTTGACAATTTGAGGGAAAATTTAAATTGCACAAGAAGAGGAAAAGAGTTGGAAGAAGTGTGAAGATGTGTTATAATAAGAAGTCGATATTCTTCAAATTATGATATTTGAAGCATTTGAAAGTTCACCACCAACTAAATGTGATGTGCATTGAAATGCATGTGATAGCATATATGGTATTTTACTCAACATTCTAGATAAAACCAAAGATGGGTTAAACACTACATTAGATTTAGTTGCCATAAAGATTGGAACAATTTTGTGTCCTATAAAAGTGAACAATTGTATGAGGTTTCCTTTGGTTTGTTGAGTTGAAGTGAAAAAAAAAACTATTTTACCAAACTTTGTTGAGTGTCAAGGTTCCTAATGGGTATTCTTCAAACTACAAGAACCTTATCTCGATGGAGGATTTGGAGATTTATAGGTTAAAATTTCATCATTGTCACATTTTTATATAATAAATACTATTGTTACCATTATGGTTAGTTTTGCCTAATAATATGAAGGAGCCATTGTTTGATTATGTTGTTTCTTCAATGATTCATGCAAAATAGTTGTAGATCTTGCTACATTGGATATATTGCAAGATCAAGTTATGGTGACTTTGTACTTGTTAGAAAATTTTTTTCCAACCACTTTTTTTGACATCATGGTCCACTTAACTATTCACCTTACAGAAGAAGTGAAGTTCTGTGGCATAGTTCACTTGAGGTAGACTTACCTATTTGAGATGTACATGAAAGTTTTGAAAGATTATATGCGTAATCATCATCGTCCTAAGGGGTGCATTCCCGAGTATTATATTGTTAAAGAAGTAATTGGATTATATGCCAAATACTTAATGAGTTTATCAGAAATTAAAAAACCTTTAGGACATAAGCAAAAGATGGCAATTGAATAGCCATCATTTTGGAGAAAATGGTTGAAGTACCTCGTGAGTTGTTAGATCAAACTTACCATTATATACTAGAGAACACCGATACAATACAACTATATATTGAGTGATTCTTCTTATCTTTTCATTAATGATCTTGCACATAAATAAAAATTTTATAAGTTTTTTACTTGCCTTCCCATAACCTTTGGGAAACATATCACTCGATTAAAGCGTAAATTCTCACAACAATCACAAAGGGCAAAATGGTTGCAAGATAGACATAAATATGCTTTTTTGCTTACAATGTTACACTTATAATACATGATTTAGGTGTTTCATTCATATAGTTTCTAATGCACTAAAGAAGGGTGCAAAAATTGCGTTGGAATTAGTGTGTTAACGAGATGACCTAGCCTAAATATAGTTAAATACCCAGCCTTTTATATTAATAACTACTACTTTGCAACAAGAGAGCAAGATGCGAACCGGGCTACCCAAAATAGTAAGGTTAGTTTTGTTGCGTTGACGGTGCATATATCTAGTGCAAGAGACAAAAATTTAGTTGTGGGGGACATTTTTTATTATGGAGTTATCGATGAGATATGGAATATTGATTACCACATGTTCATAGTCACAATTTTTAAGTGTAGTTTGGTTGATCAATTAAAAAACTTTAGGGTTGATGAGCTTGGAATGACTTTAGTTGACCTTAATCGGTTAGGGTATAAATTTGATCCATCTGTTTTAGCATCTCAATCAAAACCATTATTTTATGTTCAAGATAAAATTGATGAAAGCTTTTTGGTTATTTGCTCTATGCTCGAAAAAAGATGTCCTACGACAAATAATGAAGATGTAGACTACACAAATCATGTACTCTTATTCATAGAGGCACCACATGTTGAGTTGTTTGATGTTGGTGATGATGATAAGCCCGATTATGTACGGAGGGATTGTGATGATGAGTAAGTTGATGATAAATAAATTTACATTAGTTATTAATTGTAAGTTGATTGTCTTTTGGGCAAAAGAGTAAGTGCTTAATTGTTGAAGTTTTCATAATTATTTATTGAGTCGTTCAAAGTGTTATGTACATTTTATATTTATTATTCAAAGTTTGATATGTTGGTAAATATTATACTATGTTCTTATTTATTGTCCAAAGTTTGATGTGTGTTGGCAAATAAATAAGTAATCCTACCATTGATTTACTTGCACTTATTTAGTTAAATTACTAACATGGTATTCTTCAATTTTGTAGCTAGACCAATTCAAGTGACAGTGGCAGTGACACTTTGGCAGATATTTAGAAGCAACCACAACGACGTTTGAGCAAGAAAGCTACTCTTATTAAGACTACTGACAATAAGCTTATAGTTTGATACATGCAGTGAAGGGTACCATATAGAGAGGAAGTAAGTGACCTAAACAATGAGCTTGGTATTTTGGCTGGACAAGTTATTTGTATTATATACATGATTAGAGAAAGGCGTTAGGTTATTTGAAATAGTTTCTATGGGATAGCATTCAAGTCAGCTTTCGTTCTTGCCCATATTTTGTTATTAGTTTAGAAGTATTCACTATCTTTTTATTTTTTCTCTTGAGTTTTTTTTGTTTTATTGTTATTTGTTGTATGGTATTGTAGAGTTTTCAATATGTTTGGTTTGCTTTTATGAATAGTTGTTAATTAGGAGAAAAAGATATTTAGTTATCAAAGGCCATATATATAGAATTGAGATTTGTTTTACAGTATAGGATTATATGCATGTTAGTCTACTCTTGAAGATAGTTTGAATTTATGTAATTAGTATACATGTACTGTTGTTGTTGACCATATGACTTTTTCGTGGATGAGATGTAGGAAATCTGATCACCAATTCAATTTCATAATTTTAGCCCAAATAATTATACACAAGATTACCTTGTATATATTAAAAATTTATTACTCAAATTTTTGTAATGTGCGTTTGTCTTATTTTCTTTCAATTTCTTTCATCTTATGTTGAAGCCTTTAAAAGTGGTTTTCAAAATGTTCTCTTATTTCTTTTAAGATTTTTGCCTTGCATCCAACTAGTGACCTATATTCATTTCATAACCTTCATTAGAATCAGGTGTTTAAGGGATATAGCGTATTTATGCCTACTTTATTGATTTGTAACTTCCATTGCAAAAATCCTTTTAGAAATGAAATATCAATGAAAGCAATTTTATTTTAGCATTTTAGCTGATCTGACGGTTGCTTGTGGTTTTCTCTCCATATTGGAAATTTTCGTTTGGCGACTCTTCTAATCTATTTGTTCATATGTTCTTTAGCTCTTATCATCTCTCATCCCAAAATTCAAGTTCATTTTCCATCAAATATAAGATGCAATCGATGCATTCCCTCCTTTATTTTTATCTAAATTTGTAATTTTATATATGTTTAAAGTTATCATGTCTTGAATTCTTTCAGCCACTCATGAAATTTTTATTTCATAGATCTTTAGCATAAGATCACGATATATGTATATCCCAAAAGCATAATTTTTTATTTTAATATTTTATGTTGCAAATGAGTCTAAAACATAAGATGTAATTAATTCATCGATTTCTATCATCTAATCGGCAAAATTTTCATAAGATATGAGTAACAAAAGTACTTCATAATTGTCTGTTGCATGAGTGTGATGGAGAAGTGTTCAAAACGCTTGACAGATGGCACTCACACACATATGCCATCGTATTCACAATTACAAATTCATGAATAAGGCTTCGTTGATAGCTTAAAATCTATCAAGTTTAATGCTTCTTATTTGTTTTAACGGTCATCGAATCCCAATTTTCTAGTAGTGAGTAGTGAAACTAGTATGTTCAATTTTAATAGAGAGCAATGGAAGGTTATGATAGGATAAGGCAAGATTTATTTACATTCTTTGTCATTGGTAATACATTACATATGATAGTACTCACATTTATTTAAAGCTAATATGCTCTAAGTAGAAACAAAAAAAAGAGTAAAAACTAAAGGGGTTGGTTCAGGCCAGTAAATATTATTATTAAAGCAAGATAATGTTGAAGAAGTGACTCTGAACCATTTGAAGAACCAAGATGACTATACTTGAAAAGAATCAAGCATGGCTTTTATAACTAGCAAGCTTTCACATCTATGTGCTGCTACTGAATTCTGCTTGTCATTTGTACTACCTACAAACAAAGCAATAGTGGATCTTTTTATTGTTCTTATTTCAAAATTGAAATTTTTTCCTTCCAAATGACATCTTGTGGTTAACAGTAAGAAAATATTTTGACATGTTCAACAAATTAATGTTAGAGCTATGCATACATAAGTATTTGATAGGAGAAGTGATTGGGCATCAAGTGATACAATGAATGAGGTTTAAATTTGCAATAGATTGTACAATACATTTTGACGGTTGTATGTACAAATCCAGGTGTAGCAGATGCAATACATGGGCAACTATAAGCAAGAAACCAATCTGAACACCTCGAAGACTTAGAAACTTAAAGTAGCACTTGGAAGGTTAAGCTAGTAAAGAACAGAGTGGCATCACTTAGAGTTCAAGGGAAGAGGATTTTGTCATCTTAAGGAACAACGATATTAGGTTCAATGCCAATAGTTAGGTCGGGTGAAAGCTTAACATGAACATTGGATAAAAGGAAGGCACCGATGCAGTTTATTGATAAGGTAAATGATTCAAAATGCTTATGTGAGATTCATTGACTTATTTTATTTGGAAATGTATCAAATTAATTATTTTTTTTATAAACTATGTATCATCATATGTACGGGAAATGATCACATTAAAGTGGCAATTCACAACATCAACAACAAGTAATTTAGTCAGCTTTTTGTGAAGGAAAATCCAACATAGTTTAGGATTACAACTTCCGCACTGGCACACAATATTAATTCATCAATTGCAATGCCTTAACACATTCACTATAGGAAAGAGTGGTCTTTTTAAGGTCATTTTGTATATATGATGTTCTCTGCATTGGTTTGTGTGGAACTATATAAGTTGCCATTTTTTGGATACTTTTTGTATATTTCAATTTGCATGTATTAGTTATAAGAGTTGTTTGTAATAGGTTGGATATTTTTTGTGAACTTTTTTTGATATTTCAGAATGTGATACAAACTCAAAAGCTCATGACGAAATGAAATCTAGAAGAAGTTGGATTCATGGTACTAATACTAGCTTACATATATTAGGTTGTTATATATAAAGGTCGTTGTATGTTAATTGATTAGAATCCTTAATATTACAATGATGCATATGATAAATAGTTTGATCATGATGTGGAGAAGCATCTTAATTCCTTATGCATTTATCTAATTTTCTTGGATGGTTGAAAAATACTTCTCTTTCGAGAATTGTTAGACAGGTTCATCACTGTTGTATGATACTTTTCCATTGTTGGCTTCCACCACGTGTAGAAAGAGCATTTATCTATACTCTTTGGACAACATTAATAAAGTTTATGTAGATTGTTTGATGATTTTGAGATTCGTACATATGCTCTCAAGCCACACTTATATGTTTATGAATGCCTGTGTTTGAGAGAGATGTAGATAATGCATATGACGGCATTTTGTTGCTGTGTATGTTCTGTAGATTGTGATAGTGGGGTTTGAATGCATGGTATGTGTGAAAAATGAGTGCTTGATTGATTCAAATATATAATAGAATTTTCAACTATCAAATTTAATTTGAAATTCAAATTTCCTTCTCACCTGTTGGAGATTAAAAATAGAGTGAAGGTTAATATAAAATAAAATAAAAAATAAAAAACTTACCCATTTGATTCGTAATTTAAAAACTATTTTTAAAATTTTGAATATGATTAAAAAATATGTGTTGTCTTCTTAGTATTTTTAATATTTAAAAATATGTTTGATATAATTTTTTAAAACAATGAGAATATGCGCTTGGTTAAAACTATTTTTATTAACTTTTTTCTATTAAACTTTGTACTAATTAAGTATAAATCTTCTATTTATATTCATTACTTCAAACTAATATTTAAAATATACAAATTCAAATAATACAATGAAATTCTGATTTATTATATTAAAAGATAAATTTTAAAAAATATTGATAAAAATTTTTTAAAAATTATTAATTTTGGTTCGAGAAAAATAAATATATAGTAAGATGACATTCAACCCATCACTTAAGTATTATGATAAATTCTAGAAAAACTGAATTATTAAATACGTTATAAATTTAAAATCAATACCAGAAAATAAAATTGAAAAAAATAGATATCATGGCAAAAGCAAAAAAATAAACATGAAAAACATAATGAATAAAGACAAAGGAGTAATTTTCTTTTTGTAAATAAACATTAGATTAAAAGGATGATAAGAAGAAAATTATCGAAAATTAGAAGAAAAGATAATATAAATATTATAAATTTAAAATTTATAAATTTAAAAAATACATTTTGACATAATAAGCAAACAGCTTTTGAATTTAATTAGAATACAAGTAAAAGAAAACTAAGAAAAAATTTTTTCTTCCTTTTCTAATTTTGAACTAAAATTAAAATTCTATGCAAAAGCGTTTTCAAATTATTTAAGACAAACGCTTATTTTCTTAATTCTTTGTATTTTCTATTCATATTCGGAAAGTAAATTAAACAAGCCCTTAAATAAAAAATAAAATAATTTTATCTCATTTATATACTTTTGTTAATTTAATTAATTAAAATTGTGTGGATTAATTTTAATAATATGGTATACTATATATTATATAAAGAGGGTTATTTTCACACAAAATAATAATAATAAAGATAATGATAATATTGGAAATATTACTTAATTTATTCATTTTAATTCAATTAATTAATTTTTCAACTTTCCTGATTTTCCTTTCCAATTTATTAATTTAATTTAAATTCCATATAAATTAATTTTTTTCCAAGTATATATCTATTACTTACAACACACATGGGCGAAATCTGTTTTCTTTAATAGTGTCATTATTGATGACTTTCCAAAAATTTATATTATATATTAAGATTGTAAATAAATTTGAAAAATACCCTAATAATTTTGTTAATTTTTTTAATATATTTAAGTCATGATATCGTAATGGCTATTTGTTGAGATGTGATATTAAGTTAGTATCTTTTTTTTTGACTAAAAATATAAATAGACCCTAATATTTAGAAATAAATTATACACTTATTTTTTATTTGAGATTTGAATATTAAATTTTTTCAACTATAAAAAATTTAAAAATCCATACTTTTAATTATATTTGTATCCTCATGAATTTTAAATGTTAAATAAATAATAAAGCATCTTAACAAAATGAGTAAGATATAATTTTAATTGATACACAATAAAAAAAACATGTATATGTTAATATGAATACGTGCACTGTAATTTGTTTTGTTTATAAATGAGCCGAAAGACTCAACATTACAAGGAAGAAATATTCCTTTTATGAGAATGTAAGGTTATTTTTGTCATTTTATATTTTGGGTCAGTCAAATAATGGTCAAAATCGACGAAGTTACTGTTTGGGTTAGTTTTCATAAACCTTTCTGCTAAGTTTGATTTTCACAAAAATCAGGAGCTATGTGAAGATATTCCATTTTAAATATTAAATAAATATTAGAGCATCTCAAAGAAAAAACAATACGATTTTATGTGAACGTAAATATTTGTTTTTGACTTATACAGATAAAAAAAAATGATATTAATGTAAATAATTTATGATGTTATATGAAAGTAAATATAAATTTTAATTTGTAAAATAATATTGATAAATCCTAAATTAAAATAGAAGTAAAAATTCACAACAACTAAAAAAAACATTTTAATTTGAAAATTTTAATAAATAAATATGAGGAAAACATGGTTTACTAAAAAACAGAAGACAATTATTTATGAGAAGAGATTAAGATTTTTTATATAAAAAAAAAAAGAAAAAATTGACTTTTTTATTAAGCAAAAATTATCTTAAAATTGTCATTAGATTAAAAATATACTTAATCATCTGATAAAGAAAAATTTAGCTAATTATGTATTCAGTAAAAAATAAATAAATAGTACAGATTACATGCATTGTATTATCGGATAATAACATTTTTGTTCTTAAAATTTTAATAAAATAATAAATTAGTACATAATGCCTTTCAATTTTAACATGGGCAGGGACTAAATATTAAAACTGAGAAAATTATATATTATTTTTCCAATGGAGACAGAAAATATTATTATCCCATTTTATAATTAATTAATTAGTTAGATAGAGATTCATGTATATTATATGTACATATGTAGATACTCGAAAACAAAACAAACGTACTTTCTATTTATTGAAATAAAATTTTTGAACGAAATCATACATGATATTCTCACAAGCTATCGCATTGGGTAGGAATGAAAGTTAATGTTTCTTTCTCAAGATCATGTAGCATCAAAATGTTTTGCTGTTGTATATTCCCAAAAATAGACATCCCACTAGAACTCCCCATCGCCAAGCAAACCATTCCCACTGTTGTATCGGCAATCATGTAGTTTTCGCTTGGCAAATCCAAGTCAGCCCCTTCGAAATGAAACACCAACTTTGGAACCTCTATGCTGTCTGTTGAAGAAGGCAAGTTGAAGCAAAGATCTAGCCCTGTTGATACTGATGATGATTCACTTATCACTGTAAGTTTTGTTTGAGATATGAACTCTTTTTTTAGAGCTTCATATGCACTGTCTTCTAAGTATGTTATTGTTGTCCCTGAGTCTATGATTATCCCACCAGTCCCATCATTTTTGAGTGCAAATGTGGACTTATCGATTGGTAAACGAGTGCCTCCCACTGAGATTCCTTCAAGAGAAAGATAGTAAAAAGATGGTTGTGATGGGTTTTTGATTAAAGGAGTTGATGATGACGATGATGATGATGATTTGCTGCTACTGCCACTGTTGCTTGCTAAAGAACCCATCAAAAGTGTGCTTGCCTTTCCATCATCAATGGAGGTTAAGCAGTAAGAGAATTTTGGCTCTTTGAGTTGGGAAACAAGCGATAAAGGACCACGACCAAGGCCAACTATGCCAGCACCCTGGGTGAACCCATCTCCTTCATTGTCTGACCCACATCCGAAACCAATATTTGGGACGGAAACCTTCCCAAATTTGAAGGTTTCGGTTGCCATGATCCCTTGTGTAGAAGAATAATCACCATAGGTGTAGAGATACTCACAGTCATTGCTACTACTGCTGCATGCTGATTGAGGAAGAGCTTCACATAGGGAACTGGGGCAAGGTAACTTAGAGAATGAAGACGACTTGAAAGGATCAAAAATAGGTGTCGACTGAGTGAAACAATCTTTGCAAGGCTTGCATTGAGTCCATATCAAATCACTACCAGTATCCAGTATTGCAGAGTAACTAACTGCGGGTGAACCGATTGATAAATCCATCAGAAACTCACCAGTACCAGCATGAACAGGAGCTTCTACATCAGCAGAAGAATCAGAATCCTCAGCCAGAGAAGCCATCAGAGCATTAAGCCTCTGCAATCTGATTTGCCCCCTCTTCATTCCACGCACCAAGCGCTCAAAAGTAGACAAGTTTTTGCCAAAATCTACAGATTTGAGCTTGATCCTGAAACCCCCCGCCGTTTTCATATCAGGAGGTTGCCTGGAAGTGCAGACTGCTGGGGCAATACATAAGGCAATCGTTGCTACTGCTAGAGCCGGTAGTACAACTGAAGAAGAAGATGAAGAGAAAACTGTTGAAGCCATTTTTTGATAGCACACAAAAGAGATGGAGAATTTTATGTTATATATAGAAAAAAATTGGGATAAAATAATTGAGCGAGTTAGCTCAACGAATAGTGTAACGCTCGGTGCAAAATCTGGGGAGAAGAAATAGGTTAAATATGTATATGGTATAATAATATTTTGTCCCTATACGCTTACGAAATAACAATTTATTATAATAGTTTCTCAATCTTAACAATGCCGTCCCCAGCTTTTGTTTTGTTAAAGTCCTCCTAATAATGTATTGTGCATTAGGGTTTAAATTGTTAAAACTAAGAACCTATGCTTCATTTGCTGTTTTCTTATAGTACGAGGACAAAATTGTTATTATCCTCAAGAGATCACTTGTGGATTGTGTGTGCGGGAAACAATTGGCCGGGTCTTGCGTGGTTGTTGAGGAAAATGAGATTAACAAAAAAACATCCATGCATCAAATTTTTGTGAATTAATTTTCAAAAGTAATTAAAGCTTTAATATTAATATTAATATTATTAGTTTTCTAATTAATAAGGTATTAATATATATACATAAAGCTTGGAGTTAGAGACATCACTTTTAATTTTGTTTAGTAAGCCAATGTTAATACTTATTAAGTGGGATGAAAATTCATAATCAGATAATACTAATGCATAAAGAAAAACATATCAACAACCTTATAGTTTTATATAATTTGTTATATCATTTATATTCTGTTCAATGTAAACACTTTCAATATTTAAAATTTATATGTAGTTAATGGACATATGAACTCGATATAATCTAAACAATTAAATATATTTAAAAATAATAAATAATATATAAAATATATATAAAATTAAAAGGCAATTGACCCTTTTTCAATATATAAAATGATATAACAGTAATAAATTAATTTTTATATGATGAAAATTTTGATATATGAGTTGAAAAGTATAATATCAATTTAATATTCATATAAAATATGATATCTTTGCTTAATGGAATTAGTTTGATGATTGGACTTTGAGAATTAAATGTATGTATGACATTAATTTAGACTTATAGGTGAGGATAGGTAAGATGAGTGTGTGCAAAGAAAAAGTTCAATGAAATTATGATTTTAACTTTTTTTTTTTCTTTTTTATTATTATTATTATTATTTTAAAGAGAGAATTATAAGTTGTTGGGCTAACTAGTTTACTAGTATATTGGTAATCAGAATTTGGTTTGATTTTCCTAGTTTCGTTAGCTACATCTGAACCATTTACAACTATTTATATCTATATATGGGCTAATAATATTTTTATCCCTGAGATATATTAAAATAATAAATTAAAATATAATATGTTC
The DNA here is from genome assembly GCA_022749755.1 of Azadirachta indica. NCBI lineage: Eukaryota > Viridiplantae > Streptophyta > Magnoliopsida > Sapindales > Meliaceae > Azadirachta > Azadirachta indica. The sequence goes on from CM040447.1 coordinate 2,667,406, forward strand.
AATTACAATAATTTTATCCCTAATGGTGACGGTGACCAAATTATGGACTAATTTGTTGAAATAATCAAAGTATATCTTAATTTTTATTTTAGTAAAATTTGAAGCTGAAATTATTGTATTGCACGTGTGCGTATGTATGCATGAAATATTGATAGATATATAAAGTTTTATACAAACTCACCTATAAAAATTGATGACACAGTATTATTATATTATTACTGCATGTCCTATAATTTTGTGAGAGTAAATGAAAATACATAGGATTAAAAGAAAAATAAATTATACAAAATATGTGTTAACAATAAATTTTTACAAAAATTATTTACATATAAATTTTTATCCCCAACATTATTGATGATGTGTTTATATGCCCGTGTATATACATACATAAATTCATATATATACATATATATATAGATAGGGATTAATTATATAATTTCATGCTAATTAATGTTGATGCCATTTGTTTTTAATACATAGATAATATAAGGAGATTATTATTAAAGAAGTTTAAATTGTTAGTTGTTACCAACCCGAATCGCTTGCTTTCAATGTTTGTTGCAATGTTACAAGGCAAACAATGACACCACAACTTGGATTAGGGTAGCAAGCAATTAATCTTTTTCTTTAGCTTTAGATTTTGAAAACGAAATGCAAACCAAAATACTATGATGGAAAATTTACCGTTCACCCTAAATATGAGCTGATTGTTTTTTTTAAAAAAAAAATAGACATGCTAACTCTTTAGTCAAACACATGTATTCTTTAATTCTACTTATTTCAAAAATATTCATACAAATTTTGACAAAAAATAAGAGTAATTTAATACACTTAATTTCTTAAAATTGTTATGATTAGTATAATATTAGGGTGATTATAATAGAAAAATGACTAAATCAAACAAACTAACAAAATTTTTTAAATGCATAAATATTTTTAAAACCAATGTTAATAAAATGTACTTTTGTGTAAATCTTAGTGGTGTTGTGTATATCCTTATTGACGCTAATAAAAAATGACTATGGCCCCAGCCCAAATACGAACCATAAACCATATGTATTTACAAAGTAATATACATGACATGATAGATTCAAGATGATATGAGTTGCGTCAAATAGACCCAAATTACATAAAGCCCCAGGCTAAACGTTCACATCGTGAGTTGTGGTGTGCAAGATATGAGTAAGTTCAGAAAGGACCCAAATTTCATAAAACCCTAGGCGAAGCTCAGGGATTAATTAGAAAGGGGCTAATTATGTAATTAAATTAATGCAAATGAAACATAAAAGTCCTAAAGAGACGATTAAATCCATATCACAATGTGTCGTAAATTAAAATTCTTTTTGAATAAGAAAATTTTCTTTTATTAAAAAAATACATGAGTAATACTTCGCTTCCAAAAACTTTATCTTAAGCTAATTTTTTAAAACTATATTATAAAATAAAAGTACTTTAAATGAAATATAGAACTATTTTACTCTATTTTATTGGAAATAAAACTCCCCTATAGATTTTCTTTAATTAAACATAAGTAATATTTTTCAATAAAAAGTCTTGTTTTAATTTAATTAAATATGAGACTTTCAAATACAACATAATTGCTTTATAATGTTGAATTAAAAGTAAAATACAAGTAAATTTGTTTTCCCAAAAATCTTATTTTGAAGAGAAGTGAGATTTTATTATTATCTTCTTCCTTGAAGTTTAAACTTGTATTACTTGAAGAGAAAGAATAGAAATTGTATCACATATGTTTTGTGTAGTGTTAGTCAACTAACTTTAAATAGTGAATTCACTCAAATATCTTTAATTATTTTTTTTATTAAACATAATTTTTTTTGTAATATTTATTTTTAACTTGTTGTATGTGTTAATTAATTCAAATGTATATAAAAAATAAATTGATTATAGAATAAAAGATTGAAAAAATAAGAACTTAATTTGAAGCATAAACTTTTTTTTTTTAATAAGAGTTGAGGTTTGACATATTATCACCTAGAAAATGTTTTTCCAAAAATTAAAACTAATGTCCCCTATTATTACAAATCGTTGTAACTGTTCAAAAGAGTCAAGGGTAAAATTGTAACTTCAATTATTATTTTAAATTCAATTTACTATAATAACATTTTCATTCTAAATTTCAGTAAAACAACAATTTAAGATATAGTTTATCAAAATTTAATAAATTAACCCTTATTATTTAACAAGATTAAAAGATGTTAAAAATCAAAGATAAAAATAGGAATTGACCTTTAAGATTTTATTTTTTTACAAATTAGTATACCATGTTAATAAATTAAATTAAAAAATAATATCATTAACATCCTAAAAAATACATATAATTGTCATAATATAAAATTTTAATTCAATAATTATAACAATTTATAAAGTTGTAAAAACAATAAAAATAAAAAAAATTATAAAAAGCTCCTCCAATCAAAATAAATTATTAAAGAGTAAAATGTAAAAGTTTAATGAGTAAGAACAATAAACAAAACAATACAAACTAAATTTTTAAGCAAATAAACATGATAAATTGTAACTCATGAATAATAATATGCACATATATACATATAATATTCTAAAAAATCAATTGACCTGATTAATTATTTTAAAAATTGAAGAAAAAATTTAATATATCTCACATAATGCAAACATACAATTGTCAAATTTAAAATTAACTAGTTAATTAAAGTTTTTTACTATTTAAAATTGATTTGTTAGTATTCAAATTTATGATAGATTATTTAAACTTTAGAGTAGAGATAGAAATTAAGAATAAAATTAAGAGTTAAGACATGATTTAAGATTTATTATATTTTTATATTTACCATATCTTACCATCAAAATAGAATATAAATAAATATTTTAATAGATTTTGCAATTTGTATGTGAATAACTTTGTATCTCTTTCCTGTAGTTAGTCAATTAGATATAAGTAAGTTTTTTATATTCAGATTTGGTAATCAGAGCAAATAGATAATTATATAGAATTTTATTAACAGATTAGATAGTAATGATTAATTTGTTAAAATTAAATAAATTATGCCCTAATTTGTTATTTCTTAGAAGGTGAGAGACTAAAAGATTATTATACCATTTGACGTGGTAGTAGAGATGGCAACCAGGTGGGGACAGGGCGGGAATCCCAATCCCCAAACCCATCCCCAATTGGGCTGCGGATTCCCACTCCACCCGATCCCCGTTGTGAGTGTATTGACTCTGTCTGATTTCTTGGAAAAGAAATAAAAAATTTATTATTTTAACGCTCGAATACTAGACTTGACAAACGATACACATTTTATCATGGCACTACTTATATTTACTAATTAAAATATAAGTAAAAATATTTAATTAAAAATATATATTTAATTTATATTTAAAAATATTATTTTAAACTTATTATATTGATATAATAATTTTATAATGTAAGACAATGTAAATTAAATAATTATAACTATTATTATTATTATTATTAATGTAACAATAATTATATCTTTAAGAATTATTTTAAAATAATTTTAAATTATTATATTGATATAAAAAAATAATTTTATAATAGAAAACAATTCAAATTTAATTATTATAACTATTATTATCATTAATAATAATCTAACAATAACTTTATTTTTGACAGTTATTTGAAAATAAGTTTATGACTATTATTTTTATAATTATTTGAAGAAATAATAATAATAAATATTTAAAATATATATTTTTAAATTTTAATAAAATAAATTTGACTGTACATATAATTACTTTTAAAAAAATTAATTTTAAAAAATTTCAAAAATGTGTTTAATTTTTACTTATAATTGTTATTATTTAAAAAATAATTTACTAAATTAAATTATATACGGGTAATATTAACAATTATTCAACTAATTTAAATTTGCAAAAACCATTCTCACTTATAATGGATACATACCGGTAGGGATAGTAATAGGGTAAGAACAAGTGGGGGGGCACCATTATGATTTATTCATCAAAACATGTATATGAAATATATTTAACAAAAAATAAATATTTAATTTTTTATAAAAATTAATTGTTAAAAATAAGATAATTAACAACAATCATTAATTTAATCTTCAATATAACTTTACATATAACACTTCACATTTAACGTAAACCACTTATTGAAAAAGAAATTTTATCTTAAAAGTATATTAATATAATTTATAATTGTAAATTATAAAAATTGTATGCAATTTTTAGACATAATATAATATTTGTGTAAATTAATAACATAATTAATATGTTATTGTATGATTACCCGAACACATTTCTACAAATGGACTTAATTAGTTATATTTGTTAATATATTTATTCTTTATATTATATTAATTATAAATAAATATGATTAATCATCATATTAAAAAAAAAAAAATTTATGTTATATTATTTATAATTAATATTTAATAATTTGCTATTTATAACTAACAACAATAAAGTTTTAAACTCATTTTTACAAAATTATGGGTAATTATAATTATGAAATTTGAATTCTTTTAAATAAAAAAAATTATCATATACATAATAAAATTTTCAAAATAAAGAGTATATGAATAAAAAAAAGGTCAAGTATCACAAAAACATATTTAAAAAAAATTAAATTTAATGACTTGATTATATATTTAAAGTATTTTAAAAAAAAATAGCTAATATTGTTATCAATTTTTAACTTGTTAAAAATATATCATTAATTTTAATCATTTATCAAATATCATAATACAAATTGGAACTTTATATCTTTTGAATAAATAAATAAATTATTTATATGTGAATCCCTATTTCATATATCATCAAAATAATGTAATAAAAATAAATATTTTTTTCTTAAATTAATTTGTAAAATAAGATAAATGATAACAATTATTAATTTAATTAAGAAAATTTATATAAAATATTACAGTTAATAAAAATTTTGTTAGTACAAAATATAAAATTTGATTAATACATTTATTATAATGTTTTTACTAATCTATATACACAGAAAAACAAATAACTGTATTAATAAATTATGATATACTTTTTTTAAAATTGATTAAGTTAGAAAAATGTAAAACCATTTTTAGCAAATAAAATATGAAGAGAAAAAGAAGATTTTAGAGTTTCTTTTAATTTTTGATAATTTTGCATAAAAGTATTTCATTTGGTAAAAGGGAAAATGAAATCCAAGAGAAAAAGAAAATTTTTAATAATTTATTTATTTTGTTAATCTTATATTATTACAATACAACATATTAATTTATTAATTACAAATTAATTATTTTGTTTGACCTTAATTTATTTTTTTATTTTATCAAAATTTATTGTTCTAAAATTAATTAAATTAAAAATTTTGTAAATATTTTTAGAGACTTAATTGACTAAATTAAAAAATTATAAAATTTTTTGAATGACTTGTTAATAAAAACCATAAAACTTTTATGATTATTTATTAAATAAAATAGATATTTACATAATCATTCACGTAAATCTTGAATTTTGATTTGGAGAATCAAGGACGGAAAAAAAGGCTCATTCCGATCCCCGACCTATTTTTAAAATGAGAACGAGTTTTCTTCACAAATTCAACCTAAAATAAGGTGTGTTCTCCATAAGACCCTGGTCTTGTAGAAAAAATTACCATACATATATGTTACTTTATGCTGAAAAAATATTATGATAAGATACAATATATTTAATAAAGAATGAATATTTAATTTATATTATTAAAAGTATTATTTTTGAATTATTATTATTAATACAAAATTGCTGTATAATCTAATCTAACCATAATTTTATTTTTAACAATTATTTAAATATAATTTTATTACCATTATTTTTACATAATTGTTTGATAGAATAATAAATTTAAATTCTAATAAAATAAAATTGATTAGAAATATAATTATTTTCTTTTAAAAATTAATTACTTAAAATTATAAAAAAAATGTATTTAATTGAAATTTGATTTTGAATTTCAAAATAAATTTTGATTTAGAAATTTGAAATTGAAATTTAATATTAAAATTTAAAACTTGCTTTGATTTATAAATTTTACCTTAGAAATATTTATGTATTGATATGATTATAGTGATTCATTCATTATTATAATATTAAATTATTATATTTTAATTGCAATTATTAATAAAATAACATTTATACAAATTACTAAGTATGAATGATATCATATTATTAAATATGCATATTTAGAATTTTTGATGAAGTTATGATCTAAATGTAATTATTTATCTTTTTATATAATTTTTTAGATATAATATTAAATTACTGTATTTTATTTGTGATTAATGAATAATAATTGATGGTTATTAAATTGATGATTTTTATCATTTAATTATTGTTATCAATTATTTTATTATCATCAATTATTTTGTGAAAAAAAAAATCAAATATTTATTTTTATTATGTTATTTTGATGATTTATGAAATAGTGATCACATGTATAAAAAATTAATTTATTATTATTGAAAAGATATAATAAATTTGATTTATATTATGAGATTTGATGAAAAATTAAAAAGTAACGATATATTTTTTTAATAACAAATAAAAACTTGTAATTGTAGAAGTTAATTTTTATTAAATACTTGTAAAATTATATATTCAAGTCAATAAATTTAATACTTTTTAAATTTATATTAAGTTTAATAGACACAATTGTAAAATTATATTTTTATAAATTTTTAAATTTTTATATAAATTTTTAAAATAATTTAGATTATAAAATTATTCTATATCAATACAATAATTTAAAATTATTTTTAAATAATTGTTAAAAGTAACATTATTGTTATATTATAATCAATAATAATAATAATAGTTATAATTATTAAATTTGAATTAGCTTAGATTATAAAATAATTTTTTTATCAATATAATAATTTTAAAATAATATTTTTAATAATACAAATATGTATGCTATTAAATATTATTTACTTATATATTTTTTTTTCAGATGAAAGCCTGTATCGATTATTTCTCTTCATAGTCGTGTCTTTAAATCCTTATAACGTTAGGTTCAGCTCCATCCGTGTGGGCCGGACCTAATGGACCATGTTAAGCTCAAAAATTATGAAACTGGCTTACGTCGGTCCAACATAATTATTGTACGTGTTTGAGATTCGACACGTGAGCTTGCTTGAGAAATTAAGGCAGTCCGTTTGACACATCTAATTATCAGGGTGGTGGTGGCTGTGATGGGTGTTTTTTTTTTTTTCTCTCTTGTTTAAAAGAATAATTTTAGTGAATATACACAGAGAGAGGGACAGAAATGGGTAAAAATCTGGGTGATGAAATATGGTGTTGATCTTACATTGAAGATTAAAAAAAAAAAATGAGGGAAAGAGAAGAGTTGATTTTCTTGCCATCTATGAACTTATTCTTAGACTTAGATTTAGATTTAGGGGATACAAACTTGCAACAAAAAGGAAAAAATATGAAGAAAAGAAACCCTTTTATATGTTTTAAGTCAATAATTATTCCCATGTGTTTCGATTTTCCAATTATGAATTAAATTAATTAATATAAACATTAATCTAGTATAAATACCATATATCTAAATTAATCAATATAATATATCCAATGTTCATTTATTATAAGCAACCAACAATAAACTAATAATACTTATGCTTTGAGTTGAATATAGATTAAGGATCACAATTCTTTGCACTGCATGTTAAAATAACATAATTAATAAATAAATTATAATAATATAGTGCAATAAATAATTGAACCAAATTTGAATTTATAAATTTTTAACACATATATTTATTTATAAAATAATTAACCTTTAAATAATTATTTTATATTAACTTATAAAAAAAGATAATTTACCCTTTATTAGATTAAAAACATACATTTACTTATTGTTTGAAAAATACTAAAAACTCCTTCGTCATCTGAATTTTTTTGTTAAACTAACAAAAAAATTATGAAATCTTTGTACTTTGATTGTCACTGTTTTTGTGATAGTACAATCTTTAGTAGTCCGAATCTTGTTATTCTTTTCCTCTTTATATAGAATTAATTAATTAATTAATTAATTAATTAATTAACGTCAATAAGATCTGCAGCTCTACAGACTAATTTACAGAGATTAATATTAATTCCTGATGATCGATGGAAATATCATCTGTCTGTACTCACGAGAGGACTGTAATAACTACCTTCATGTTGTATATATGTATCATTAATTAAGCAGCAGGTGATATTTGAAGGGTATTCATGTGTAAAGAAAGTGGTATTAAATAGACCCAAGAAGCTAAATAGCCTCGTTCAAAATGGTAAACTTTATCGAGCCAGTTATATGCGCTGCTTTTTTATATATATATATATATATATATATATAGAGGATCGGATTAGTCGTCTTATAAGTTTGTACTTGTTTTTATATTATTTTGTGAACTGTTAGATATAAGTACTTTTAACAATTAAACTTTAATTTAGTATTTGTATTAATTATAATATATTAATTATACATTAATTATATGCATAAAATTTAATTTTAATAGTTGGAGATATTGATATTTAACAGTTAATAATTGATATAAAAATATGTGTAAAATATATACGTATATAAGGGATGGCTCAGCATCTCCTAAGATTATACATATTCTTATATTATTTATAGACAATTAAATTTATATACTTTCAACTATTGAGATTAGATTTAACACATATAATCTCCATATATAATTAATATATATACTAGGTATAATTTTGACAGTGTATATATCTAACTGTCTATAAACAATATAAGAATATATGTAATTTTACGAAACTATTATATAAATACATAATTTAAAAATGGATTATAATGATCTATATATATATATAGTAAATTAAATACATGCATTAAGATACGAAGGCTTCTTATTCTACAACAACGAAGCACTTTTTCACTCTTTCATACACTAGGGGATTTCACTTGGAAAAGAAAATGTTCCATACTAATGGATTCGGGTCCATAACAATGGGTTCCAATGCACGAGATTTTGTAACACTTACCAATGAGGCTCTATCAATTAGTATTACACAGAAGAAATCAATTATACACACTAATATAATTAGATCTGCTCTTCATAGACAAACTTGGAATTTGCGATCTCAGGTAAGATCGATTCTGGATCGAGGGATCCTTTTCTATTAGATAGGAAGGGTTGTTGCACAAAATGTACTTGTAAATAATTTTCTCATAGATCCTATATCTATCTATATGAAGAAGAAATCATGTATCGAAGGGGATTCTTATTTGTACAAATGGTACTTCGAACTTGGAACAAGCGTGAAGAAATTAACGATACTTCTTTATCTTTTGAGTTGTTCTGCCAGATTGGTCGTTCAAGACCTTTGGTCTCTACCCAGAGTCGATGAAAAAAATGCGATCACTTCTTCTAGACTCGTTGATAATGGTTTTGATTTAGTCCATGGCCTATTAGAAGTAGAAGGCATTCTGGTTGGATCCTAAAGGACAGAAAAAGATTGCAGTCGATTTGATAACGATCGAGTGACATTGCATCTTCGGCCTAAAGCAAGGAATCCCTTAGATATTATGCAAAATAGACCTTATTCTATCGTTGATCAGAGATTTCTCTATGAAAAATATGAATCGTGAAGAAGGGGAAGGAGAAGGCGTCCTTGACCTGTAACAGATAGAGGAGGATTTATTCAATTAGATAGTCTGGGCTTCTAGAATATGGCACCCCTGGGGCTTTCTATCTGATTGTATCGAAAGGCCCTACAATATGGGATCAAAAAGCCAAAATAAATGATTTTAACCCTTATAAAAAAAAATAAGATTCTTGAACTCCTTTCGCGCCCATGTTACGTCGAGATACTATAGAAGAAAAAAACTGCAAAGTCTGATCCAATTTATCGTAATTGATTAGTTAACATGTTGGTTAACCGTATTTTGAAACACGGAAAAAAATCATTGGCTTATCAAATTATCTATCGAGCCTTGAAAAAGATTCAACAAAAGACAGAAAAAATCCAATATTTGTTTTACGTCAAACAATATGTGGAGTAACTCCCGATATAGCAGTAAAAGCAAGATGTGTAGGCAGATCGACTCATCAAGTTCCCATTGAAATAGAATCCGCACAAGGAAAAGCACTTGCCATTCGTTGGTTATTAGGGGCATCCCGAAAAACATATTTCATAGGGGTTACAAAAGCCCTCATTTTTGTTCTGTTCTACTACTATTGTGAACCGACCTTTTCCTTATTTGTCACTACCTTTTTTGCCTACAATGCCAACCGCAAACTTAAATTGAATGAATTTAAAAAATAAATTAAGCTGTAAAACCACAAACAACACATTACATATACCAAAGCGTCTAAATCAATTAAATGGTCTTCCTCCTCAACTTTCTCATCATCCTCTCCCTTAAGTCTTTCCTCTCCTTTTACCTCTAATTATTCATCTTCTTTACAGAATAATTTTTGTGCACTTGAACTTGCGACTAAAAAACCTTTTGTGTCTTGCTTAAAATTTGTTAAAGATATTCTAACCTAGTGTTAATTTCAACAAACCTTTCGTCGTAAAGCCTCCTTTCCTACTCGTAAAAGTCATTACCATGAGGATCGTTAAAGTACACCAAAAAGGTTATAAACTTCCCCACCACTTGTAACCTTGTAGTTTATTCAACTTTTTCCCGATGATTGTATCAATATATTATTCCTACCATTAGTCACTAATAAGCCACTTTTCTTTTTCTCTAATAAGTCATCCTAATAAAAGCTCAAAAACACAAGGGATAAATTATAATTACCAAAAATTTGACACAAAATATGCAGAAACATTTTTTCAACTATTGAAAATTTATACTTACAATTTTCTTGATCATAGATAGAATTGCAGGGTGATAGCCTTTGTTTTTTTGTTGGCAAGCTCTTTTCCATACATGGCTCCTATATAATAATATATTACTTTATCTGCATATACATATTACTGTATAATTTTACTAAATTATACTAAATTCTCACAAAAAATTCTAGGAGACACTTGTAGATCAATTCATTCGCCCAAATAGACTATTATATTATTTTATAGTTTTAATTAATGCGTTTACATGATGCTTATATTTGTCTATTATCTGCTCATGATATTATACTTGCTAGATTATTAATTACACAAATTATTAAATTAAAGGCACAATTTCTAAATTATCCAATCAAGACTATACGTCTAGATAATGCTAACCAATTTACTTTTAAAATATTTGATGACTATTGCACATCAATAGGCATTAATGTACAACATCTTATTCTGCATGTTCACACTCAAAATGGATTAACTAAATCTCTCATTAAATGAGTATAAATAATTGCTAGAACTTTATTATTACACACTCAATTATTGATCTCTACTTGTGGATATACTATATTACATGTTATAGCATTAATTCACTTTAAGCCTATTGCTTATTATCAATTCCTTACTATAACTTGTACTTGGTCATGAACCTAATATTTTCCATCTAAACACTTTGATTGTGTTGTATATGTTTTTATAACAGCTCCACAACATACTAAGATAGGACCTCAACATCATTTGGGGATTTATATTAGTTTTAACTCATAATCTATTATTTGATATATTGAATCTTTCACGAGTAGTCAATATGAATTGTCATTTTGATGAGACAATTACCTCCTGAAGTAAGGCGTGTACTTTCTTTGAAAATAACTACTATGTCTAATTTTGATCTTTATATTAATCAAAAAAATAAAGTGCGAAAGATAGTGCAACTTCAATAAATTGCAAATCAATTACCATATGCACTTATTGATACTACAAGAATGACCAAAGTATATGTACCAGTTGCTATTACACTAGCTTAGCTGATTGTTCTTGAAAAGTAATCTAATCAAAAGGTGGCAAATGAATTATTTGTTACACTTCAAAAGCATGTAGACCACTTAATTCAAAAGATGTTATTCTGCAGAAGGAAAATTAAAGAATCATGATTTTGTTAAAAATAATACTTGAGTTATAAATATACCTATATTTTCTAAATCATTAGCTCTAGAAGAATTAATAGTCTCTAAAGATATAGATGAAATTTTATGATTGCCCAAAGTCCATCATCTTGTAAACCAATTGAACTGAAGGACAAAATCGAAAAAAAAGAAGAATCAGAGGATGATGGGGTATTAGAAATAATTAATGAGATATTAGCTTAAAAAGTAGGGGGATAATGGACATTCTCCCTTTTTATTGCCATTGGAATTTTTTTTCATATTTTGTACAATTTGATTTGATGTTTTCATGCTTACCCTTAATCACTTTATTCAATTTTTGATTTTTTATTTGATATTTTTATTTTTAAATAAGTTATATACCATAATCATTTCAATAGATATAGATGAAAATAAGCTTGATGTTCTCTTAAAACTATATCCAAATAAACTACAAACAAAAAGAATTTAAATTATTTTTTATAGTTATAAAAATTCATTATGAGTATATTTTTGTAAGTTTTTAAATTAACTTTTAAAATATTAATAGTTATATACACAATTAAAAAATATTCTTATGTTTAACATTATTTTTAAAATATTGAAAGTTTTATTTTTTTTTTCTAATATGATACATTAAATTTTATGGATCCTAGAAAATACTTTGTTATATTTCAAAAATAGAGAAAAAGATATCTAGACCCTAAAAATATAAAAAAAAAATACATTTTAATCCTACTACTTTTAAAAATACTCATCTATATCTTAATTTCTTGGTTATAAACATCAATTAGAAAGGAGAAAAAGATAATATAATACATTTATGTGAGTTTATAAAATGGGACAAATATGAAGATTGATATGATCTACCTGATGTCAAATTTTAATTTAATCAACTCATTAATTTTATTACATTTTTTTGAGAGATCTGCTATTTTTTTCACTAATATCTTGTTTTCAGAATTTCTATTTTATAACAATTATAGTTTTAATATTATAATATCTCAATTCCAACCTGGCCTTAAACTGAGCTTGGATCACCTGAATAATAGAGTTTTAGGAATCATAAAATTTGAGAAATTGAGAAGAAAAAAAAAAGAAAATAGAGAAGAGAAAAACAAGATGGAAAATGAAAAGGAAAAGAATACAAGAGAGAATTATGTTAGTATTCAACATTCAATTTAACAAAATTTTAATAACTATAGTGATACTAAAAGTTAATTTCAAAACTTTGAGAGGTAATATTGATTTTAGTGCAAACTTTAAGGTCAAGAATACAAATCTTCCTTTTCTTTTTCTTTTTAAAATAATTGAGATGATTATTTGTATTTTAGGAAGACTTAGTCAACTAGTTGAAGTTAAATTTAATTCTTTTTTGAGGACTAAAGAGCAAATATAGTTAATTTTGAAAGAAAATAAAGGGGCAATGTACAGGACGAGTTGTAAAGATAGTGAATTTGTCCACATCGTATGGGAGGACAGAGACTCTTAAAAGTCTTAAAAGAAAAAAAGACTTTTGTAGGAGAAAATTTTAGATACAACAATTCTACCATCCGATAAAAAAAGAGAAAATCCGCATTTGATTGAATGGTCTAATGAATAGTTTATCCTAAGTCTTTAAATTTTATCCCTCGTTATAATTATCACTCTCTTGTTTGATGAATTTTGGAGTAAATATGTATGTAATTAGAATTATTGAATGAACTTATAGATTACAGGTTACAATTGTTCTATCTTAATGCCTGTTTGGTTTTTAATTTGAGTATGAATATAACATGGTTTCAGTCATTTATATGCATTAAAAATGTTTGTTTTTAAAGTAGGAGCAATACTACAACTATTAGAACTCTCTTAATTATAGGATTATAGGAATTTTTATTTTATTATGATTTTTATTTTAATTGTTTTGTTTAGGTAGGATTTAGTTAGTATTTCATTTTAAATTCCTTATTCATAAGAAATCTTTGTCCTTTTAGGATTAGGATACATATTAGTATAAATAGGTTTTGTTATTCATTAGTTTCAACCAATTCATTTAATCAATAATATTTTCTTCAGTTGATCCTATATGAATTATTTATTTTTCCTTTATTGGATTATTTGTCTCTCTTTGAGAGTTCTTATTTTTGAATTTTCAAAATATACGCTAGAACAATATCTATTGTTTCTGCATTGCGTTAAGTGGTATTAGAGCCTACTTCTATATCAGGTGAGTCAATTCTATGACCGAAATCCATCACCCGTAACTATCCGTCAACCACAACTGCAACCTTAATCACACCTATAAAATCTTCAAAAATCCAAAAAAAATTAGAAGAAAAAAATCAAACAAAAAAAAAACCTTAAAAACCCCAGAAAACTAAACAAAAAAAAAAGACTAAAAAACCAAATCGCAAAAAACCGAATTGAACAAAATCGGACAAAAAAAACCAGAAAAGACCACGAAAAAATCGAACGCTGAAAATAGCCAAACCGCCCGTACTCCTGTTCATCTGCCACCAACCACTCATCTGCACCACCATAAAGATCATATTTGAGCAAAGGGAAGACAATAGTAAGACCACGTGATAATGTTCTTAGGCTAAATCCTCCTTAAATTCAACTAACTACAACCTCGCAAAGGAACCAGCAAATAAAAAAGCTAATTCTAATAGCCTTTATGCAACTGCAAGGGCAATAAATGTTATCAATGCGAAAAGATAGATCACTACTCCAATTAGTGTCCTCAATGCAAACTAGTCCATTTGGCTATACATGATAATGACATTGAAGAGGAAGTCTATCTAGGAGATGAAGAGTGCAAGGAAGAAGTAGAACTAAAATAGCTCACCTATAAATATAAAGAGGTCTTCTTAATGATAAGACGATTGATGTATACTCCAAAGAAAGAGAAAGATGTGCAATAATATAATATTTTCAAAACTAGTTGTACAGTCAATCAACAGGTTTGTAATCTTATCATTAATAGCAGGAGTAGTGAGATTATAGTGTAACAAATTACAACTACAACCCAGCCACATCCTACCTTATATTGCATTGGGTGGATCAAAGACATTGTCAAAACGAAGGTGATAAAGCAATACAGAATTCCCTTTTCCATTGACAAATACAAAGGTGAGGTGTTATATGATGTTGTTGATATGGATGCTTGCCATATGTTACTTTATCGTTCATGGCAATTCGACTTGAATATAATACATAATGGTAAAAGCAACACATAAACTTTCTACCAAGATAACTTGAAGATTATTCTTGCATCGATGAAGCAACCAAAGAATCTAGTATGTTGGAAGATAAAAAGTAACCTTCTTTTATTGCCCAAAGAAGTTTTTGTTTCACAAGATATACCAGAGCAAGTTCAATGTCTGTTATCAGAGTTCAGAGATATTATCCTAGAAGAGTTACCAGCTGCACTATCACCTTTGAGGGATATTTAACACCACATTGATCTTGTTCTAAGAGCAAGTTTACCAAACTTGTAGAACTATTGCATGAGTCTTAAAGCATATGAGATCCTACAAGGATAAATTAAAGATCTCCTCAAGAAAGGTATGAAAGAGTATGAGCCACGTTGCCGTACCCGTACTTTTAACCCAAAGAAAGATGGAAGCTGGAGGATATACGTTGATAGTCGAGCCATTAACAAGATTACAGTATGATATATTCCTCATTTCTTAACTAGATGACATGCTTGATAGGTTGGGAGGATCAAAACTATTTTCTAAAATCGACCTACAGAGTGGATATCATTAAATTCAAATTCGTCTTTTAATGATATGTTAATCTATAGCCAAAGTGAGGAAAAACATATACAACACTTGACATAAGTTTTTAGGGCATTTCAAAAGAACTAGTTATATGTGAATTTGAAGAATTGAAGTTTCATGACTAATAGCCTAATCTTGTTAGGCTTTGTTGTAAGCTCTGAAGGAATTAAAGTAGATCAAGAAAAGGTAAAAGCTATTTGTGAATGACCCATGCCAAAATCTATATTTGAAGTTCGAAGCTTTCATGGACTTGCAACATTATATAGGCGATTCATGAAAAACTTTAGCACCATTGCCACACCTTTGACCAACTATTTTAAATAAAAACAATTTGTTTAAAGTGATTAAGTAGAACAAAATTTTGCAGTTTTGAAAGAGAATTGACAAGTAACCCAATGCTTGCATTACTAGATTTTGAGAAAATCTTTGAAGTCATATGTGATGCTCTAGGGACACAAATTGAAGCTATTTTATCTCAAGAATTGAAACTATAGCCTTTTTTAGTAAGAAGCTTAGTGATGCACAGTAAAAGTGGACAATGATAAGTGTGTAAAATATACACTTATTAGTAGCTTAAGATTTGAATTGTTTTGTAAATTTTCAAGTTTTGTTAATATTTGATGAATTTTAGTACCTTATACAAAAAAGATAGCAAAAAGTCATTCAAGATGAAATCGACTTTAAAAAGAAATGTCAAAAAAGACGAAAAAGAAATAGGGACCAAAATGCAAAAGTTTTAGGGATCAAAGTGCAAGAAAATCAAAAGTTGATGATTATGGCTTGCTTGCATGGCACGGCCGCACCATGCCTACGAATAACAAGGCCAAATTGGTTAAGAGGGTAGTACGCCAGCGTCAGCAAAGAGCATGGATGCGCTACCACACTATTTTAAGCACCCCTACGCCTTTTGGACATTGTTGGATTATTTTTGGCCGTAAGATTATCAACCAATGGCGTGATTTGGGTACCTTTAGGTTTATATGTTTTTGGGATGGATAGCTACCATAACTGAGTAGCTAAGAAAGGAAAATTGAGTTTTGGGTGGAGAAGGTGAAGAACAAGGAAGGATTATAGAGAGATAAGTCGATTGATTCAAGTAAAGACTTTGGAAGAAGACCTTGAGGAGAATCATTGAAGTTCTTATTTGAGTCTAGTATCTTAAACCTTGTTATTTTCATTTTGTATTTTATTTGGGTTTAATTTGCTGAATTTAAAGATCAAGCAATACATAATGATTTTTATGTTGATATTTGAAATGGTTGGCTAGATTTCTTAATCTAGGATCTTGATGTAGCTACCTTGATTATGTTTAACTAATTAACATGTCTTTAATGTGGAATGATTATGTTTACTTGTGTTTATGGCATTAATTGATTCTAATTTGTTATTTGACAAATTAAATGATTAAGATGGATGAATTAATAATTGGGAAAATGTAATTTGTTTATCGGATTAGGTAAATACAATTTAGTATACTAAGATTTCGGGAGGAATTTAGTACCTAAATAATCGAATAATTACTTAGATTAAAGGCAAGAATTGAGAGGTAATTGACTTATTTTAAGTAATTAAGTAGGATATACTTGAGAAATGCTTAATTAACTAAGTTTGGTAGGGATACCAATGTGGGGAATTTAGCATAGTAATTCGTTTGACATTTGGTAGAGGTAGCAAATTCACTTTAAATCTTGTGATTAGTAAATAAAATCAAAACAAAGTATTAATAGCCAATTAGGAAAAACATAAGATGGGATAAGTAAAATCAACGTTCTAGATCTCTTATTCTCAAATTATTCAATTCATTATTTGACACTCTTTAATTTGATTTCCATTTCTCTTTTAGTTAGTGAGTTAAATTTATTTACTTTTACAATTAGTCAACTTGGATTACTTAGATAAAATTGGACTTTTAAGGCTATAGTACTTAGTAGTAGTTTTAAATTTCAATCCTCGTGAGACGATACTTGTACTTATCATTTTACTACTTGATATGATCTATGCCCTTGCAGTTAGCCTTGTCTCAATCAAACAACCTATGAACAAGAATTATATGTATTTGTTTGTACATTACAACAATCGAAGTCATACCTAGTGTAGAAGAAATTCATCCTCAATACAGATCATTAAGCACTCATATATCTCAACAACTCCTTGAAGGCAAACCAGATGCATACACAATGGATTGCCTACATCTAGAGGTTTACTTTTTCTCTCAGGCACAAATCTGGCTAGTTAAATAAGGTTGCTAATGCATTGAGTCATCGAGTCATATTGCTAACCACCTTTCGAAGTGAAATCATTGGGTTTGATTTTTATGTGTAGAAGATGAAGATTTTAAAGATGAATAGCGAAAGTGTTGCACAATTGGAACTTCGAGTAAACATCAAATACATGATAGTTACGTATTTTTTAAAAATCATTTATGTATACTATTCATGTATACCTCGAGGATCACTCAGAGATCACATTATTCAATAACTACACGTAAGAGGATTAAGATGACACATAGGACGTGACAAAACCATTTCATTAATAGAAGCTCATTATTTTTTGCCGCATGTAAGGTGTGATGTTAAGAAGTATATTAAGCGTTGTTATACATGCCACAATGCAGAAAGACAAGTTTAGAATATTGAACTCAACACATTGCTTTCTATTCTTTATGCTCCTTGGGAAGATTTATTCATAAATTTTATTCTGGGTAACCGTGGACACAACGAGATTCAAATTCTAGTTTTGTTATTGTTGATTATTTTTCTAAAATGGCTCATTTTATTCCATGCAAGATAACATCATATGCCACATATATTGCTCAATTATTCTTTCGCAAGATTGTTCATCTTCATAGATTGCCAAAGACAATAGTGTTTGATTGTGAAAATAAATTTCTTAGCCATTTTTGGCATACTTTGCGGAAAAAACTTGATATAAGTTTACAATTTAGTAGCATTTGTCATCCACAAACAAATGGATAAATTAAAGTCACTAATGCACATTAGGCAATATTTTATGATATTTGATCAAAGAACACCTAAGGGAATGGGTTAATGCCCTGCCGCAAGCTAAATTTGCCTACAATAACATGCCCAATCATTCTAGTGATAAATCTCCATTTGAAGTTGTTTATATTCACCCTGTTTTGCATACTTTAGATTTGGTTCCTTTACCAAAGCTACTAGGGATAAGCCTTATGACTAACTACTTGATTAATACAATGACCAACATCTATGGAGAAGTCAAAAGAAAGTTGGGGGAGTTTACTGCAAGATAAAAGTCTATCGCTGATAGGCATAAAAGGTTCAAGTCATTTAATATAGGAGATTATCATTAATTTAGGAAGACATGTAATTTCATTGTTGGAATATAGGAGATTGGTCCTTTTTGCATCATCCAAAAAATTAATGATAATGCCTATATTATTAATCTACCAAAAAGTTATGGAATTTCTAAGACCTTTAATATTCAAGATTTGTATGAGTAACATGGGCTAGAACCTATACCTTAATCAATTCAAGGACAAGTTTCTTTCTAAAAGAAGGAGAACTGATATAAAAGCAATACTGGAACTATTAGAACTCTCCCAATTCTAGGATTATGGGAATTTTTATTTTGTTATGATTCTTATTTTAATTATTTTGTTTAGGTAGGACTTTGTTATTATTTCATTGTTAAATTCTTTTTTCACAAGAAATCTTTGTCATTTTAGGATTAGGATACATATTAGTATAAGCAAGCCTTGTTATTTATTAATTTGAATCGATTCATTCAATCAACAATATTTTCTTCAATTAATCATATGTGAATTATTTATTTTCCCTTAGTGGATTATTTGTCTCTTCTTGAAAGTTCTTATTCTTAAATTTTCAAGACGTACACTAATACAATATTTAGTATCGCTTTTGCACTGCATCAGTTTTCTAACTTATTAACACTGAAAATTTTTAACTTAACGCTGAAGTGTAAAATCTAGATAAGTTTTCAAATTATAATGAACTAAAATGCCCTTATGAAATTTACTTATTACTTTATGTATAGTATTTATCTTAATTCTTTATAAAGATACAATAAATAAATTATTAGTTTTCAAATATTTATATTCAAATTCGATAAATAAAAATAAAAAATAAATATGTCATTTCAAAATTATTCAGATTTATATATTTATATTTGTTTATATTTTAAATTTCAGATAGATAAATAAATATATGTAAAACTTTTTTGTGTGTATATATATATATATATTACAAGTAAAACATGTTTGACACATAAACTTTAGATAAATAATTGGTTATTGATTTTTTGCTAGGCTTTGAGTAAGTATATTAGAGTAATAAGGCCACCACTATGATTACTCCTAATTAGGGTAATTATGCATGAAGTGTTTTGCTCTTTTATTATTTGAAATTTTATTTGCAAACAAAATAAGACTTATTTTGTATTGTTTATTGTAAATGAGTTTCTAAAGCAAAATATTACATAATGTTAAATAAATAAAATTTAAATAAATCAATATATAATTATACTTTTAATTTATAATATGTAATAAATATTCACTCCTAGAAAAATAGGCATTGCTGATACCAAGCTCTCGATATTTTGAGAAAGTATCAAGGTTAATAGATAGAAGAGGACTTTTCCCTCAAATGACTAAACTGTAACAACAATCATTGACAATGAACAATGAGTATGAGGATTCTGTGAAACTATAGTATTACCAATTAAAACGACATCATTTTGGGCACAATTCTGACAACCAAAAGATGTCATTTTTACATAAATTTAATTTTTTTTAATTAAATGAAATAGAAAACGACGTTGTTTTGTTCTTCCCCCTTCCCCCCCAATTTGGTTTCCCACTTAACTTTAAAAATTTCTCTCCAAACACTCTTCACACTTAACATCAAATCTACCAAAACAACTCTGTGCTTGTTCTTCAAATAACCTAAACTCGTCTCAAATTAGCCCATTCTCAACTCAAATTAACCCTATTTATACTTAGCATCAAGTGAAATTTACCCGTGTTATCTTCAAAGAATAGAGCTAGCTTTAAATTTGAACACCAACTTCTAAAATCAAAACATCTATCTAAGTCAGTCATCAAATGTTGAAATCCTCAAGTTATGTTTCTTATTTCTAACTTTTTATTGCATATACATTAATTTTAGTAGTTTTATTTTGTTTTTCAATTTCTATGATTTGGGTTTTGCAACATCGATTATGTTTTTGTAGTTCGTTTGAGTTTATTCTCAATCTTTAGTGTATTTCATTCTTAAGACTAATTTTAGAGTCAATTTTAAAGATGCATGTTGTTTTACAAGTGGATCTGTATGAAATCGGTAGGTCGCGTATACTAATTTAGAAGCTAATTTACAAATATTCATGAAATGATGAGTTATTGCAGTGCACATGTTGAATTTTTTTTATTTATATTGTAATTTTCATTGTTAGAGTGCATGTGCTGATTTCTTTGTTCTTTGTGTTGCAATTTTGTATTGTTGGAGTACATATGTTGTTTTCTTTGTTCTTTATGTTGTGATTTGCCATTGTTGGGTACACGTACTGATTTTTTTTTATTTCTTGTGTTACACTTTTTTATTGTTAGAGTGTATATACTGAGTTGGGACATGATTTGAACATTTGTTAACAATGGTTTTATTTTTTCAGTTGTTTATTTATCAATTTGGGAGCAAAAAAATTACTTTTGCTATTGCTGTTAGGTATATTCTTTGACCTATTTACATTCACTTTGTATGTATTCAATATTACTTTACAATAGATATTGTTATTGTAGTTGTGTTTGGCTGTGAATGAAAGAACATAGTAGAGGTGTGATATGAAGTGGTTGTGGTTGGATATATATTAAAGTATTGTTTGCTTTTTATTGGTTTTCATGTGATTTTTTTTTTAAAGTATAAAAAAATTTAATAAATAAACTTGGAACAAATTGAAATGTACTGACACAATATAATGTACCAGTAGGTACCACACATGGATAGAAACTAGATTTTCAGTGATAAATTATCAGAAGAGTACGTAAATAGTGTTAATGAGTTCCTAAATTTTGCAATGCTTAATTCAGAAAATCGTAGGTTAATTAGATGCCCTAGCAATAGTTGGTGCAATATGAAACTTCATTCGCCTGAATATGTTAGGACACATTTGTTTAAAAAAGGTTTTATATGAATATACATTATTTTGAGTAGGCACAGAGAGGTTGGCCCTACTTCAGATAGTTCAAACTCCCAAACTTATTCTAATAGTCATCACTTTAGATCCAATGATTATAGTATTGTTATAGACATGGTTCAAGATGCTTACGAGCAATGTAATAAAAATCCTAAGTATATTAGGGAAATTCTTGGAGATGCTGAAATGCCTTTATTCTTTGGTTCTAAGCATTCTAAGTTATCAAGTTTAATGAAAATTTTTAATGTGAAGGGGAACTTTGGGTGGTCGGATGTAGGATTTTCAGTTTTGTTGAAAGCCCTTGTACATATTTTACCACAAAATAACACTATGCCTAAATCAATTTATGAGACTAGAAAACAATGAAAGTGTTAGGCTTAGAATATGAAAAGATAGATGCATATCCAAATAATTGCATTCTTTAAATGAAGGAGTATGCCAATCTGATTAAGTGCTCTAACTGTGGAGAATATAGGTGGAAGAAAAGAAAAAATAAATCCAAAAAAATTTTAAAAGGGGTTTCAGCCAAGATTTTGTGGTACTTTCCTCTATTTCTAGGTTTAAATGCATGTTCTAATCACCCAAAATAACTGAGCAAATGTTTTAGCATTCAAATAAGAGAATAAAATATGGAAAACTTTGCCGTCCAACAAATTCTTAAGCATAGCAGTTAATTGATAACAAATGGTTTGAATTTGCACAAGAGCCTAGGAATCTTAGACTTGTTCTCTGAACTAATGGGAAAAATCCACATAGCATACTTAACACTACCCATAGTTGTTGGCCAGTTAGAATGACATATAATCTTCCTTTATGGTTGTGTATGAAAAGAAAATTTATGATGTTATCACTATTAATTTCTGGACCTAGACATATAATCTTAGACTTGTTCTCTGAACTAATGGGAAAAATCCACATAGCATACTTAACACTACCCATAGTTGTTGGCCAGTTAGAATGACATATAATCTTCCTTTATGGTTGTGTATGAAAAGAAAATTTATGATGTTAACAATACCCATAATTGTTGGCCAGTTAGAATGACATATAATCTTCCTTTATGGTTGTGTATGAAAAGAAAATTTATGATGTTATCACTATTAGATTTAGCTGTCTACCTAGCACCCTTAATTGAGGATCTTTAAACTTTATGACATGTTAGTGTAGAAGTCTATGATGCAGGAAAAAAGAAACTTTTAATTTATGGGCTGTTTTGTTATGGACAATTAATGACTTTCTAGCATATAGTAACCTGTCTAGCAGTATTATTAAAGGTTATTTTACTTGCGCTAAATGTAGGGAAAACACTAGTTTATGTTAGCTTAAATATAGTAAGAAAAATGCTTTTTGTGTCATTGTCGTTTTCTACTAAACAACCACTCGCTTAGAAAGCTAAAAATTATTTTTAATAGTGAGCAAGAATAGGAAAAACCTCCTAAAACTTTGAACAAGGAAGAAATTTTATAAATGGTCAAAAAATTGAAAACAACTTTGGGAAAAAGAAGGACAAAAATGAAAGCGTTTTGATGGGGATAAGATAAAGTTATTTAAGAAAAAATAAATTTTCTTTGACTTAGGATATTGGCAACATTTACTAGTGCATCACCAATTGGATGTTATGCATATAGAAAAGAATGTGTGGGATAGCATTTACGGCACAATCCTCTATCAACCGAGCAAAACAAATGATGGTATTAATGCTAGGAAAGATCTTAAAAAAATAGGAATTAGGACAAAATTAGCACCTAATGAGAAGCAAAAAAATTACCTGCCACCAGCCCTTAGACATTGAGCAAAACTGAAAAAAAAATGTTTTATCAAACTTTGTTGGATATTAAAGCTCTTGATTGTTACTGTTCTAACTTTAAAAACGTTGTGTCAACTGAAGATTGTCATTTTTAAGGCCTTAAGTCCTATGATTATCATACTTTGATGCAACAATTATTATCGTTAGCAATTCAAAATTGCTTACCAAAACCTGTTAGAAATGCCATAATCAAGTTATGCTTTTTCTTTAATTCATTGTATAATAAAGTGATAAATGTTGAGAGTTTAGACAAATTACAAAAGGAACTCATATCATCTTGTGCTTGTTTGAACAATTTTTCCTTCCAAACTTTTTTGATATAATGGTACATTTAATAGTTTATCTTGTTAAAAAAATAAGATTTTGTGGGCCAATATATTTTAAATGGATGTATCCATTTGAATGATGCATAAAGGTGTTTAAAAGAGATGTTCATAACCGCTATTGTCCCAAGGGATGCAGGGCTAAGAGTTATATTGTTGAGGAATCACTTAATTTTTATGCACAATAACTTTCAAGTGATGGTGTAATTGTACATTCTGTTTTGGGAATTGAAAAACCTCTAAGTGGTGCAGAAATAAATATGGTTGATCCTCAAATGATAAAGTAAACACATTTTTGTATTTTGGAGAATACATCTAAAATTAAACCTTATGTATTGTAAGTTTTCATTTAATCATTTTTTTTTCCAATTTAGTAGAATGTGCCAATAGTAAGTACACACAAAATAATTTCCTAAATGAATATTTATATAGGAAAACATGGAATTTTTTAAAGTTACATATCCAAAGCAATCAAAAAGCTATACATGGTTACAAATTTAGCATAACCTTAGTTTTAGTGATGGGTTAAAAAAGAAGATAAGTTAACTTTTATGGTATAAAAAATAATACCTAATTGTTTTATGTTTTTACATTTGATTTCTATTGTTATATGCTAATTTCTATTTTCATATATGGATTTTAGGTTAACCATGATGTTAAAAATATAATATATATTGATGAAATAGTAAGGTGGTTGGCAAATAAACCTCGATCTTCGGTGACTAAATATACTTCCTACTTTATAAATGATTTCACTTTTACAATAAGAAAGTGAGACAACAATTGTACAACTCAAAATAGTGGAGTTACGGTTGATGCGATAGCCATGCAAGTTTTAAGTTCAAAGGATAAAAATCCATACTTCGGCACTACTACAAAAAATGCCTACCTTGACTCAAATTCTGTGTTATGAAAAATCTATCTTGTCTTTTAATTTTGTGTCAACATAGGTCATCGAAAGAATGAGTGAGACATTTTAAGTATCATTATGTGTCAAGACATAGTGATACAAGATGTATCAAGGATCTAGTTCCCTATATACACCTCTTGACATTTATTCATCAGAGACCTGTGACATATTAAGTTGCTCTAATATGATGCATGCTGTTGTGTCATGAAGAATTTGGTTGGCACCTATTGCCATTTATGCATTAGATTTTGCTGATATTTTTTTATTGGCCTATTATGATTAACATAATCTGTGTCATCTTCAGAATGGTATATATAGTTGCTACATTCAACAAATAAAATATACACTACATAATACACTACATAAAATCCCAAATAGAGGTGCATTAATGGGAAAAACTATTGATGAGGCTTATGATTTGTTAGAAGAGATCGCCATCAATGCATACCAATGACTAGCTGAGCGTTTGATATCAAAGAAAGCCTTTGGAATTCATGAAGTGGATAAACTTGCTGCACTTTATATTTAATTAACTGCATTGATTAAGCAACTTGGAGCCATGATAACAAATGCCATTCACACTTCATCGGTAGTTTGTCATTTATGTAGTATAGCCCACCCTAGCACCAAATGTCAACTAGGTAATCTTTTTGCTCCTTCATCTTCAGAACGAGTTCAATATATTAGGAATTATGATCTACAGTAAAACAATCCTTACTCTAACACTTATAATCAAGTGTGGCAAAACCATCGTAACTTATCTTGGAAAAACAATCAAAATGTCATGCAACCACCTCCCGAATTTCAACCTCAAGAGAAGAAAGTGAACTTAGAGGATACTCTTACATAGCTTATCATGAACACTTCTAAGTTTATGACAAAGATCGAGGCTACATTACAAAATTAAGCAGCATCCATTTGGAATCTTGAGGTATAAATGGATCAATTGGCAAAGTTATTAACAAAGAGGCAAAAAAACTCCTTGCCAAGCAATGTGGAGACAAATCCAAAATAGCAAGTGATGGCAATTACAGTTTGAAATGGAAAACAATTGATGGAGCCAAAAAACAACTTGGAAGAGGCAATACAAGGGAAACAAGCTAATGCACCATCCACAAAGGACAAAGACCATGATGAGCAAGTTAAAAACACCACCAAAACTTTTATGGAAGCAAGTTCTTCAACGTCACAACTGGAAGCATCAAGCCTTCTCAAGAAATATATTTCACCTCCACCATATTTGCCACTAATATCGTTTCCCTAAAGGTTAGCAAATCCAAAGAAATATCTTTAAATCGATGCAATCTTAGAGTAACTCAAAAAGGTGTCGATGAATGTTCCTCTCCTAGATACAATTCAACAAATTCCGTCTTACGCTAAGTTTCTTAAAAACTAGTGACCAACAAAAGATGATTCCAAGAGCATAGGAAGTTGATGTTAAATGAAAAGTGTAGTGCAATTTTGGCAAAAGAAATTGCCACCGAAGTTAAAAAAACTAGGAAGTTTCACTATACCTTGCATTATTGTAAATTGTTGTTTTAAGAAAGTTTTATGTGATATGGGTACAAATATTAACTTAATGTCTTTTTCTATTTTTAAAAAATTGGGACTTGGTGAAGTTAAGGCAACAACTATCTCTCTTCAATTGGTAGATCGATCGATAAGCATCCGAAGGAGGTAATTGAAGATGTGTTAGTCAAAGTTGGCAAGTTTATATTTCTAGCAAATTTTTCAAGTCAACGTTCAATGTTTGAAGTTCTAGAAACTTTGATTTATCTTTGATCTATTCTTTCTTGTAATTATCTCACTAATTAGCCTCATTACAATCTTGAAGAAAAGTCCTATGTTGATCTTATGTGTTATTTAATTAGTCTGCATTTATTTCTATGAAAATCAAGTTAGTAGTATTCCTTTCATAAGATCACCATCATCAACATAAAAAATAGCGTATTTTTTCAACTGTACGTGAGCTTTGTTTTCGCATTAAAAATCTAAGCATAATGTTTATCTCACATACTTTTGAATGTTTACTCAAATTTCTAGTGTGCTTATTTAAGAGTGACCATCTTAGTGAGATTTGTAGTTCTGAACTTCTATGCATGCTATGTTCTAATAATGTGAAGGATGATATGATGGAGGATGATCAATTTATGACTATTACACACTACACACGAGCATATCAAATGAAATCTTGTTAATACTTGGATCCTTAAATGATTGAATTTATATTTTATTGCATTCTCGTTGGCCATAAATTCGTCAAGTAGGGAAGTCAATTTGTGTTATTTAATCTTTTACTTTTTCTTTTACTCTAGGATGAGTAAACGTTAAGTTTGAGGGTATTTAATATATTAATTTTTACTACATGATTATACTTAAATTATCTGTTATTAAGTAGCACTTAACGTTATTTGGTCCGTTTTGAGTATTTAATTTTCTTTTTAAATATTTTAGTATTATTTTACAGGAATTGATGTGCTTTAACTTGAAACATGAAAACAAAGCATAAAAATACATTCGTTAGCCATCTGAGAAAACCACAAAGTTTTGTTCCTAGAGACCAAAATGCAAGCAAAAGAGGACTAAAATACAAAAATATCAAATTAGAGAATAAAATGTAAAATAATCAAAAGAATAGGGATCTAATTGAAATTTAGCTTAAAATTGGCCTTTTCAAGCAGAATCAATGGCTCGCCTACGCCAAACCGTAGCGCGACCGCGCCATGCATGCTATGACTTGGTAATAACTATGGCACAAACACGCCACCAGAGCGTGTGCCTATGCCTTTTATGCCTCTTATGACCCAAGTGATGCTTTTCATCAATATATTGAGAGAGGGATTAAGCTAGAGATAGAGATGGGAATTCAACAAGATGAAGGATGGAGATGTATTTAAGATAGAATAAAATAAGGAGTGAGATAAAACTAGATGTGAAGTGTTGAGGATAAATGCTCTTCAAATCTAGTTTTATCTCACTCCTTATTTTATTCTATCTTAAATTGAACAATTTTTGTATTTATTAAAATTATGTATTTGATTGTTAAACTTTTTATGATTAAACTTGAACTCTACTTCATGTGTGACTAGACTTATTTTCTAAGGTAATGATTTAATTTATTGGAATTATCTATTTTTTGATATTTTGTTATTTTTTATTTGATATTCTGTATTAAATACTTATCATGATGCTTAATACTTTTAAATATCTGACTAATATTTAAATGAATTGTGAACTAATATGAATTGAGAGGTAATTATTAGGTGTACATCATAAATACCGTAAATTGTATGTTAGACAGAGATGTACTAATATGATTTACATAGTTTAATTCAAAATTACCATTAATCGTAATGCATTCTTACTTAATCAAATTTACATAGAGATATAGTAAATTTTTAGATGTAGAGTAGTTTCGATTAATCTTAAAAAGGACTATCGAATATGATAGAATAATTAACTGACAATAATAGTATTAAATCAAAATAACGTCAATAGAAGAATTGGATGCAACTAATTAAGATAAAATCATTGACCCTAGATTTTTCCATTAATTGAATCTTTTAATCAGTTTGCTAAGTAGTTAATTTTGTTTATTTTAATTTCTCATTCAAATTGATAATCGATTCTTCAGATAAATTCAAAATTAATTAACTTTAGTACTTAATTGATTGCATTTCTCATGGGATTAATATTCTCTTATCACTGTATTATTTGTTATTATCTCGTGTACTTGCGGGTATTACGTGCACATTGCACAAATCACACAACAAAATATAGTAAGGTGGGAATTTCGAGGAAGACAATATGATTGATAGCATGTTGTTCTAATATAAAATTAATAAATTGTACATAAATTTTATAATATTCAAAAAAAGAAATGGAACTTGTCAAATATCTCACTAGAGTTTAAGATAAAGATAAATACCTCCTAGAGTTTGGGATATAGATCTGGACTGGATCCTCTTTTGGTCGCTCAACGATCCATTGACACATATTCTAAGTTAAAATGGAGGGTTGACATTTGATTTTAATAAATTTTACCCATCTACTGCAGTCAATGAAAGGAAAAAAGAAAGCAAAAACAAATCCAACGAATCACTAGCCCCAGCCTGCCTGCTGCTACCACCCTCTATCTCTTCTTCTACGAGTATCTCACCAACGACTATGACTCCTCCATTCTCATCTCATCTATATCCCTCAACAAAGCCGAATACGATGTAGACACCAACCTCTCCCTTGTCAGCGATGCATTCGATGTCATGAGTAGTGCGAACTTGATCAGAATGAGCAAAGCTTTCACGTTTGTAGAGTGGGCAGAGCTAGATCTTAAGAATCATCTAGAATCACCAAGATTTGGTTTGAGATAATCAAAATTAATTAATTAATTTTAGGATTAGATTTTTTTTACCTTTCAACACAATAAATTATGGTGATTAATAGAAAAATTTTTTCAAATGTAATCTCATTCCTTCATTAATGTCAAGTGTCAAGAAATTTTTGAAAGTCTAGAATACGAAAGACCAGGATGAAATCTTGATGCTACAGACATACCCCTGAAGTAATGACATTTGCATATAGACATGATACAAATAACCTTTATAAAATTAAAAAATTAATACCATAGCCATCAAAAAGCATCTTGAAACAAAAAAAAAAAAAAAAAAAACATTTTATAATATTTATGGAGAGAATTTTTACTTTGTCTTTTTCATCTTTAAATCCTTAGCACAAGCGATAAAGCTTGTTTAAATGAACTTTAGGTTGAATTTTCTAATTTTGTCTTATATTTTCAAAATTGATTTTTTTATGATAATGTAAATCAAAATCTTAGTAAATTTTATAAAATTTTAAATTCTTCTCAAATATTTCTTTAAAACTCTTCAAAATCTTTTAACGATTCATTTTAACTAAATTTTGTTAATAATACTTTAAATTTTCAATTCATTTAATATGATAAAAAATTAAATCTCTAACTTTTAACAAGAACTAAATTTTTATAGGTTAATTAATCAATAATATTGATACTTTTCAGTGTTATTTTATTAAAAAATAATGAGATGGGAAGTGCCTAAATTACATGTTTCGATAAAATGTGCAATTTTCTAGTTCTAAGATATTTTTTAATGGCTAGGTAATTACATTATTTATTTTTAAATGTCATGATGTATTATTGATACGGTAAATTTGGACATTTTATAAGTCTTTATATTATAAGTGGTAGAACAGTTATTTTGCTTAAAATTGGCAGATTGAACCCATGAAAAGTTAAGTTGAAGAAGGTATGTGTCTATTTGTCAGGGGTATCTATTTATCTCCAAACTCTAGGGATACGTGTCTTTGGCTTAAACTCCATAGGGGGATATTTGTCATTTTATTTAATATTATAATTGGTATCAAAATCTATTTATTGGCAGATTTAACCCATGAAAAGTTAAGTTCAAGAAGGTATGTGTCTATTTGTCAGGGGTATCTATTTATCTCCAAACTCTAAGGATACGTGTCTTTGGCTTAAACTCTATAGGGGGATATTTGTCATTTTATTTAATATTATAATTGGAGTCTAGAGTCTTTTTTGTAAGACATTTATTGGTAGGCTTTTTTTAATTATTAAAATTTATATGTACAATTTATTAATATTACATAAAAAAATCTATCAGAAATACTTGTAATCTTTTTTAAATTTCACAAATTACATATACAATCTATTGATATTATAGAAAACCTAGCTATATTACATTGAAAATTTATTAGGACGCCTATAAAAATTTGCAACCAATGTACATTTATTTATATTACATTAAAAATTTAGCGGGAGTTGGAAGTCTTAATCGAATATAGTTTCCTATCACTTATTAAAATCTACACTCAATTTAAATAAAATCTATCACCCTTTTTTTTTTTTGGAAGAAAATTTCCTCTACTTGCATTTTAGTGAAATTGTCCTCTTTCTCTTCATTTGAAAGGCAAGGTACCAACCACCTCTTTATACACTAAAGAGTTGATGAACCATCTACCATATTTCACCATATATGCATAGATATTTAGAATACACTATTATCAGTAGGTACATTTGCTTTTAATTAGATTAAGTAAATTATAAGTTTATTAGTACAACATTAATATGAGTATAAAAATAAAATAATTTAAATATAACAAATTAAAATTCTATCCAAAAATTAATTAAATACAACATTATGCAATAATAGATTGATTAAACACAACATTAATAATAACTGTCAATTGAATTAATTTATTAATTAAGGATTGAATCCATACTAAACACTAAATTGAAGAAAACAATATGCAAATGGAAAAAAAATTAATTAAAAAAATTATTGGAGTCAATTATGATTACAAGCTCTATCTAGTAAATATAAATGAAGGTGAGTTTTTCCAATCTCGCTCGGCCAAGTAATTAACAAATAACGTGTTTTCCCGTCATTAGTCCTAAATACGTTATCTTTATAAGAATGGTGTGCCTTAAGATAGATCATCTTCACTAAATGGAAATTAAAATGTTGGTTTTTTGAGGTTGATGGAAGAAAAGGAAAGGTGAAATGTGAGTGGGAGAGAGAAATGAAAGTTCTAATTGATTAAAATGTTTGGCTTTTTTATTATTATTTTGTTCTTACATACTTTCACAACATGCATGGCTATTTATAGCCATCTTGCCTCCTAAACCAATGATTAAAATTATATCTAATCTAATAATTATAAAAAATCTTTTAGAAATATCTTTAATAATATCTAAAAATATTTATAATAAATATTTAGATATTTGTTACAATTATCTACATATTTCTTGATTTTATTACAAGTTACATTATTTTATTTTATGATATTTTTTTCTAAAGATTATCTTATTAATTTATCTAGATTTTTCTTTTTAAATATTTTAGATTTTTTCTTAGATTTTTCTAGATTAACTTTTAACACCCCTTTAATCTAGAAAAATCATATACTCCAAGCATTTCTCTGAACTTGATAAATTTCTCGATCAGAATTAGGTTAATGAAAATATTTGCTAGCTACTCTCCAGTCTTGCAAAATTCTAACTTAATCTTATTTTTCTCCATGAGCTCTCGAACGAAGTGATGTCAAATCTCGATTTGTTTTGTGCGGTTGTGGAATATTGGATTTTTTTCATAGCTATTGCAAATATTGTCACAATAAATTTTGGTTGGTGCCTCGATGCTTTGCTACAAGTCCTTTAAAATCCTTTTTAGTCATACTGCTTCTACTGACGAAAGTGCTACGGTCTTCGATGCCTATGACATGACTTTTGATCCTAAAAGAAACACATATCCACTTATGCTCTTGCAATCGTTGACACTACCTACCCAATCACTGTTGGTGTAGCCTATTAAATTGGAATCACTTTCAGATCTGTATAAAATGCCAAAGGACTTAGTTCCCTTGACATATCTTAAAATCCTTTTCGTAACAATAAAATGTGCTTTGATGGACTTATGCATGAATCTGGAAACGATGTTGACTACGTAAATTATGTCTGACCTTATGTGTGTCGAATAAATCAATGAACCAACAAGGCTTTGATAAATTGTCTCGTCCACTTTCTCTTTTCCATCTTCTCATGATAGCTTCTCATTCAACGCAATTGGTGTTGCTAGCGGCTTGCAATCTTTTATGTGGAATTTCTTCAATGAATCATCTACTACTTTTCTTGAGAAGTGAATATCTTTTTGGGCCTTTGTTTAACTTGCATAACAAGAAAGTACTTCATGAGACCAAGATCAATCATCTTGTACTCTTGCATCATGCTCTTTTTGAAATCTTCGATCATCCTTGCATCGGTGTCGGTGTATATTAAGTCGTCGACATACAAGCGTGGGATGAGAAAATGATTTCCTTGCGTCTACACGTATAAGGATGGCTCACTTGAGGTTTTGTAGAATCCATGATCAAGAAAATATTTGTCAATTTTGTTGTTCCATGCACAAGGGGCTTGTTTAAGTTCATAAAGTGCTTTCTTTAAGAGATATACTTTGTCTTCTTTGCCTTGAATCTTATACCCTTATAGCTGCTCCACGTAGACTTCCTCTTCAATTTCTTCATTGAGAAAGGCTGACTTCACGTCTAATTGATAAACTGGCAACATCAATTGTGGGTATAGGCAATGTAGCCAAAAATTTGAAATGGTCAACTTTTGGCTTTTTCTTGAACTAAGCTTCATAAAGAGCCATATTTTTCGTAGCTTTTGTAGGGGATCTATTAAGAATATATATGATTGTATTAACAGGCTCAGCGCATAAATATTTTCGCAAATTTTTTGTGTGAAGCATGGTATGTGCCATCTTGACAATTGTTCTATTTTTTCTTTTGGCGACACTATTTTGTTATGGTGTACGTCGAACAGTAAGCTCTTTCTTAATACCATACTCTTTACAAAAATTAATAAATCTTTGATCAGTAATTTCTCCCCCACGATTAGTTCTTAAAATTTTTGGAGAATGCTCACTTTGTCTTTCAACAAGGGCTTTCAATTGAATAATATAATTTTTGCTTAATAAAATAAGCCCACATCATACGAGTAAAATCATCAGCAAATAACAAAAAATATCTTTTGCCACCAAGTGGAGGGGTTCTTGAAGGACCCCAAATGTTAGCATGCACCAATTTAAGTGGAGTTCCAACTCTCCAGGATGCCTCTGGAAATGGCAATCTATGCATTTTGCCATAAATGCATCCTTCATATATTTTATTTTCAAGAGAAATATATGGTAGCCTATTCACCATTTCTTTTTATTTCAATAATTTAAGGCCTTGAAAGTTTAAATGGCCATATCTTAAATGACATAATATGGAATCATCCACATTTTCACATTTTAAAGCATATTTTTGTCCAAATGGCATCATTAAAGGAAAAACTTTATTAAGGGGCATTTTGATAATAGTTATAAGTTGCTGCTTTTTTTTGTCAATTACGAGGCATTTATGAGCATCAAAATTAAGATTATAGCCTCTTTGAATTAATTGCCCCATACTTAATAAATTTTGTGTAAGGCCCAAAACATAAAAAGCATCGTGTATATATTTTTCATTACCATCTTTAGTTTTGATGGCAATAATGCCTTTTCCTTCAACATTTTGAATTTTTCCATTACCAAGTATAACTTGGGATTTTATTTTTTCATTCAAGGAAACAAAGCAACTTTTGTTGCTTGCTATGTGTTTTGAACAACCACTATCTAAATACCATATATCTCTTGATTCTTGATGAACAGAATAAGTCGAATAAAATAATTGATCAAGGAATTCATTCTTGTCAGTAAAATGAGCTTCTTGTTTTTGTGGCCACCAACAATCGTTTTCAAAATGATTATGCCTTTTGCATCTTTTGCATTTAAACTAGCAATCTTTTGTATCATGAATATTTTTCTTGCATAAATTCAATAGGAACTATAATTTTCTTTATTGTTGCCTTGGTTTTTGTAATTTCCTGTCCCTCTTCCATGGTTAGTGAATGTTCCTCTATCATTATTGGAGATATTTATTCTTTATTGAAAATTTTGCTCTAAAGGTTTATCAAATTTTTGCATTCTCTCCTCACATGCTATGAGGGTTTCCATTAATTCTTCTGGAGTAAGTTTTGACGATTCCAAAGATATTTTTATAGCAGCCACTACATAATCAAATTTAGAAGGAAAGCTTCTTAAGATTTTCATATAATCCTTATCTTCTATCGTATCTCCATAGCTTTTAATTTGATTTATAATAATGAAGATACGAGAGAAGAATGCGTGAATTGATTATCCTTCATTGTTAAAGCATCAAAATTTCTCCATAAAGATTGAAGTTTGATGGAAATTACCTTATCTAAGCCCTTGAATTTACTCTCCAAGATCTTTCATGCCTCTTTTTATGTCTTTGCTAGCATCATGTTTGGAAAGATTGCTGAGTCAACTACTTGTTGCAGGAAGTAAAGCCTTTGCATTCTTTTGCTTGTTTTACTTATACTCTTTTTGTTTTGCAGCCGACCATTGCGATAGCTCCTCTTAATCTGCTGAAAAATTGATATTCTTCTTCTACTAATTCCGACAAATCTTGTGAGATTAGTAGTGCTCTCATTTGAATGCTCCAAAAATCTTGAACACTTCCTTAAAATATTGGAATGGACGTTTGGGTATAATTAATTATTGGAATAGGGGAAGTAAAGGCCATGATGATGATTTTGGATTGAAAGTATGGTGGGTGGATCAAATGTGCTCTGATACCACTATTGGTATTTTGAGGTTTATAGAAGAAAAGGAAAGGTGAAATGTGAGTGGGAGAGAGAAATGAAAGTTATAATTGATTAAAATGTTTGGCTTATTATTATTGTTGTTGTTCTTACATACTTTCACAACATGCATGGCTATTTATAGTTATCTTCCCTTCTAAACCAACAGCTAAGATTACATTTAATCTAACGATTATAAAACTTTTTCTAAAAATATCCTTAATAATATTTAGATATTATTATAAATATCTAAATATTTGATACAATTATCTAGATATTTTTTTTATTTTATTACAAGTTACATTATTTTATTCTATGATATTTTAGACTAAAGATTATCTTATTCATTTATTTAGATTTTTTTTTACTAATATGTTAGATTCTTTCCATAGATTTTTCCAGATTATTTTTTAACATAAAATACACAAAAGCCTTTTTTTCCTTTTTCAATATTATGAATTATATGCATAATTTATTAATATTACATTGAAATTTACAGAAGCTGGGTGTTTTTATTGTAATAAATCTATCACAAGTTGAAATTTATTTTAATATTATAAATTACATAGATAATCTACCGATCTTACATCTCAAAAATCTATTGAGATACCCGCATAAATCTATAACTAATGTACATTTATGTAAATTACATGGGCAATATAGTGAGAACCGAGAGTCTTAATCAAATTTAATTAGTTTATTGTTGTGTGTTGAAATTTACACCCAATTTAGGTGAGTCTTGGTCCACCTTTTTTTTTAGAAGAAAATAAACCTCTACTTATTTTTTGTTAAACCTGAACATCTATCCTCCACATTTTTTTTGGGATAAAAATTGGCCTTCTCTTGTATTTGCATGTTATCCTCTATTTGGAGGGCAATGATACCCAGTCGCATTACTCATACTAAGGTTTAGATGAACCACCTGCATTTCACTATATGTGCGAAAAATATTTAAAGTGTGCTATAAATATCAGCAAGTACATGCATTTATAATTAGATTACATAAGTTATAAGTATAATACTACAACATTCACTGCTTATTACTAAATTAGGAATTGCGAATATAATACACACATCAACGCAATTGTATATAAAAATAAGGGATATTGAATCTCTGCTAAATACCAAATTCACGGAAATTATATGAAAAGGAGAAAAAAAAATATGATATTGGAGTCAATGATATATACAAGCAAATAATTAATGAACAACGAGTTATTCAAGCCATTATTGTTGTACCTGTTATCATTAAAATGACGTTGTGTTTTAAGTTAGCTTAATTTTAGTGAATGGAAAATAGATTGCACTAAAATATATATATTTTTTAAATATTATAAATTATTTATAATTATAGAGAATCATATTAGAATTTACAGGGTTGAGAGTCTTTTTAATATATTATAAATTATATATATAATTTATTGATATTACAATAAAGA
Source organism: Azadirachta indica (assembly GCA_022749755.1). Lineage (NCBI taxonomy): Eukaryota > Viridiplantae > Streptophyta > Magnoliopsida > Sapindales > Meliaceae > Azadirachta > Azadirachta indica. Next base: position 2,704,050 of record CM040447.1, read on the forward strand.
TCTATCAACTAGAGTCTTTTTTGAATATTACAAATGATAGATATAATTTATCAATATTATATTAAAAATTTATCCATATGCTTATAAAATTTTATACCTAATGTACAACTTTCAATATTACAATTGAAATATAACAAGAAACCCGTAAAAATTTGTATCTAATGTACATCTGCGGATATTATAGCCTAGCATCACATGTGAAAAACTCCACCCATTTTGGGTGAAATTTATCTCTGTTTATTATTATTTTTTTTTTTAAAAAAAAAGAAGCCTTCCACTTGTTTTTGAAAGAAATTGAATCTCTACCATCCATTTAAAGGGTAAGAGTACCAACCACTTGCATGCCTAAACTTTTGATGATCCACATGTTATATTTTATCAACAGGTAGATGTATTTATAATTAGATTAATAAATTTATAAGTTTAATAATACAAACATTCACTTCTCATTATTAAATTATAATTAGAAAATACAAGATAGACATTAACGGAATTATGAAAACACAAAATTATAATTTAGATACAGTAAATTAATATTTTATCCAAAATTTATATAATAATAGGTTGATTAAATATAAGACTAGCTAATAATAACTATCAATTTATTAATCTATTGAGAATTGCATTCCCCTAAACACCAAATGGACGGAAATAATGTGCTAAAGCAAGAAAAAAAATTATTGTAGTCAATGATATACAAGCTGTTTCTAGCGAATAGGAACGAGGGGCGAGTTTTTCCAAGCTCTCTATATGAACAAGTTTTTCCAATCTCTCTCTATATACGAAAAACGAGTTTTTTCAACCATTAGTCCTAAACACGTTATCATTGAAATTATACTATACGTGCTTTTAGATAGGTCATTTTCAGTGAATGGAATTAGAATACATTAAACTCTTTTCTCTAAAGTATTAAAAATTATATATATAATTTTTTAATATTACATCCGAATTTAGTAGGAGTCGAGGGACTTTCTATAATAAATTTATCAGGAGTTTGAAATTTTTTCTAAATATTACAAATTAAATGTATAATTTATTGATATTGTATAAAAAATTTATCACAATGCCTACAAAAATCTGTATCCATTATACATCTATTGATATTATATTCGATATCTTGTTGGAATTAAGAATTTTAATTGAATCTAGTCTGCTCATAAAAATTTACATCTAATTTGTATGAAATATGCCTATGTTGTTGTTAATTTGACGGAAAATTTATTTCCACTTGTAATTAGAAGAAATTAAACCTGTTTCTTATACTTAGAGGATAAGGGTATCAATACTGAAGGATGGTAATCAGACTAAAGTCTTTGTGAACAATCATCTTAGTGAAGGATCATTGGCGCGCTAAAGTCCATGAGGTTTGGAAAAAGTAACTTAGATAAAAAGTCTACAATTGAGCCCACTATTTTTTTTTTTTTTACTGCACTGGAAAATATACTTCATATGATTTTATAGCAACATAAACAACTTGATAATAACCGAAAAAATAAAATAAAATAACTATTTGGGATATGCATCTATAAGAGAATAAAAATACAAAATTAATCATATGCATCAATCAATCTTCCGCAAAGCTATTCATCATCCTCAAAAACATACCATTTTGACTCTTTAACTCTCTTACCATCTCATAGTTAGTAAGGGTTAGAAGAGCCTCAACTCCTTAACTAAGATTAAGATACCATTTATCAATCTTCTCTAGAAGTTCTTTATCCTCAAAAATATACCATTGTGAATCTGACTCTCTTACAAGATCACAGTTAGTATAGAGTTTCAACATTTTCTATTTGTTGGCAAACTTGCTTTAATTTTGCAAATTCTTTTGTCATTTTAAGCTTATTTTGGGTTTTTGACTTCATACATTCTACGCACTAGAATCAGTGTAACGAACTTAAAAAATCAGATATTGAACAAATAGAGATAGTGTAATATGCAATTTGCAGTAGCTACAAGCATTATGTGTAGCATAATGCTCCATGGCTATTGTCGGTTCAATGGCCTATTGTAAGCACGGAATCAATGGCGGACCTGGTGTGAGCAAAGCTATTTCTATTTCCTGCAATCTCACTCTCTGAAGCTTCATTAGTCTCTGAGAATAAACTTATTATGACACCTTCAGGTGGTATATCCGGTAAAGTAACTTCCCCATCTAGGTACTGCATCACTTGCCTCATGCTAGGCCTGGCTGCTGGGTTTGGATGGGAACAAAATAGGCCGAGTAACAGAACCGACTCCTTTTGCTCCTCCGCATACAGACTTTCCAGTCTCGAATCATTTGATTCGAGAATAGCTCCTCTTTTTCAATAACCAGTAACCCAATCAACCAAATTTGCTGCTTCGGTCAATCCCTCTTGTTCTATAGGCCTCCTTCCACAAGCCACCTCGATCATAAAAACCCCAAATGCGTATACATCTGCGCTGGTACTTGCCTTTCCTGATCTCAAGAGTTCTGGAGCCACGTAACCAAAAGTTCCTACCAACTTAGTGCTCTAGAGGGTGCCATCATGATCATATAACCTAGCAAGGCCAAAATCTCCCAACTTTCCGTTAAGATCCTTGTCTAAAAGAATATTAGCTGGTTTTATGTCTCTTTGTAGAACAACTTGTTCCCAATCTTCAAGGAGGTAAAGTAGGCCAGAAGCTACTCCTTTGATAATTCGAAATCGTTGAAACCAGTTAAGGCTTGTTTCTGTATTTTTGTGTAAAATTTTTTCAAGGCTCTAAAAGAATATAGTGATGTAAGAGATGCAGACATTGAAGAAGGTCGGAAGTAGTACGCTTTTTTCTCAAAACAGAGAGGTCTTATCTAGTGTCCTGAGATGAAGATACCTTCGAGTGAAACGAGACAAAGGGTTGCTTGATTGTCGGATGGAAAAATTCAATATTCGATTGTTTTAGGATGATTTATTGTTTCTTTTGACATGGGTTTTCGGATTAACTATTGCCGTATTACTGTTAATTTGGTACTATGTCTCTTACTTCGGCATAATTCAAACTGCCAATGGGCCATGGATGAGAGATTATTCTAACGCAGAGACATTCAATATCTGTCTGCTTTTGCTTTTAACGCGAATCATATATTCAAGATGATACAGAAAAAATTAAAACAACTAATGTAAAAGCGAAATACTATGAATATTTAAGAATAAAGAGTTTTTAAAAAGAAATAAATAGACCACAAGAGAAATAATTTAAGAAAATTATTGATTATTTGACCACAAGAGAAAGATTAACAATAAAGGCATTGTCATTGATCTTCTACAGAATGCGAAATGGCTCAATTTTCTTCTGCTTCAACTTGTTGAATTGTCTTGAGGAAAATTGGACCATCACTTTATCTCCTAAATCAAAGGTCTTCTCCAGTCTTTTATTTTTGTCCGCAACTGTCGCCTTTAATTTCTTTCAACTTTGTCATGAAAAGTGTAATTTGTAACTGGGTCTCTTACTTCGGCCTAATTAATTCATATCTGGCTCTTTATTTGCCTAATGTTTTCTCTGCTTACGTTTGTGATGTTATTATTGTTAGGAACCATCTAATTTTCTTTGAGATATTTAAACATTATTCTACATTCATTAATATTTTTTTTAATAGTTAAAGATTCAATTTATCGTTTTTTCCATTAAAAACAATTCATCTTTGTTAATCATGTTAAAATAATAAGAAATATGGTTTATAATGCTGTAAGCACTTCTATTTTTATTTCATAGTAATAATAATGATATTAGCATATTGATGGTAAAAATGAGGTTTTATTTTAAATATTTCACAATTTTCAGTTTGTCGATAAATAGTCAAAATGGAAGGAATTAGTGTAATACAGGAAATATGTATTAATTTTCACAAATATTCTCTTTATTCTGTTTGTATGTGATTTGCATAAATTTTAAGGCAAGTATATGAAAATATCTTATTTGAAGTTATACATGAATTTCTTATTTCTTATAGATTTTCTTGACCATAACATTAATCACGTTGAGCGTGAAAAATGTTTCATCTTAACTAAGAAATTTTAAAATAACATTAGTAATTATTCATCTTTTTTTTCCAAAGTGAAAATGAGTGTTCGACTTACTGATGGGCCATGGATGAAATTACTCTAATGAGAAAAATTCATCTTTCCCTTTCAACCACCAAGTGTATAAAGATAACGTAGATACATTAATATCTATCTGGTTTGGGTTTTCACATGAACAGTATACTCAAAATGATGCAGAAAAAATTAAAACAAAAAATATCAACTTTTAATGCATAAGGGACACTAGTTACATGTTAGTCTCGGGTAGGTTCTTAATACTCAAGAATAAAAGGTTTTAAAAGAGAGATAAATAGATTACAACGGAAATTTATTAAAAAAATTGCTGATTACGTGACTAAAATTAATGAATAATCGGCTTTTTAATTCTAGTATTTATTCTAATGTAAAAAAAAAAAATTCCTTATGAGTAAATTATTTATCTATGAATTAATAAGTTAAATCTTAGATAAACTAAATAATATGAAATAAGAATGATAATAAAGTAAGAGTTATTAATAATTATAATACTATAACTATCATAGTACTATAATCCAAACAAATTTTGAGCATTGAGGGTCTTTGAGATGCTGTAATCGCTAGAAAGATTAACAACAAAGGCATTATCATTGATCTTCTGTAGAATGCGACGTGGCCCAATTTTCTTCAGATTCAGCTTATTGTATTCTCCTATATATGGAAAACATTTCTTTACATAATGAACCATCAATTGATCTCATAAATCGAAGGTCTTAAATCATTGATTTTCGTCGGTAGTTTCCTTGCATTTGGCAGCTGCCTCCTTTAATTTCTTCTTAATTTTATCATAAATAGTGGTTATTTTTGTCTATCATATGGCCAACAATAATAATGCTCATTCTAGGATACTTTGGTAGATGGACGACATCTAATGTATGCAAAGGCGATCGTATATAAAGGATCTCAATTAGTCTTTGAAGAATTGTTAAGAAACTTTAGCGCTTGATGATCTTTTAGGATAAGATAAGGCTGTTATATTGTAAAGTGTGAATAATTACATATAATTCTTGCTCCTATACTAAACTTTTAACTAAAATATGTTATAGCTCTTTCTTTATTTGATAAAATAGACCTAACTCTAACTCTCAGGACATCACAATCAACTTCAAGTAGTAGTTAGTCTTTCTTTTAAAACTAGGAAACTTAGCTCAACTTTATTATAGACCAAACTAGTTGCTTATATTTAAGATAGTCATCAATGGAGCAACAAGAGTACTCAAATCTTTAATAGAACGCCAATAAAATGTAGCAAGCATGTGAAAATTGCAACATCTCTAGTATTCTTAAATGCTGGTCGTTCTTCTATAGCCTTCACTTTAGTCTCAATAATCTTGATACCCTTAACACCCACATTAAATCCCAAAAGATCAAACTATCGATTTATTCTCAAGTTAACCAACAATATATTCTCTTGCAAAGCTGTGGACACCGTTCAAAGATATTGTAGATGTTTTTCTTGGCTAAGATTGCAGAACAAGATATTGTCAAAGTAAACAATAAGCTGACAAATGGTTAGAACTTTATTTGGGTTCAAATCCCACTAAGAGATCCATTTGCCAATGAAATATTCCGATACATGGTTCATTAGCCCTATGAAATTGCTTGGTGCATTGGATAGTCCGAAACAAATAACTAACCATTCATATAGTCCTTCTCAAGTTTTAAATGCAGTGTTCCATTCATCATTAGGTGACAACATTTTGGATTACACTATAATGATCGCTTATAATCTGAGTTTTGATTCCCTAAATCTTTATTCATGAAGGTGACAACATATTTGTTATCTCCAAGTAGATGCAGTTAATTTGGATTTCGATGGCATAACATTTAGGACTGTACTGTGCTGAGGTTTAGTGAAGGCCTTAGTGGCTGCCCTCCTAATTTCTGGATTATAATCTAGTTGGTCAGAAAGAAATTTGAATTTTGATTACTTCTTAGTGCCTTGACCATAACGACCTGTCGTTCAATAGTTAGTGCCTTGCAATTGTTTTCTCTAAATACCTATCATGTTAAGGGTAATATCTAGTATGATTATTCTGACTACTGAAGGTACTTTTATACTAGTGTCTTTTAGTTGTACTATATCTAACTCTACTACTATTGCAATGGCTGCCTTGTTATATCATGATAGTAGATTGGTTTACCATTTTTCCTCATGAGTATAATATAAATACTCCCTCCACAAACTTGTCCTAAATAAGTTTTTGGATATGCATTCACTTGCACCACAATTTATGGCTCGGTGTATGGAATTGTGGGCTCCATTTTTTAGTTCTAAGAACTCTTTCTTGTGAAAGTAGATTTTAGGACATCATCTTCTATCCATCTATTAAGTATACAATGGAATTGATTATATATCATCATAAAGGATAGGTTGTTCTGATGGTATTTCCTTTCATAGTCACTTATCGAATCAATTGGTCTTATTGTTGTTATGCAAGTTGATATGCTTTCCACATGTCTTTCAGGTTATTCCACTAATGGATATATTGATAGAGAGAGATGTCTTTCGAACTGTTTCAATAAGTTTATGAAGTATGTGGTAAGGTTTGGATTTTTGAAGAAGACAATATGATTGGTAGTATGTTGTTCCATGTAATATTAGTAAATTATCTATAAATTTTATAATATTCAAAAAAAAGAAAGAAAAATTGATAGATATCTCACTAGAATTTAAGATAAAGGCAAATACTCCTTAGAGCTTAGGAATAAAGACGTGGACTAGGATCCCCTTTTGTCTCTCAAGGATCCATTGACACATAATGTAAGTTAAAATGGAGGGGTCAAATTTTATTTTAATAAATTTAACCCATCCATCGCATTCAGTGAAGAATCCAACAAATCACCAGCCCCAACCTTTCCTCTGCCGCCACCCTCCATCTCTTTTTACATGACTGTCTCGCCAACAACTATGACTCCTCCATTCTCATCTCATCCATGTCTCTCAACAAAGCTGAATGCGATGTAGACATCAACCTCTCCCTCCGCAACGATGCGTTTGATGTCATAGGTAGTGCAAACTTGATCAAAATAAGCAAAGCTTTCACGTTTGTAGAGTGGGTGAGGCTGGATCTTAAGAAGCTTCTAACACCATCAGTATTTGATTTAGGATTATCAAAGTTAATTAATTAATTAATTAGAATACATTAAACTCTTTTCTCTACAAGTATAAAAATTAGAAAATTTATTAAAAATGACCTAGTTTTGGGCAACATTTTCATGAATGTCTACTGTTCAAAATTTGTTTAAAAAAAGACTAATTCGATTTTTTTGAACCGAAATACCCTTGCTTGAAAGTGTACGTTGGTCATTTTTGAACACTTTTTATAAGAATATTTTGCTTCAAAAAAATTTAAGTTGTTTATTTTTAAAATATATTTTGAATAGTGGTTATTTTAAAAAAATTACATTTAAAAGTTGGTTACTGTTAAAAACGCCCCTAAAAATTATTTATGCAACTTTTTATATTACATCTAAATTTAGTAGGAGTCAAGAGTTTTTCTGTAATAAACTTATTAAAAGTCAAAATTTTTTTAAAAATATTACAAATTAAACATATAATTTATGGACATTGCATAAAACTTTATCATAGTGCCCACAAAAATCTATACTTATTATACACCTATTGATATTATATTAGATATTTTGCTGAAATTGAGAATTTTAATTGAATTTAATCTGCAACTGCTTATAAAATTTTACATCCAATTTATATGAAATATGCCTATAATTATTGTTAATTTGACAAAAAATTTATTTCCACTTGCATTTAGAAGAAATTAAACCTCTTTCTTATACCTAGAGGAAAAAGGTATCCATGCTGAAGGATGGTAGGCAGGCTAAAGTCTTTATGAGCAATCATCTTACTGAAGGATTGTTGGCACACTTTTGGAAAAAGTACCTTAGATAAAAGGTCTATAATTGAGCCCACTTTTTTTTTAACCATACTGGAAAATATACTTCGTATGATTTTATAGCAACATAAACAACTTGATAATAACCAAAAAATAATAATAATAATAATAACTACTTGGGATATGCTTCTCTAAGAGAATACAAATACAAAATCAATCATGTGCATTAATCACTCTTCTCCAAAGCTCTTCGTCATCCTCAAAAACATATCATTTTGACTCTTAATTCTGTTACCATCTCATAGTTAGTAAGGCTTAGAAGAGTTTCAACTCCTTCACTGAGAATTAGATACCATTTATCAATCTTCTCTGGAAGTTCTTCATCCTCAAAAACATATCATTGTGAATCTAACTCTTTTACTAGATCACAGTTAGTGTGTATAGAGTTTCAAAACCATTGATTTGCTGTTATTAGGCTCAATTTTCTCATTTCTTTCCTTTAAAGTTGAGCAATCAGGTTAGTAACGCTATAACCATGTCTTTTTTGAAAAATAGAATATAAATCCTTAAAAGTTTGGTTTACTTTTAATAGATCAATTTTAATGTTTTCCAAAAATTAATACACATTATAGGTTCCATATTTTCTATTTGTTAGCATACTTGCTTTAATTTCTCAAATGCTTTTGACATTTTAAGCTTATTTTGGGTTTTTAACTTCATACATTCTATGCACTAGAATCAATGTAATGAACTTAAATAATCAGATATTGAACAGATAGATATAGTATGAATATGAAATTTGCAGTAGCTACGAGCATTATGTGTATCACAATGCTCCATGGCAATTGTTGGTTCAACGGCCGACTGTGAGCACCGAATCCATGGTGGATCGGGTGTGAGCAGAACTATTGCTATTTCCGGTAATCTCACCCTCTGAAGCTTCGTTAGTCTCTGAGAATAGACCTATTACGACACCTTCAGGTGGTATATCCGGTAACGTAACTTCACCATCTAGATACTGCATCACTTGCCTCATGCTAGGTCTGGCTGCTGGGTTTTGGTGGGAACAAAACAGGCCAAGTTTCAGAACCAACTCCATTTGCTCCTCCGCATATAGACCTTCCAGCCTCGGATCACTTGATTGAAGAATAGCTCCTCTTTTCCAGTAACCAGTAACCCAATCGACCAAATTTATTGCCTCGGTCAATCCCTCTTGTTCTATAGGCTTCCTTCCACAAGCCACCTCTAGCATAAAAACCCCAAATGCATATACATCTGTGCTGGTACTTGCCTTTCCATTTCTGACGAGTTCTGGAGCGATATAACCAAAAGTTCCTACCAATTTGGTGGTTTGCAGGGTGCTACCATGATCATATAACCTAGCAAGGCCAAAATCTCCTAACTTTCCGTTAAGATCGTTGTCTAAAAGAACATTAGCTGGTTTAATGTCTCTATGTAGGACAACTTGTTCCCAATCTTCATGGAGGTAAAGTAGACCAGAAGCTACTCCTCTGATAATTCGAAATCGTTGAAACCAATTAAGGCTTGGTTTTGTCGTTGTGTGTAAAATTTTGTCGAGGCTTCCATTAGGCATATAATCGTAGACCAATAGAAACTCTGTCTTCCGCCTACAATAGCCGCGGAGTTTCACCAAGTTCCTATGCCTTAGCCTTCCCATGCTTACAACCTCAGCTACAAATTCCTTTATCCCTTGTTTCGAATCATGGGAGACCTTTTTTACCGCAATTTTCTCATTAGAAGAAAGAACTCCTTTATAAACCTTTCCAAAACCGCCATTTCCAATAACTTCGTTGTCTTTGAAACCTTTGGTAGCTTTGTAGAGATTCTTATACAAGAACCTCTGTGGTCCATATTCTCTCTCCCAGTCTTCATAGATTTCTCCATATTTCTTCCTCTTCACAAAATAAACCGCTGCAAGGATTGTTATCAGCACAACAAATATTGCTAAAATCAAAACAATAAATAGAGGTTTCAAAACAGCTTTTGATGGTGGCCGCCGCGAAAGGAGAGGGAAGGGAATTGAAGGAAGCTTGGAAATATTAAGGCTCTCTGCTTGTCCACTTTTGTTGAAACTCCATCCCAGAACATAGTGGCCACTTACAAGTATACCAGTTGATGCAGAGAAACCAACGTACATACTATTTAAAAGAATTTGAGAAAGATCAAGGTTTGCAGACAAGAGTGGCCTTTTTGGTCTTGGGATTGTGATTGGTGCTAGAGTTACGTTGAGTAACTTTTCTACTCCATCATATTCTATCCAAATCTGAATGGGATTTCCACTTTTTAGGGATAAGCTTTTAAACTTCCCGTCTATATCCGAAAAATAAGCTGCTGGAGCAGATACATTGGATATGATGCTGTTCACATCGATTCCCACATGGTTTCCATCTATGTCATTGAATCCAGGGCTTTGTACAGTATCAAGCTCAATGGCCAAGATATGGTTGGTAGCTGGGCCATTGTTTGACAGATTGAAGATTCCCAAATGTGAACCTGCAAGAGCTTGTCTGAAGTCAGTAGACGGTGAGATGACAAAAGCCATGCCGTTGCCGCCAGAATTAAGCCCTCCTCCTACAATAGCAAACACAAAAGTCGTGGAAAATGAAAGAGATCGAGGACAAGATGTGTTGAATTTTATTGGCGATGGATAGAAAGCATTGCCTTTTAGTAGCTGGCGATCGGAGCTGGTTAGCTGCAATAGACCATTGCTGCGAATTGATGCGATTCCGTGTCGTTGCAGTAGCGGTTTGACGTTGAAGTCGTGATAGATGAACTGGTTTTCATCTTGAGTCGAGGCCATGAAAATAAATGATACACTGAAAAATAAACAAAGATATAGCGATGTAAGAGGTGCAGACATTGAGAAAGGTCCGAAGCAGTCTGCTTTTTCTCAAAACATAGAGAGATTTTATCTTGTGATATTATATTTTATAACTTTATAACTCTTAATATAATGGGGGCAAGGTCTAGGCTTCACTAAACGTGTAAAAATCCGACGTACAAGATGTAATTTCAATTTTAATATTTTTGCATTAAAATTTAAAAATAAAATAAAATTTTAGTTTCAAAATAAATAAGGAACCATCATCCGAACCTCCCACAAGAAAGAAAAGAATTGCACTCGCTTTATTGGTCACTACCCCACTATTGATTGCTTGAAGTTTTAAGTAAAGCAAATACAAACAGCAAGAGCCTGGGCTTGTAATTTCTTATAACTTTGGTTGACGATAACATTAATCAGGTTGACCGTGGACAAGGGTTCATCTTGACTAAGAAAATAATATTAATTATTATTCATCTCTTTTCCAAAAGTAAAATGATTATTAATTATTATTCATCTCTTTTCCAAAAGTAAAATGATTATTTCAACTACGCGTGGGCCGTAGATGAGAGATTATTCTAACGAGGAAAATTCATGTTCCCCTTTCGACCGCCAAGCCTGGAAAGATAACGGAGGTACATGAATGGATACCTGGAAAGATAACGCAGATACATTAATGGATAACAGCTTCTTTTTTTTTTTTTTTTTTTAAAGAAATTTGATTAAAGAAAGAAAACTAGAACAAAGAAGTATTTTCAGTTGAAAAATCTTCCAGCCAGATAATAGCATTCTGAGAGCTTAAAGCAAACTTTGTTAAATTATGAGCAATTGAATTACGTGGCCTAGGAATATGTCTAACTTAATAGCTATCAGCTTTTACTTTTAAATTATAGTGAATATATGATACGTTCAAGATGACACAGAAAAAATTCAAACAAAAACTATCAACTTTTAATGTAGAAGCGATCTTAGCTACATGTTATTTTCGCATAAATCATTAATACTTAACAATAAAATGTTCTCAAAGAGAGATAAATAAATTACAAGAAAAATAATTTTTAAAAAAAAATTATTAATTATTTGATTTAATTTAATGAATTTAATTCTAGCATCTATCTTAATGTAAACAAAAATTTCTCATAAATATTTAATATTTATCTATGAATTAATAATCTAAATCTTAGATAAACTAAATAACACAAAATGAGAATCATAATAAGATAGGAATTATGAATAATTGTAAATACTATAAACTATTATAGTATGATATCCAAAATATAAATTTGTATTTATTATTTTGGCCCCTACAGGTTTCAGAACATTGCATTTTAACCTCTCCTCCCTCCCCCACTCCCCCTCAACATCAATCTTAGCTCCACCTATGCTCCTATGGAAAATATTTCTTTGCATAAACAAATCATCACTTGATCTCCTAAATCAACGGTCTTGAATCTTTTATTTTCATCAATAGTTCCCTTGCATTTTGCGATGGTCCTTAATTTCTTCTTAACTTTATCATGAAAAGTGGTTATTTTTGTCTAGCAAATAGCTAACAATAATAATGTTCATTCTAGAATTCTTGGGTAGGGAGACGAGATCTAATGTATGCAAAGGTGGTTGTATATAGATAATCTCATTAGTCTTTGAAGAATTGTTAAGAAACTTGAGTGTAAAGACTTCTTTAGTATTAATTGTCACTTTCTTTCTTATGTGTTTTTCAATACTCTTTGGAAAACGCGTGTAGAAGATGACTGGGGTTCTAATGTTTCAAAGTTATACTTTTGGTCTCTACGTCAAAATTTCGCTATTAACTGTTAATATTTTTTATGACCTTAGACTCAAAATTTTAATTGTTTACCACTAACCTAATTTAATCAATAATTAATTTTATATACACCATTTTATATACTATATAAACATTAGATTGATGACCAAATAAATAATGATGAAAATAAAATTATCTAATAAAATAAATAATTTAAATAAAAAAAAAAAAATTATTAAAACTTTTTATAAAAAAACTATTGCAAAAAATATAAAAAATAAACTCCTAAGACTATAATTCTTTTTAACATTAATTTTTAATTTTTAATTTTAACAAATAATTATTGAATAAATATATTTTTAAATTATAAAAATTTACGAAAAAAATTATTCATAATCACGTTTTACAAAACATTTTTCATAAATATGTTTTACAAGAAATTTAGGTTTTATTATTATTTTTAGTTAATTTTATTGGAAAAATTGTAAAAAAAATGAAAAGAAATAAACTTGTTTATATTTTATTTTTTATTTTGTTACATTTTTTATTATTTTTATTTAATTTTATTGTAAAAGTTTATTAAAAATGAAAAGAAATAAACTTATTTATATTTGATTTTATTGTAAAAATTAAAAAAATTTGAAAAGAATTAAATTTATTACATTATGAATTAAATTTTTCTATTCTTAGTAAATTATTTTAATTTGAAATTCCTTTTTATTAATTAATTTTATTCTAAATATTTGTTTGAGTGTTTGAAATTGATATTTATTTAGTTTTGTATTTATTATATGTTAACAATAAATAAATATATAGTGTGTCTAATTATTAATAATGATTGGTTTAGTTTAATGATTAAAATTTAAATTTTGAAAATTGAGGCCCTGAGTTAGAACTCCTCTAAGCACAAATATTTTATTTCTTCTTTTAAAAGAATTGAGTTGGACCAAGTTATGGTTTAAACCTAATTCAAAATTAGGTGACATAATCATTGTTGCTGTAGGGACAATAAGATCATTTGTACTTAAAAATTGAGTTTTCAGCATTAGTATTATGACAGTAGGGACCAAAACTATAATTTTAAAATATTATAGATATAAGTGATAATATCAAAATAAATCAGGGATAAAACAGGCATTTTTTCTAATGAAATATTGTAATACATGATTCAACGGCTCGAGAAATTGCTTGGTGCATTTAATTTGGATAGTTCAAAACGAATGGATAATCACTTATAAAGTCCTCAAGTTTAAGTGCAACGTTCCATTCTTCATTAGGTAACAACATTTTTTTATTGCACTATAATACTTATTTATAATCCGAGTATTGATGCCCACTATCTTTATGTGTGAAAGGTGACTACATATGTTATCACCAAGTAGATGTAATTACTTTGGATTTTAGTGGCACAACATTTAGGACTATAGTGTGCCGAGCTTTGGTAAAGGTCTTGGTGGGCTACCTTCCTTATTTCAAAGTTTGTAATCCAATTGGTCAAAAAACAAATTGAATTTTGGATTGCACAACAGTGCTTTGACCACAGTAACCTAGTGTTCGATATTTACTGGCATATGATTATTTTTTGTAAATCCCTCTCATGTTGTTTCCTTTTCGAAAATGATATCTAATATATGACTAAACTTGCTATTGAAGGTGCTTATGTTCTAGTGTCTATTTGTTCTACTATATCCAATTCCACTACTATGGCAACGGCTGCTCGCCTTGTTATATCATGACAATAGGTTGGTGTACCATTTGTCCTCCTAAGGATAATACAAGTACTTCTTCTGCAAACTTGTCATGAATAAAATTTAGGATATATTAACATTTACTTGCACCGTGATTTATCGATTGTTGGTATTTATATAATTGTGGGTTCCATTTTTCTTGTTCTAAGAAACTCTTTATTGTGAACATAGGTTTAAGGATGTGTCTTCTATCCATATATTAAGTATATAATGCAATTCATTGTCATTGTAAGGGATAAATTGTTCTTTTGGTAAATCTTTTCGTAGTTATTTATCGTATGGTTTGGTCCTATTCTTGCTATGCAAGTTGGCTTGCTCTTCCACATATGCTTCCATTTATTGTTAATTTGGTAGAAAATTTACCTCCACTTATATTTAGAAGATCCTTTTTCTTATATTTAAAGGGTAAGAGTATCAATCATCATACTATAAGATGGTTGTCCTACTAAAGTCTTGACAAACACAAAAAAAAGAAAGCCCAATACACAATGCTGCCCTATTTATTTTTCTATTTTCTAAAAATAAGGGAGTTAAATATTGACAGATACTATATCTATCACAATTTTATGATACTTTATTATCAGAAACCTATGACAGATTTTGTTTCGATCATGAAATTGTCAAGAAATCTTGATATATTATTAAGATTCAACTGTTTTTTTTAACTTTCCAACTTTTGATTTGACGATTTGTACGATTTATTATCCAATTTTTTCCTCTTTTTATCTAGTTTTCTCAATTTTTTCAATGATTTTTTTTTCCATTTTCATATTTTTTTCCATTCATTCTTTATTTTAACTGTTATATTTACTTTGCATTTTTTTTTCTTTTCCTTGTAACTCCAATTTTGCTAATTTTTATTCATAATTAATATTTATCAAATATTAATTAAATGAAAATACAAATAACTAAATAAAACCACAACTAAATTATTATAAATGAAATAAAAAATCATACTTTTACAGCATCAGCCCAAATGAAGATATATACAATGACAACCTCCAAATGTACAATTTATCCTCAACATCAGCATCCAAATCTATTACATCAACTAATATTTACATCATCTCAGACAAATAATTAAATTAATATCCCAATCTACAGTGCAATCTAAATGAAATATTTAAATGTACACCTAATTCCATGACCTGTATCATTTTCTGAAACTCTCAGAAAATTAACAATTTGAATGAAATAAAACAAACAAGCTGCTGACCTTTCAGAAACAAGGTGGTTGCTATTGACATACATGCTTTGCTAACATATACGACAAGCACAACAAATAAAAAGTTACCTTAAGTTTTAATTAAACTAACAAAGCAAAAAATATATATCATGTACTCAATTTGAACCAGCTATATACAAATCAATTAAAATTGCTTGCAAATGGCATTATCCAATTCCACTCTAAGTTCATCCAATTCTTCCTTCGTGTAAGTCTCATTCCCCACGAACTATTGCAAAGTATAAAACATTGAATTCAGTTAACAAAATTAATACATAATTCTCATGTAAGTTATCGGTATGTTAATTTAGAAATTAAATATTCAAATGTACATGTTCTTATCAATTACTAACTTACATCGTTTGATAGTACAATAACATTATTAATTATATCTCTCATATAGCCCATCACATAATAGCCGCATTCGATGCTACCTGGCTGGATTGGATTCTGTATATATAACAAAGATGAATATCTCAAGCAAATAAGTAGTTTGGTAACAATCAGCCCTTGATAAATATAATAAATCTCATCTAATGGTAAATGTAATTTATCCTATCACAAAAAAACCCATGCATAAATTGAATTTACCTTTACTGTTTCCCATCTAATGCTTTGTTTCTTGGATGAACTTCCATCTTTAGCACCCAATTACATAATACCACTACAAGATATGATATTGTTAGTACTAACATTGTACTCTGTTTGAGCAAAATCAGAAATGGATAGGGAAAATATAAGCCCTTACTTGGCTACAATATCCTTTAAGTCCTCTCCCATTCCAACCTCTAACGGATCCATATAATACACTATTCTAGTTGTTACATCTATAGCAACCAACAACCAATGGAAACTGTTTTGAAATACATTTAACTATGTTAGAAACTTAATATTAAATGATTGATATAATCAAATACGAATATGCAAACATTACCCTAGATTGTATGGCATAAGAATGATGTGACCACACATAGTTTTTTGCAATTGATTTGCAATAGCACATGCTCACTCTTTGCGCATTAGATTACCACTTGACCTGCTAGCCAAGGACACTGAAGTTGGATTCATAAATCCAAACTACTTGTGACACACCTAAGTTGATTAGGTGTCAAATGAAAAAAAAATAATAAAATATATATATATATGGTGAAGTGGTGAAGCGGTGCACATATATACATATACATGTACATATAAATATACATATATTGTTTGTTTTTTATTTTGTAAAGCGAAGGAAAAGCAATTAAACAGAACAGAAGCAAAATTAAATCGAGGGAAAGAGAAGAAAAGAAAGGAGAAGAAAAAGAAAGGAAAAAGAAAAAGGAAAAGGAAAAGAAAAATAGACAGAATCCTCCGTAAGAACTAAGAAAAAAATATGGGAAAAGGTATTGAGAAGTTGAATTGATAGTTAGAAACTTAGTAGGTGGTATATTTGTGAAATTAAAGTAGTTTTATTGCTGTATTTGTGATATGTATAAGGTTGTGAATTAGTTTTAAAGGTAAACTGTTAAATCATGTGTTTTCAGGGAGCAATGTAGTGCTAAGGAATCTAGAGAACTTCAAACTTTCCAGAAATTGAGCCATTGAGCTTTGAGTGAATATATTTTTCAAACACTATCAATTTATAATATGTTTAAATGTTAAAAATATCATGATTGCCCTACTTATTGTATGTTAAATTGTTTCTTATGTAAGTGGCATTTAAAATTATTTGTGATGTTCAAAGATTGTGTGAAAGTGATTGTTTCTGTTTGAATATTGTTTATGTTTGTTTAAAGTACTCTACATGTACCCATCCCCCAATATTATATAGTAAGGTCCTTGGGACCCATGGAAAAAATATATATATATATATACATACATATATATACATACATATGAATATGAGCTCCCAGATCGATGATACCAGGCCGTCGAGTTGATTATGGTTTTTTATGCTTGAGCAATGGATCTCACCAAGCATGTTATTCCCTAGGTACTTGTTGGGTGCTATAAGAGCTATTTATGATTATATACAATCTTATTATGCAAGTGATATTCAATTTATGTATGATTTTAAGATGTCTTATACTAGTTGTACAAAAATGTATTTTCTATTAAACTATATCCACTTATTGAGCTGCGAGCTCACCTTTTTACCTATTTTTCCTATTTCTCTCCAAATCACGTAGGATTTCATGTAGGGTGCAATTTTGTAAATGAGGTTGAGACCACGCTACACATGCTGCATGAAATATTTTGAGCATGTTATGTATGTATGTGATTATGTGAATAAGTATGTTAACACATAAAGACTTAATGTATGCTAATAATAGAGGCCTGAGGCTATTTTTTCTATTCATAAATCTTATTATATGATGTGTATAAGAA
The DNA here is from genome assembly GCA_022749755.1 of Azadirachta indica. NCBI lineage: Eukaryota > Viridiplantae > Streptophyta > Magnoliopsida > Sapindales > Meliaceae > Azadirachta > Azadirachta indica. The sequence continues at coordinate 2,721,912 of CM040447.1, forward strand.
ATAACAGGTGGCATGTACAAGTATTTAGCAAAATTTCCTCTAGACTTCTGAGAGGGGTTAAGGCGGGTCTTGTTAGTTTGGTATTAGAACATGGTTTAATTCTGCAGACTATTGTGTGGCACATGCACATTACATGCATCGTTAAATAGGTTAATTGAAAGTAATGTTAGTATACATAGGAGTTGTCAATCCAGCATAAGATCTATCGTTGACTGAATTTACCTCTAATTAAGAAGGAAGAAAGGGAAGTATTAGGATAGGGAGGAGCTGACTTCGTACTAGATATACGTATGAATCAACCCTAAGCAAATCCTAATACAGGAATGTACAACACTATTGAACATGTTCGCAATTTGGGTGCGATAGAGTTTGAGTGTATTGGTGAACCATGAATACAGAGTCCTAGTTAACTACAGTTTGGATAATATTCCAAGTAATAGGATTTACAGATCAGTAGAAGGAGAACTTTACATCATTCTTGCTTCGGGGTAGAGCATACTATTGGTGGACATATGTTTTAAATAGATATGAAGGGTATGAAGTTATTACTTGGGCTAATTTTTTAACGCAATTTAATGATAAATATTTCTTATCTATTTATCGAGATTAAAAGAGGAACGAATTCTTAATGTTGATATAGGGGTCGATGACAATAGAAGATTATAAGAACAAATTTACAAAATTGTTGAGATTTGCTCTTGATGTGATAGAGGATGAGACAAATAAATGTAAACGATTTGAAGCAGGCTTGCGAAATTATATTAGAAGATCTATGGCTGGGTTGAAGTATGCACAATATGGCCATTTAGTAGATATTCTAAGTATTGAGCCACCAAAATATAGCCAGAGTCAAGATTGCTCAAGTAATAGAGCCAACAGTAATGGGATGTTTAGAAAAGAAGTTAAGCAAAAAGGATATTTAAAAAGACAACAATACCAGTCATATCTTAAGATGTTTTGAGGATAAGGATATAGTCTGAGTAATATAGTTCAGTATTTTGTAAGTGGCCAGTAGAGCAGTGGTGTTGGCAAAGATAGACGTTTCCCTTGTGCGACATGTGGCAAATACCATAAAGGGCGATGTTTGGTAGGTATAATTTTTTGCTATCACTATAAACAACCTAGCATATCAAGGGAGACTATCCTACTTTAACACCGAGCGTGAGTAGTGGAGCCTAAAGTATAGCGCCACAACTTTTCAAGGTAGAGGTAGTCAAATGATGAGACCAAAGAGACCATAAACAAGAGGACCTATGCCTGTCAATTTAGTATAACTTAATACCATGAGGATTGATGAGAGAAGATAGGGAGGACAACCAAGTCACCCTCGTACACAGGCGCATATATTTACCTTGACGAAGTATGAGGCACAAGCCACTCTAGATGTTGTTATAGGTATGCTGATTATTTTTTGTCACGACGCCCATATTTTTGGTCAAGAAGTTAAGCAACAAGGATATTTAGAAATGCAACAATACTAACCATATCTTGAGGTGTTTGGAGACGAGGATGTAGTCAAAGTAATATAGCTCAGTATTCTACGGGTAACCAGCAGAGTAGTGGTGCTTGCAAAGGTAGATGTTTCCCTTGTGTGACATGTGGCAGATACCATGAAAGGCGATGTTTGACAAGTACAATATTTTTCTATCACTGTGGACAACCTAGGCATATCAAGAGAGATTGCCTTGCTTTAGCACTGAGTGTGAGTAGTGCAGCACAAAGTATAGTGTCACAACATTTTCAAGGTAGAGGTAGTCAGATGATAAGACCAAAAAGACCATAAAAAAGAGGACCTACACTTGTCAGTGTAGTATAGCCTAGTGCCATGAGGATTGATAAGAGTAGACAAAGAAGACAACCAAGTCACCTTTGTACACAAGCATGTGTATTTGCCTTGATGAAGTAAGAGCCACAGGCGACTCTAGATGTTTTTATATGTATGCCGACTATTTTTGGTCAAGTTGCCCAATTTTTGATAGACCCTGATTCTACGCATTCCTTTATATCTCATACATTTGCTATACATGCAGATAAAGAGTTGAGTTTTTTATATTATAGCTTAGTGGTAACTACACCACTTAGAAATTCAATATTGGTTGAGAGTGTATTTCAGGGATGTGTTATCAAAGTAGGTAGTTATGATTTGAAAGTAGATTTAATTCTCTTGGATATCCGTGACTTTGATGCTATATTAGGGATGGATTAGCTCTTAAACTATCATGCTACAGTTAACTATTTTCAGAATGAGGTAACATTTAGAAGGTCGAATGAACTAGAGATTATTTTCTATGGGGAATGATGAATTTTTCCATCATATGTGATATTAGCTGTTTCTGCTAGAAAATTGCTAAGAAAAGATTACCTTGCGTATCTAGCTCATGTTATTAACATTCAAGCTATTCATGTAAAGCCTGAAGATATGCCTATAATGAATGAATTCTCATATGTATTTCCAGATGATCTGACTAGGTTGCTACTAGATAGAGAAGTTAAATTCACTATTGATGTATTCTAGGACTAAGCTCTCATTTCCATGGCACCTTACAAAATGGCTCCATCATAATTGAAAGAGTTTAAAGTTCAGTTATAAGAACTAGTAAATAAGGGTTTCTTTAAATCTATTATTTCTCCTTAGGAAGCACCAGTGTTATTTGTAAAGAAGAATGATGGAACTATGAGATTATGTATAGATTACAAATAGTTGAATAAAGTTACAGTATGTAATAAATATCTGCTTCCTCGTATTGATGACTTATTTGATCAGTAACAAGGTGCCCAAGTTTTCTCTAAGATAGATTTGCATTTAGGTTATCATCAATTAAAGATTAGAGATTTAGATGTACATAAAACTGCTTTTAGGATCGGTTATGGACACTATAAATTTCTTGTGATGCCATTTGGATTGACAAATACCCCAGTAATATTTTTAGATCTCATGAACTGGGTATTTCTGTAACCTTATTTAGCATCACAACACCAAAATCTAAAATTTGCATCTCATTTACAACATTTTCAAATTAACTTCCTCCAATCTCAATTACCAGCCACAACATCCCACATGTCAAACTACTAGTATCCCACAACATAAAATCTATAATTATAAATAGGCACCAAAGTTATCATTCATAATTAAAAGTAAATTCAGGAAACAATTACTTATGTCTATGTCAAACTACCAGTTAAAATCAAGTCAGAAACAAAATTTGCCTATGCCATCCGAGTATCGTCCATCTCTTCTTTGCTATATGGATCATTCCCTTTGAACTACAAGTTGAATAACAGAAACACATGAGTTAAAGACTAAAAAAATATCATCATTAGATATTGTAACTATGAATAGTATATTTCAAACACTTACATCCTCTACAAGTAAACTTTTATCGTCTATATTATACACAATATATTGCATTACATAATACTCGCACTTAACTGAACCTGGTTGTTATGGGGCCTGTTTGACATAGAAATTAATGATATTTGTAATATATACCAAACGAATGAATGAGGTCAAATATATATACACATGATTACAGCATGATTTTTAAATACCTTCACAACTTTCAGCTACATATCTATCTTTGTTTTGCAACCCTCAACACTGAACATTGTGAGTTTTCTGTCTGTAAAAGTTTAGACATACTTAGTTTATACATTTATACTATCAAAAAACCACAAAAATAGAAGTCATTTTCCTCACATTTACCTATCGACTAATTCTAAGATATTTTCACACAGCTATCCCCTTAAAGGGTCCAACTAGTATGCTTCTTTACTTGATGGATCAAATACAACCAAAACCCAATGGAATCTGCATATGATCTGACATTATATGGATGCATAAACATAAATTCAATGTATTTTCTAAAAAATGAAAGCCATACCCTAGATTGTACAGCATGAAAACTAGTTGATATTGCCTTGATTACTCCAACCTGCTCGTCACTGAGCAACATCGGTCATTACGTGTCTTTATGGCATGTGTTTTGCTCACAATTATTACACTACCAAGATGAATGAATCCAAATTTCCTAGGCCTGCCTTCTTTCTTCCTTTTATCATCCAAATAACTATTGCAAACAAAGAAAACACAAAATCAAATTAACAATTGCATGCTATTTGAGTTCAATAAACAGCAAACTTAAAAGGAATATTGTTTGCTTTCGCTTTTGTCATGTAAATTATGGCATTGCATTCATCCTTCCCAACAAAAGCTATACAAGTCCGTCTATATATGTCATTGTCCAATGTATATGGAATAGACTTATCAGCTGGTAATAACCGATCTCACATCTTTACAAACAAATCCATACTATTATCCCTTTCATATTTATTACCTTCTCATTTCTTGTTCAGCGCATCGAAATCAATGGTTTTGTATTTTGTTTTGGTTTGGTCAGACTTTTTTTAGTTTTCTTCAAGATAGATAGGCTTTGTTCATTCTCCATATCATCATTTACGCTCTCAACATGTCTTAAATAAGATTCGAAAACCCTCCTTTTTGTTGTTGGTTGCTGTTAATGTTGTTCACTTACTTTCCTTTTAGTTTCTACCGATTTATTTGCCTATAATAACACGCACAAATAGTATTAAATGAATTACATATAGTAAGTAAACAGGAAACAAAAACCAAACATGACAAGTTTATATATCGAGGCCTTTTAAATTAGTCACTTGTTCCTCATCCCTAACAATCTCAACTTTTTGGGTCTCGCGTATTTCTTTTTCATCTTCCTCCTCTTTTCCATCTTCTCCACTAAATACTTTTTGGCCACTTGTACTCACAACTGAAGAATGTTTGGACTGGAAAAGTTGTCGAAGCTGATCTAATTGTATATTGAGCTCAAAAACCTTTGATCTTTAAGTCTCCTCTTTTATTCATAAAAGTCATTACCATGGGATTTGTTGAAGTACATCGAAGGCGTTATCAAATTTCCTACCCTTTATAGCCCAGTACTTTTATTCACCCTTTTTTCCTAAGGACTGGGCTAGTAGATCATTCCGACCACTACTTACCAAAGAGCACATTTCTGTTTTTCAAACAACTCATCCTACATAATTCCAAAAGTGCAAAGGATTTAATTACCATTGGTGAAAATTAGACATAAATGGTGTTGAAAATTTTTTCTCTATGATCATGAAATTCACTAAAACTTACAATCTTTTACACAACAAGTAGCACAGATGGATCATAGCCTCCGTTGTTCTGTTGACTAGCTTTCTTCCATGCAAGGCTCCTGTCGATTTGGTTTTCCAAAAGTTCTGTTTCTGCCATCTGTAAACAACATATAATATTAACTTTTAATGTTGAACCCATGCATAAAACTCAGTAGCATTAACTAGTGAATGAATGGATGATATCAAATGAACTAACAATTTGTTGAATGAGGCCAATATATCCCTTCCTACTCAACGTATGGTTATATATGTTTAGCGTCCATTTTTCTTGGGCCGATGTTCAAACTTTTTGCATAATTAAAACCACTATATTAAAGTAAATATTAGTAATAGACAAGGCTGAAAAAAATAACACAAATTGTAAACACATACCGCAAAGTCCTTAGTCGATTCGCCACAAATTTTTCCCAATGTGCTTACTTAATGAAGCTATACTGCAATTGAGTCTTTTTCAACCTCCTGCGATTATTCTTATAAGGTAGGATGTGCTCACTCATCAATGTATGCTTAAAATTCCTAAACGTAGTGCTCAATGTGTTAAATACTTGCTTTTCACTTCTTACGATTAATTCATATCTTTCCTAGTAACAGAGAGAAATGAAAAATAGTAAATGTAAACCACTTAAAATAAATTCAAGTTAATTGAAAATAATGCAAACCAATTAAAGATAGATATTATATTATTTCAATCAAGCAACAGATGAAAAGACAAGTTTATTAGGGCTAGACATATATATGAACAAACTATATATATAGTAATAAAGGCAGGTTTAGGGTATTAAGCACACAGTCTCAATGATGTATATATGGATGAATGCATATTTGGTAAACAATAAACATATCCATCTAGGTCAGACAGATCATCACAATGTGAAACTTAATAAGTTAAAATACGAACGTGTGAACAGAACACCAGCAAAATTCCTATAGAGAAAAGAACCAAATGAAGAAAAATTATCTTGGACACATTGCACATGTTACATGGACTCTACTAGTTAGATATATTGACCTTAAAATAAACTTAACACCATTTATAAGGAACTAAATACCAAAAATAAAAACCAACAGAAAACCTACAAATATATATCAGTCATTTAAAAGACCAAATTCTTAACTACAAGACATATGATATCAGAAAACAAGAGTTTATAAATATTTTCTTGAAGCGGCGAACGCATATAGTACAATTCCCTGTAATTTATTCTCAGAAAAAGAAAAAAATATATTTGGAAACTATAATTAGATTTTTCTTTTCTTTTTTAAAAAAAAAAAATCATACACCTATAGATCAAGATCTGAACATGTTCATCTTGCTGGTTTAGGCAAAACCTAGAAATGAAATAATATAAAGCATTTTAAATCACAAAGCAAAACTTTTAACCAATTTCAGTTGTTAAAATAAAAATAAGTAAATAAATAAATACATAAACATATTGATCTGAACAAATCCAAAACTAGATTTTTAAAAAAGTGAATACAAAACTTGGCCATATGACATAAAAAGTTAAAAAATCTAGGAATCAATTAGTAAGCATACTTGGAAACTTCATAGATGGTAGATTATGGCTTGTTTGGTTATTATTATACAATAAAGGAACATAAAGTTCAATTGTTTCAGGATTCAAACAAAAGCAGTGAGAACACTAGTAATTTAACATCATATTAATCATTTTAAAAGCAAATACTTAGCAAATAGAAAGGGGATTCATCCAAATCCCCTAAATTTTGCAACAAGAATACTTATATATGTTCATGTTCTATTTTCTGAAGATCCAAACCAAATAAAATAGAAAGAACAATAGTAATTTAATGCTTTGCCTTCACAAACTCCCACATCTGTTCCTTATCCATAAAGGTACCAATCTCCAGTCTTTGTATATTATCAAAGTTGTGGTCCGCGCTAAAACTCTTAATGTGCTATCCAAATCGTTAACTTCTTCCTCATAAGGGACTTTAGCCACGCTGTACCTAATCAACAGCTTTCCATTATCAATAACACTTTTTTTCTTTTCTTTTTTTGCCATCTTGGTCACTCCTCTTAATATAGAACTACTTCGGTGCATGCTGTCTTGCTCTCTCTTCACTTAGTCATCACCACCATCATGATCATCATTAATGTCAACACTCGAACATTCATCTTTAAGGTCTTCTTTTACCATCTTGAAAAATTCGCAATGAAAAAATGTCAGCAAATTTATAACAATGATAAAACAACATATACATCACCAACATATTAAACATCAATCAAACATAATAAAATAGAAAACACTCATAATTAGTAGTAATAACTTACTGCCATTTTAAAAAATAGTCAGTATGTACAGTACTTAGTTAGTTTCAACCTACACCATCTACTTAAGCAAAGTTTACATCATTTTCACCCACCTCATATCACACAACTGGAGGTAATTCGTTGGTTCACAAGCCATCGCATTGTCTTCCTCACCTTCAAGGACTTTGACATGAATGCCTTTACAAGTAGCATGACAAACAATCGCCCACTGACTATGAACTTGCTCTTTAATGTAAAACGCTTGCTTCAGTTGCAAGGCAAGTATGAAGGATTATGATTTATGGTCTTTTCGATTGAGATCCACTAAAGTAAACCTAAGCTCGTCTACTTTGACACTATTTCTACTCTCTACCCATTCGTACTTAAATACAAGAATTGTAAACTTATGAGAGTCAAGTTCTCATATTTCATGGATTACTCCATAGAATACATGTCTCTTACTAGTGGGTGTTTGTCCTTTGCTATTGAAATTTGCATCGTTGTGACAACGAAACAAGTTTTGCTATTTTGTGTTACCTGATCATCATCCCGACCTCAGGTTTTAAAGTGAAATCCATTCATTACATAACCCAAATAAGTAAGAACATAAGGATGCGGCCCCGTGATAACCATATTAAAGTCTCTACCACCTTCTCACCATTATCCATAGCCATAGACACCTAAAATAAAGAACATTAGCATGCAAAATTATCCTAAATGATAAAGTACAATTCGAAAGTGGAGATTGAATAACTAAAGAAAATGGAAAACCTGTTCTATTAACCAATCTGCAAATCCACGATTATGTTCATCTTGTAACCACTTACTGTTTTGAGTGTATCATGGGTGTTGTCTTTTTAAACTTTTCATATGTTGCTAACAAGTTATGCTAACAAATAAATGAGCTTTTGTACAAGCAATCTATATATGTGAGTATGTAGAATGGATGGAATAAGATCTCACATACTTGATGTACGATTGCACCTATTCGATGTTCTCAATACATATAAATGGGCTAATTGTAATGTTTTTGCTTCAATGACTTGTACAAGTCCACTAGATAAATGTCTCTCAATTGACATTATATCCTTGTACGTAAAGGAATGTCCAATTGTACAAAAGTTGGTCAAGTACTCGGCACAAAACTCCATTTCTTCTTCAAAAATATAATATTTAGCTATACATCCTCCAGGCCAATTGCAATTACGCACATAACATTTAAGTACTTTCATAAATCTCTCAAATAGATACATCCACCTAAAATGAACAGGACCACATAACCGTACTTCATGCATAAGATGGACTATTAAATAGACCATAATGTTGAAGAAGAATGGTATGAATACCTTCTCAAGCAAAGACAATGTTTCAGTGATACCATATTCCATTTCATCCCATTTTACTGGATCAATCACCGTGCTACATAAAGCATTGAAGAATAAGCATAAACGAGTAATTGCGTAGCTAACATGTTTGGGCAAAATAGACTAGATTGCTAGTAATTGTAGCTTTTGCATCAAAACATGACAACAAGGGACTTAAGACCCTGAAGCTTTAACTTGGTGATGGAGACAAGGTTCCTAAAGGATGAACAATAACCATTAGGAACCTTGATACCTATTAGTGTTTGGAAAAACTATTTCTTTTCTTTTTTAGTTAGTATATAGCAAGCTACAGCCAAAAATATATGTTTATTATCCTTGGCTTCAGGTGCCAAGTTAGTCCTTATGCCCATGTGAACCAAAGCAAGCCTTGGATTTATTCCATCTTTAGTTTTGCTCAAGATGTTAAGTAATATGCTGTATATATTCTCACACACATTTTTCTTTATGTGTATAGCATCCAATTGATGCTGCACAGAAAAGTGCTTCTAGTATTCCAACTCAAAGAATATGGACTTCTTCTTCCAGATTTCACGGTCATCACCATTATTCTTCTTTCGCTTCTTCACTCTCATTATACCTTATCTAGTATAAAGTTGATCAACCCTTTCTAACATTTCCTCCCTATTCAATGGTAGAATAGGGGATCCGAACTCTTACTTACCATTGAAAGCTTTCTTTTGTCTTCGAAAGGGATAATTAGGTGGTAAAAAACATCGATGCCCCAAATATGCATTTTTCTTACAATGTTTAAGCCGTACAAAATAAGTGTTTTAGCCATAATATGGACAAGTACAATACTCTTTAACGATGCAACCAGACAAATTACCATAGACAAAGAAGTCATTAATGGTCCAAATAAGCCTAACCGGCAAGTTAAAGAACTCTTATTTTGAGGCATCATATGCCTCAATACAAATATCCCATAATATCTTCAAATCATCAATTAATGGTGCCAAGTACATATCAATGTCATTCTTGAGTTGTTGTGGATTAGAAATCAACAAGGACAACATCATGAATTTCCTCTTTGTACACAACTATGGTGGGAAATTGTATACTATAAGTATAACTGGCCAACAATTATATGTAGTACTGAGAAAACTATGTGTGTTGATTCCATCAGCGACTAGGGCAATACAAAAGTTCCTAGGATCAAACCTAAAAGTTGGCCATTTTTCATCAACTAACTTCTATAAAGGTGAATTACCTAGATGTCAAAGCTTCCCATCACTTACCCTCTTATATAAATGCCAAGTTAAGTCTTGGCAATTTGTGGGGATTGAAAGATTCGCTTAAATTTAGGGATTAGAGGGAAATACCACAACAACTTCGCAAAAACCCTTTTCCTAACATTATCGAAACCTATTTGTGTTTTCCACCTTAATGTATCACATGTAGGGCACTTAGAAAGGCTTTTATAGTGCTTCCGATATAGTATGCAATCATTCAGGCAAGCATGTATTTTCTCGTACTCTAAGCTTAAAGATGATAAATTTTTCTTTGCTTTACACATGGATATAGGTAATACATTTTCATCAGGTAACGTATCACCTAAAAGTGTCAACAAGTCTCCAAAGCTAGTATCAGACTACTCATACTTCCCCTTCAAGTTATATAAACTAACCAATGTGAAAATCTTGGTATATTTTGTGCAACTCCAGTACAAAGGTTTTTTGGCATCTTCAAGTAATTGCTTAAAACCTTTAAGACTTGCAATGTAATGCTAGTAGGCATCATAGATCATTTCTATGGTATCACCAAAATCATGACTTGTAGATTTAGTATTAAAATGATCTTCAAAAAGTCTAAATGTTGTACAAGGTTTTTCCTCTCTGTACCAAGTCCATGTCTTGTAAGTTATATCAAAACTATTCACAAAAAGATGATGTTTGAGTTTAGTGGGTAGTAGAAATGTTAGGCTCTGACATTTTGAACATAGACATCTAAGGAAGGTAGGATTTTCGAAGTGTTTAACTATGAATTCTAAAAATTGGGTGACACCATCATCATATTCAAAAGATGTCCTATCACATGACATCCATAACTTGTTTATGTTTATTTTCATACCTGCTACCAAACAAATAGAATTAACAACTACAAAATAATCCCTAAAGTTAACAAACTAAATCTTTCACAATACAAGGATAGGATTTAATAATCCAAAAGAACAAGAAATACAAAGTGCATAATCATTAACACTTAATAATCACAAACAATCATAAATATAAATTATCATATCCCCACTCATAAATAAAATATTGTATAAAAATTAAGTACTATTTCACACATCATGTAAATAAAATATTCATTATTTACATCCCACATTTTTAGCCTCATTTATAAATTTATTATTCTTATTATTATTCATATATAGTTATACATGGATATATATAAATCCTCTCATATAATGATGGAATTTAATGATATTAAAATATGTAAATGGTTCACCACTTAGATTATTAATTATTTGGATTGCAATTTAGAATTATAAAAAGCAAGTAAATTAGAACACAGACAAGATTTGACTTTATGGACAGAATACATTGCTAATGCTTTAGTAATAATACCAATACAAAAAAAGTTATTGAGGTGAGTTTAATTACCATCCTATATTAAAATACTATAATGCTAATACGAAAGAAAATACCATCATAACATATTATTGCAACAACATCCAATTTACATTAAACTAACCTTTTTGCTGTTCAGTTGCTGGTTATGTTAGCTCCCAAACAAGAAATTTCGATGAAGCAAATGTTGCACAAAATACAACTTTCGTAACACAACCTATTTGTAATTTTAACAAAAAAATCAGCCATTATAATCGTTATGCAAAAGAATGAAGAGTATTCAGTTCACTTGTTGCTTGAAGGCCTATAGCCATATACATTCGAGTTAATGACATGTTTCTGTTATATATCAATTCTGATTTGCACCAAAATCACATGTTAAAATGTGAAAAAAGTTTTTGGAAGAGAAGTATAAATAATGTCAATATATAGTACAGTTAATTAATTAACAAATAAGTGAGGTTTGAATTGGCATAACAGGACCCATAAAAAGCTAAATCGAAACAATCCTAGTTTCAGCATACCTAAACAAAGAAGATTTGAAAAGATAGTTAATAGACATCTTATGTATAGACTATATGTCTGATTCATTCTGATTTGTTTACTATTTAATGGTCTTTTGTTATTGTGCTTTGAGCTTGTTCATTATACATGGTTTTTAAGAGACATATACAGATTTCTTTCTTTTTAGATAAGCAATTTTTTGGAAGGGTTTCCTAGCTAGAACTCTTTGAATCAAAGATTGATGAAACAAAACATATGAATAGTTCAAACTAATATCAAATAATTAATAGAGCTTTTGACGCCTCAAGATAACACATGTACTATCTCTATTTCACTCTCTCACACATATATGAACAAGTCACAACTTCCTTCTCTACATATAATAAAAAGGAATAAATATGGTATAAAAATAGTAATTAGTACGCTAGAAAAGTTCTCAAACTAAGATACACAATGATTATGCTTAGGAAAATTATCAATTGAATATAAGCCATGGTGCATGTTAAAATCAAGCACAAACACATCAGGCTAATTAACATTCTTCGAAAATCAAGGTAATACACATCTATGATTAACCAAATGGTTACCACATCATATATTACAATAATTAACAACAACAAACTCAACCACATCAAACATTGAAGCTAACAAACCGAAGCAAAATGCCTACCTCAACCAAAGTAAACAACGTAGTTAATCTGGATTCTTTATACTGACAAAAGCAAAATGAGACAGAAGAAGGTTAAAAACTGGGAAAGTAAAGTAAAAGCTTAGTCCTTTGTAAGAGAACTAAGGTCAATCGAGGATAAAGGCAAGTTAGGTTTCACAAGGATAAAGGTTGTAAGGAAGAAAAGGGAAAAAATCAGCTAAGTGTAAAAAGGCCTTCTCGATCTTTTATATTTCTCGCAGAAAAAATGCCATCTCAACTTCATCGTACAATGTTGTTTATTTGCGTCACATTTATCCTAACACATGGATGACGATGATAAATTCAATGACGTCATCTTTACAAGCAATGAAATTCAAGTGATAAAAACATATCATAAATGCATGATACATTTTCTCATATGTTAATCATGTATCATAGTTCTTGAAAAAAGTAAAATGTGTTAAACAGTTGACATGATGCTTGATATAAAATTAAAAGTCAAGACTTCTCTATCAAGATAGCCTACTTTTCTTGTAGTGCAGTGACATGGCATTATATAGGGTCATTGATGAAATATGGCAACTAAACTATCTTTTGTTTAATAAAGTTATTTTCAAGTGTAATTAGGTTGGCAATAGGCACGTTAAAGTTAATGATTTACGTTTTACAGTTGTTAACCTTAATCAAATCGATCATAAATCTAATTAATTTGTTTTAGCATCGTATACAAAACAAGTTTTTTATGTCAAAGATCAACTCGATAGTAATAAGTCAGTAGTGTGTTCAGTAGTTGAAAGAGTGCATAAATTTGGGTGTAATGATGAGTGTGATGACATGGTTTTGCACACACCTTTATTTAATAAATTGCCTAAGTGTGAGTTAAGTATGGATGATAATGATGGAATTTATATAAGGTCAAATTGTGATGGTATTTGGGAACATTTGGATATAGAATAAATGATGATTCCAATAAGTGTTTACAATTATTTACATTATTTTGTTTGTATGTGCATGTGAATTTGAATTTTTTGTTGTTAAGATGGTACTACTCTAAGTGTTTCAATTTTTAGTATGTTAAAATTTGATTTTCTTAAATGTATTACATACAGGTTTGAGGAGAGATGTGTCACGCCCCGTGTGAACAGTGCACGTGAACAGTAACCGTGTCGAGACTTGGTACGGGCAGCACTTGCGCGAGGAAAAATCCGAAACAAGCGGGCGCATGAGCTTCGGTAAGATGACTCATTGGCAGAACGGGTTAAGTGGGCAATGAAGCATTTGGGCCAAAGATCCATGTATTCTTCTTTATTGACATTGTTGTACTTATAGCCCAATATTAGCCCAACTTCTAAAATGGTGACCCAATTAGCCCAAGTTCTAAAATTGTGTAGATAGCACTACCATTTTGACCATTGTGTAGATATTTTTGAAGACATGTCCAGAAGGCCAATCCTAACCCTCGAAAGTGCTCTGTGAGGTGCAATCTTGACCGTTCATTGTATATAAACTTTCCTATAAATAGGTGAGACCTCATTTGGCCAAACCAAGCAATCAAGTAATAAATTTGAGTTGTGTAACATGCTCTTCACTCAAACTCATGTGCTCTTTCTTCTTTCTTTATTTACAAGCTTCCGATTTAACGCGTTGTGGGTGTTGAAGGTTTGCTTAGTGAGCGAATCAAGAGAGTGAGGCTGTGACAGTTAGTATCAGAGCTCAAGGTTGAGTGGAGAACTTGTTGAGAAGGAGCTTTCGAAACAAAAGTTGCATGGGGAGAAACTCTATCGAAAACATGGCCAACGTTTCCGACGTTACCATTGCAAGTGAGGAGGCCTAAGTGTGGGGACGTGAGGAGCAATGCCCCTACCAAGGGTGGAAGCAAGAGCGCGCAGTCCAAGAACATGGTGGTTGGCTTGGACGTTCGAGTAGCTAGCATGGAAGTTTTCCCAGCAAGCGTAGACTCACACCCTAACGAGATGGAGCAGCGATTCGATGGGTTGGAAGCGGAAGACAATGCTCTTCGTAAAGTAGTGGAGGTCTCTACCGCCAAACTCGAGAATACCTTCAAGCAAGAGTTGCTAGCGGTTCATGACCCTATGTTTAGGGACATCCGAGCCTACATCAATCGGGAACTTGCCACAATTAAGGAAGATGTGGTTTTGTGCAAGCGTGCGGCAACAAGCGGGATGACTACCACACGTGAAGCACCAAGAGTTGACGTTCTCAAACTCAAGACCTATAATGGTTCAAGGAGCGCCAAGGACGTGGACAATTTCTTGTAGGGAATCGAACAGTATGTCGAAGTGATGGGCATTACCCATGAACAAACTAAGGTACATACCGCCACCCATTATCTAACTGATGTGGCTATGTTGTAGTGGAGAAGGAGGCACAGTGACATTGGTAAAGAGACATGCACCATCAAAACCTTCGATGACTTCAAACGGGAACTCAAGTGGCAATTCTATCCGGAAAATGCTGAAGAGGAAACACAAGACCGGTTGCGACGCCTCAAACAATTCAGAAGCTTGCGAGATTACATCAAGGGTTTATTAGCTTGGTGTTGGATATTCTGAACATGAACAACAAGGATTCGCTCTTTTTCTTCATGGATAGGCTCCAAGGATGGGCAAAGACGGAGTTTAGAAGACGAAGCGTGCAAGATCTTGTAACCGCCATAGCCATTGTAGAGACTTTTACCGATTACTCAAGTGAGCGATCAAATACTAAGGCTAAAGATAAGAAGGTTGGCCAAGGTAAAGGTGGGGGAGATCATGGCAAATCGCAAGGAGACGATTTTCGCAAACCACCTAGTGGCAAAGAGAAGTCGAAGAATGACAAAGAGAAGGATTCCAAACATTCTCGAAATTGTTACTTTTGCGATGGTCCTTATTGGATGTGGGATTGTCCGAAGAGGAAGTCATTGAGCTCCATGGTGGCTCGTGTAGAGGAATCACCAAGTCAAGAGGGTGACGTGGTGATGGGTTTTTTGCAACTGCTCAATGCCATTTGAGCAGTTCCAGAGGCACAAGCAAAAGGGCTTATCTATGTTGATGTAGTGATCAACAAGGTACGTACGAAAGCCTTAGTTGATACCAGTGCCTCACACAATTTTGTGCAGGTTAACGAGGCCAAACGTATAAGTCTCAAGTTAACCAACAAAGGCGGTACCATGAAGGCAGCGAATTCAGTCGCTAAACCAATCAAAGGTGTAGCGTAGAAGGTCGAAACCACTATCGGAGAATAGAAAGGACCGGTAGATTGGTCGATAGTACCTATGACGGCCACAAAATTATGTTTGGGATGGATTTCTTTGATCAAATAAACGTCGTATCGGTACCATTTGCCAACACCATGTACATCCTTAATGGAGCCAAGGCGTGCATGGTTCTGATATCTAGATCAAGTAAGATAGAGATTAAGACGCTCTCGGCCATGCAATTCAAGAAAGGTTTGAAGCGCAAGGGTCAAGAAAGTTACCTTACCTTCTTAAAAAAATATGACAAAGATGACAATGCGGAGGTGAGCAATGGGGATGTTTCGAAAGAGATAGATAATGTCCTCAAAGATTTCAAAGATGTAATGCCCGAAGAGTTGCCCAAGAAACTTCCACCAAGGAGGGAGGTGGATCACAAAATCAAATTGGAACCAGGCACCAAACCTCCCGTCATGAGTCCATACTGCACGCTCCATCGGAGTTGCAAGAGTTGAAGAAGCAGCTCCAAGATTTACTTGATGCGAGCTACATTCGACCATCTAAGACACCATTCGGCGCTAAAAGAAGAAGGATGGGACGCTATGGATGTGCATCGACTATCGAGCACTTAATAAGGTCACCATCAAGAACAAGTATCCAATTCCACTCATTGCCGATCTTTTCTATCAACTTGGGAAAGCACGGTACTTCTCCAAACTTGATTTAAGGTCGGGTTACTATCAAGTACGCATAGCGGAGAGAGATGAACCAAAAACAACATGCGTAACAAGGTACGGTTCCTACAAATTTTTAGTCATGCCTTTCAGACTAACAAATGCACTGGCTACTTTTAGCACTTTGATGAACAAGCTATTCCATCCCTATTTTGATCAATTTATAGTGCTATACTTGAATGATATCATTGTGCATAGCAACACTTTGGAAGAACATGTGGTACATCTTAGGAATGTGTTCCAAGTATTGCGAAGGAATGAGCTATACTTGAAAAAAGAGAAATGCTCTTTTGTGCAACGAGAAGTTCATTTCTTGGGCCATAAGATCACGGATGGAACATTGATGATGAATAAGGCTAAGGTGCAAGCTATTCAAGAATGGGAATTCCGACCAAAGTGCACGACCTCCGATCTTTCTTAGGGTTGGTTAACTTCTATCGACGCTTCATCAAGAGCTATTCGGTAAGAGCAGCTCTACTAACTAACCTATTAAAAAAAAGTCACTCGTGGGATTGGACCGAGAAATGCCAACATGCCTTCGAAGACTTAAAGAAGGCAATTATGGAGGAGACAGTTTTTGTGCTGCCCAATAACACAAAACCTTTTGAAGTACACACCGATGCCTCGGATTTTTCCATTGGGAGTGTACTTATGCAAGAAGGACGTTCCATTACTTTTAAGAGTCGTAAGCTCAATGAGGCGGAAAGGCGCTACACCGTCCAAGAAAAGGAGATGACGGCAATCATCCATTACCTTAGGGTATGGCGACACTACTTGCTCGGGAGTCATTTCGTGGTTATGACGGATAATGTAGCTACTAGCTACTTCAAATGCAAAAGAAGTTAATTTTGAAACAAGCTCGGTGGCAAGACTTCTTGGCGGAATTCGACTACGACTTGGCATACAAATCGAGCAAAGCAAATGTTGTAGCGAATGCGTTAAGTAGAAAGGCGACATTGGCGGCCATTAATCTAAGTATTCCATAGGGAAAGCTAGTAGGGAGGATCAAAGAAGGATTGACTTAAGACCCTCTAGTCAAAAACATAGTGGTGCTCGTAAACGAGGGGAAAACAAAGCGGTTTTGGCTTGACGACGGATTGCTCTATGCCAAGGGGAGACGGATTTTTATGCCAAAGTGGAGTGGCTTGAGGAAAGAGCTTATCAAGGAATGCCATAATTCCAAGTGGGCTGGACACCCCGGAGCTAAGCACACCAACGCTTTATTTAAAAATCTGTACTATTGGTCAAGGATGCGAAAGGATGTCGAGATTTACGTGCGAACATGTCTTGTATGCCAAGACAAAATTGAGCAATGAGCATCCGGTGGGTTACTTGAGCCATTATCAATTCCGAACAAGTCATGGGAAAGCGTTTCCATAGATTTCATCACGTCACTACCGAAATCGGAGAGGTATGGAAGTATCATTATGGTGGTGGATCGCTTTAGTAAATACGGGGTTTTTACACCGGCACCTACAGATTACACAGCGGAAGAAGCTGCAAAATTGTTCCTAAAGCATGTGGTGAAGCTTTGGGGAGTGCCGAATAACATTGTAAATGATCGTGACTCACAGTTTAGCAGGAAGTTTTGGTCTGAGTTATTCAAGTTACTTGGAACGGACCTCAATTTTTCTACAAGCTTTCATCCTCAAAGCGACGGACAAATCGAGCGTGTCAATGCACTGCTCGAATTACACTTGAGGCACTATGTGAGTGCCAACCAAAGGGATTGTGCTAAGTTGCTAGATGTGGCTTAATTTTCTTACAACTTGTAGTGGAGCGAGGCGACTAATAGGAGTCCGTTCGAGATTGTGTTGGGCCGATAACCGACGACTCCACATGCACTAGCCTTGAGTTATGATGGGAAAAGTTCGGGAGCCTTCAAGCTCGCCAAGGCATAGCATGAATAAGTCAATTTAGTTAGGGCATACCTAGATAAGGCGGCTAAGAAGATGAAGAAATGGGCGGACAATAAGCGAAGGGACGTGGAATTCCAAGAAGGGGACCAAGTCATGGTGAAACTCTTGCCCCAAAAATTCAAGACATTGCGTAAAGTACACAAGGGATTGGTTCGACATTACGAGAGACCATTTCTGATCGTAAAGAAAGTGGGTAAGGTGTTATACCGAGTTCTTTTTCCTCCGAAATTGAAGATCCACCCTGTCTTCCATGTAAGCATGTTAAAGCCTTACCATGGAGATGAGGAAGACCCGAGCCGAGGGAAGTCAAAACAGGCTCCAACTGCTGTGGTAACCTCTTTTGAGAAGGAGGTTGAGTGTATCTTTGCAGATTGACAAGTTCAAAAATGAGGAGTGCCGAACTACACGGAATATTTCATCAAGTGGAAGGGATTGCCCGAAAGCGAGGTTACATGGGAGCGTGAAGATGCATTATGGCAATTCCAAGAGCATATAAGGAGGTTCCTTGAGGAAGACACGATGAGGACATCGCGCATTTAGGTGGGGGAGGATGTCACGCCCCTGTGAACAGTACTCGTAAATAGTAACCGTGGCTGAGACTTGGTGCGGGCAACACTTGCGCGAGAGAAAATCCGGAACAAGCAGGTGCGTGAGCTTCGTAAAATGACTCGTTGGCAGAACGGATTAAGTGGGCAATGAAGCATTTGGGCCAAAGATCCATGTATTCTTCCTTATTGACATTGTTATACTTATAGCTTAATGCTAGCCCAACTAGCCTAACTTCTAGAATGGTAGCTCAATTAGCCCAAGTTCTAGAATTGTGTAGATAGCACTACCATTTTGATCATTGTGTAGATATTTTTTAGGACATTTCTAGAAGGCTAATCCTAACCCTCGAAAGTGCTCTGTGAGGTGCAATTTTGGCCGTCCATTGTATGTAAACTTTCTTATAAATAGGTGAGACCTCATTTGGCCAAACCAAGCAATCAAGCAATAAACTTGAGTTGTGTAAACTGCTCTTCACTCAAACTCTTGTGCTCTCTCTTCTTTCTTTATTTACAAGCTTCCGATTTAGCGCGTTGTGGATATTGAAGGCTTGCTTAATGAGCGGAGTTGCTAAGCGCCGCACGGTCGAAGCGAGTGAAGAGAGTGAGGCCGTGACAGATGGCTAAAAATTGAGAGTTTAACTTATAACAGATTGTTGGCAAGATTAAAAGATGCATATCCAGGTTAAATATTAAATTTGTTATCTTACATTAAGGGAAAATTCTTAAGTTATATTGGTGCATGTGCCAAATTTTGATGCTTGTGTGTTGCCTAAGATTCAAGTAAAATTGTGAGATTGCTTGATTAGAAATCCATATATTTGTGCTTTGCTTCTGTTTGCCCACAATGGTCAACACTTTTACTTTTACTTATACTTTTGTTATATATACAACGTTTAAGTTATAACTACTTTTGTATAGTAGTTAATTTTGTTTTTGTACTTATAATTATTTTGGATTTAGAATTAAGTGAAAGATGGATGTATGAAAGTATGGGCGATGGATGTGTGAAAGTCATTGAATTATGACTTGAATTGTTAAAAAACTTTCAATGTTTAATTTATAATATTTATGTTACAAGTCAATTTCCATTATTATATTACTACTAGTTTTAATAAATTTGAAATTTGAAAAATAAATTAGGGCACAAAAATTTATTCTATTTTTTTAATATATGAAATATTCATTTATACTAATTTAATATCAGCAAACAGCCAGTAATATCATACAAATTAAGCCGACTCTGATATTATAAACACATTAATGTTTTCAGATGTAATGGAATCAGAAATCATAAATACATTTTTGGTAACATAAAAATTCTCAATAGGCTACTAATGCATTAGGCACACTAGATACTATACTTTTGTCATAATACTCTATTCGGTGGCATGGATTGCTGATTGGGACTACTATATTATCTGAAAGGTGTGTCAATAAACCATATTACCGATACCAATCCGATGTTAATAATGGCCATTTTTCTATTAGTGATTGTTTTAAAGTAATTTATAAATAAGGCATAATAGTAATTGGAAATTAAAAAGTGAAATTCTCGTGTAAGTAGATAATATTAATTAATAAACAAGATGTAAATGAGTATTTTAGAAATTAATATGATTAAAATGTATATTTCGCCTTGCATTTAGATATTTAGATCGTCATGTGCCTTTCAAAATATTACAAAAATATGTTCAAATTAACCAATAATTTATTATGTTTAATATACTTAAATATTATATGTTTGACATAATAATTTAAAATTATGTTTGTTAAAAAATATAATTTTAATGGATTTTAAAATATTATGAGTTACAATTTTTATGTTTGATTATTTTAAAATTTGATAGTAATAAAAATTTAATTTTAAAATATTATAAATTATAAACTTCATATGTCTAATATCATATTTTATGTTATATTTCTAACACGAAAGAGTTTCTAATATATCAGAATTTATATTTATTATTTTAATACTAGTCACTTATAAACTAATAAATATATGACAATCACGAGTCAACTTTCACATCAATTTAAATAAAAATTTCAAAATTCAAATTGGAGAATTTAGTATTATTATTGTCTATTTAAAATACATTTAAATTATACTACTAATTTATAAATATAATTTTTTAATATTTAAATATTTTCTAAATTAATTTTTAAGATATCATCAATTTTCTTCTCAAAATAATTACTTCTACTTAATTAATCTATTTACATCAATATTAAAATAAAATACATTACTTTTCTTTTTTTTTTTTTAAGATGCACATGTTTAAATCACTTGTACTATTTAAAGATATAGTTCTATTAGAATTTTCTTATAAATTTTAATTGAAAAATATTTTTTTATATGACATCATAAATTAGAATATTTTTTATATACACATGTTTTTTGTTAACATTTATGTTCAAATATAATTATATTTATATTTTTTTCAAGATATTTATTTTTTTAGACCATTAAGGTTGCTAATATAAAAGGACTGATTTTAGAAAATAATTTAATATTTACTCTATTTATGTAGACAAAAAAAAAATCAATAATCAAATTGCACGTAATTTATTTAAGCTTAATTTGTATTGTCGTAATTTTGTTATACTTTAAAAATAAAGTTAAAATAGTGTTCAATAATATTAATTTTTAATAAAAATTATAGATTTTTTTATTCATTTATCTCTCTTGAGGTTTCTAAAAATTACAAATAGAGAGAAAATTCGTGAAAATTCATATAAACCTCCTTAGCTGTATTACTTCTATCTAATTAACTGTATATTGATCATTAAATAATGTTCAATGACCAAAATAATCTCATCAACACTTATTAATGAAATGGTAACTCAACCATTCTTTTACCTCTTTACTTCTTTCTTTTAAAACTCTCACCTTACTAACGTAAATATAGCACCTGAAATTTATATTTTTTTTTATTTCTAATTTATTTATTTATTATTATTATTACATACTCATTTTTTATTTTTTATTTAAAAAAAAAATAATTGTTATTGTATGAAAATAAAAATAATAATAATACTAATAGTAATAGTAATAACAACAATAATAAATTAAAAATAAAATATGCATGAATCTCGTTTAATTAAAAAAAAAGTGAATAGGTTAAAAACGAAAAGGGTTATGATTTCGTTAATGTGTTAATAAAATTATTTTATTCATTTGAATTTTTTTTAATAGTTGACACACGGTCAACCAGATGAAATATGGTCAACTAGACGAAAATATGGGAACGGAGAAAGTCTCTGTAAAGTTTTACAAAGTTTTTGTTTACTAGTAATTATCAGAAATTTTATGAGTGGTATTACCAAAATACCCCTTTTTAATAATATTTGAGGCGTAGTTCCCTTTTGTTTTTTTTTTTACAATTTTTAAAGTTACAATATTTCCACGTCTTACGAGTGATATACAGCTCAGGTTGGGGCCCACGGTTTTGTGCTGTTGTTGACGCTGAAACAAAATTTCCAGATTTAGCAAAGTTACAAAAGGCCAAGCGGGCGGCGGAGGACGAATTTACCATTCTATCCTTCCAGACATTTAGGCAGGATAGGAAAGTTGTTGGGCTTCTTCATTTGCCTGCCGCTTGTGAGTTGACATGTATTGTTGTCACAGGAGGACAGGGTCGTTGTTCACACGTGGCTAAAAATCAAGTCCATAATAACTTCGTCCTCTTGCGGCTTTGCCAAATCCAGAAAATTTGTTTCATCGTCAAGAGCAGCACAAGACAGTGGGGCCTAAACTGAGCTGTATATCACCAGTCAGATGTGGAAATATTGTAACTATAAAAATTCCAAAATAAAAACACTACACTTCAAATATTATTATGAAAAGGATATCTATATAAATATATAAACTTGTATATAAATAAAAAAAATTATAAAAATTTATATAAACTTACGTTATACAATATTTTTGCTATTAAATTTGGATGTCAAAGGAGAGACAAATGTTCATTTTCTAATGCTTTTTCTCTAAATTAAGAAATCTTAAAGGAGGTATGTATTAAAACCCCTAAATTGATAGGAAAAGAGTTTACATATCTTTAAATTTTAGTTTTTAAACTTATTTATCTTAATAATTTTAAAAATTTCCATTAAAATCTTATTTAGTTAAAATAACTGAGTATACTCTTATTTAATAATAGTAAATTAAGAAAATTTATTTTCAAATTTCTAACTTAAAAAGTAGTAATAATAATAAATATTTATTTTATAATAAATTGACAATAAAAACACTTAATTAATATATTATAACTAAAATATAAATTTATTTATTTTTATAATATATTACATTATTAATGTGCTATAATATAATATTATTATTTATTTCATTAATATATTTTAGATAAATAAATTGTAGTTTACTAGATTTCAAAAATTTCATAATTATTTTTGTTAAATAACTATTACTATGTAAGGGTATAATCATCATTTTTTAATAAATAGATATCTTAATGGATATTTTTAAAATCACTAGCTCAATAAACTAAACATCAAGGATATATATAAGTCCTTTTCCTTTGAATAGGCCATCTCTTATGTTTCACATTTCATTTTAATACCTAAAGTGTCTATTTTGTAATTTAACATTAAACTAAATAAAATTAAGTTAAAAATGTTAAATTAAATATTAATTTAAATGTATTTATTGAATCATTATTTTGGATACATTTTATGTATATTTAATAGACATAGTTTAGGTAATCATTTATAAAGATATAATATATCAAAACACTAGTTTTAGATGGTTATATTCAAACATGATAAATAAAAAGCAAACAAATTATTTAAAATAATTAAAATTTATTGAGATTTTAGATCAATTTATATTTTAAATAAAAAAAACAAATGCTATCTTAATAAAACAAATACTAATTTAGTGTTATTTTTTCATATCTAGATTGAATATAATCTAGTTTTTGTTTGTTGATGCTACAAAATTGATTATAGGCTTAAGTCTAAGCCTAATCCACACCGAAAACATTTTATCAGGTAATTTCTGAAATGGTAAATTTAAGCCACTATTTTAGACTCAAATCATGAGACTTAATTGTATAAGAAATCTTAGCTAAGCTCACTTGAAGACCTTAACCCTAAGATATTATTATTATTGGGCCAGTAAAAAAGAAACACAAAACTCAAATCGTTAAGCCCATAATAATATTCAAATAAAAGTAGAGATAAAATTTTGTTAAATTAAATTTTTTTAATTTAAAATTATTATTTTATGAATAACCGCTTTCTTGATTTAAATACATAACATAATTTTTTATCTATAAATTTGGTTAAATTCTTTGAATTTATCTAAAATAAAAGAATTTTAATTGAATTCAAATTATTTTAATCTATTCTATTAATACGCCTTATTTGACAATGATTATCTTCTTATATAGTAATATCTTCTTACATAGTATTTTATTTTAATATAATTAAATTAAATTAAATTAAATAAGAGACTTTTGATCATAATATAATTATTTTATCATATTTTAGTGTGATTAAAAAATAAAAAAAATTCATTTTTCCCAAAATGCCTTATTTTTTAAGGGAAAAAATATTCTTTTTCGATAAGAAAGCATTACAATCTAACTCACTCTGATATGTCAACTCAAGTGTTTAGCATTTGGTTAGTTTAAAAGCTGTTTAAAATTACAATATCACATCTTTTGAATTCCAAGAACCTTAAGAGAATCGGTGGGTTTGATACTCTCAAACTTAACATAAACGAGCGAAGTTTACTTGGTTCTAAACTTAAAACCCAGTTCGAGGAGATCTAATAGTCTTACCTCATCAATGCATTAGTCTGCATAATCAAAATTCGCCACATGTAATCAAGTGATTTCACTCTACAACTATTGATATTCTTAAGAGTGTTTTTTTTTTTTTTTTTCTTATAACTTAACGTGTAATTATATTCAAATAAATTAAATTAAAAATTTGACTTGAAGCTGCATACAAATATTTAAATAAGTATATCCACTTGTAATGTTGATAATTATTAAAAAAAAAAAAAAAGCCCTATTAATTTGAGTAGTATACTAGGCTTTCCGAGTTATATCCTAGATTTTATTCTTTATTTAACTATCATTATTATTCCTTAAAAAAATAGTTTCTTGTTGCTATATACGAATTGTAAATTATAAAAATTTTGTATCTTTTTCTTAGTACATCCACAAAAAAAATCAAACCCAAAAAATTGTTTCTTTTTATTGTTATCACTTTCCTCTTTTCTAACACGAGTTTCACTTTTTTTTTTTTTTTTTTTTTTTAAAAAATGTTTTCATGCATTCTTATTCATTGTCTTACTTTTCTACAAATCCAGTTATAAAATAAAATATATATATATATATATTTATTTATATTTTTAACTATTATTTTTAAGGTAGGTAGGTAGGTTTATTTGGGATTGATTAGTGGGACATTTTTAGGGATTGGATGGCTTGCATTTTGAGTAGTGATTGATTTCGTGATTATGGCTTATGTATTGGAGGGAGCAAAGTTAGATTTGTGTGAAGAAGACAAAAAAAAAAAAAAAAAGAAAAAAAAAAAAAAAAGAGCAGGAAGAAAAATTTTATTTTCCAAGGATTTGCTAATCTTTCATAGTGCTTGGGTAATCTTTCTTTTAGGTGTAATCAGAATCCGATTCGGTTTGGTGGATTCGCTTAATCCGATTTGATCCCATCTATTTTTAGTGTATTTGGTGAATCAGTGAATCGAATTTACACAAATAAAAAAGTATTAATTTTATTTATCCAACCTTCCAAGTCATGAAAGAGTTTGTTAGGCTTTAAAATTAATTTAAAGGAAAGAGATTGTTATTTTGAGAAGTAATTAATATTAATTATGGTAATGAGCATTAATATGACGTTGATTAATTCGATGCAAACGATTAATTATTTAAATAATTATTTTATTCTAATTTGTTTTATAATTTAATATATTTTATTATATTTTTATATTTAAAAAATATTAATATTATTTAGAATAAAATTGGTTAATATTTAGATAAATAATATTAAAAAATATATTAAACTGTTGAAGTGAATACATATTATTAAATGAATAATTTATTCAATAAATAAATAGAATTTAGGTTAATTTAAAATATATTATATCTTTATTTCACACAATATGAATACAACATACTCATTTGAATTGTGATGTCTAATTCATGAAATTTTAACCATATATTTTTTATAATATTATGTGTGATTATATTATCACAAGTTAGAGAAAAAAACGTCGAACAAAAGGACAAAAAAAACGAAGATCCTATGTTTAGTACATGCAAAATTAGTTGAGATAACGCACGGGCCCCCAAAAGTAATCTTGGGCCCACATTTTAATAAGACAAAGAAAACAAATTTCTATCTCCCGAACATCCATGGGATGACATGCGATAAGTTTTTTAAACCTAAAAAATATTTGATAATTTTTTTGTAACATAATTCAAATTAATACTTTATTACTTAATTTCAAATATTTTTGTTTAGCTAAATATTATCAAATAAATATTTTTATATTATATTATTAATTTTAATATTAAGGTAAAATTAAAAATATTAATCAATTAACACAAATTAATTTATTTTTAATAGTAAAATATCACTATCAAATAGACTTTCTTTTAAATAATTTTAATTAGTTAATTCTTTCCATGGAAGTATATATTTATTAATTTTAGTAAACAAAGTTATTTTACATATTTTACAATTAAATTAAATTAAAATTGATAATTTTTTGGTTTATTTTTTCTAAATTAATTCGGTCCAATCTAGTGCTACGTCAAATGCAACACAGAATTATAGCCAGCCCCATTAAATCCCATTTCATTATTATATCCTATTTTACATTTTACAATCTTATTCAATACAATTCGGATATCTAATAAGATCATGATAGCTAAAGAATAATTAAAGGCTGGGTGGTAGGAATACACTTCTCTTGAAGGATTATGTTTGGTCATATTTTATAATAGAACTTTTCATCTATGTTGTGGAAATTTTCTATTTACCGTATGAACAGATTCGTTGTACTCAAATATATAGGGTGTATTATAATATGAGCATATATTTGGGGTATACTATAATTATTATATCTAAAGTTTTAGTAGATATCTGATATAAATATTAGTGAATTATAAAGTTGTAATACTTAAAATAATGCTAAAATTCACAGTATTTTGTCTAATATAAATACAAAATATCTGAACTATACTATATTTGGATCAATACAAAAACTAGTCTAAACAAACAAAAATGTTTTCCTTAAAAGTAAAAAAAAAAAAAGAGCTAACATGCAAGTAATCCAAACTTATCCAAACAAATAGATAAGAAAGAAAGAAAGAAAGAAAGAAAGAAAGAAGGAAAGAGAGAGAGAGAGAGAGAGAAAGAAAGAATACGATGATTGAGAGGGAAATGCATAAAACTAATAAGCCCACTTTGTATCTAAGCATATGCAGGCTTAAAAAAAAGATGAGATATAAAGTGATTACAATTATGACTTTTAATGCACGATATTTATAAAGCGAATACACCCATTACTTAGTGGGATTCTCATTCTCATTCCCATTCCCATTCCAGTTATAATCACTAGTCAATCAAAGCAAAGCCTAGCTGTTGCTCTTATTTATATCCCAAGGTAAATTTTCACATACCTCCTCTAATATTTGACAAAATCACATTTAATTGCCATGTTTCGGTTTATTAACACTTACCCCCCCTAGCGTTAATTAACGGATTTATTATTGATCGTCAGTTGACGGCTAAGATAGTAGTTACGTCGTACTAAAATGCGAAGGGATAATAATATTTACGTCCCTAAATGCTTATAAAATAATAAATCCGGTCATGGTTTTAACAATATCAATATTTTAGCCCTCAATTGTAATAGGGTGGCCATACAAATAAATGGGTCGTGTCAATTAAAGTATTATAAAATTATATATTAACCTGAGAACAACTTACTTATTATTCGTATCAAGAGTTTAAAATTCAAATATTTATTTGATAAATAGATGACGTAATTTGAGTTGTCAACCTATTTGTTAATAGAATAATTTTGTTGCTAATTGAACATGATTCGTTTAACTTAGTTAACATAATTTATATTCAGTGATTGAACTTCTTTACTCTAATAATGCAAAAATTATTTGTTTAACTCATTTATTTGGCAAATTATAATTTTATTATTAAAATATTTAAACTCAAATCACCTAATTAAAATAGTATATAATATAAGTGAAAAAAATATAATAGATAAAGATTCCATCCAAGTCAACCAAATTATTCAAGTACAAGAATTTCAAAATTTACAAAAATATTAGATAATTTTAATTATTTCAAAGAACAATATATTTTATAGGAGTAATAAACGAGCTTCTTGATTACAATGACATAATTATCGTGTCTTTAAAGAGTTGGTAGGTTTATGAGACTAAACTCTGGAAATGAACAACTAATAAATGGGTGGTACAAACATAACATTAATAATCATATGGACTTAAGCCAACTTGAATTTTTAAATTTTGTGTCAGGCTAGTGTTGAATTCGTAGCTCATATCTTAAATTTCTATCCCTGCTGATACTTTGTTAAAGCATTGTAAAGATACAAATAAATTGTTATTCTTACCGATATTTTGTTAAAGCATAGTAAAGATACAAAGGGTATGGCACTTAAGGGTAGGGACTGAATTATTAAAATCAAGCAATTTTGTTATAATTCATTATTTAGTCAACGTTTAGGCACAAAAATGTTATTATTCCAAAACCGAAACTACAATTTCTAGCAAGTTTCTAAGCGCACAGAGTAAAAAGCTGAGAATGCAGAAACAACTGGAACTTCTCCACCAGCGCCTCATTTCCCTTTCTCTTCCATGGCCGTCAGTTTCTCAATATTTCGTCTGATGCTTACAGTTGCTGTTTTATTTATTTATCTTGGTGTTGCAGAGATTGAAGGTCCCGAGGGGACCTCAATTTTCCACTGCAATATCGATAATGGAGGTTGAGTTTGCCTGATTTCCTCCAGAGGTGAGTACCATTTTTGCGAATTAGATTTAAACAAGTATAATCGGTGTTTCAATTGATGGGTAGTTCGTAGTTTCGGGTGCAAAATTTTTCTCTGAAAGGCATTTTAGGAATCTTGTATTGTGACTCATATGTACTTGAGTGATTGTTTGGATGGTCTGTGACTGTTGAATTGTTAACCTCGAGGAACTAGCAATGCAAAATTGGAGCAAAATTGCAAGTGAAATTGTCATATTTTTACAGTGTCACTAGAATTGGAATATGTATTGTAGGTTATCTTCCTCAAGAAATTATGAACTGTTAACTTGATTGCCAAACCTAAAGGTTCAATCCATGGTATAAAAATACTGTAATAGGGTTTTTTTTTTTCTTTAATTTTTTTTAGCTTTTTTGGTGTTTTGGCAATGTGAAACAGTGTTTTGTTGGAAGCTTCTTTTCTATTTTTGTTGTTTGCAGCTGATAAACCTGTCAGGAGCTAGCAATAGAAAATTGGAGCTAACTCTAAGTCTGTAATTTGAAATTTCTTGCATTTTTATTTTGGCTCCTTTGTTGCATTTTGCAGCAAACAGTTTGTCACTGGGATTGGAAAAGGGGTTATAGATGGATGAGCTTTTGGTCTCTTTTTAGCTGTAATTTGGAGGGTATTTTAGTCATTTCTGGTTTTTTGGCATTACCCAAGTTGCTTTTTCATTTCCACATTTCATGCTGACAACAAATCCCTAATACTAGGTATATTTTGATTTTGGCGACTCGGAGGAAAGCTCAGTCTGTGCAGGAGCCAGATTTATCCATGTAAGGGTATTTTGGTAATCTGACCGAAAAGTAACTTTTCCTAACGGCCAACACTTCTGTTAACTAACACCAGGGGGGTAAGTGCTAATTATTCAAAATATTCTATCTAAATATTGTTTTTGATCAAACATCAGGGGAGGTATGTGAAAGTCACCCTATGTCCCAAATGGTTGGTGGGTCCTATCCCATTACTCAATTGACATTATAAATTAAAAAAAAATAAAAATTTATTCAATTGCTTTCTATGGAAACACTTGCTGGTGCTACCACCTTTTCTTTCTTTCATGCTGAATTTTCATTTTGCAGCAGCTGTCATGGCTAAAGCAGGTACACATCTGTACTTTCATTTCTGTGATCTTTTGATTTGGTTTGTTCTGTTTTATTTCATGGTGGTCTTTTTCTGTTCGGAATTAGGATGCTTGGCTCATTACATTACACATAATTTCTTTCTTACTGTTTGATTAAATTCAGATAAATAGATATCCTCTGACTTCCAAGTCTCTGTAACCTGGTGTTGCTGTATATTCAGAAAAACAGAAGATTGAAAGTTACACTTGCCCACAGCCAAAGGGGCAATTTATTTTAGAGGTTTAAATACTTGATGGTGTTTTCTGTGTTTGCTTTGGTTGCAGATAACTTGTTGGATTTTGAGTCATAGTACTTTTCAGAAGATACTTGTTTGTATTAATAAAAGCATAGGATAAGACAGAAGGAACTGTTTTGACCATGGATAAAGCATTAATGGCCTTTTCCATTTTGAAGATATATATGAACACACACATTGTGTATGTGAATAATGTTGAATACTGGACGAAAAATCCATGAAAACTCAAAGTTGGAAAATCTCATCAATTATTATCCTAGTTTCTGAAATTATAGAATTGGAAAATCTCATCAATTAAACATGCCAAAATAAATTAAAATTTTTGGACTAATGAATGACCAAGAGCAGAAACTTTTATTTTACATTCATAAAAAATAAATCAGTACTTCTTAACAATGCCTGTATGACCTCTTTCAAAATGTTGTATTATTTATCTTTAATTTTCTTTTAACAATTATTCATTCATACTTGTAGCAGCAACGCCATTTGTAATTTCTTCTTTAACTTGGGATTTCTTTTCTTTTTGTTTTTTTTTTTGCTTTTTTGCTTTAAATTCTTAGGTGGGAAAAGGTTGACATGTGAATCTTACTTTGAAACTAAAGGCAGCCACATGTTTGGAGCTTTTCTCAGCTGTTGTTCTCTAAAGCTTATGATAAAATGGCTGATACTACTTATCCTGTTAAACTTAAGCTATTCATCCAGGGACCCTGACGTTGAAGGTAAGGTAAAATAGAACTTCTGTTCTTATTTAAGCAAAAACAAGGTCTTCTTAATTAATCTGAATTTCATTTGCATGCGATGAATATGATGCATTTCTCAGATGTGATTATGTTCACGTTGAGTGTTGTTGGTGGCTCTGCTGTTCTTCCACTTTTATTTCCTCCACTGAGACATGAGATCCTAATTTTGAGAGGTCTAAGAGACTGTTGGAGCATGAATCTTTCACAAAGATTTTACTGTATTACCTGTTTCAACACAACTTAAGAGGCATGTTAGCTATTCCTGCAGCTGATCATTTGATTGAATCACCACATATTTCATAGGAATGGCAGAATCTTCTAGAAGTAATGTAGCATGTTTTAATTATTTCATGACTTCTTTTTGGGAAAAAGTAATAGGCTACCTGTTAAACCTTCTGCCTAAAACACGCCTAAAACACGGTGAACTAACCATGGAAGGATTATATGACATTGTTTTAAACTTTGTAGCATGCAAGGCCTCATTTGAATTGCAATTTATACGACAAAAAGAGTTGATATCTCATATTCTAGAAACAAGTTATTTTTGTATAATATATATATTAAAAAATTTGGGATTTCATTTTTGGTAGTGATTTGTGCAAACTTTTTCATGATACTTCACGCTTTTTCCATTATGTTTCTTTTTCTTTTGAAAATTACTTTATATCAGGGTTATTAAATTATGATTGAACTATCTTACATGAATTGGGCCTAAATCAGTGTAATGATATTATAGCTGATGCAAGCACTAAAGAAATTAGAAGCTTCTGAAACATTTTTAAGAAATAAAATAAAATTCAAATTTTTTAGCAATCTTGCACCACTTCAGTCTTATTTCTAAAAGCTTAAACTTCACATCTGACTGCTGACGTCTACCCTGGTTTTGTGCATCTTCATAAATTTTAGCTTTTAAATTATAGAATTTCCTATTTTGTAGCATTTGAGCACAAGTTTCTAAATCATAGATGGTTATTATGTTGATGGCTTAATGACAGGAATGATATATTATTAGACATAATAAGAACATTAGAAAATCTCGTAAAAGTTGTAAATGATTATTGTTTCTTGTTGCTAGCTATTGCTAACTGTTTCAAAGGTTGCTTGATATTATTAACAACTAGGTTTTATAATTTCACTGATGATCAGGTGAAGCTTTGATGGAGGTTTTAGAGGCTCTCAATAATTCCGGTGGTCAAATAACAGATTGGAATGATTTTTTTGTGAGCCCTTGCTTTAGTTGGTCTCATGTCACTTGCAGAAACGGAAATGTTGTATCAGTGTAAGTCAATGATATGGTAGTTATAGATATTATGGTAATTTTTATATTAGTAGTTTCTATGTTTATGTTACATAAATATTCGGATTTAATAGTAGTGATCTCCCTTGAGTTCCGTCTTAATTACAAGCAGATTCTGGTGATTCTCTAATTCATTTTAAACTTAAAACCTTACGACAGGGAAGATTTCTGAAATTCTGAGTAAACCTAAGGGAGATTTATAATAAATTTTAAAAGAACTTTCTTCTAAAGTTTGAAAGGTGCTTTTTGAATTTCAAAATTATTTGTGTATGCCTGTATTTAACCCAACAGAATGAGAAGATTAATAATCTTAATGCAAATATTTTTTAATTTCACTTTAATATTCAATTTTTTTTTTTAATTATTTCATTATGTTCAGTTTGTGAACGTATTAATTTGCAGGAGCCTGGATTCATTTGGATTTTCAGGAAAGCTTTCACCATCAATAACCAAATTGAAGTTTTTGGTTAGCTTGTAAGTTTTCCTGTTGATGCCTGAGGTCTGTTTGTTTCATGTAATATAGAAAATTTGCAGTGATATTCACGTTTTAAACTGGGTGTGTGTCTTACCATCTATGAACATCAATAGACTACAACAATGAAAAGAAGTGGAAAGATGACAGAAAAAGGTGAGTGTGAACTGTATTTCGCAGCCTAATGTTCCAGTGTGACAGCAACTTTGCCTCCTTTTAAAAGCCCAACCAGTGTGCTTGAACCAATTAGGTGTCCTATGGAAGGAACAATTTTCCAGACTATAAACACTTCTTTTATTTTTATCTTTCTATTTGCTCTCTCAATTAAGTAGCCAAATAATAAATAATAAATTGATGTGTAACATACAATATGTCAAATTGTAGAATCAAAGAGCGGACAATCCACCATTTGACAACTTTTTTCGATGTCAGAACCTTTTGTTTACACATAGGAATTAGCTCTCTCTTTTCCTGATGAGTGTCATAGAAATTAAGTTCACTCCTTTATTTAGAGTACAATGTATCATATAGTAACCAGCTCAGTCCTCTTAGTCAAGCAGACTATCCATCTCTATATTTCACCAACTCTCCTATCTATGTTTAATTAGGTCTAGCATTGATCAAGAATTTCAACGCGTAAATTTTTCTTTGTTTAAGCGAGTTGTCTACCTTGTGCATAGACATGAATTGTGGTTGCTGTATGAATTACTGTTCTCTTTGCAGGGAACTACAGAACAATGATTTATCAGGTGTGTTACCAGATTTTCTTGGCAGTATGGTTTGTCTCCAAACTCTGAATCTTGCAAATAACAAATTCAGTGGCTCTATACCTGTTGGTTGGGGTCGGCTATCCAATTTAAAGCATCTGTAAGTATATCAGTTTCTTCTCCTTTTTGTCTTCATCTAATCTGTATCAAGAATCATGATTTTGCTTGAATACATCTAAGCTGAACTGTGAGCAACCTGTGTCTAAGGCTTCTATTGGTTTTCTTTATGAATAAAGTCTTAATCATTTTTGCAACCCATGAACTTGTAAGCTAATGAACTCTAATTATTGCTTATGCGTTCTTTATATGTATAACAGGGATCTTTCGTCCAATGATTTAACTGGAAGAATTCCAGTGCAACTCTTTTCAGTCGCGACATTCAAGTAAAGTCCAGTAGAGATTAATTCTTCAACATATTATTTATGGTGCTGTTTTTGCTTCTTTTTCTGTGTCTAACAAGCACATGGATTTCAGTGCCAAGATGGATTTGTTAAAGAAGTGTTTTCTCATTGATTTATGTTGATATGTTTCTAGTTTTTTTCAAGTAATTAGATAGTTTAACGTGTCTAGCATCTGAAATAATAAGAACATTCATTTATATCCACTGTTTTGTATATTTCAATGTTAAAGCGCAAAAAGATCCTTATAGGTGCATATGTTTGTTATTATGATAGGTATGGTATTATTCATTAAACTACCCTATAAAATATGATTGCTAGGCATGTCAGATAATCTGGCAGGACAAATCATTCTGAATAGAAAATCTAGTAAACCAGTCTCGAGGTTTTCCTTCTGCAGGAAGCAGACAGTTTATATATGAGATGTATGCCCGATATAAGATTCCAAATATAGACGAACTTACAGATCACTGAGTATAATTGCTGCATAATGGTGTTGCAGTTTAGTAAAAAGAATTCACTTTCTTCAAAACCAGCATGCTAACCGCATGCATATTCAACCATTCAACAAAAATTTATCGTCATGTGATTATGTGCCCCCAATCTATTTCGATTTTGACACGTATTAGAATGGTGAGTAAATTCCTATTTGTCTAGTTCATTAGCTTGTTTGTATTGCTTATTGAATGCAACACAAATTGCCTATTATTTTTATGTTTATGTTCATCTACTTATTTTATTTGGTTGAATTTTATGCTTAGATAACTTTAAACTGTCACATCTGTGTTATTTACCTCACTCGAGCTTGTCATTGACTGTTATATTCTCAGCTTTACTGGAACGCATCTCATTTGTGGCTCTAGCTTGGAGCAGCCTTGCGCGTCTAACACTGCTCATCCAGGTTTATTTTGTAAATTATTCATTGGTTTCTGATGTTTGCTTATTAGAACTCAAATTCTGTGGTAGGTTTATTTTGTATAAGGTTAAACTCTTGGGATCAGTGGCATTTTAACAGGTATCAAGGTCTATTTGACTAATTTAAAGTGATATTTTTAAATGTTAAAATCTTATTCTCCTAGTTAGATTATAACACAAAGCAACATGACCTGTGCTTGGATTTACTTGGCAAGCCTAGTAATTACTTCCAACATAAGCATTAGGAGTTGTTTTATAACTTGAATACTATTTTTAGGCTATTTCCTTTGCGTGTAACCTTTTGGCTTAATGATAGTTCTGTACCAGTTACATCTGAAATCTTGATGCAGACTAAACTTAAATGCTTTTGGCAGTTTCAACTAGCAGATCAAAGCTCAAAGTTGTTATAACATCAGCAAGTTCTGGTGCTTTTGTACTTCTATTACTTGTGGCTCTCTTTGCATACCGGTATTATCAATTGCCAAAACTCAAACATGATGTTTTCGTTGATGTTCCAGGTAATTTCAATGTCCCTTTGGCTTTTTACATCAATTTAGTCATAATAAATGTACACTAGCATCTATTTTCACACATGTTGACAGAGTAGCAGCAAAATATAACCAATAAAGAGAATTGGATAGTTTGGTTTATTGCTAACGAAGAGTACAATCCGCATATAGGCTACTACCAAGATGAAAAGGGAAATATACTCGTACTTGATAAGTTATGATGAGTGACACAAAGGAATTTTCCTATTCAGTAATGCTCCCACTCAAATTGGAGCAGATATATTTTCATTACCTTGTTTGGCACGTAAGTGTAAAATAGTTTCCTCATGCACTCGGGAACTTTTATGCATGTTGAATTTTGCAGCTTTATTTTTACATAAAATCACTGAAGAACTTTTAACCTTGGCTCCAAGGTCCTTCAGTAAATTTTGAAGCCACAGAAGTTTGCAAGCTATATGATCCATAGCATAATGCCTTGACTCTGCATTAGATCTACCCACAACATTTACCTTCTTACTTTTCAAGATTACTAGATTACATCCAAGAAACATGCAGTAAGTATTGGTGGATCTCCTATTAGCTTTAAAACCATCCAGTTAGCATGGAAATAATTAACTACATCCAAGTTGCTTCCTTTATTGTTGAGAGTCCTATACCAACTATTTATTTGAGGGATCCAAGAATCATGTGTACGGCTTCCCAGTGACTCTTGCTTGGAGTTTTCATGTATTGACCAACTATTTACTTGAGGGATCCAAGAATTGTGTGTATGACTTCCCAGTGACTCTTGCTTGGAGTTTTCATGTATTGACTAACTGCTCCAACAACAAAAGTGATGTTTAGTCTAAAACAATTAAGTAAATAAGATTCTTACAAAAGCTCTGCAGTTTTTAAAATTCAGGACTCTTCTCATCATCAAAGTTTAGAGTAGGATCCATTGGAGTTCTAACAGATTCAAACTACATTCTTGTCTCAGTCAGCAAAACTTGAACATACCTCCTCTGGGGTAAAACCAATACCTTCGTCCCTTTGGTGGTTGAAGAAGTATGTATCACAAAAGCTGAGTGATCAAACTGACACCTTTTCAAATTAAGAGGTAAGAGCTCTGGCAAATATGTCAAACCATGTCCTTGGAGAATGTTTTAGGTCATGTATAGCCTTCTTTAATCAACAAATTGTGCAAGACTTCTCATGAGCAACAAACTCAAGCAGTTGCTCCATATAAACATAGGACTTCATACTTGATTGACCTAGGAGGCATAACCAAAGACACATGGTGGGAAAGAAATGAATGATCAAGAAATAAAATTATGGTGCTTTGAAATTAACAATTGACGAAGGTAATCTCTTTATTAGATTGCAAGCTGTGGAAGAACTTCCACCAAAATTTTGACCGAACCTTCATTTGGAAGAGAATAGTCCTTGCAATTTCTAACAAATGTCAATTTTTCTCTTTATCACTCTATTATGTTGTGGCATGTAAGGACAAAACATTTGATAAATATTCCCTCGTTTTCAATATAAGTTAAAAAGTAAGTGACAATATTCTAAAGCATTTTCAATACAAAGAATTTAAATAGAAACACTTATTGAGTTTTTATATCACAAAAAAGATTTAAAAAAGATTTTAGAAAATTTTGATTAGTTTTTTGAGAGAGGTAACCGAGTAGCCATGTACAATCTTTAAAAAACGACACAAAATACTTAAATGGATGATGGTTTAGGCTAGACAAGGATCCCAAACATCTAAATGAGCCAATTTTATAGGGACATGCACTAACTTTCTTGATTGTGGAGACAAAAGATGATGAAGCTTTCCAGCAGAAGATTCATTCAGAATTGGAATTATGCTTGATTGATAATCCTAGATTGTTGGATAATAGCCGGCACAGAGATTGGTTGACAATCAGACTTCTGCTTTTATTTATTTTTTACTTCTTTAGAGAAGAAGCATGGCTGGATCTTTGCTTTGCTTCAATACCATGTTGACAGAAAGCAGTAGCAGAAAGATAACTGAGGAATAAATAGAATTTAATAATTGTATATATTTCTAACAAAGAATAAAATTCTATGTAAGAATATGACAAATTAAAAATAGCAAAATACAATCATAGCTAGTAGGTTACAACTAATGACACAAAGGAATTTTTCTATTTGTTTTCAACAAGTTACTGTTTTGAGATTGTTGAAGAAAATAAAAATATATTGAATCTCTCTTAAATTATAAACTGAGTACATAGACACGCCTTTATATAAGTTGAAATAATAAAGCAACATAAATTAGAAATTCTCATACATTTAAGAATTCTCATGAATTTAAGAACCCTCAATAAAAGAGGAAAAAACTAATAATAAGTCTAATTTTAATTCTAACACTCCCCCTTAAACTCAAGATGGTAGAGTAAGCTTGAGTTTGGGAGCTAATGCGATTGAAAAGAAAATCTCAAAACATCGAAAAATAGGAGAAAATCACTTATGCCTTCTAAGAGGTGAGAAATATTTGATTGTCTTTTTCTAAGTGAAAAATATTATTTGTATCTTTTTCTAGATAAGAAATACAGGCTATACCTTTTTATAGGCGAAGAATATTGGCTGTGCCTTTTTTAGGCAAAAGTTACTAACTGTACCTTGTGTTTTAAGGCGAAAAATATTGATAGTGTCTTTTCATAGGTAAAAAAATGTTGATTGTGCCTTTTCATAGGCAAGGAGTGTCTTTTAAAGGCAAGTAGTAGTAGACCAATGAGCAACCATTTTAAGAACCAGGGATATGTGAATAGTACTTTGCCACAGCTCTATGTCTGTGAACAACCCTTTGAGTAGTACCTATAGTAGGGTCTAATTAGTATCCGTATTAGGGTTCTTAGACTTTTGAAAACTTTTCTCTCTTTTTTTTAAGGTTTTAAAAATTTTTTTTTTTGCTTTTTTTTTTTTTTTTTTACAGAACTAAATCATGTTAAGTAACTACCTTATAGGGTAGCACATCATTGCTATAAAAAATTTTCTGATACAACTCTTAAATCTAAGATCAAACTTGCTCTGATACCATATTGAAGAAAATAAAATTATATTGAATCTCCCGTGAATTATAAACTAAGTACATAAATATGCTTTTATATAAGCTGAAATAATAAAGCAACATAAGTTAGGAATCCTCAAAAATTTAAGAATTTTCATAAACTTAGAAACCCTTAATAAATTAAACTCTAACAGAGCTTAATGACACTTGTATGAATTTGGTACGATTTGTATTTTTCAGGTAGAATTACTTGGCTAGTGAAAACCACAATTTTGAAACTGTGCAACCATGCAATTTTTTTCTCATATATGAATTTAAAAGGTACAATATTTTGGCTTTTACCTTATAGCGAAAAATATTAATGTTAGTTGTGTGGTATGGTTGTGGGATGATTTCAAGGGTGAGGTATAAAATATGTTGTTAGAATTAAAAATTAGTTTCTCTACACTTACTCTTATTAAGTATATTTTTTCTTCCAGTAGCATTAGTTATTTCCTAGTTTGTTTTAGTTTCTAGTTTATGTTACTTTATTATTTAGCATATATAAAGTTATGTCCATGTATTTAGTTTAATATTCAAGTAAGATTCAACACAATATTTTATTTTTTCTAACATATGTAAAAATATTAGTTTTGTGGTCTGTAAAATATAAAAAAGAAAGACAAATAGCAAAAGAATTCAACATTTGTACCCAAACAATAGAAAATTTCAAACACACTATTTGTTTCATTATTTTTATTTATTGATACCTGACCCTTTCTGGTCAGGTTAGGATCACATGTGATGCTTACTGGCAACTTCATAAGCCATCTTTCTTTATTTGTCTCAGCCTCATCTTTTCTTTTTCTCTTCACTTGTTTTCATTCATCTCGTTTTCTACTGTTCTGATTGGTTTGAAGCCATTAATTGAATCTGAAAATTCTTGCCAAGTCAGATGTACCTCACATGAAGTTGTCTCTAGTTTGCATGGCTTGTTAAGTGAAAAGGACTGGGCTTTGACGGTTTCTCACTTGTCTCTTGTAATACCCAAATCAGTCTATATTTCTCCCTACTCATCTGTTACTCTGAGATTTTTTTCTATCTTGAATGGAGTTTAAGATGCTATGTTGTCCCATTACAAAAAGTGGCTGAGAAGTCATTTTGAATTTTGAAGTGTTGTAGGTGTGTTTGTTGATTGGCTTGCAGTAATAAAGTAGTTTGGGATAGTTGGCCAACATGTCACTTGATTCATTTCTCTCGGCCAGAATGTCCTCCTTGATGATTGTGTCACTCGGTGTGCTCTCTCTCTCTCTCTCTCTCTCTCTCTCTCTCTCTCTTAATCTCTTGTATCTCATTTCCTTGGTATGGGTAGAAAAAAAAAAAAAATGACAAAAAAAGAAAAACACATCAATCTTTAGAGGATATGACATTCACAAAGGGACATTTCTTCATTTGTGTTATGGTCCAGCTGAAGGGGGAATTGAAAGTAAATCAGGAAACTCTAGGCATCATAGTTTGTAGCCTTCTGATTTTGTTTTGACTATGAGCAGTGTTTCCTATTTTATTTTGATCCTGTGCCTAAATATCTCTTGTGGTTGTCATTAGCAAGACAAATCCTGTGCCTAAATATCTCTTGTGGTCGTCATTAGCAAGACAAACTATAGTCACATAGTCTCTATCTTTCCTCTCTGCCTATATGGCTCTTTATTTCGGTTAACAATTCTTATTCTTCTATTATATGGTCTTTAATCACATTCAAGAGTAGAATTTTATATTTTTTTTTTCATCAGCACATATGTTTTATCCATTTTACACTTAAGAAAATGTAAAATAAAAATAAGCTGATGCTTCCTTAAGATAATTTTCACTGCCATGTGTAATTACCATCTACTTTGAAGTCAGTTTCTTTTTATCTTTCTTGCACT
This sequence comes from Azadirachta indica, assembly GCA_022749755.1. Classification (NCBI taxonomy): domain Eukaryota; kingdom Viridiplantae; phylum Streptophyta; class Magnoliopsida; order Sapindales; family Meliaceae; genus Azadirachta; species Azadirachta indica. The sequence continues at coordinate 2,762,312 of CM040447.1, forward strand.
TTTACATAATTGCTTTGATTACTGAAACCTATAGTATAGTTTTAGTTCTCTGTTTCCAATTTGGTGGATTTTAAGCAGGTGCACTGGCTTTCAGGTAGCATATCTAAATGATTCTGTGAAAATATTATCGGCTATTTCTTTCATTTCAGGTGAAGATGACCACAAAGTTTGTTTTGGGCAGCTAAGAAGATTTTCTTGGCATGAACTCCAACTTGCTACTGACAACTTCAGTGAGAGCAACATAATTGGACAAGGAGGTTTTGGTAAAGTATACAAAGGTGTCCTCACAGATAACACAAAGGTTGCAGTGAAACGCCTTGGAGATTACAATAGTCCTGGTGGAGAGGCTGCATTCCAGAGAGAAGTTCAACTCATAAGTGTTGCTGTTCATAGGAATCTTCTACAACTAATTGGGTTTTGTACAACCTCGTCTGAGAGAATCCTTGTTTACCCTTTCATGAAAAATCTTAGTGTTGCGTATCGGCTGAGAGGTACTTCCTTCTAATGAGACCCATGCTTTAGTTTCATTATTTTATTACACTTGGCAGTTTATGTTGTAACTTTAAGTTAATTCAGCTGGAGTTAAAAGAATGGGAGTAAAAGTAAATATAATTAATTATTATATATTCTAGTGAGAAATGTCGGAAATTTTGTACCGGGAAGATTAAATTGAATCACATTAATTGTTTTTAAAAGGCAATGGTATATAGGTTGGTGTTTTGGTTTGTCCGGATTGCGCATATACTGTGAAGAAAGTCAATAATGAAAATGAAATAAGGAAGATTGGCTGCTTAAAAGATTGTGCAGATTGTAAAGACTGGTTATGGAGTATGAAAGATTGTACAACTACAATAACCTTTAATTTGAATCTTGTACAATATTTGCAGTAATAAACTAGAAATTGTTAAAAAAACCAAAAAAATCTTGGAAATAACCAAGTGTGTGATATGGTAGAGCACAAAAGTGAATTTTTGAATTTTAGAATTTTTTAATTTTTGAATACATTATTTTAGTGAACTGTGTTCTGTAATCCCTCAGTTGATCATTTTGACGAGCCTGATTGTTGGTAGGGACTCAAGATTCTATTTTCCATTTGAAATATGTTACAGATTTAAAGGCTGGAGAAAAAGGGTTGGACTGGCCGACAAGGAAACGTATAGCATTTGGTGCAGCCCATGGTTTGGAGTACCTACATGAGCACTGTAATCTTAAGATTATACACCGTGATCTAAAGGCTGCAAATATCCTTTTAGATGACAACTTTGAAGCCGTTCTTGGTGATTTCGGGTTAGCAAAACTGGTTGATGCAAAATTGACTCATGTTACCACTCAAGTGCGTGGTACCATGGGCCACATTGCTCCAGAATATTTGTCAACTGGGAAATCGTCAGAGAAGACAGATGTGTTCGGATATGGTATAACCCTTCTAGAGCTTGTAACTGGTCAACGTGCCATAGATTTTTCTCGCCTTGAAGAGGAAGAGAATGTTCTTCTGCTCGATCACGTAAGCCTATCAACCCACTTTGTCCTCTACTGATACCTATATTTGAAGTGGTTTCGTCTGATGAAATATGCTTCTTATCTGTTTCTAACCGCAAAAATCATTATTTCTATGTTCAACTTTGTCTTTTTGATATGCACAAAAGTCTGCGAAATTCATATGTATGTTATTAAATTTGTAAACAGATCAAGAAGTTACTGAGGGAGAATAGAGTGAATGACATTGTAGATAGAAACTTGAAGAATAATTATGATTTGAAAGAAGTTGAGATTATAGTACAAGTTGCATTACTATGCACTCAAAGCGAGCCTGAAGACCGTCCGACAATGACACAAGTTGTTAAAATGCTACAAGGAGTGGGATTAGCTGAGAAATGGGCTGAATGGGAAGAGCTTGAACAAGTTAGGCAACAGGAATCTTCACTTGTATCTCTACAATTTCCTTGGCCAGAAGAATCAAGCCTGGATCAAGAAGCTATACAGTTGTCCACAGCAAGATAAGCATCATTTTCTACCTTACTCTTGAATCATATAATTAATTATCTTATCTTTACCTCTACCTGAAGAAACACAAATACACAAGGGATTGAATGGAAGTTATAACTGTCCGAAAATACATTACACTGTATGTGTGTTGTATTATTTCAGAGTCAGTCCAATCACAGTACTGTGATAGATGATATATTACACATTATGTATACATATAAATGTGTTAATTTACTCTTTTCAAGAGTTTGCTTCCTCCAGGATTCTTGTATCATCTCGGTTTGGCGCTATGTAAGCAGTTGACAAATACAAATAATATAAATCCAATCAAAGTATTTATTTTTTCTAATATTGGGGTCTGTGTCTTTTAAGTATTTGTTTGGTATGATTTTTCAAGTCACCAAAGAGTTTTTTATGTTTAAAGTTTTTTTATTTTTTTTTTTAAACTTCTTTTTGTCATTTAATTGTTATTGGAGATAAATTTTTGGGATTAAAAGAATCGTTTTGTTTCTAATTGAAGAAACTTACATTTTGAATAGAGATTTTTAGCGCTTTTTCTTTTAAATAAAATTGTCTGAAATATTTTTATTTATGAACTAAAATATCCTTATTTTATTAGCTATATTACCATCACTTTTGATTATAGAGTATATTGTCTTGTAATTAGAAGGATTTGAACTCTTGCCCACAGCTGAGCACTGTACTTCACTAGTGAATACCTTATCATCATATATATATATATATATATATACACGTAAACCCTAATAATAGTAATGTATTATTATTTATTATTGTAATCCACCATATAAAGTATAATTATATGATTAGAGAATGATCATAAGAAACTTTATTATATCAACAAATTATCACTTATTAAAAAATAAATAAAAAAATTATTTGATATAACAAAAGTACAATATGAAAATACATTAATTTGGTGAAAAATTTAAAAATTTTATATACGCCATTAATAAAGTAAATTAAATATATACAATAGAATTAGGGTTTATGAAAATACAATATATAGTTGTGTTTTTGTTAAAATAGTGAGGTTACAATAAATTCTAAAAATTACATTAAATGTCATCTTGAATTATCTGTTAAGTTATTTTTCTGAATTTAACTTCACCGTACTTTTTAAAAATTATTATTAAAACACACAAGATTTTGGAGTAAGCATCTTAATTTTTTTTTATTAAACACAAATTTAATAAGATATTATAAAATAAATTGTTTATTATTTTCAATCAAAATCTCAAACGAAATTTTAACAAGTAAATACTCTTTTATAAAATTATAAAATCATAGTACCCTTTTATAGGTACATTAATTTGAGCTCGAGATCTTAAGAGAAACAAAGAGATCTAATGATTGTTGTGATCATTGATTTATAAATAAATAGGTGTTAATACATAAAAATTGACTTTGGGCTTGATCTTAGTTTAAGTCAAAACTACATTGTTTTATTAATATAATATATAAAAAAGGTACAAGTGGATTCAAATTACTTTTTGAAGGTTCAAATTGTAGTTTGTGATATGAAAGATAAAAGTAGGCTTTAAATTTGACCCAAATTAAAATAATAACCTTGATCTAACCCATTTGGGAGGAATTTAGCGCCCAAAGAATCTATTATATAATTAGGCTAATATATAAGGAATACAAGAGTTCAAAATTTTACAATCCTTTTTCACTCCAAGATCTTATTTTAATTAATTTTAAATTAATTAAAATAAGCATTTTATTACAAATATAAATCTTTGAATATCTCTTTTTGTTAGGGTTAAATTATACCATTTAATTCCAAGACAAAGACTTATCTAAGAAAGACAACTTGCATTAGAATAGGATTGCATAAGTTAGTTATGTTTCACTATAATTCCATATCGCATTCTATATAAGAATACATGATTCATGTTCAAAGGCATCATATATGGATTTGAAAGATCTTGAAAAATAATCTTGGAACGTCCTCTTAGAGACATAAAAAAAGAGAGGTCTACTATCCTAGTTCCTTAAGACCACATCTTAAGGCATAACTTCCTCTTTGGCGTTTCTCTAGCAATTCCTACTTTTCAGCCATCTCTTGCCATAAAAATTGACCTTAGACATTATCTTAGTATCTTCATATATCTTTTTTTCATTTTCGTAGGCATCAACCTAGTTATTTTTAGACTCCATAAACACATTTTTCGAAGCCTTAAATCTAATAGGTTGCAAATATATGTATAGAATATAGCTGCATGCGAGTTTATCGATCTAATCTCATAGTAGTTATGACCTACCCTTAATAGTTGTGTTCCTTTACGTTCTTATTGGAATTATCTCGCTCTCACACACTGTGAACTCATAATTTGAGTCCGTACTGTATTGAATATTACGAAAAAATTGAAAGCAATCCACCTATTTGAAGGTTCACTAAGTGTGTTATCCTTGAGATAGGCTACATCTTAATGTTATCAGGTATGAAATATTCCTTTCTGATATTCTCCATATGTTTTCCAATTACGCGTTGCATAGTAGAGTTAATGGAGTATTCAATTTCTCCTCGGAGCACCCAAGTAGATCTTTTCTCTTTAGATTTCTTGGGGTAGGCGAAATTCTATTGAGGCAACCCAAGAGGAGGAAGGAGGTGAATTAGGTTTTCAAAAGTTCTACAAATACCAAATTCCATTTTAAGCAATTTAAATTTCTAAAGTACAAAACACTAAATTCAACTCATAATATGAATATGATACAATTTATAGTTCAAGTGTGTGTAAGTGAATGTGTGAAACAATAATAAGAATATAATTACATGAATGAAAGAGTAGAGAAAGATAACACTGAATTTTATGTGGTTTAGTAAATTCCGACCTATGTCCACGCTTCCAAGCTGACTTGCTTAAGAATTCCACTACCTATGCCTTCAAACTTGAAGAAAAGCAAGAAGCAAATACAACTTAAAGTGGACTTTCAGGTAACCACTCAAACTTTACACCAAAAGGATTTCACGGGTGCAACCTTTACAACCAAGTGACTTACAGGTGTTATTTAAACTTTACAACACAAGAAAATTTGATCTCTTTTTCTCTCACAAAGATTACGAGAAGAAAATAATCTTGATCAAATAAATTGATCAAGTACAAGAACAATCTCTTTTGATTTTACAAGTGAAATACTAGAATGTGTAGAGAATAGATATATGAATTGCAACTATAAGGTCAAAGTACTTTGAATGCACTTATAAAATATTTTTTCAAAATTTTCAAGATGTGTAAGTTTGATTCCAAATAAATTTTGGCTAGTATTTATAGTAGAAAATAAAATATAATTGTTACTAACAGTTTATAGTCGTTTATAACTGTTATTAGCCGTTGGGACCAAATATTGAAAAAATTACATTTTAATCCATTTTCTAAGTTTTGAAAACTTTATATTTTAGTTCAGTCATTGTTATTGACTGTTTGAATTCAAATTAAAAAATATGATCATTAGTACTATTTCGCAGTTCACTGTGCATCAATTTTCTAGAACCATTGCATTGTTCCTCGACTCCATCGGGTTCGATTAATCCAAACAATGAACCGTGTTTGAGTATGTTTAACTTTTTATAAAGTTTTAAAACTTTGAAATTAGGTTCATACTCAACTTTGAAATTCTTTCAAATAGACCTTTTACAAAATGGTCCATATCATTTGAAAATAAATTTTTTACAAAAACATAAATTTATTTCCAAGAGAAAATTGTTTTATGAAAAATATTTTCCTAAAAATATTATCAAAAAATATATTTTCTAAAAATATAATTTTAATGCAATTTATGGAAAATATATTTTTGAGCTTATTAGTGCAAATTAATTATCAATTTAAAGACACATTACAATAAATTACTTAACATATGTGTGTGTCTTCAATTCTTCAAAATTCTCCATAATTTGGTTTTGGGACTTTCAATTTCGCTTTTCATAAATGCTCTTGATTTTTGATATCCTTTTGATGTTCAATTTGTAATCCAAATCTTTATGCTAAAAATATCACAAAGAATACTATAAGAAGAATTTGGTTAGTTAAGAATATCGATGTTTGTTATTATCAAAATTATGGATTATGAGCGTTAAGGCTAATAGTGAGCTTTAAGGCTAATAGTAGCCTTCGTGGTTGAGTCTACAAAGGAAGAAAGACTAGCGTTGGAAGCCTCAAAATGATTGACAAATGAAATTGAATGAGAAATCTGGCAGGTTCGTCTCCAAACTCACTCTTGTTGCTAGTAAAGTCGCAAGGCCTTTGATGATCTGAGTTTATTAGAGCAACCATGAGATAATTGAGCTCTAAAACAACTTGACAAATAAAGCCACAACAAATTAGCAACTATGTATTCAAGAATCCCTAGACGGATAAGCAAAATAGATTGAAACGACATCAATGATGTTGTTGTGTTGATGTTGTCGTTAGATGCAAAGCAAAAAGAAAAAGGGAGAATAAAAGTGAAAAACTTATTAGGAATGAGAAGACAGGATTGTCAAAATAGATTGTCATCAACAATCTAAGGTTAGCTACAACTAGTCTTTGAAGAAAGCATAGAAGGTGGAGGAAAAGAAATCACAAGAGAATTTGATGGAATTAAAGCACAATGTAAGTTAAACCCCACTTTAAAAAAAATAAGAAGCTAATGAAGTTGTGACCATGAGATTAATCTAAGGACTCAAATTTTATTTTAAAAAGGAGCCATCAAAATAGTAAAAAAAAAAAACCTTTGCATACACGACAACATAAAGAGAAATGCTATAAGACATCAATTGATAATTATCACATGGCTGGTAATTCTTGACGATAACCATTGAAGCCATATTTAGGAATCTTGAAAAATGCTACTGTGATAGAAGAAATATAGTTCTTTTTTCTACTTCACCAACATTGATATTCGAAGAATATGATCACGATGGATCGTATTTGCAATATTGTTGGTGAGCGCCAAGGAAGACAATATGGTAGTTTCTATGGCATCATAGCATTCAATACCATAAAACTACGGTTTTTTTTTTTTTTTTTTTGTTATGATAGGAATTTTTACTATTGACGTGGCTTGATGAAGAGCAGTCCATGTTAGACACTGTAAAGATAGAATGTGTGATGACGACATACCACTTACTACCTTGATAGCTACTTAAAGACAGTAGCTCTATACTACAGGAAAAAGTTTAAGGCTCACGCGAGAACGTTACATTTTACGTTACGCCAACATTGGAGTGACGATGATATAAAGCAATAAATGGGTCTTGGGGACCGTAAATGTTATAACCATAAATCGAATCTATAAAAGTGATGTATGTCTAACGCTTTAACAAATGGCTCCTGTAATGAGTAAACTTCTTTTGATAGGACCAATGGTTAAGGAATAATAATCATTACCTAGCTAAGTTAAGTTGACAAAGTAGGGATTTAATGTAAAGGCAACACGTATGAAGAATGGCAGTGGTGGCTTGCTCTTTCTTATGGCAGTGAGCAATAAGTCATGTGAGATGGTGACAACCACTCTTTCATCTTAGTTCTCAATATTCTCTTGTTTCTCCATAAATCTCTCGTTTGACTTTATTATTGGAGGGTATTCACCAGTAACACCACCGACACCCCCTAACCAATTTTTGTGATGCAAGTACTTCTTCTAGATGTGTAGGCTAGGAAGATCTACCCCCAGTAGGCTTGTCAATCAAGGATACCAAGCCAGTGCATATGGGATCATCATGTTGTAAATGCATTACCTACCATGTAGATAAATCGTGTTTGTTGACTATCATTTATCAATGTGGCACCTACATGTGGCATGGAAAAATTTTAGCATCAATAAAACAAAAAAGAAAAGACCAATTGGAGTTTTCAATTTAGGACATACGACCAAAAAAAAAAAAATTAAATCCACATGTAATGCATGCAATAACCATATATATGAATGACTTCTTTCTTGGCATAAATAATATAATACAATGACACTTCAACCTGGACTCAGAAATTGCTCCAAGCCAGTTACAAAATTACAAACTCAATTTAGATACTACAAATTATAAGATACTTTTTTTTGTTTCAGAGAAGATGATTTTAGAAAAATGCTAACTTATATATGCTAGTGTGAACAGTGATGACACTTGGTGGAGATCAAGTTTGTGGCATAGTGTGATATGATGGAATAGAAATAGCTTAGGCTATAGTTGATGTTGGTGGGTTGGTGATTGATGAAAGAGGCAGTTGTTTGTTTTTTGTGGGATGGTTATTGTTGCCTCCATATGTGTGTTTGCATAAATTAGTGTGTTTTTTTTCTCCTTTTAAATTTTATTTACAAAAAATGTAAATACAAATATTTATGAGCTTGACTAAATGGTAAAGACCCTTGTGAGTCCTATCCTTCAGTAGGATTCTTTCTACTTATTGTAGGGTTCTCCATCATATGTGTGATAGATTTTCCTCTAATTTGAGAGTAGAAATTGTATTGTATGTGTGTAGATATTTGGAATGCACCATAAATGCACGTATCTAAACGTTTAGCAAATTTCTAGTAATCATATTAGTAAATTGTTTATGTATTTGTAATTTATATATATATATATATATAGACACACACATATATGTATATATATATATGTATATATATACTTTCGGACTAGGTTTTCTTAATTAAGTGAATTTGAATCTGCTAGTATTATGAAATATACGCTATTTACCATGATTCCCATTCATATTGTGTTTAGTTTCCACTAACTTTCTCTCTACCTTTCATTTCCACAAACTTTAAAGAAGGTTTGTGAAAATATCCTTTTATTTGTAATAGATATAATATATATGTATTTTTATATTATATTTTATTTTATTTATAATAATTACAAGGCTCATAATTTTTAAATAGATATACAAAAATAAAATATTAAACATATTTTATTTAAAATTTTTTAACCTTTATACATCGAATTATTATCAAGAAAGTAAAAGAAAAGAGTTGGAAACATTTTAGCATATGAGTTTACTCTATCTTATGGTTAGCATTTCAATTAAGATAATAACATTTTTATTTTTGAACTTTGTTAAAACAATAGCTTTGAATAAAACGTTTTTAATTTTAATATTTTAGTCCCTAATACATAGGGATGAAAAAAATTCCTATAAAGATAAGCACCATCTTTAATCTAGCTCATTCAAGTCAGGGATTAGGAACGAAAGTTGAGAAACATAAGAAAACAGGTATAGGACAAGGATAAAAAATCACCCTTGTTCTAAAAACGGGATAGAATGAGGACGAGTTATTTTTACAAGGCTCAAAGTGTATAAGCTCATTAGAAAGAAGAAAGGTGGGCCACAAAAAAGAACTTGTGATTAAGAAGAATAAAGGGAAATATGATTAGAAGATTAGAATATAGGAAAATAATCAATAATACCCTATTTTTACCCTAAAAAAAAATAAAAAATACCCACCTTGCAAAATGTTAATAAAAAAATGCCCAATTTTAGGTTTTTGACCTATTTTTAACCAACAGTGAGGTGAAAAATGGCACTTTAGTTAAAAGAGGGTATAAGGGGTATTTTTGTCTAAAAAATCTAAAATTAAGCACTTTCATATGTTTTGTTTTGTAAGGTAGGTATTTTTAATTTTTTGGGATAGAAGAGGTATTTTTACTTATTCCTCTATAATATAATATGAGTGAGATCCATTTTCAAGAATATAGAACGAGAAAAGTGAATGAGCTCCTTATTACAGAGGATATTTATCAATAAGTAGATGGAGGTTAGAAATTAGGGCCAACTTAAAGACTCCACATCACCAAGATGTGACCGTTTGAATATGTGTTTTATCTTGATTATGAAAGCGAAGGATAAGTAGTATTGTAGAGAAGATCAGTAAGAGGAATCTTAGATAAATTCCAAAAGATCATATTAACTAACTAATTGCAATTCTACTTAAACTCTGTGAGTAGTTGCTATAAATTTAGTAGCTTGCTATTGTAAATGGGGGAAGAAAGATTGACAACAAACAACAAAAAAGGAAACAAAGAGAAAAGAAAGTCCATTGTATTATTGTAAACCTAGAGCTTGACTACATGTTAATAAAAGTTGCCTAACTTATTCCTCCATGGATGTAAGTAGAATGCCAAACTATGTAAATCTTACGAGTTACATGCTTATCCTTTTGATTATCTACTCAGATCGAGGTTGCTTTGGAGTCATGAGTTTCGCTTATATATGCACTATAAACTACTTCAAACCTTCTTATGCTGTACCTAGAATGTTGAAGGTCATCTCAATCCTTTAGATAAGCTTTCTATTTAATAGTACAAAGGTTTCTCAGCTCTTCTTTCGTTCATCTCTGACAATGATCTTAGTCACCCTTTTTAGCTACAATAATTATAATGATAAATAAATAAAAATAATTAAAATGTAATATGAACCGTTTATATTTAAAAATGTCACATGTTAGTGGATCTTTAAAAGACCAAAAAAACCTATACTAGAAGAGGATTCGGGTTCTTTCTTAAAACTACCACTTTTTTATTTATAATTTTAACGTCAATTAAAATAAATAAAAAAGATATATCTAGTTAACCTAAAAAATTTAAGTCTCATTATGCCTATAATTTATTAGTACTTCTATTAATTTTTAACTTTTATTTACCATAATCCTTGTTTTCTTTTTAAACCTAAACTAAATAAATAACTCATTAATTCTTCAACAAATTCATAAGGGTAATAAAAGAATAATTATTGAGTGAAAATTGATTGTGAAAAAGAAAGTTTAAATCATAGTAATTAGGGCCTTTTTTTTTTTTTTGTCTTAAGTCTAAATAATTTTATTTAAGTGTTTAAGAGTTGTTTGTTTTTTTAATTTATATATAAAAACTTATTAAAAATGTTTGAATGTAATTAAATTAAAAATTTTAACTTAAATTTAAATAACTAAATGTTTAAAATGAATTAAATATTTTATTTGTAAATAATCTCCATACTTTATTAATATTTTTAAATATCAATAACTTAATATATTTATTTCAAATTTTTTAGGACATACATGTCAAAATACTAATTTTAGATTTTTTATTTTTATAAAAGTAAATAATTTAACATTTACATTCAAATGTTTAAGGTAAAAAAATAAGTACATCAATCAGATTTAGATTTTAGCTATGTTCAAATTTTCAATAAAAAAACACATACTACCTTAGGCAAAAATTTATCAATTTAAAAATTAATAGAGAATACTCCAAAGGAAAAGAATCCAGTTAATTATTTTAAATCAAAAAAACATTGAGAACAATAAAGCGTATTTTAAAGAAAAAGAACCCAGTTAATTATTTTAAACTAAAACAAATTGAGAACAATAATGTTTGCAAAGAATTGAGATAATGAAAATAATTTTTTAATTAATAAGGTAAAATTCAAAACAATTGAACTAAACTAATTTACTTAAAAACTTAAATAAGAAATTAGTTAGATCAATATCTAAGTTTGAGGATTCTTTATTATATATAATTATTCCATCTTTGGGATAGCCCAACCAATCAATTCCTGTGCATCACTAACACTAATAATAATTTTAATTAGGGGTGGACACAGTTTGAGTTAGTCCAGATTTTTTTAAAAAATTGAATCGAACCCAAAAATTTTGGTTCTCAAAATTTTGAGATTAGACTGGACTGAATAGAAAGAAAAGACTAGATCGTATCGGACCAATTGTATATTAGAACCGAATTAAAACTGAATCGATTAGTTTGATTTTTAGATAAATTTATTATTTTTTAAAAAAAATTTTAGTGTACCAAATCATGTCTTTTTATGAAAATACAGTAAAACAACGTCGTTTACATACAAAAATCTTAAAAAATAATAAATTTCGTTTGATCTGAATTTTTTGGATCAAAATTGAAATCAGATTGAAAAATTTCTGAGTTTTTATTTTAAAAACCGAAATCGGATCGAATTAAATAAAATAACGAATTAAACCTGTCAATTTTAGCCGGTTATGGTTCGATCCGGTTCCGTCTGATTTTTTTACCCACCCCTAATTTTAATAAAAACAATATAACATTTAATGGATAAATCATATTCACTTCATGAACGACAACTACTTTGAACTATTTATTATAGGGAAAAGGATATGTAGGTCTCTAACATTTGGCTTAATATAATAATTAATGCTAATAGTTTTAAAAATACCAACACAAATTCTAATTTATTTTAAAATAATAATTATACCTCTATCAATAATAGTTAGTTAACAAAAACTATTATTACATTTTTAAAATTTAATAAAATAAAATATATTTATCAAAATATATTAAATAAAATAAATACAATATTATTTTATAGTTTATTAATAATACAACATTTATGAGCATATCGTAAATTTACATATTTTATAAATAATATAAATAATACTTGTTAATATATTATAAATAAAATATAAATTTATTTATTTTACAATATGTTAACAATTCAATATAAATTAAATATTAGAAAAATAAATAAAATAAATTATAAATAAATATTAATATATAAATAAAATATATCATAATATAATACTTATGAGTATATTACAATTTATATTATGTGTAGTTAAAATATCTTATATATTTAATAAATATATATAAAACATAATAAAAATAAAATATATTATTTATAAAATGTATAATTATATAATATATTTAAACATATATTATTAATGTACAATTTATTAATGCATTTTTAATAAAATATATTATATGTTATTAAATTTTAAAGATTTAATAATAATTTTTGTTGAATAACTATTATTGATAGAGGTATAATTGTTATTTTAAAATAAATTAAAATTTATATAAATATTTTTGAAACTATTAGAACTAATCAGTACATTAAATCAAACTTTAAAGACTTGTATGTCCCTTTCTCTTTATTATAATATGGGCTACTACTTTGGTAGCAAAATTTAATGCACAAAGACTGACTAAAATAGAAACTCAAATTTTCGTCTATTGATCTTATACAACAAGGGTTTACTCGTTTATATATTTGAAATTTGAATGAATCTAAAATGTAAATAAATTTAAATATATAAATTTAAACAATTTTAAATAATATATATATTTTTTATTTATAACATTCTAATGTAAATATCTTAAAACTAATAATTTTATTTATCATGTCTTTTATATATAACTAATATATATATAAAAAAACAAATTTTATAAGGATATTTTGATTCATTACCATTAAAAAATTATTTAAATTTAAAATTTTAAAAATTTTAACCAAATTTTCAGTGTTAAATTAAAAAACAAACAGTTTTAAAACGTGTAAATTTCAAAAACTTAATTATACTCAACTTCAGATTAGAAAATCACCAAATACTCTTATTTTATCTTATTCTTTAACTTCCCCTTCCTTTATCTCACAATTCGTGTTGTGAGTTGTATGCCTTCTTGTATATGTCATGTGACTATCTATAGACCTTGATCAAATCTAAATAATAATCGATACCAGCAGACCCCTCACATAACAAATAAATGAGTGCAATACTGGATTGAGGAGTGATTTCAAGCTTTCTCTTGTGAGATATACTTGATATTCAATCTGGAAAGGCTGGTCCAGCAAACCCCTCTCAAAATAAACTGCAGTATGCTCAATGGAGGGTTCAAGCTTCCTTTCCTCTCCTAATAAGAGCACAACACAATTTACATGCCGGTATGTACGGCTGTGTAGTCGCCTCTGGGACTATGAATTAGGATTCACATTTAGCAAAGAAATGAATTAAGCATCCAGATATCACTACTAGGGAGTTGAAGTTGAAAAAAAGATCGATATTCATTCAGTCTTAACAATAAAACTTGCAGCACCAAAGTGCAAAAAAATTTACCAATTCTTCCTATAACGTGTACATAAACTGAACTAATTTGATTAGTTTGCTTTCAAGTCTGCAACTTTGTTGTACAAACGAGTAATGTGTAGCTACAAGATGAGAAACAGAGGCAAGGGAATTTAGTAAAAGGAAACAAAATTATAAGCAAAAGGAAGATGAATGTAGTAGCACTAACTACTGCTACAAATACTTTGCACCAAATGGTTGCAGGATAATATCATTTTGATCTAACACACTGATGAAGGGAAAAGGACAAAAAATTTACCACGTTTTTTCGCCTGCATAAGCATATATGGATTGACTAGTGAGATTGGCGCAAAACTCAATTTTCATGCCCCAAACATTTAATTTACTTGAAATAGTCTGGCCGGAGAATAGTAATAAAATTAGGTGGTGACCCATCTTCATCCTTCTGCTTCCAGAGCTCCGCATTGCCCTGGATGTACCATGAGACTTTTGGAGACAAAGGTGTATAAAGATCTGCATCGTTTGGATTTAACAAACGTCAAACTTTCTTTTACATTCTCTTTGTCCTTTTCAGAGTATAAACTGTGCTTATAATGGAAATTTCTGTGGGATTTTAACAAATGTGATTGCATATGAACATATAGCACTAACTGAAGTACATATACGTATGTATGTATGCTGTTAGATCAAGCAAAAATCGTCCAGAAAAGTAATAGTATCTATAGAATGAGTGTTAGCCTGTAGCACATTAGCCTAAAGATATGAAAGAACTGTCAAATTCCCATGTTCAAAATCTCATGGTACTTCTTTTCCAAATTCTACAATCACTGGCAAGTAATATTATCTATATAGAATGAGTTTCATCCTATAGCATATTAGCCTACAGATATGAGGAAACTGTCGTTTCCATGTTCAAAATATAACAATACTGAACCTGGCTTTTCAAAATCGTAAAAGCATTTCTCATATGTCAAGATACTTATTTGGTTTCCAGATTCTCAGGGAACTAGCCATAATTTTTGAATGGAGATAAGTGATGCAAAGTGCAAATATAATGAGGGCCTTCTGAAACCCATCAATTTGCATAGGACAGGTTTCATTTTTTGATTCCTACATAAGCCGTCACAATACTTTATGCAAACAGAAATAGTCTTTTGTTAACTATGGAGGTGAGTACTGTATAAGTTTCACATGACTTTGAAATCTTAAGCTGATAGATAAGATCCCAATAACAGTACTAAAGCTAATAGATGCTCAACAATAATTTCAGGTCATTGGTCATATAAATCACAGGTAGGTACCAACCTGTTTAACAGCACTGCATGGGAAAAATCAGAACACTATTTGAATTGTTAACCAGCAAAGACATTGACCAAGAAATAATTATTAGGTCTACACTGATGGAAAGAAGGAAAATGGTTTGTTTAAACTTCTAGAAGTAAGAAGATAATCACAAGTATTTTTCAGGATTCGTAGGACAAAAAATGTAGTTAGCCACTAGTTTGAAAAGACATCTTAAATCTGGGCACTGATGATTTGTTCCAAGTTGTATTTAGTTCACATGGGTTGGGTAAGATTTCATCAATAATCTCTGGGACAGAAAAGCACGAATAGTTTCACTAGAATAATATACTATTATCCTGATATTAAAATATGTTTACTCTGTGAATTGCATAAGCACAATATAAGATTTGTCATTCTGGCCGTTTAACTGAAATGGTGGCAAACCTCAGGGGATAGAAAATGATAATTCCCCAAGATTACAAATGGATTCCGAGAGACACTTAATGTAATCATAACTTAAAACATTCACCATATCTGAAAATGCATAATATTCTAAAATTAAAATCACTTGAAGTGATCGCTATGCTAGCACTGCATATATAGGACATTTGAAAATATGAATTGGAACTTTTTCTTTCAAAATATCCAATTATTAAAAACCTTAGTTATAATTAAATATATTGTATTTATTTTTTGACTTATTAAGAATGCACATGCATCAAACTTTAAGCAAATATAATGCACTCAGTTACCAAATATACCTGTGATCAAAGGTGGATCTGGCTCTCTCGTGCTGTGCAATACAGCAGTTCCAGATAAGACAGTGATAAAACCACAAAGCTCTGATGCTATGCTGCTTGCACTCTGACCAGAATAATCCTGTGGCAACCAGACAAGAATATTGTGATACAGACAAATAGAAAAACTTGATGTTGTATCTACAAGACTATTTGATGTTCGAGTGTTACCTTAAACATTATTGCACTGGCAAAAATTGTAAAAGATGTGAACATGGCATAATAAATAGGAGAAACAAGTGCTGTGTTGAAAGTATCCAATGCCTGCAACAATGCCAAAATGTTGGTAAAGCACCCTAACAATTCTGAGGAGACTGAGATGAGAAAATTATCTACCTACATCTTTTTTATCTCAAAAACTAATGTAAGTACAATTAAAAAATGTGTTGATGATAGTGTATCCAGGCAATTATTTATGTAGCCAGTCTTATTTCCATCATACACATGTTGTCAGGATGATCACACCGTTGGATCTAAATCTATATCTTTGCCCTATCATGTTATGGGGAAATACAGGATGGAGTTCCAATCCATCCCTTCACCCCAAGCAGAAATGAAACAATCTCTAGACTGTTCGTATAAGTGCATTTAACAGATTATGGTTTTGAATGGTTCAAAGCCTTTAATTATACAAACCTGTTGAACCAAATTAGAATTTTATTTGCAAGGGTTAAAGGTTAAAAAGTATTTTCCAGTGTGAATATACACGTCCAAATTGCAATGAAGAAAACTCCTCACCTATTAGTTCATTTCTACGTCGGACACATTACTCGTGTTTGATCCCTGAATAAAGACACATACTTCTTTTTTTCACATTTATTAGGGAAACAGAAGAAGCCTTGCAAAGAATACGTACTTAGACACCTTCTTTGCCTAAAGAACAAAAACAGAGAAGTCCTCATTAATTCACATGAAAATAACCTGTCATTTAGAAGCAATATCCTAATTTTTCAACGATGGTTATGCATCTTTGGAGGCTCCCTAATCAACCAATACGTCAAGAAACACACATACACAATCTCTTAAAAGGCTCTCTTCAAGATTGTGAAGGATAGCGTGAAGCTCTATGTAGGAGTGCCCAAAATTAGTTAGCATTAGTAAAAGAAACAAAAGATGTTGTCACTACCTCCTGTCTCAACCTTTAGACGCAAATGGCTAAGATATCATTCATGAAATTGTAACTTAAGCTGCATGTGGTTTATGGTATAAAAGAGCACTTGTAATTGAGAATCAGAAATCAAAAGGTTTTAAATCTCTTAGGATATTAGACAGCACGAAACCCAAAAATCAAAACTAGTAGAAACCTGAAAAGAGATGTGAGGAGCTTATATGTTGCAAAAAACTGTTAAATCCAAAATTAAACAGGAGCATCAGTATCATCTGGGAAATCATAACTGAGCAGGTGAACCAAAGAACTGATTAAAGAACATTCTACTCCTATTACAAGTTGCTATAGCAGTTTAGTAGGAAGCATAATATTTAATTTGAGACATGACACAACATGTCTTTCAGCTCTATTCACTATTATAGTTCAAGGCCTTTCCCATTTGAGAAAGCTCTAGTTGATTGACAATTAGAACAGTGATTATCACTGAACAATGCTTTTAAATTTTTCCTAAACTCATACTCTCAACTTGGGAAACCAGAGCTTTTCTATACGAAATGACATAACTAGCATAATCAGGAAGGAATTACAAAATAATGGAATAAACCAAAGTCCACCAGAATATTTGCAATCAATATAATCTGCAGCAGTAGTACAAACACCTTCCCATCTGTCCAAAGCAAAAAATAAAGGCAAATCTTGTGATTCTTTAGCAGCAGATGCCCATAATGATGCCACTCGGAATTGATACTACACTTATTTAGTTTCACTAGATCTTATTAAGTATATTTTTAATTTAAGTATTATTACTCTTTTCCTATTTTGTTAAGGATTCTTAGGTTTATGAGGATTCCTAGTTTATGTGGCTTTACTATTTTAGCCTATATACAGGCACTTCTATGTATGCAGTTTAATATTGAAGCGAGATATTCAATATCATTTTATTTTCTTTAACAATGCCATAAACAGACCCCATCCCCTAGAAAATCAGTCTTTTTGATTTGACAAACTGCATCAAGATGACGCAGGAAGTCTAGGACATAGTGGACAGAAGCAGGGAAGCAGCACAATGTTTCCAAGGGCTTAAAAGAAGAATTTCTTCTAATAGAGCAGAATGGGTAAAGAATAGCCAGCAGCATGTAGTCGAGATAATGTCTAACTGAGTTAATTTCAGTGTTTCAAAAACTTTAATGATTTTAGGACTCTCTAATGTACATATATATACTATGGCAGAACGGATGAGCCAATGATTGTTTCACATCATAATGCCTCCTTCAAGGATTCCAGAGGCCTTAAACATATGGTAATTATAGTGTTAACAGATTAAACTACCATCTCTCTCCTTCAGTTAAGTCTATTTTCATTCATTTGCCAATTTCACAAAACCCAAATTGATATATACTGAATATCAAATATTTTGTTGTATTAACTCATCCATATATGTGTTTTACACCGTTAAAAGAATTTTATTCTCAACTACGAGTCAATACAAATCCTATTATAGACAAAAGATAGTTTATTCCTTCAATATTTTCCCAAAATCTGAGCTTCAATAATGGCTCTCTCCATTTCCTCTACTCCAATTTCAAAGCTTACTAGCTTTCCACTTTTATAAGTTTTCATTTTTCAACATTGTAACATGTATTGTTGTGGTAAACTCTACATTTCAACTCTTACTGAATGGCTTCCAAGTGCAGATTGGCTAATCTTAATCATTCACACAATGGTCATGAAATTTGCATCACGCATACAAAGGTCTGAATTACACTAACCTAAGTCTTACTACATGGTTGCTAAAGTTTCTGCAATCTATACCCATGACAAATGACAACACAAGATAAAAAATTAATCATGAAATCTAGGATACCTTCAGTCAATGATATTCAGAAGATGCTTGAAATTGGAGATTCCAGTTGATAGTTGACAGTACACCCGAAAAACAGAGGCCACATGGAAGCCATGGGCAATATTAGTTAAATAGAATGACAACCCAGCTAACATAAGAGAAAATATATATGCATTTATATATATATATATATATATAGGTCATACATAAAGAAACATGAACAATTCAACAATCAGTTGTTTTTCAAGGTAACAGCATAAAGTTTCCATCGGTCAGGGTCATTAGAATAACCATCAAGAAAGATACAGAGATGTGCAAGAAAGTAGGTCCTCATTTTCCTCATGGAGTCTTAATTGACGAACCAAAAAAGAAAAATAAGTTGGTATTTCTGTCTACAAATGCTACTCTCCCCTCATTATAGCCGGTAAATCATTAGCACAATCATGAAACAGTAACTAAAAATATCAGCAGTTTAACCACCAGCAGTGACACTACAATATAGTTGATTATTATGAGGAAAAAATCTCTACAAGAGGTAACTGTATCTTAAGATACTGACCATGTTTAGATAATTTAATTGAGTGATGATACAGGTAATTGCAACCATTGCAAAAATCCATGTCTGAAAGTACTTGGCCTGGTTCAGGCCCTCTATTGTCAGCTTTATTGCAATGCCAATGGCTTTTACACTCATAACCTGCGAAGGAAAATGAAAAAGGGACTTGGTCATTATCAATAAATAAACAAAACATAAATGCCTTTTTGAAATTAACACATCAGTATTCTTCAAGAACATAGGAGTGAACCAAAAACTGAAAAGACCAGAAAGAGAAGAAAAAGAAACAAGAACCATGAAGCCATAGGTACTAACAGTCAATGAGCCAATAACAGAGCAAATTCCTATATAGATCATTATGTTGGTTTGGCCATATCGAGGAGCGCAATACAATATCAATACCAGTGCTACAGCTACCACCGAGCCCACGAACAAAAGAAATGCTGGAGACAAGAACACAAAAGGAAATCAGAAAAAATATTAAAGCCATAAAAGAAGCATCCAAAAGTTAACAGAACAAAGATACCAGCAGCATACCAGGCTGCGTCGCTAATTCCCAAATTTCTTCAACAGAATTAATAGATTCCTCTTGGGGAGCATGAAGCACAATTATTGTTGAACCCACTACGCATAAAAGACAACCCAACATCCCCATTTTCTGTAGTTTCTCATTCAATAAGAAATGTGCTAAAACAGCACTGTCCATATTCAAATGCAGTTCAAACTTTATCAGATACTTGAATTCGAATCCAACAGTATTTTGAAAATATTAACACAAATTGCAAACTGAACTCACCTAACAATGATACTCAATGCACCAAGTGGAGTTACAAGCACAGCAGGGGCATAAATGTATGCTATAAAATTGGCAATCTCTCCAACTATCACTGTCAAAGAATCAATTTCATATGCTATTAATGAAATAAACAAAATAAAAACTAAACAATCGATGATCTTTCAGGTACTGTGAAAATCAATAACAAATACAAGTGACATTAAAATTAATGCGCCCTTGATAAATGATACATTGATCCTACAACAAATAATTGACCAAATTGAATCTAACATATTCAAAGGAAGAAGAGAAACTTACTAGTAAACATGCCAACCCACCAAAGGGGCTCTAACAGGTAGCCATATCCACCAGAACCTAACAAAAACAATAAAGGGGTATGAAAATTAACCTAAAAAAGGCAAATTGGAGAATAGTAGATAAGAAAATTATAAAATTACTTGCACGAGCACCATTGACGCCGGCTTTCCGAAGTCCCTTCTTCTTGATAATAAAGCTGGAGCCTATGAAGGCACTTGAGACCACCGCCAATATAAACCCTATCAGATTACTCGAGAACATTTATCTTCTTCTCTTATCGCCAGCGAGGTAATTCAATTTCAATGGGAGTCATCATCACAGCACAGCTACTACTGCAACTGTAATTGATTCAAGAGCTTGCTTCCGTTGCCTTTGACCGCTCCACTGGTCCCTGAATTCAGCAAGTTCCCATTTTTTTTAAGTATTTATTTTATTATTGTTTTATTCTTTTCCTCTTCACTCAAGTGCAAGCACAAGTCCGTGTGATGAGAGAAGGTAGTTAAACTTAAGGAAACGTAATTTCCCACCTGCCGGTCCTCCACTTTTATGTGGCCTTTGTGTCTACCGTCCTTTTATGATAATAAATAAGAAATAATAACATTGGGCCCCTTTATTATATTATATGTAGAGACATATATTGTAACTATTTTACATATCAGTCCCTAACCTTTTGTGTTAATTTATAGAAAAATAATAGTGTAAAGAACATTTTGGTCCTTAAAATTTAGCTTAATAAACTAATTAGTTATAATTGTTTTAAAAAAATATTTAAACAAATCTTAGTTTGTTAATTTGTAATGATAATTTGGATGAAATAAATATTATTATTATATATTTGTAAGGATTGACATGACTTGATGTGGAATAATAAATAATTATCGCGAGCACTTTTTGAATTGTTCAACTTATTTATTTTTATTGGTAATCTAAAAACAAATATAAACAACTGTCATTGCTAATCATTAATGATTATTTACAGTATCAAAAATAGGTCATAAGCGGTATTATTAGATTTTAAATTTTTTGATCTATAACATGATAGAATATTTTTGAGAAACGAGTGACGAAAGAAGGTTAAAAGTAGTTAAAATAATGATGGCCACTATATGATATTGTTATGATAGAGGTAAGTGGCAGTACATCGTCACCATCACCAAATAGATCGCTAGGCAATAAACTCAATGGTGGTGAAGGTATACTTTTCCAAGTCACTGATGTGGTGGAGTCACATAGTAGTTGCCATTGTTTTAATTATTTTTGACCTTTTTCAGTCACCCATTTTTTAAAAAATAACCATCTTGTAAATTGAAGAATTTAGAGTCCAATGATACAAATATTGCTAATTTTGACACTATTTACTACCGGCCAATGGTTGCTATGAATTATTTGTAACTCAAATACAATATTTAATAAAAGTTAAATAAAATATAAAAATATAGAATATTATGTTATAATTACTATAATAAATTATTGTTGTTATATTTTTTTATTTGTTTATTGAGATAAAATATACTGTAATTAATTTTGTCAAACTTTAAGATCTAACAATTATTTTTCGTCATAATGATCAAAGATATAGTAGTAATTGCATTAATTTTCGTCAAAATAGATGGCATCAACTAATGGATTAAGGAATTTCTTAGTATTTTTAAAGCTATTAGAACTAGTTAGTCAATTACGTCAAACTTTAAAAACTAAAGTATCCTTTATCCAAGTTAATATATGCATCCCTAAAGTATGATTGAGAGATAGTTTAGTCTACTTGCTTTAAGAACTCCAAGCAAATCAATAATCATTCAAAATTTTGTAAGTTTGTATTATTTATTCATTTTTATAAGTAGTTTGCTGCCTCTAGATGCATCAACTCGAACTATCAATGTGTTCATTGAACTCACTCAGCAAATACACCTTCGTAGCAAGGAAGTACATTGACAGAAAAATGTCTATCTTTTGTGCTCGCATCTTTTTACTTTGCCTTCACATTGTCGATTATATGGTAAGTACAAAAATGATATACAACATTTGAAAATACTGTGTTGATCTCGTTTCTATGTTATTGTGTCAATCTGAGATGAATACCATATCCTCCATTGGAACAATAGCATCCTAAAGCTTCAATAACAACTAGTTCTATAAGGCATTGTTCTTGAAATCAGCAACACTAAAGGCCAAGGAATATATTTCATCATTTCCATCCACTTTGACAACCACAAACAATGTCCTCAAATATATGTCCTTTAGAAAAGTATCATCAATAGTGATAATGGGCCGAATTGTATTGTGAAATCCTTAAATACATAAACCAAGCACCTTGAACAAGTATAAGAAGCGATCTTCATCGCCCTTTCAAATATAGTCACTGTCCTCAAATTCTTATCTTTTAACACATGATAGTACAATAGGAGTCACTTGAACGACTTAGTCGAATCTCTAAACACAAGGATCAATGCTTCTTATTTGGTGTGCCAGGTCTTTAAGTAGGATATACGAACCACATATTCGCTTTGAACATTATCCCAAATATTCCTAGGAGTGTAAATCAGGCTGAGGTCTTTGAACTTATTCTTGATTAGTTGGCCAATTAATGAGTACTTGCCTTAGTGGTCCCTATCCTACAATTGCTAGTTTTGGTTAGTACGAATCGAGTCCATGCAAGTAACTTGAAAATAGGTCATTGGTTTTAGTTGCTCGAATTCACCATTTATGCACATCAACAACATGCTTTGCTTCAAACAGGTCCTTAGTTAATTTGAAAATCTTGAACTAGAAGTAGTTCTTCAATGTCATCATGCTCAATTTGTCCCAAAGTTCTTGCTTCATACTGAAAATCTAGCTAATATACACATCACCTAGTCTGGTACTTAAAGATAAATCCTTTGGCATGGTTATAAATGATGAAATTGAAGGCAAAAACCAAATGATTTGATTTGATGATGATAGAGCTTCCAAACTACTTCTGTAAGATGAACCCTGCGCAAATATATTTCGTTGCCTTGTTTTCTTCATCATTGTAGACATTTCTTCTACTTTGAACCCACGGGATGTTGATGCCACCAATGTCTAACTGACAAGCATGATAATCATTGATGTGTTTTAATATATTCACAAGTGTATGAATCACTAATAGCTAATGACAAGTTCACCCTAAGGTCGATCTCTTGCAGAATTGCAATAGTTTAATCACTTAATTGTTTTCTTTAAATTACTAAATTAATTTGTAATAATCACTTAATTGCAGTGGTTTAAACACTTTAATCAATTTGTAGTTTAATGTGATTTAAAATAAATACTTAACTTGATAAATTAAAAGATGATGAAAATAATGAGAAAATATAACTAAGGAAATCAATAAAATCAAATAAGAGTTGGCTAGCTATCTACTCTTGTATTGAAATATTAGGCGAGTTATAATAATATTCAAAAGTTTAGATTATTGGTCCTTCCATTAAAGCTAGAAAATCACAATAATCATGGCAATTCTTACTTACGATCAATTAAATATATCCTCGAAGTGAGGTCTTTACTTAATTAATTAGCATATTCACAAGGAAATCACATGATAATTTAAATCAAAACAAGTTAATGGATTTAATTTAAACATTTGTTCAAGATAACTTAATTAAGGTAAAATGATGTGTCCAAAACCCTAATTCTCAATTATTAAATTTAATCACAAACTATAGGTTATCCACAATTGATATTCAAAGGTATGAAAAATGATGAATAAGAAATAATCTTAAACATCTATTAAATATAACTCACAAAATACCAACACAATTATAGTAACTAAGACAAGCTCCCACAATATGTTTATCCTTCCATTAATAAATTCAAACCCATGAATCCAAAAACAAAAGTTCTAAACGTATTGGAAAAACAAAACTAACATAGAGAGAAAGCTTCTCTATTTAAAGATTCACCAAAAACCTTCCAAGATGATGATTAATCCTTCATTTTTTTTTCCTTGTTTTTCTCCTTTTTTCTCTCTTTCCTTTTTTTTTTTTCAAAAAACTCTTTATTCCAAGTATAGTATGGGACTAATGATTAAAAAACATAGAAACCTAAGATTCAACAAAACCAGGCCATCCATTTCAGATCTAAGGGTTAAAAATTAACCAAGGATGTCATTAGGTTGACAAGGGGCAAGGCCTTTTGGTACTTACGCGAGCGTGCAGAGGTGGCAATAAGTGAGGCATAGCTACTCAGCCTTGATGGCATGGGCGCTCCTCAGCTACTACCCTTCTCCCCCCTCAATTTTTGTTCTTTGTTCTTACAACTATGGAAGACAGAGGGCACAGCCTAGGTATACCTCAGCAACTACTCATGACATATCAATTGAAAGCTCTAGATGTTTAGTTTCCAATGCAACAAATGAATTGTGATTTTGAATTCTTTAAATGAAGTTATGATCATTTTACTATGCTATACTAAGCTTATCGATTTTTGTTGCTTAAGCCTAAGATTCATGGAGAGGCTCACGGACACGCATTTGTGCTTCGTTTTCATCACTTCTTGATCATGATTTTGGGTTTTTCTCCATTATTTCTTTCAACTAATCAAAAGAAACTCAAAGTAATAAAATCTTAAGATAAAACACATGAATAATAGATAAAAACATTATGATTTTCATTGTAGTAGGGAGGAGAATAACCTTAATTAAGGTAAAGTACATCATCTTTTGCTAAGGAGAATAATGCTTAGAAATTAATGCCTCTTCATTATACCAAGGTTGAGAGTAATGTTCTAGAACCCTTGTATTAGTGTATTGGAATTGTGTTGCATTGCAAGAAGCATATGGTTCAGTTGATTGCTTCTATTGAAGGACATGAATAAGTGTACAAGAACTCTATCGGTAGTAGGATGCTTGAAAGTGTGTGATCCATGCTAATAAACAACGGATAATAGCCCCTTATGCTTGTCACATAAGAACTCTTGACATTGATGAAAGCTCGAAAGTTGGATTATGTAGTAATGTTTGTGGACATCAAAGGCGTCACCCATAGTTGTATACACTCCATAAAAATTTCTCTTATTCGAATAGTAAATTCTATAAGATTAATTTGAATTGACAAGTACAATATTTGTAGAAACTGTTCATACGTGATGTTTTGCTCTACACAAAATGTCTTTATCCCTACACCAACATATGACTTGCCAACATTTAATGTTTGTTCCCATGAACCTCCGTATCGAGTAATTGTGATTAATGACTCAGTTATATCTGTATTAAAATAAAATATGTTAGTCAACTATAGTTAAAGGATATATGAATAATCTAATGCATAATTTTTTTCTTATCAAATTCCAATTTTTTGCAAACTCAAAACTAACTTTTAAGTAAGGTGAAATTTTCATTAACTTTCAAGTTAAAAAAAATCTTCTTCCTACTTAAAAGTTACTTTTGAGTTAGATGAAAATCTCATCTTACTCGAATTTGATGCGCAGATCATCTTTAACCGCTACCAATTTTCATATTTCTCACATATAAACATTTACCAAGTTCTAGCATTAGATTGTCTAATTATGTACCAAATAAACAATTAATTCACAATTTTTTTGTTAGAATAAAAAGAACTCAACTTTCTCATGTTATTGTAATTAAACTTGTAATTTGAGTAAAGGAGTTTTAACACATACCTTCCCTAAGGTGTTGGACTTAAATACTTTGATAGAAAGTTTGAGAAAAGGCACACATACCTTCTCCTAACGGTCACTTAACTTATAGTGATCATTAGTTGACTATTAAAATAAGGGGAATTTTGGTGAAACGATATACATTCTCTAATTTCAAGTTAAGTACAACCAAAATAAGCTACTCATTTCAAGTTATTATAGATAACCACAGCACAAGAGGCACTAACGCATTGTGATTGAGACAAAAAAAAGCTTAAAATTATAGATAAACACAATGAAAAAAAATGGATTTTGAGATTCAAGCCAAAAGACCCAATTACTTATCTTTATGTTTTCCTCTTTTTCCTTTTATTCCTTTTATTACAAGCTATACATATGCTAAAACTATCAAATTTAGGTTATTGAGTTGTTTGCTTTGGTTTATTGTGTAATAGAGGACTAAGGATTTGAAGGGGGAAAATGAAGAATGGAGGTCGTGGTGGTAAAGGCAAAGTAGCTAAAGGTGACTTTGTATTTAGAGAGGGAAGAAAGAAAATGATATGGTGGTGGCAGTGGCAATGCAAGAGAATGAAGGATAACCGTGTTGTGTGATGGCGACAGCAGAAAAGATAAACTAAATAAAGGCTTCATTTGGAATATAGTCTTCAATTTCTGATCTATGAAATTGCCTAAACTTATGTTGTTTGTCTCTAACTCTTTTCTTCTCCTTCTCTGAAGTTAGTCAAAACAAGTTGAATCATTCTTTTCCTTTTTAGCCAATGTCATCAACTATAATGATGGCTTCCTTTTTGTTATATCTTCTTTTAAGGTAGTTGTCCCTCTTCAATGATGAATCCCTCCTAATTAAACAAAAACTTTCTCTTTCTCTTAGATTATTAGATTCGAATTTGTTTTAGCAATTGTGAAGAAAGAGATTAGTTTGGTTGGCAAAAAAAGTGGGAAAAGAAGTGGGGAAATCCTATATCAATAGATCTATAAGACTAATCCTCTCCACCTCTAAGAACAATAACCACTTCAGTAATGTAGAATTGGCATGAGATTTGGCCATAAACGTGGCAAATATAACCACCCATTTGGTGTAGAGAGAAGAAGCCATAAAGAAGAGCAAAGAATTATTGTTCACTAAGTTCTGCCAATTGCTTAGCTTTGGAAGAAGATAGAGTAAAGAAAAAATGGAGGAAAATTAATGAAGAGAAGTAGGGTTTTCTAAAAGATTTGTAAATAGATTATTTAAAGTTAGCAATTAGGTAATGTTAAAAATTAAAATAGTGGATTTTGTATTTGTTTAGATTATCATAATTTGTTGATAATGATGCATATTATTCAAACGTCATTTTTCATTTCAAGTTTTATTTTGAGGAGTTATCTGTATCTTTCATCAAACTTTCCATTTAAGTGTTAAAATTTGATACTTAGGGAAGGTATATATTAATAGCCTTTTGATTAAAAAACAATTTGGTTAAAAGGATGTGTAAGAATTAATTATTGTATAGAGATTTTGGATTGAGGTTTTGAATTTTTGGAAGACAGCTGGACGGAAACGTGAAGAAATTGTATAAACGTTGGTTTTGATAATTTTGATAATGAGGGTAATTTGATCCATAAATTATGAGATTGATTAATTTTGAACAACTAATGTTATATGGTCAAAACTGAATTTTCAATGTAAAAAGTTATTTTCAAAAATTTCACTTTTTTTTCCATAATTTTATTATTTCTCTTACAATTGAAGAAGATAAAGGAACCGAATTATTCACCATTTCATTGACAACCTAATTTCATCTTGCCATGCCTAATAACCTCAAGAAACACTTAATTCAACTCTAAAATCTCCAAGATCACATTTATGGTATATTTTGATGGATTACAATATGGCAAGGTTACTTTACTCGGTTAACAATATAATAAGTTTATATTTTGATCATATTTCAGTCAAAGCCAAGCCTTTGACGACGATTCTTGATGGCATAAGACTTTTTATAACGTGGCAAGTTATACACATGAGGTAAAGCTCACTTAGCTAGTAATTCGTAAACTTCTACAAGTAGAAATTATGCTCATTAAATCTTTTGCGCATGACTAGGAAACAAAGCTTTGTACACAATGTTACGAAGGAAATCGCCTTTAACTTTTCTCAATTCTTTTCAAGAAAAGAATATAACAGACAATGACACTTGTGTGCTAGGGATTCATTTAATTCACTTGATAATCTCTATAGCACTCAACATTGCCTAACATATAGTTACAAGGTGCAACTAGCATCCCTAGTTGCTAGGGGTACATTTCACACACTACTTATTTTACTATGTGTAATAAGTAGGCCTAAAGCCATTTTAAATGCTACTATCCTTGATCTAAAGAGCAGTTGTGTCAATTCATGAAAACTTGGTTTTTCTTTAACACATCATAAAGACTAAGTCATCTTAAACATTCTCAATAAGTGCACACTATTTAAGGCTTTATTGAGTTCAGCAGACACTGTCTTAAGTCTTTTAACTCATAGCTCATGACTATCAGTAGTTCTATTATCTTTTTCAACACTAATTACACAAGCCAGCCATTGTCTAGTTGTTGTTTGCACCTTTCTTACTTGTTACCATGTCAAGACCATTGGATGATTTCTAGCATTGCTAGCTATCGACCTTGTGTTGCCATAATACTAATATGATTATCTTGCCTTTGTGTCTTCCCATAACATCTTGATTTGGTACAAGACAATAAACCAAGTTGTTACATGCCTTACAAATTAAAGGTCTAATAAACCACACCCATTAAAAGAGCCTAATGTCCTTGTTGGAGAGGTATCTAGTTATGCCTCTTGATCTTATTCTAAAAATGCCATAAAGTGACATCTCATTGCTAATTAATGTCTGCGGTGCGACCATCTTTCCATTAAACCAAGTACTTTGGGAATCAATTCCTTTTGCTCATCCTATTATTCGATGATTAAGGATTTTTTCCACTTCCTTGTTGAATTGCTTTCAAATAATTAGAGATGCTTTCTTGGCTTAGTAGCACCTACCAGCAACAAGTTTTATGGAAAGGTTTTAAAAAGTTTACAAGAACTGTAAGGTGAATCTTCAATTTCTCGAGTAGTTTTAATAGCTATATCATTTGCTCCACTATTTTTGCAGCCTTAAAATTTCTATCATATTTCAATACCAACCTATGATACGCCATCTTGCTAATATTTTTTTTTTTTCAAATTTGGAGCATTAACACTTAAGCAACACTTTTCCACTTATATCAAACTTTAATGACTTTCTCCTTGCATCTATATACTTCTTTGTTTATGGATATGCGTTGGCTCAGCTATTAGACACTCGCGCTAACATTTATCACTTGTCTCTGCAAATGTGTATGCTATTGGACACTTTAAATTGTTTGTGTGTTTTGTTATTTTGTGTGGAGTAAATGATTACTATCCTATGACCAACTCTTCCAAACTTATTGTCATTACCAAGGAACAATGGATGTTATAGTGAAATTTGGCCACTTTAAGTAAATCTATCCAACTTATTAGCCATAAGTACTTCTCGAACAGTGTATTCACCTTTTTATTGGTCCATCGATTTGAAAATAATTAGCCGTTGAAAATTTCAATTTTATCCCATGAAATTAAATAATATTATCCAAAACTTACTCGTAAATCAAGAATCTCTATCACACACAATATTTTCTAGAATTTTAAAATATTTCACAATATACTTATAGAATAACTCAACTACCATATCCGCTGTACAAGCATGAACTATAAGTATATCCCATACTTGGTGAACCAATCTACCACCACTAAGATGGATTTGTACCTATTCTCTATTTATGAGATAAAGCCTACTGAGATTGAATGGCAAGGTATCTTTAGATTCGAAAAAAGTTATAATAAACACGTTAGTCCTTACTTCTCTGTCTTATTTGGTTGACACATGAGACATAATTTGACATTCACTCTTATGTCCTCTTATATCTTTAGCTAATAATGTAAACACTCCAAAAGCTTTATCATGTATTTAACCTACATATGCCCAGCCCATTGAGGGTCATGTGTCTCTTTTAAGTTCTACACCACTAAGAACATAAATTTTTCTACGAGTGCATAAATCAATCCATCTTTAAGCTAAAATCTTCACACGAGCTTTTTCTTAATCTTGTCGTGAAGCCAATAGTAGGTAGTATTTGCGTTAACCTACTATCTTATTTTATCAATGAAGTTGGAAACTATGAAAGTTAGAATTGCAACATAGTATTGAATTCCTTTTGACTAAGAGCATTCATAACCATATTCTACCTCCTCAACTTGCATACCCATTTAAAGTCAAATTCAGCAAAGAATATATGCGACGTTACTTGTTTTTAGGATAGCTTTTCTTGTGATTGAACATGCATGCCACATTATTGATGACCATTATGAAAAATGTTCCCACAAGATAATATCGCTACGTTGCCAAACAATGCATGACCATTGTCATCTGCTTCTTATGGATAAAGTACCTACATCCTTTAACTTTAGAGTCTTAAAAGCAATAAAATGCTCTATCCGATACATCAACGTATATGCTTTAAAAGACATATTGAAATTCAGTAGCTTAAGCACGAGCTTGGAAATTATTGTTCTTTTGATGTTTTTGAATGCTTTGTTGGCATGCTTCTACTATCTTTTTTCATCTTTTCCTAATAAGTTAATGAACATACTAACTAACTTCAAGTAGCCCTTGGCCAAACTTCTATAATAATTAGCCAAACCAAGAAAAGATTGAAGTTCAGGTACTTACTTGCTACTACTCATCCGCTAGCTAAAGAATGACACTTTTATCAATAAAATTCACACTTTTCCTTCCTCACATATAATTTGTGCTCGTATAGCTTCGAGAACACTTATATAATGTGCTTAAGATGGCCCTCGAAAATAATCCAGATATTCATATCCATATCATTTGTAAGATTATAAAAGGTTGTTTGTGCATTAGTAAGCTTGAAGTGCATTAATCAGAATTCATATGAGCTATACTTGATTATGCTAGCCATTTTGCCTCTTTACCTTTAACAATCCTCACTTGTCAATAACCCTTTCTCAAATCAAGCTTTACAAAATAGCAAGCCCTATCCAAATAATTGAACAAAATCAGGATCATTGACAATGAGATATTTGTCTTCACCATTATCTTGTTAAATACATGATAATCTATCTGCATTTGCAATGACCCATTTTGCCTTTCTTGGTACAAAATCGATGCGCTATAAGAAGTTTTTTATGATTAGATGTACCCTACATCTAGTAGCTCATTTAGTTGTCTCCATAACTCCACTAACTCCGATGTAAACAAAGGGTCCTATATCCAGCTCTAGCTTTATGTGTTGGCGAATTGTACATCTTGTAGGTAATACTTTTAAGAGTTCTAGTGGCATAATGTCTGCAAACTCATCCAATACAATAGTGTGTTCATCAATACCTTTATAATTGATCTGGCTTGATCTCGAGTAAGATATCTCATGTTTCTTTAGCCCTCTATTGAATTAAATAGCCAATTATAATGATGATGGACCCGAACTGTCATTTTCTAATAACTAGCAAGACACAAGCTGAAGATTCTTCCTCATTAAAGATTTTAGAGAAAAAATCTTTCTATTTTATTAACATTTTATGAATAAAACATAATATATAGAGGTTTCTATAGTATAAGCCTCTTTAAAAATAGTCCAAAAAATCTCTGAGAATTAGGAATTCACATGAAAAAATAACACTTGAGATATTGGATACACATCAAATCTATTAAACTAAAAAAAGAAAAAAATACAGTAAACACCAAAAATAAGAAAACATAAATAAAACATAAATAAATTCCTAAAATCGTTGGATTTATTACACTCCTTTAAAGCTATAAATAGATTTTAATTATTCCTAGCTTAAAAACTAAGCCTTCAAACTTTACTCTTAGCACTAACTTTGTTAGCACATCGGCAAGTTAAAAGTTAGTAGAGGTGAAAACTAATTCAAGTATTCCTTCTTTTATCTTTTCTTTAATGAAATGTCAGTCAAGTGCATCTTCTATTAGTAATAAACTCCATCTAGTTCGCATTAGAGTATACTTCGATTTCTTTATTATTGTCTTTCTTGAAAAACAAGCATCTTTTAGAGAGTCATCTTCGAGTATTTGAGAATTCTATATTTACTTTAAGATGTTCTTTATTAGGGTTGTTCACAAACTGACAAACAACACTCACTAAGAGTTTAATATCAGATTTAGTATGAGACAAATAGATGAGTTTACTTACCAAACGATAATATTACCCTTAGCAATAGGGGCATAGTCATTCTTCAATTCGAGTTTATAGTTAGACTCTATGAGAGTATTAATAGGCTTGCAACCTAACATTCTAGTCTTGTTGAGTAGATCCAAGACATACTTGCACTTAGAAATTCAGATGCTTTGCTTGGATCGAACCCTTTCCCTAGGAAATATTTAAAGTTTCTTAAGTCTTCGACTTCGAACTCTTTTGTAAGTAGCTTTTACAATATGCTTATCTCTTCTAAGCATTCTCTAATTAAAATCAAGTTATTCAATTTTCACTTCTAGTGAGCATCTAATGAATAGAGTGTCATTAACCTGCCCTTAAGTGTACCAATGTTCTTTTATTGCTCTTGTAAACCTCTTAAATCATGCCTTTGGAGATTATTCGAGACCATATAGGGATTTTCTCAACCTACAAACTTTATTAGAATTGTTAGGTGTCTCAAATCTAAAGGGAATGTCTATATAAATCTCACCTTCCAAATCACCATCAATAAATTCACTTTCACATCAAGTTGACAAAGATGCTAATTACAATTGCCAATACAAGTAACACCTAATTGTATTAAGTTTTGCAATTGAGACAAATATCTTCTAGTAGTCTAGGCCATAAGTTTATGTGAGACCTTTAGCGTTCAACCTTGCCTTGTATCGATCAACTATTCTATTTGGCTTATATTTAACATTAAATAATAGAGATCAAGGTGCTGGCCAAATGGTTTAAGTTAAAATTCTCAAATATTTTCAAGATTTTTTGCAAGAAATCAGTGGTCTAATAACTAGGGCAAGGACAAAGAGGATGAAAGAGGATTTACAAAGCTTAATCATAGAAGTATATGACAAAAAGGCCATTCTATAAGGTTTTAAGGTTGTTCTAGAAGTTTTCAAAGTTTCACCAAAGATAATCACTTATCTTTATGTGCAAGAAGAAAAAGAAATTAGCCTTGCGATACTAAAGCCTAATGACATAGATGATTAGGGTTTTGAAGATTTCTTATTCTATGTAGAATTAGTTTCCTAATTTGTTTAAAATTGTTATATTCTACTTAGATTATGATTATAGTTTTTCTTTTTTATTTGGGATTTCTATTTCTACTTAAGGATTTCTAATCCCACTTAATTTTGGATTTCTATTTATTTAGGATAATTATGTTTACATCCCTATATAAAGGCTACACCTATGTAAAACGAATTTTTGATTCACATAATTAATAATATTGAGATTTTTTCAGTAAGTGTAGCTTTGCCTTCTTATGTTCTTAGTAGAATACAATATCTTAACTTATCAAAAAAGTGATCAACTTTTGTGGTGTCTTCAAGATTAGAATTTTAATGATTTATTTCCTTGAGTTCTAATATGATCATCTGCAACTTGTTTTCTAGTTTATGGGTATGTATAATAACTGATTCAAGAATTCTTAGAATGGGTTATCTAGTCGGTTCTTATCATTTGGTGTCAAAGTTTTGGCTCTAGAAATAGGTTACTTATCCTTTGCTTATCTTTGTTTTGTGTTTTTCTTTAATTTTTGTGTGATTCTTGTGTTATATTTGCATAGCTTCCTTGAATTCTTTTCATTTGGCTTCATTGTGTTTTGAATAGATTCAATCTTGTATTGTGTGTTTAGTTTGGTGAATAGAAAAAAAAAAAAGAGATTAAAAAGAACATCCAATTCAAAAAAAAAAGAAGAAAAACAAACAAAAAAGGAGTTAGATTGCATTGTTTGATTGATGTGCAATCTATTTTGTGCTACTTATTAAGATTGCAAATCTAATTTTAATCCTTTTCTTAGCATAAAAGGGATTTCTTAAACTGCAAGATCATATTCTTATTCAAATAAGTCATAACAAAATCTTCTTTCCTTTTTTTGGATTTGACTAATTGATTAATCCAAAGCTAGCTATATATTCCTTTTCAAGGTAGATTTCTTTTCCTTAAATAGTAGTCTTACTATATTAACTGGTACTAATCCCTATCAAATAAGGATTCTTGTGGCTAAATTAATTTAACTTCGTGCTCTATATTTTATTTATCCTATTCGGGCTCAATTGTGCACTTGTGTCTTTTAGTTTTGCTCTTCAATTCATTGCATTTTAGTGATTTCGTTTACATGTCTTTTGTTTTCTTTTGAAATTTTCTTATTTTTTTAGCTCTTTAATTTTTTTTTTTTTTTGCTGCTGTTTGCCTCAACTAAGTCTTTAACATTTTGATTTTGAGATTTGCTATCATCTAACTGATTACTTATTGAGATTTATTGATCTTGATTCTTTTAAAAACATAAAGAAGGCTAGCTTTAGTGGTAAAAGACAAGAATGGTAAGATCATCATCAAATTAGTGTAAAACACAAGTGATAACAATCTAATTTGAGTGCAAACATGTGAGAGACTGTGAGAGGAACAAATTTCTTATATTTCTAACAAGATTTTCAGGTTATAAAGATAATTAGTGAAGGAGAACTATAGGAAGTTGACATGAAAATATTCATAAAGGCTATTAATGAACAATTAAGAAAGTTGAATACTAGATTGGATGATTTACAATCCTCATCTATGTCTAAAAATATTAGAAGATGTGTGTTTGAGGAGGAAGAGAAAGATGATTCGAATTTAGAGGAATCAAGCTTTAAACGAGGCAAGAAAGGCAAGAAAGCCATTTCAAAAAGAGATAGCAATCTAGGCAGTATAAAGTTGTAGATTCCGACCTTTCGAGGAAAGAATAATCTTGAACTATACTTGGAATAAGAAAGAAAGGTTGAACACATATTTGATTACCATAATTATTCTAAGGAGAATAAAGTAAAACTCACAGATTATGCAAGCATATGATGAGATCAATTGGTGATCAATAGGTATAAGAGTGAAGAGAGGCCGATTTGGTTATGGGCAGAGATGAAATTGGTAATGTGCAAAAGATTTATACCTAGCCATTATTATAGAGATTTGCATAGAAAGTTGCAAAAGCTGGTTCAAGGTTCCTTGAGTATAGAGGACTATTATAAGGAAATGGAGATACCCATAATTAGAGCAAACATAGAGGAAGACTGATAAGCAATAATGGCTAGATTTATTGGTGGCTTAAACAAGGAGATTGCTGAAGTGGTTGATTTAGAATACTATGTAGAGATGGAGGAGCTGTTGCACAAAGTCATTAAAGTTGAGAAGCAAATAAAATAAAAAAGGTTCAGATTTGAATCAGTTTCTAATTCTTCATGGAAATCTAATTTGAAAGACAACAAATCTGCCTCAGAAACAAAAGAAGAAACGAAGCAAAAGATTTTAGTTGTTGTTCTTAAAGGTAAAACTAAAACTAAAACTAAAACTTCTTCTAAGTCACGTGACATTAAGTGTTTTAAATGCCAAGGATTCGGGCATATTGTTTCTCAATGCCTAAACAAAAAAGTTATAATTGTGTTAGAGAATAGAGATATAGAAATTACTAGCTTAAGTAAGGATGAGATGCCATCATTGTTGGATTATTTTGATGTTGCAGTTGAAGAACCCATGCATGGTGATTTGCTGGTTATAAGGAGAGCTCTAAGTACACAACTTAACGATGATGGTGATAAGGAACAACGTGAGCATATTTTTCACATAAGATGCCGTGTGAAGGATAAGGTATGTACTATAATTATTGATAGCAGAAGTTGTATTAATGTTGCTGGTACTTTATTGGTAGATAAGCTGATTCTGCATACCATAAAGCATCTTAAACTGTACAAATTATAATAACTGAACAAATGTGAAGAAGTGAAGGTAACCAAGGAAGTTCTAGTTTCCTTTTCAATTGGCAAGTATGAATATGAGGTTCTATGTGATGTGGCATCAATGCATGCTGGTTATATATTGCTTGGCCGACTATGGCAGTTTGATAGGAAGGTTACACATGATAGGTATAAAAATCGTTATTCTTTTGTAATGAATAATCAAATTATTATACCAACCCCTCTCAAACCTTTGTAAGCTTATGAAGATCAGATTAGGATAGCAAGAAAGTGCAAACTAAAATAAGAGTGAGGCTGAGAGGAAAATTGGAGAAAAAAATGTGCAAGAAGGAGAGAAAAGTACGGGAATGAGTGTATTTGCTGAAAAAAAATAAGGTTAAGAGTGTCATGATAATGGAAGACAACATTTAAAACTAAATATAGATTGGATGAGTGATAGTAATGTCTTTTGGTTTAACTAATGCACCTAGTACATTCATGAGGTTAATGAATCATGTTCTGCATGCTTTTATATGGAAATTTGTAGCAATTTATTTTGATGATATTTTAGTTTATAGCAAAAATTTGGATGAACATGTGAAACACTTACATGTTGTTTTTAATGTGCTAAAAGAGCACCAATTATATGCTAATCTTAAGAAATGCACGTTTTGCATGGAATCTATTGTGTTTCTTGGATATGTTGTTAGTTTGCAAGGTATTAGTGTTAACGAAGAGAAAGTAAAGGTAATAAGGGACTGGCCTACACCTAAGACTGTGAACGAAGTAAGAAGTTTTCATAGATTAGCAAGTTTTTATCGAAGGTTTAGTAAGGATTTTAGTTTTATTGTTGCACCTTTGAATGAACTTGTTAAAAAGAATATTGTTTTTAAATAGGATGATGTGCATGACCGAGCTTTTAAAACTTTGAAAGATAAGCTAACTAATATACCTTTATTATGTTTGCCTAACTTTGATAAAGATTTTGAGGTAGAATATGATGCATCTAGAATTGGAATAGGGGCTGTTTTGATGCAAGAATCCAAACCAATTGCTTGTTTCAATGAAGAGCTAAATGGGACAGCCTTGAATTATCCTACTTATGACAAGGAACTTTATGCATTAATGATAACTCTTCAAACATGGCAACATTATTTGTGGCCAAGGGAATTCAAGCTTAATTTTTCTACAAGCTTTCATCCTCAAAGTGACGGACAAACCGAGCGTGTCAATGCACTGCTCGAATTATACTTGAGGCACTATGTGAGTGCCAACCAAAGGGATTGGGCCAAGTTGCTAGATGTGGCTCAATTTTCTTATAACTTGCAGCGGAGCGAGGCAACTAATAGGAGTCCGTTCGAGATTGTGTTGGGACGACAACCGACGACTCCACATGCGCTAGCCTCAAGTTATGATGGAAAAAGTCCGGGAGCCTTCAAGTTCGCCAAGGCATGGCATGAACAAGCCGATTTAGCTAGGGCATACCTAGATAAGGCGGCTAAGAAGATGAAGAAGTGGGCGGACAATAACCGAAGGGACGTGGAGTTCCAAGAGGGGGACCAAGTCATGGTGAAACTCTTGCCCCAACAATTCAAGACATTGCGCAAAGTACACAAGGGATTGGTTCGACGTTACGAGGGACCATTTCTGATCATAAAGAAAGTGGGCAAGGTGTCATATCGAGTTCTTCTTCCCCCTAAATTGAAGATTCACCCCGTCTTCCATGTAAGCATGTTAAAACCTTACCATGGAGATGAGGAAGACCCGAGCCGAGGGGAGTCAAAACGGGCTCCAACTGCTGTGGTAACCTCTTTCGAAAAGGAGGTTGAGTGTATTCTTGCAGATCGACGAGTTCGAAAGCGAGGAGTGCCGAACTACACGGAATACTTCGTCAAGTGGAAGGGATTGCCCGAAAGCGAGGCTACATGGGAGCATGAAGATGCACTATGGCAATTCCAAGAGCACATAAAGAGGTTCCGTGAGGAAGACGCGACGAGGACGTCGCGCATTTAGGTGGGGGAGGATGTCACGCCCCGCGTGAATAGTGCCCATGAACAGTAACCGTGACCAAGACGTTGTGCGGACAGAATTCGCGCGAGGGAAAATTCGGGACAAACGGGCACATGAGCTTTGGTAATACGACTCGTCGATAGAACGGGTTAAGTGGGGAAATAAGGCATTTGGGCCAAAGATCTATACATTCTTCCTTATTGGCATTATTGCACTTATAGCCCAATGTTAGCCCAATTAGCCCAACTTCTAGAATGGAGGCCCAATTAGCCCAAGTTCTAGAATTGTGTAGATAGCATTATCATTTTGACCATTGTGTAGATATTTTCTAGGACATTTCTAGAAGGCCAATTCTAGCCCTCAAAAGTGCATTGTGAGGTGCAATCTAGGCCGTCCATTTTATGTAAGTTTTCCTATAAATAGGTGAGGCCTCATTTGGCCAAACCAAGCAACCAAGTAACAAAGCAATCAAGCAATAAACTTGAGTTGTGTAAATCACTCTTCACTCAAACTCTTATTGCTCTCTCTTCTATTTATAAGCTTCCGATTTAGCGCATTGTGGGTGTCGAAGGCTTGCTTAGTGAGCGGAGTTGCTAAGCGCCGCACGGTCGAAGCGAGTGAAGAGAGTGAGGCCGTGACATTGAATAACAACAACACAACGATAAACAAATCAAAGTACTGAGATAAAAGTAAATTAACATCAAATTATCGAATAACAACAACACAGCCATAAACAAATCAAAAGAATTAAAATTGTCATGTAAAAGTTATAAATCTACATAAAATTTATAATCTTCACATAAAACATGAAATTATAACGTGTAATTCATATGTAAAATAAAATACTTGTAAAAGTTAAAAATAAAATATAAAACAACATGAAAGAGTAAAAATGAACGTTAATTGCTTAAATTCAACATAAAAAATGTAAACGCACTGAGATAAATATAAATTAACATAAAATTATCAAATAAAAAAATATATAGTTGTAAACAAAACGAAAGAAATGTAATTGTGACGTAAAAGTTATAAATTCACATAAAAGTTGTAATATTCACATAAAAATATTAAATTAAACTTATAACATATATGTAGAATAAAATACTTGTGAAAGATAGAAATAAAATAAAAGATAACATAAAAGAGTAAAAATGGACATCAATTTGAAAAATTCAATATAAAAATTTTAAATGCACTGAGATAAATATAAATTAAAATAAATTGTCAAATGACAATAGTATAACTGTAAACAAAACAAAAGAAATGTAATTATAACTTAAACCTCATAAATACGCATAAAAGATAAAATTATAATGTACAAAATGAATGTAAAGCAAAATACTGGTAAAAGTTAAAAATAAAAAATAAAAATTAATTAGCCAACATAAAAGAGTAAAAATAAATATTAATTTTAAAAATTTAATATAAAAATTATAAATACACTGAGATAAATATAAATTACAACAAATTATTAAATGACAACAATATAGTTGTAAATAAAACAAAAGAAATGTAATTGTAACTTAAACCTTATAAATACACATAAAAGATAAAATTATAATGTAAAACATGAATGTAAAGCAAAATATTGGTAAAAGTTAAAAATAAAAAATAAAAAATAATAACTCAACATAAAAGAGTAAAAATAAATATCAATTTAATAAAAATAACAGAAAAATGTAATTATGATGAAATAAATGAAAATGAACACAAATTAATAAATAACAATATTATAATTGTATATGAAACAAAATGAATATAAATGTAATGTAAAGATTATAAATCAACATTTTATTCATAATTCTGATATAGAAAATTGAATTATAATGCAAATTTTAAAAAAAAAACACAATTTTGTAAAATTATAAAAATGATTAAAAATTTT
This sequence comes from Azadirachta indica, assembly GCA_022749755.1. NCBI lineage: Eukaryota > Viridiplantae > Streptophyta > Magnoliopsida > Sapindales > Meliaceae > Azadirachta > Azadirachta indica. The sequence goes on from CM040447.1 coordinate 2,802,317, forward strand.
ACATAATTTATTATCATCATCATCATTATATAAATAACTTTTATGTGACACATACATATATATAGTTTTTAAACATATGAGTATTCTTTACAGCAGAGACAAAAATTGATTATTGATGTTTTGAATTTATTTCATTTATTTAATCATTTTTTTTTTACATGCGTCCTAGTAAAATTTTGCTCATTCTTTTCTTTTCTCCTTAGTCGCATAAGATTAGATAATGTATCACTTTACAAATGGCATATATTAGTAATTTACTAATAACATCGTTGTTGTGCCAAATTGAATTTGCATTACATGTGATTAAGATTTCTTAAATTTTGTGGTCATTAAAAATAACATCAATTTTATAAAATTAGATTAATTTACATTTTACTTTTTTTAATAATCTTTTTTAAAATTTCTTATTCATATTTGTAAAAATACATTTATGCTTTTTTCACTAATAAATTTCATCAGTTTTAAGATATTCTCATTTCTTTATCTATTAATGTGATATTAGTTATAGGGTTATTTTACTATACTATTTATTCTCAACTATGATAATAATGTTTACATCTTTAAAATAATATAAAATTTTTATACAACATAAATAATAGATGAGACGTGTCATACTTTCTAATATTAATTTTTGAGCTTTAATAATTTATTTTGTTATTAATACATTTTTGGAAAATTAAAGGAAAAATGTGCAATTTGATAATATCTAAATTAATTTTTTTTAATAATTATTAATAATATGCATAACACATTCTTTACCATTAAATTTTTTTATTATAATATATGAATTTGTATTTCAAATATATTTCAAGAAAATAAATTATATCAAAATAACTTTAATATATTAAAAAATAATAAAATATAGAGAAGATAACTTTTAATATAAATAGTAGGTTAATTTAACATGTTACCTGTTGTGCAGGTTAATTAACATTACATCAAATAAATGGTCCTAATTTTAATTTTAAATTTAAAGATCAATATAAATTAGTTATTGATTCTGGGATTCTTTATCTTAGTATCATGGAATTTTCTAAAGTTTTATATCAATTTTTTTTAAATGATTTAGCATTGATAACAAATAATGTAATATATGATTTTAAAAATTATTAATATCCCACCACTTATTCAAAAAGAAAATATAAGTATTAAATTACTAGCTAGCTAAATCTGAAAGCTATGGGCATGTTCAATATTGTTTTCCAAGTACTATTTTTGTAAAATGAAAATGAAAATCTTGCTTTTGATTTGATGTTTTCATAGTCAAGAATGTTTTTAATAACATTTTTAAAAAGTTGTATTCTACAGAGAAGAATTGTAAAATGTGTTTGGTAGGAATACTATATTATATTGATAATTAACGTTTTGAATATATAAATGGGAAAGGATCCCATGGGTCTTAAGGTTTGATTTATTGACCCTATTAGTCTTAATAATTTAAAAAATATTCATAAAATTCTTAATTTATTTTAAAATAACGAACATATCCTTATTTAATTATAATTATTTAAAAATATTATTTTTAAACTCTTAATTAATGCTGAATATAAGAATGGTGAGTATTATTTTATAGCATACTAATAATTAAATAGTTATACATATAATATAAGTAAAATATAAATTTATTTATTTTGCAATGTATTAACAATATAATGTTAATTATGTATTAAAAATTAAATATTATTAATAAGATTATTAATGAAATATAATTTTTATAAATAAATTATATTATAATAAAATAGAATATTATTATTTAGTTTATTAATATATTTTAAGTGGATATATTATATTTTTTAAATTTTAAAAGTTTAACACTTATTTTCGATAAATAACTATTATTATGTAGGGGTATAGTTGTCCTTTTAAAATAGAGTAGGACTTTTATGAGTATTTTTGAAATTATTGAAATTAATCAATTCAATAGACTTTTAAGGACTTATAAGTCCTTTCCCCTATATAAATTAATGTAATGAATATAAATTTTGTAAAGAAAACAACATTAAATATAATTGTGAATTTTTAGTTTTAAAATGACTTAATTTTAATATTTTCAAATATATTCAATAAAATAACATAAAAAATATTATAATATATCATTTTTAATCCTATATAACTTTTATGCAACTCTAATATTTAATCATATATTATTCTTAATAATTGATACACAAACTAGCAAACGCAATGATTAGAATAAGTAATAAAGTATGACATGATGGATAGAGCATCATCCCTCGAGAATTGCCTACTTTACTAAGAACCAAAATTAATATAACACTAATTCTATTTGAAGAATTTAAAATTTGGTTAATTTGGAAAGAAAAAGTAAATAAATGAAATTAAACAACCAAAATACAGAAATTTAAAACAATTGAGAAAGGATTGAGCATCTAATTTTGCTATGATTATTATTAAACAATTCCTTTAATTATGTTAGCAAAAAATAATTATCCATATGACATTTGAAGATTCTCAATTTATTTAATATTTACTCTCAAATATTACAAAATATACTCTCTAAATATTAACTTATTATATCCTTACGTGAATTTATGAAAATTTTCGAAATAATTGCGGTAATTATGTAAGTACATATCTGTTAAATATGAAATTAATGGTGTTTGTTAGAAGAAGCAAACATTATGTATGATCTCTTGATCCCAATATAATCATCAAATTGTTTAAATATTTATCAAGTATTTAAAAGCATTAAGAAAAGAGATGAAAATTCAATAAGAAATAACAAATTTTGGATAACAAATATTGATGCAGGCAGAATAGCGGGTGGGATATAAACACCTTGTTGAACGCAGTGAGTTAGATAAACGTTCTAACGGACGAGATTAGATGTCGTTCTAACCCTAACGACTCAAAACACGAGTGTCAAGATAACAATCCCATAAGGGACAAAATTAAAGGGAAATATTTTATTGATTAAAAGATTGTCTCAAAATAATAACATAGGTTCTCTATATATAGTAGAAAAAACCCAACATTACAATTCAATTCAAATAAGGAAAAAAACTCCTATTTAAATAAGAAAATTAAGAATTCAATAACAAATTAAATTGGCAAGAATAAAAAATTTCCTAAACTAATTAAATTCTAAAATTGTCCTACATCAGATTCCCCTTCTTTTAAAAAAAAAACTCGTCCTTGAGTTTTGTTGTTAATAATGTCAAGTGGTTACAACACTAACGTCGGACCACGGGGCGGGATCCCGTCTGTCCCTCTACGCTCATGTTCAACCATCTTGTTGCCACCTAATTCCAACCTCTCCAACCTTCGATCAAAATCTATTAATTCTTGACGAATGGTTTGAGTGAATTCCCTAACGGCTGCTCTCCCAGCTTCTACGGCTATTGCACGAATAGCCTCCACCGTTAGTGCCTGCACCCTCTGAACATCGTCAGTAGGATGGTTGCTTCCCGTATCGCTGTTGCGAACCATTGCAATTCCTACTCTGATACCAATTGACGCAGGCGGAATAGCAGGTGGGATATAAACACCTTGTCGAACGCCAAATCTCGTTCGGTTCTTTGACGTAGTGAGTTAGATAAACGTTCTAACGGACGGGATTAGATGTCGTTCTAACCCTAATAACTCAAAACACGAGTGTCAAGATAACAATTTCATAAGAGACAAAATTAAAGGGGAATATTTTATTGATTAAAAGATTGTCCCAAAACAATAACATAGGTTCTCTATATATAGTAGAGAAAACTCAATATTACAATTCAATTCAAATAAGGAAAAGAACTCCTATTTAAATAAGAAAATTAAGAATTCAATAACAAATTAAATTGGTAAGAATAAAAGACTTTCTAAACTAATTAAATTCTAAAATTGTCCTACATCAAATATTAGTAGAATAGAAATTATCCTTGACAATTCATCATAGTGATCAAGTGCCCTGTATTTTTACAAAATTTTAACTTTTAAATTACTTTTCTTCATCTTTACCTTTACATACCTTAAAAAATAATAAAAATAAGTAAAATATTCCAAAATTCAAGAGCTAGTTAGCAAAATTTAATTATATAAAAAATAATACATGTAAAATAATAAACCTCTCAATAATTAAATTATAATAATAACCAAACGGTAATTTGCATATTGTTGAATGTAAAGAAAATATTAAAAATTTGTTTTCTATTTTATAATTAAAAAATATAAAATTTACTTTCCTTTTTTTGTAAAATATTCTTAAAAAATATCAACAGAAATATTTTATTTATTTTTATTAAAAACGAAAATAAAAAGCAAAATTTGAAAAATAATAACCAACACAGCGCCGAAGGCAGCGAATGGGTAGTTGCGTAAACCGAACAAGCGAAGCCAACAATGAGCATCCAGTCCCCACTCCACCACGGCACCAGGATGCCGATAGTAATAATTACATGGGATAATAATGTTTTCATCCCTAAACTTTAAAAATATTAGTAAACTGGGATGTTTGTTTCTAATTTTATCATTTTCATATCTATTATGTATGAATAAATAATTTGAGTCATGGCACGATTATTTAACACGAATAATAATTGTATTGTATTCATATTATGCATTCAATAATTATGTTATATTTAAGTTTAAACTCATTAACCTATCAATTAATTTAATATGAATAACCGCATCATGTTAATTCCTATGTAATATAAATTTATTTAAAAGTAGAATACTGTTATTGTTTATTTGTAATGGAACACATTAATTGATTGTCCTTTAATTTTATGCAATTTTTATATTATTTATATATCATTGAATTTAAATATTTTAAACAGTTGAGGTTCAATCTAACACACATAATCAATACATAATAAATATATTAGATTGATGTTTATATAAAATATAATATAAACTGTTGAAATTGTTGAAAATCAACTACTTACAAATGATATGAGAAAATATGTAAAGTTGATATGTCATTGATGTACTTTTTTTTTTTTTTTCACATTTTGTTGACTCCTAACTTTTCTAATACACAGCAAAGTAGTAGCAGATTTTATTTAATTTACACCTTTACTTATGGTCATCGCTGTTCCTTATTTATAAGTTAATAATACAAATTTAAAATATTTGAAGGTCAAAATTTGTTGTTCATAGAAGTTGATATCAGCTTGAATTATATAGTGAAATTAATCAAATTACATTCGTGTTAAATAATTTAGAGAATCAAATCATGTTACATTACTAACTTTGTTTAATTGTGTATAGATAAATGTGTTTAATTGGGTATAATATTAATTTGTAATTTATTTAATAATTATGTAGTGAACTCATTTAATAAATAACTTGTATCCATGTTTAAAATTTTGATATAATTAATAAATAAGTTATATGCATATTAACCTAAAATTTTATTATATCTATTTGGGAAGAAATATCCTGAGGTTAGTAAATCTAGACACCAAAGAGTACCTAGGTTGATTTCTAGTGAGTTGAAGAGATGAGACATTAATAAGGTTTACTTTGGGTTAACCTGTATCAAATCTCAAGGTGAATTTGCATTGACATCAAATAGTTGACTAGCATAATTCCAAATATCGAGCTCTAGCGCTCTAGTCAATAGAAAGATCTCACTCGATTAATTATCAAAATAATCTCTAACGAGAAAATAACAGAAAGAACGTGGGGATAACCACCAAGGACTCCATTCCTCTTAAAACTCTTTTCATGCTTATCCATCACCCAAGTATCTTGGAAGAAGTTCTTAAAACTCTGTCCATGGTTAACCACTACGCAAATATCACGAGAAATGATTTTATCTTTAATTATAAATCATGAGCTCGAGTTAAATGATGGAATCTTACCTCAAATAATTATCAAAATAACCACTAGAGATGAAATGGGCAAGAAAAACATAGAGATAATTATGTGAAAATAACTACCCATGATTCCATGTCCCTTAAAACTCTATTTCATGGTTATCTACTACCTAGCTATCATGGAAAGTGGTATGATCTTCACATATAAGAAGTAAAATTCAAAGGAGACAAATACACAAGTTTTTGGACTAAAACTCTTCTCAAAACTCTACCAAATTTCTGTTTTACTAATTTTCTTTCTCATAAATCTTCTTTGATTTAAGAATCGGCGGTTTTTACTTGGATACCAATTTTTCTTTAATTATTTTTTTTTACAGGTCTATTTACGAGACAATAGGGGAATTATTGTTTAAAATATGGTCGTCAGAAGATTCGATATTACTAATATCTATTAATAACACAATAGAAATACGATACTATAACAGAAGTCACCACTCGTTTTGCAATTTAGTCCTTATTATGTCTTAAAAAGATGGTGAAAAGTCAAGGGCGGCACTAAATTGATTAAATTGATAAAATTGATAAACTAATGTCATTGTTTATTATTTCTTTAACTTATAGGAATGAAAATGTTATTATCCCAATAAATTAATAAATAAGAAATAGAAAATAATAATAGAGTCAGCAGAACGATGTTTGAGAGTTCGACTAAGTTCCCAATTCCAAGTCCAAGCCAGTAGCCGTACTCGTTTCTGATTGAACTAGAAGACGTCTATTTCAATTAATTAAAAAAAAAAAAAGAAGAAGGAAGAAGACGTCTGCTCTGCTACCACCCTTCCCTTCCCTTCCATTCCTTTCTTCTAGAAAAATATCTCAACATGTTTCTTTCATTGTTTAAATATAATAATAATAATAAATAATAATAATAATGATAATAATAAAAATAATATTTCCTTTATTAATTTAATAACAATATTTTTGGCGGGCGAGGCCAGTTGTCCTGACTCTTGTTCTTGATTGATTGAAATTGGAATGCGGCAGCCTTTTGTTCATCACCAGAACCAGCACTTCCCGTAGATCTATCTTGTTTCCTTTCTTCTTCTCGTAAGTGTAATTGCTCTTGTTTCCTTTTTTTTTTTTTTTTTTTTTTACATTTTAAACTGATTTTGTAATTTTTTTAATTTATGGTTTTGAGCAGAACTCTGATCATAATCATGGGAGGGCAGTGTTCCAGGAGTTCTTCTTCTAAACCAAATCATAAGCATTCTAATGTTACTGTTAATCCGTATTACAAGTCAAATTCAAATACAGTGGAGGGCAAGTTGAGCCCGCAGCAAGAGAAGCAGCAGCAGCAGCAATTGCCGCCATCATTTCCTTTACAGAAGGCTCAATCTGATGATTTTTATGATGGAATTCCGCGTTTTGAATTGGATAGAGGTGGTCTTTCTCACAAATCGAAATCAGCTAGGTCTAGCCAAGCAGCTGTTGCAAAGGTCTGCTGTTAATTTTCACTGTGTATTATGTTTGATAGGTTGATTAAGATGAGTTTATGGAGAAATCTTTCTTATTGTATTCATAATCTTCTAGAAGGTTATATATAATATAATTGATAATAGTAAATGGAGGAAAGACTAGAAAAAGAGAATAGTTGTTTGTTATATTTTTATGAAATATGGAAGCTTTTCCTTTGTCATGTATGAGTTAGAGATACACAAATGAAAGAAACCACAAGAGAATAATATTGGTATCTCCGAAAAATTGTACGTGGCAGTTGTTCTGAGATAAATATCATCTATTATAGAATCTAAACTAAGGGTTTCTACTTCAAGACAGCCAAGTGATTTGTGAGAATCATCATCTATCTTGTTGTGAAGAGGTGTTTTAACAATCCAGTACAGATGGCGGCGGTGTGTGATTGCAAGTGAATAGGAAAAATGTTGAATTATAACTTCTGGATATAAGGTGGCTCCTAATTATAACTTTTGTAGAGACAAATGGTCATGTTTTCTTGGGTTTGATATAGAAGTAAAAAACGGAACCAAGAGTGTTGAGTTCCAGATAGAAGTTATAAGCTGAAAATTCTGAGAGCTTATATATGTAATTGTGAACTTTAACTTTTCTATGTCATTAGGGTTAAAAGATTGCTGAATTTAAAGTTTTGCGAATAACCATGTGATTAAAGTTCATTGCTTCAGTTGCTTATGATACCTAGAAAGCATTAACAAAGTGTTCTAGTGTTGCAGGTTTCAGAGGTGAGTGCACGTTTAGGAAGAGCTGGTACTGTTGGACTAGGAAAGGCAGTGGAGGTCTTGGATACACTTGGGAGTAGCATGACAAATTTAAACCCTAATAGTGGATTTGTTTCTGCATTCGGAGCTAAAAGTAATGAACTCTCAATATTAGCTTTTGAGGTTGCAAACACGATAGTTAAGGGTTCCAATCTTATGCAATCCATTTCTAAAAGAAGTATAAGACACTTGAAAGAAGTTGTGCTTCCTTCAGAAGGTGTGCAAAATCTAGTGTCGAAAGATATGGATGAACTCTTGAAGATTTTTGCAGCTGACAAGAGGTGGAAGTTACAAAATTGGGCATGATATAATGCTTTCTTCTTGGATGAGCTTGCTTTGATTGCTTTTTGCCTTGCTATTGCTTCTTTGAGGTAGTACCTTAAGACATACTTATGTTTGCAGGGAAGAGTTGGCAATTTTTACTAGGGAAGTTGTTCGTTTTGGAAATCGTTCTAAAGATCCTCAGTGGCACAACTTAGACCGTTACTTTGAGAAGTAATATGGATAAACTTTATACAGTTCAGCCTCCTAGTTCACTATATATGTATGTGATGTGTGTTTATCATATTGCTCATGAAGTCTCATCCTATTTTCTTTTGCAGAATTAGCAGAGAACTCACCCCTCAAAAGCAACTGAAGGAAGAGGCAGAATTGGTGATGGAACAATTGATGACCTTGGTTCAGTATACAGCTGTGAGTACATCCTTTCTTCTCATATTTATGAAAGAGCTATAATTGATGGATGCTCCAAAGAGGTGACAATGTAAATGAAGAAATTTTCAATTAACCTGCTTCATTCCACGATGGAAAACACTAGTTAATCCTTAGAGGGATTATGCATGGATGAGAGTTAGTTTAAGAGGCATTTGTTTACTAGCAGAAAAATTGTTGTGAATTCATTGGCGCTCAACATTGATTCATCTTGCTCTTGTGAATTTGAAGAAGCAATGCAATAGTGTTCTGTGTTTGACAGGAACTGTACAATGAATTGCAAGTATTGGATAGATTTGAACAAGACTGCCAACATAAGCATCAAGAGGAGGATAAGTCAGTTGGCACTCAAAGAGGTAATTTGTTTATCTTCTCTTTATGCAATTTTGTACAGTGGTATAGCCTGGATTTTTTTTTGCTTGTCTACGTGAGTTGTAGTGGCAAATATGCCATCTATTCACTAATTTGCATATATTTGAGGATAGGTTGTGTGGTAATTATTTCATAAAAACTTGAGAAATAGTCATAATTACTTGAGTAAAAATTTTATATTCAACATTTTTCGATCTTTGATGTGTAGGTGAAAACTTCACACTATTGAGGGCAGAATTAAAGAACCAAAGAAAGCAAGTGAAAAATTTAAAGAAGAAGTCTCTTTGGTCCAGAAGTTTGGAAGAGGTAGCCATAGAGACTGCTCTAGATTTTATTGGGAAAGTTTGAAGCTATACACACACACGACTTGTTTGCGTATGTTTTACTGTTGATCACCATTTAGTATATTGTCTCCAAAACTTGTTGTCCATCTGTGCTTGAATGTGCTTGCATCTCTGATGTTGTAGCCTTTGAGTTTGCTGTCCTTTATCTAACTGTTTTCTTACTAAAGGAAGACATCATTGGTCAATTGTGTCTTGTGCTATTATTTGTCTTGCTGTTCATGTGTTAATTATTAATACCTTCTTAATAAATGTACAAATGTCAACACATCAACAAATGAAATTTAATGATTCTGAGTGTAATGATTCATTTGGATTACAGGTGATGGAGAAGCTTGTTGATGTTGACAATTTTTTACTCCTAGAGATGCATGATGCCTTTGGTAGTGCTGGTATGTATTTATACCTTATCAGGGTCTTTCTAGTTGCTTAAATTAGGTTCAATGTTCTTTTTTTGTTTCTGGTTTATGGTTTTGTGCTGTTGATTCAGTTCAAGTTTTCTTGTCTTAAGTAGTCAAGAGTATTAATATAATTTGTGATATCTACTCGAATAGGTGAAATGGTGGTCCACGAATCTTGGTTGAGATGTAGTTGTCTTTTTGGTCTTCTATTTATAGTCTTCCCTCAATTTCATCAAAGTCTTGAATCTTTTATCTTTACTTTTCTTATTACCACTTATAGTAGTAGAATTTGGATGGCTATACAAGAGTCAATTAATAATCAATTGCTTGAGCCAATGAAGGAGTTCTTTCCAAGTAAATAATGTATTTATATAGGACAGCTTGAGAATGAAATTAGAAAGAGGTAAAAGAAAGAGAGAAGTAGAAATGTAGGAGAAATCAGGACAGAGAGCAGAGAAAATGATCCCATTATGCTTTATTGATGAATATCTGCCTAAACACTAGTTACATAAGCCTATTTATAGGTATAGGCATGAAAAGGATAGAAATAAAATCAGAAATATAATTCTATTCCAAGATAATAAAAGAAAGGTATACTTTTATTGGGGATCATGATAAAATGTAAGCATCTATAAAGTAATATAAAAGATAGAAATCCAATTATCTTAAAACTAGTATAACAGATAGAAATCTACTTATCTTAAAACAAAATAACGATAGTAGCAGTAAAAGAAAGGGAAAAACACATCCACACGATGTGTCAAAGATGCCTGATGCTTTACATCTAAAATTTGTTACATTTCTAGGTCTGAAGAACATGGTTCTCTGCTATATATGGGCATACTAACAAATACTTATTGTCCAGAAAAAAAGAAAGGAAGTATGTCGTAGTTCCTGTTCAGGTTCATTTTTCCTTTCACATTTATGTCATCTTGTTATCTATGCTCAAAATTGTCAAAAACATAATAATCAAATATCAAATTGAAGTTCCAATTTGTGTTCCCCATGACTTTCCACAGATGATCATATACCATTCAAAGGATCTATGAAGAATCATCAAAGACTGGGACCGGCTGGCCTTGCCTTGCATTACGCAAACATTATTATGCAAATTGATTCTCTTGTGAGTTCTTTTTCTTCCTTCCTTTTTAGTATGTTGTTTGATTGCTATTTTCCTGAATCTTCAATGTCTAGACATTTTGTAGTGGATTAACATAGCTAATATATTTTCACATTTAACTGATGAGATTTCTAATTTAGTTAGGAAAAATCCTAAAAAATAAAATTGTCAAAAGATGCAAAAAAGTTAAAACTCTATGCATTGTTATATGGCTGACTCTAGCTTATGGAGCAAGCAAACTAGAGTCCACATTTAAGAATGTCACTGTATGAACAAGTAAAAAACAAATTATGATAGTTAGGTGGATGGGCATTCTGTGATTATTCTTGGCTACATAGAGGATATTTTTCAAGCTAGAGACTCGAAAGGGTTCAAATATCTTTCTTGTTCCATAAAATGGAAATCAAGTCAAGCAAGTTTTCAACATTTTGTATTTGTGCCTGTCTTAAGATTTTTTTATTTATAATTCTAAACCATGAAATTAGGTTTTACCTAAGCAAGAATGATGTAGCCAACAAAAAAATTTGATTACTAATCTCTGTGTAATTCTCAGTTTTAGTATTTCAGGATTGTAACATACTTCTGTGCAACGTCCAATCAGTATGAGGCGTGATGTTAAACAATACTTTGCCAGTAGCCTACAGTTATATGGTTGTTTCTGTCACAAGGCTTGGGCTGTAGTTCTATTCGTTTCTTTTTATTACAAGTATAATGGGCATTTTAGTTCAGTATAAGTTGAGCTATTAAGGTTTTGATGCAAGACACAGTCAGTTTAGGTTAAAATCTCGTAGAATTTCTAGATATCTTTAATTTGGCCATTATTGTCAATAATAGAAGTTAATAAAAATTTATATACTCTGATATTCTCTCAGTTTTGTTAATGGAATACTAAGCCTTCGCTCTTTTCCTGTTATCTCATAGTCTCCATGTGCAGCATTTTTTTTTTATTTTCCTTGTTCATCATTTTTCATTTAATATAAATTCCTTGATTTCATCCAAGTTGTGGATTGTACAACATAAATGGTATTAAAACCTGAGCAATATTCAAAGTTGCCTGTCTTTTGAGTTTGGGTTGATTCAGGTTGCCCAAGTTGAAGGCTTTATTGTGATCCCAGATGATTGAATGGGCCATTTTAGGTCTACTATCTAAAATTTTTCTTTTATGACCCAACTGATTATGAAGCTGGGTCATTAGTCAGACCGTTCTGAAGGTCCAGAATGCATCATTATTTCAAATATAACAATAGTCTGCTTCTAATGCTAGTAAGCCCATTTTTATATCTGTTTTCTTCTGAATCATGTCTTCAAGACTTTAATTCAGTAAGCTTTCTGCTATCAGGTTACCCGGTCAAGTTCTATGCCACCAAATACAAGAGATGCTTTATACCAGAGCTTACCACCAAGCATAAAATCAGCTTTACGTTCCAAATTACAATCTTTTCATGTCAAAGAACAGGTATTACATTTTTCGATGATGTAACTTACAATTCAGATTATAAATACTTTTTCACTGCACAGAGGAAGGGGATAAAAGATGAACTAAACAAGTCCTCTTCCTCTTGACCTTTTCAGAAAGCAGATAATGCTTTGAAAAGAATTGCTGAGTCATTTTAAAGTCGTTGTACTCATTACTATTATGACTGTTATTTCTCGGTGCAGCTCACAGTTACAGATATAAAAGATGAGATGGAGAAGACTTTGCAATGGCTTGTTCCAATTGCTACTAATACGGCCAAGTAAGATGGCCAACTATTCTGCAACAAGCTATGCTTTCATTTCTTTAGAACTTATATTCCTGTCCTTAATTCCTTCAATTCTCTTTTTATCTAATCATTATGTTACTGTTTTTGGTTGCATACAATTTGACTCAGAGCCCATCATGGTTTTGGTTGGGTTGGCGAATGGGCTAATATAGGGTGAGTGGCAATTTTCAGTATTTATGTTTCATTTTTCTTTAATTCTTTAATGTCATGATAGAATTAGAAACATATGCCAAAATGAAAATGTGTATTATTCATATATAAGGTCTGACGTAAACCGAAAGCCTGCGGCTGGGCCAAGTGATGTGATTCGCATTGAGACACTCCACCATGCTGATAAGGAGAAAATGGAAGCCTATATTCTTGAATTAGTGGTATGGCTACATCATCTAGTGAACAAGACCAGATTTGGGGCCATTGCCATTGGTGGTGGCATTAAGTCAACCATCACATATCCAGTAGTTAAGCAGACCAAACATGAGCCTTCCAGTCTTCCATCACTAACCTCTGAAGAACGAGAGATCTTGCAGCAGGTAGGTATGAGAAAACGAGTCCCGGGAATTAGTAAAAGCCAGGACTTTGACAATATCAGGTTGAGTAAGTATGATGGGCTGAGCAAGAGTACCGGACACTCCCCTCAAAGGGGAAGTAAAGAATTAACGGCCATTAAGAGGCTTCCTTCTCATGTTCCAATAATCAGTTTTGGTGTAGATAAGGAGAAGGCACTGGATGTTATCGATAGGGTAGGTGATCTTAGATGAAATTTTCAAAATGATATGCAGGAGGTGAACAGAACGATATATGTGTTCAAAAAGAGGTCTTGTCTTATGGATATATATGGCAGCACGAGGCACAAGTGTGTTGGTGCATCTCTGAAAACCTAGTCATCCATATTCTGATTTGAGCATTCAAGGTTTAACATTTGCAATGCATATTCCAGTGTATACAGTAAGTATTGTCTTGATGCAGAAAGAGTGATAGGCTTACAAGGGTGGGTTGGCTTACCAGGGGATGCTCTTTGTTTGTGTACTGCTTCTTGAGTAAAGAATTGGTAAGCGAGAAGTTGGCTTGGGTTGGCTTTTGTGTACAAAGCGCTAGATCCTTTTTGTTAAGTTTCCCATTTGGTAACTTATTTTTTGTTTCTGGTTTTTGCCTTTAGTTTCTCTTGCTCCCGTTCTGTTGTCCATTTAAATTCTTTTCAATAGGAAGGTTAATACTTTTTAATTTACTTTTGGGTGGAAATCGGAAAATTAGCATCGTGATTATTTTGGATAAGTTAGAACCTAGAATTAAGGTTTAGGATTTGTTTGGCACAATATTTCAAGTAGAGGTTTTAGGAGTAGATTTTATTATGGTAAAACTTTTAAAAGTAAAATTTTTAATAAAAATTTATTAATCATTTAATTGTTTCAAATAATTTTTTAAAAAAAATTAAATAATTATTTTAATAAATAAGTTATTAATAATATATTTTTAAAAAATGGGAAATTTTTAAAATAAAATAAAGATATTTTATATATTTTTACTTTTAAAAAAAATTTCTTAAAAATTTTTTTTGCAATCTGAATTTTATATTTTAAGCTTTTTATTGTAGGAGAAAAATATATTTTTTTTTTCTTAAAAGTTATTTTTCAGTCTAGTCAAATGTATTCAAAAATTTAAAAATGGTTTTAGCATTAACAAAAAAAGAAGTCAAATTAGATATGCATTTAGTTTGCTACCACGGTGATTTTTTGTGAATTAAAAGTAAAATTGAAATGTGTTTGTGATATCAACTTTTGGTGAAATTCATATATTTTTTATTAATATTTAATATGTGGTATTTTTCTTGCAACCGTTGTGGTTTAAAATTATAACATTTTAATACTAAAGTTTAAATTTATAAAGATTAAATATATGAAAAATTGTCAAATATCTCTTAAAGTATTAAGAAAGACGGAAAGACAGATATTTTATGATGTTTGAAGAAAAATAAATATCTCTCAAGTTTGGACAAATAGAGAGGCAACATTTTTATTTATGTTTGATGACATGTTAAGTAATTATTATTTGTATTTTTAAACTTTTAAAATAATAAAGTAAGATTTTTTTGTAATCATAACAATTTATTCCCCATTTCAATATTTTTTTAAATATAATTTTTCAATTATAATGCTTTAATCATTATTTTTCTTTTCAATAGGAAGGTTAATACTTTTTAATTTACTTTTAGGTGGAAATTGGAAAATTACCATGAAGATTATTTTGGATAAGTTAGAAGTTTAAGGTTTAGAATTCGTTTGGGATAATATTTCAAGTAGAGTTTTTAAGAGTAGATTTTTTTATCAATTAAACTTTTATAAGTAAAGTTTTTTAAAATTTTTTTTTTAATCATTTGGTTATCATAAATAATTTTTAAAAAAATTGAATAATTATTTTAATAAATAAGTTATTAATAATCTATTTTAAAAAAAGAATGTGCAATCTTTAAAATAAAATAAATATATTTTTTACAATTTCACTTTTTAAAAAAATTTCAAAAAATTTTATTTGCAGCCCAAATTTTAGATCTTAAATTTCTTTCGGTAGAAGAAAATAATTTTTTTAATTTTTAAAAGTTATTTTTTAGTCTAGTCAAATGTTATTCAAAAACTTGAAAAAGTTTTTAGCATTAAAAAAAGAAGAAGTCAAATTAGATAGCCATGTGGTTTGCTATCGTGGTGATTTTTTGTGAATTAAAAGTAAAATTGAAATGTATTAAGTGATATCAACTTTTGGTGAACTTCATATATTTTTTTATTAATATTTAATGTGGTGCTTTTTTTGTAACCGTTGTGGTTTAAAATTATAACATTTTAATAATAAAGTTTAAATTTATAAAGATTAAATATATGAAAAATTGATAAATACCTCCTAAAATAGTAGGAAAGATAAATATTTTATGATGTTTGAAGAAAAAAATAAATATCTCTCAAGTTTGAACAAATAGGGAGGTGAAACTTTTATTCATATTTGATGACATGTTAAGTAATTATTATTTATATTTCTAAACTTTTTTAAAATAATAAAGTAAGATTTATTTTAATCATAATAATTTAGTCTCTATTTTAATATTTTTTAAAATATAGATTTTGAATTATAATGCTTTAATCCTTATTTTTGTTTTCAATAGAAAGATTAATACTTTTTAATTTACTTTTAGATGGAAATCGAAAAATTACCATGATGATTATTTTGGATAAGTTAGAAGTTTAAGGTTTAGGATTCATTTGGAATAGTATTTCAAGTAGAGTTTTTAAAAATAAATTTTTTTATCAATAAAAATTTTATAAGTAAAGTTTTTAAAAAAAATTATTAATCATTTGGTTGTTATAAATAATTTTTAAAAAATTGAATAATTATTTTAATAGATAAGTTATTAATAATCTATTTTAAAAAAAGAATATAAAATCTTTAAAATAAAATAAAGATATTTTAAATAATTTTACTTTTAAAAAAATTTTTAAAAAAATTTCATTTGCAGCACAAATTTTATATTTTAAATTTCTTTCGATAGAAAAAAAAAAATAATTTTTTTAATTTTTAAAAGTTATTTTTTGATCCAGTCAAATAATATTAAAAAATTTTAAAAAAATTTTAGCATTAAAAAATAGTCAAACTAAATAGGCATTTAGTTTGCTATCATGGTAATTTTTGTGAATTAAAAGTAAAATTGAAAAGTGTTCAACAATATCAACTTTTGGTAAAATTCATATATTTTTTTATTAATATTTAATATGGAGTGTTTGTCCTGTAACTGTTGTGGTTTAAAGTTATAATATTTTAATACCAAAGTTTAAATTTACAAAGATTAAATATATGAAAAATTGACAAATACCTTTTCAAGTATTAGGAAAGATAGATATTTTGTCATGTTTTAAGAAAAATAAATACTTTTTAAGTTTAGATAAATAGAGAGGTTTCACATTTATTACTGTATGATAACATGTTAATAATATTATTTATATTTTTAAACTTTTTTTTAAAATAATAAAAGAAGATATATTTTTTTTTTTTAATCATTATTTTAATATTTTTTGCAATCTACTAATAATTAAATAATTTTTTTTAATTATTATTTCAATAAAAAATTTAGAAAGAAATATTATTATTAAAAAAATTGCAATAATGAATTAGATCAAATTTTTATGTTAAAATATTTTTAACTCTATTTTTCTACGTTCTTAATAATAATTTGATATTTAATTATAAAATAATTTTAAATGAAATATTTTTTTAACATTTTATTTTTATATATAATATATCAATTTAAAAAATTATATTAAATTTTCTTAAAAAATTATGAAAATATAAATAAATAATGTAATTTAATGAAATTCAAGTGAACTCCTATCAAATCCCACTTAGTTATTTTTAAATTTATGAAAATTTTGTTGTATATTGTGGCTTGTGGGTCTTTTGTATAATTGATATTGAACTAGAAGTAATTGTATATGATTAGATTTAGTATTTCACCTTAATAATTAATCTATAATTTCTTTTAGTATTGAAAGTTTTATTTTGTGTTTTCAAGTAGGCAAAATTTAAATACATGACAATTCTATTAATTTCATGTATTAAAAGCTCAACAATTCAATATTCTAATTTAAATTCTGACTTTTTTTAATCCAATATTTTCTTTAAAATTTTAAGAGGTTGGCATGTTTGGATTCAGTTAGGTTTTTACATAAAATTAAACTAAATCAAAGTAAAAAGAATTCTTATAGAAGACTAATCAAACTGATTAAAACCATTTAGTTTTAGTTTAAATTTTACTTAATTTATGTAATTTTTAATTTTTATTCCAAAAAAAAATATATACAACTTTAAACATTTTGTACTTACAAATAAATTATTTATACTAAAAACTTATATTAATAATTTTTTCAATTTCTTAATTTTTAACTCAGTCTAAATTAGTTTTTAGGATATTGTCATATACTCCTAAAGTTTGAAAAAATAACAAATATCTCTTAAATTTTGACGTGTCATTAGATACCTTTGAAGTTTGATGAAATAGCTAAATGTACCCCTTAACCGAGTGGAAATTGAATGTTAGATAGTTTGATCATACATGATATTATCATGTTGTCTCTAAACTTCAATAAAAAATAAAAAACAATTGGACATGCTTTTATCATTTTTAGCCATTTAGTTTCCTTTAAATATTATTTACAATGTATTGTGGTACTTAGTACTGGGTAGTAAAATGTTAAAATTGCATGTCCTAATTTGTTATTTTTAAAAGTTTAGGAAGGAAAATATTGTTATTCAAAAAAAAAAATGAGTTGGAGCAAACCTTCAAACTAAAAATACTATTAATTCTCTTATTTTATTTTTTTGGTGATATTTGACATATAAAGCTCAAAATAGTTTTTAAATTAAACATATTAAGTATTTTATATCTATTTTTAAAAATATATTATAATTACATTTTTAAAAAAAATTATCAATATGTAACCAACATAAACAAAAAATAAGGATTGAAGTCCCCTTAGCTCTGCCAGGCACTGGACAGGGGTTAACTCTGTAAATGTATAGATATAAAAACATATTATCAATTCTATTAATAAATGAGACTTTATTTAGTTTATATCTTATAATTTGTCATTTCTGTCTCATTTAAAACTATTTTTTTTTTCTAATATTTCATGAATGCTCTTAACCGTCTTCTTTTCTCCAAAATAATGATTTAAGTTTATCCCAACTTTTTGCTAGAATTATTTTATAGGAATAATTTCATCCTTGAAATTTGTTATAATAACAAATTAAGATAGGGTGCATTCAATTTTAACATTTTAGTCACTAGCATTATAGTACATTTTAGATAATATAGGGAGAAAACATTTATTTTTCTAGCGAAAATGGAGGGTAGGCCTGCTATGGCTTGTTCAAGCTAGGGATTGGGGACTGGTTTTTTTCCCAAACAAGAAAATGAGTTAGGGATAAGGATAAGAGCTCATTCTAGACTTGACCCACATCTCTAATTTTTTTTTAATTTTAGTATTTTTCTAATTTTGAAAGTATTAAAAGAAAACCGAAAAAAATTATGAAATCCTAAACCTAAAGCTAGAAAAATACCAATTTCCTCCTAATTTATTAGTTTCTATTAGCTACATGCTTCTTGTTTCAAAACTACAGTTTAACCTCCACCATTATAATGATAACGCTGAGATTTTATTTTTTGAGGCCAAATGACCTTATTAACCCTGCAAACAAGAATAATGATGTCACCTATTGTGTATGGGCCCCAATCTAATGTTGTTTGTCCCCAAAATAAAAAATAAAAACATATTTATATGTTTTGGTAAATGTGACCGTTGGAAAATGAGCACATTAAGCTATTATGTAAAGGGCTGCACGACTCCTTCGTTTGTCTTCTTTCTTTTTTTTTTTTTTTAAATCATACAACATACAAAACATGCTCCTTCATTTCTCTCACCTTTCTTTCTCAGAAATTGGAAAAATGCTTCCATTGAAATCTGATGCTGTTCTAGAAGTGAGTGGAGGAATTATAAAGTTTAAAATTAGATATCATAGTTGTAGATTAAAAGTTGGGCTGAGAATTTCAGATACCCAAGAAACCTTAATAAACTCTATTTTTAGTGTATAGGATAAAAGTTGTGGATATTTCTCCTTTTAGAGTAATGAGATCAAGGAACATGCACTAAAGATGAAGAATGATGCACATAAGAGTGAAACTAATTGCGGAGTAATAAAATTTAAAAACAAAATATATATGTGGCTGTGCACAAAGGGTTGGAGTTAGGATTTTAAAATCTCAAAATAATTCTAAAATATTATTCTTGACTTGCAACCAACAAGACAAGTGTGAATATTTTAGATTTTAGAAACCTACCCACGATGAGTTCAATCACCAATTCAAGAAATCAAACGCAAACACAGTTGTCATCTATCCTTTCGAGTAATACACATGAATCAAAAGAAAAAATGCAAACAAACTAATGTAATTCTTGTAATGAGAAACTTGGGAAAATGAAGAAATTATTGTCTAGCATTAGAGGCATGAACATAGTAACCATGATATTGCTATATGTTGTGACTTTGCAATTATGGAAAATTGTATCAACATGCAAATAGCAGCAAGCTTGTATAAAAAAAATTCATATTGTTTTCATTTATAAAATAATAGAAAAGTTTTCATACTTTGGTAGATACAATCATGAAGATAACAGAATTAATATTATGTACAAAACGAACTATCAAAAAATGAACTAATTGATTGTCCCAGTAGTGTGTGCGTGCATTGTCTCGTACGCTTTTTTTGTACAAAAATTACATGAAGTAAACACAAATGCCATGCACAAAAACAAGTTCCAAAGTTATGGCAAAATACCAAAATGAGTATTTTCCAACCAGGGGAGATTGAAATCTGAGTGTCCAAACACTAATGCCAAAATTCAAGTGCTAATAAATTCAAAGTCTTTACCATAATTTGATAAGCCTGTAAGACACTATTATTACAAAACCTCGCAACCCATAAGTATATGGAGTTATACAAGTAGTAGAGTGAAAGAAATTAGGCTATCTAACACACAGGACTGATTTTTTTTGCAATTTTTAACTAACTATTAATCCAACTTCATCAAAGCTAACTAAATATTCAAATGATAAAGATAATGGAAATAAACTAAAACAAAGAAAGAACTAAATTAAGACAAATTGGAAGACAGACATAAGAGATGCAATGTGAATTGCACAGACTAATGGGTCCTAGGGTCTTGACTTCATTTATTCATCATCACATTTATACTAATCAAGTGTTATTAATGTTTTCAAGTTCAATTCACTAATCATAGACTTGTGATTGATCTTGCTACCTTTCTCGAGTGTCAAGTGCAATCCTATGTCTAATCTATCTGAGTTGATCCCTATCTGACTTGTCCGATTAAACACGCATTGAAAACAACATGTTTTTAACTATACAAAATCCAATTAGCTCCTGCTATCTTATAATTTTAAAAGGTAATATGATTATTTGGTCCTTGAGGTCTTCTCGAACTCCTAGAAATCTAAATTGTATCTTTCCTATTCTGGTAAATAAATTAAACTATCCCAAGTATTAACTTATTTAATACAAATCAATCAACTCATTGAAATAATAAGTTGAAAGTATTACGAACAAGGACAAATACAAATGAATGGACAATAAACATTAACAACATTAAAATATCTCGAAACATGATTTGAAAAGATTACATCAAGGCCCCAAGTTTAAAAAATTAGCCTATTCTAACACAATCTATCATTAACTCCATAAATAAATATAATCATCATGGTAATTACAATAATCCAATGACAATTAAATTCAAATTGAAATTGAAGAGTTAGAAGAGATAAAAACTAGTGTGAAGCCATAACTGATATGTTAATCTTCGTGTTTAAGCTCAAAATCCACCAAGAGTTGCTAAATCACTATTTTCTCTTACTAAATTATCTCTAAATCTCTTAATTCTCTTAATTCTCTCTCTAAAATCTCTTTTTTCCAAAAGTTGCTCATGGTGGTTGATAATAGCAAATGATGAAAACCTAAGAATGGCCAAATTTGGCCATTCATTTTAGATCCAAAGGCCAAAATATGCAAAGAGGGAAATAAGGGAAGAGGCGTGAGCACAATAAGGGTGGCGCGCGTTTGCCACCTTTTTAGCAATGCATTGCACATAAAGCATGTGCACATTGCTCACTTGGCCTCTTGGCCTTGATGCTCTCCTAACTTTTGATTCTTTTGCATTTTAGTCAACATCTTCTTGTATTTTGGTTCCTCATTTGATATCTTGCCTTTTAGTCCCCACTTTCTTACATTTCGATCCCCGTTTTCATGCCTCAATTAGCCTTGGACTGGGTGATAAGTTAGTATTTTTATTCGCTTATCTTAGGCTTTCAAACTTAAATATGTATGAAAATCCTAAAGCTCTCGCGTTGTTTTGATGAAATTTTATATTTTTGTGCAGAAATATAGAAAATCTTAGTCCAAGGTAATAAACAGTACGAAAATGAGGATAAAGGCAAGTCATTAAAATAAGGACTAAAATGCAAGTGATCAAGGACCTAAATGCAAGAAATTCAAAGTTGGGTAGCACTAAGCATGGCACACCCATGCTATATCTATTACACACTCAACTAAGTGAGGCAGCAATCATGGTGCTACTGTGCCAAGCTTAGAGCACTTGCGCCATGCTTCCCTGATGCAAGCATTAGGGGAGGTAGAGTAAGGGCCTGACCGCGCCACTTATAGTGCATTCATCATGCATCCTTCACATGGTTGCACCGAACATCGCACACTCGCGCCCCTTTTATGTCCCTTAAAACTTTTTAGCCACTGGATCAAACTTGGATGTCCAGATTTGAGTAATCCTTGGTTTTTTTTTTTTTTCATTTTTGGGACATTAGCCATCATATGAAGAAGGGGAAAATTAGAGTTTTTAGAGAGAGAAAAAGCCTAATAAAAGAGAGAGAATTCTAGAGAGATAAAGGGTGATTTGGTCAACTTGAAGGCTTTGGAAGAAGACTTGAAGAAGATTGTTGGAGCCCTTCATAACTGTCTGTTTTCTTAAACTCTATTATTTTCATCTTGTATTTCATTTGGATTTTTATTTTGTTGAATTATTGTAAGGATTATGTGTTACATGATGAACTTCATGTTAATAGTTGATACGTTAGGCTAAATTGTTATATTCTAGGATCTTGATGTAACCTAACTTAACTACACTTTGATTAATGTGGAATTTGTTAATGTCATTAATTTTTAATCACTTGTGTTTTTCTTGCAGTTAATGCTAATAATTGGTTGCTTGATGAATTGTTTGATTAAGCATGAATGATTGAGTACTAGTGACAGTATAATTTGTTCAAGGGATTAGAAAAACACAATTTAGTATATGAGAGTCTGGAAAGATCTTAAGAACTAGATAATCACTTTAACATTAAAACTTAAGTAACCAAGAGATGAGTGAATTTCTAGGGGTTAATAAAGGTCAGGTTAAAAGAACATGTAATTAATTAAGTCAAATAGAGATGTAGGCTGAATTAATTATATATAAGACATATACTTTAACACTCAGGAGAAGGAATTAGGTTAATTAGAACCTATGATTAGTGCATTAGAAATGAAAACATTACAAATTCCAAATTAGGATAAACATGGTGAAGGTTAAGTGAAATCGAGATTCTAGGAGAATTTGTATTTCAATTTCACATATTCGCTCTATTAGCTTTAATTTCTAATTTCTAGATTCTCTTAATTAATTTAGTTGCTTTCATATTTTTATCTTCGCGTTGATTCTATTACTATGTGCCTAGATAAAATTATGCTACCATAATCACAGTACTTAGTTTCATCTCTTTTATCACTTTACTATTTATATAATCTTGTATACTTGCGGGTTGTGTGGGCATCGTAACAAGTTTTTGATGCTGTTGTCTGGGATTGAATATTTTTAAATTTTACTAATATTGTGACCACGTAGTTTGATTTAATTTTAGGTGTATATTTTTTGTTTTGTATAATTTTTGCTTTATTTCAAGTTTTGTAGGTGTATGCGTAGAGCATGTAGCCTTGAACTTATTATTTTCAATCTAAAAATAGAACGAACTCTTTACCAATGTAGAAGATAAAGAAAGAATCAAACTAGAGTTATGGTAGAAGGACATCAACATCCCCCACCACAGCCATAACAACCGCGATCTCTACAGGATTATTTTAGATTGGTAGTCAACGACAATTATTTGGGGATTCACCGTTAGACAATGAATGCCAACAATTCTGAATTGAAGAGAGCACTCATCAACATGGTCTAATAAAACCAATACATAGGGTTATCTCACAAGGATCCAAATGTTCACTTGGCCATGTTTTTGGAGATATGCAATACAATGAAGATGAATGGGATTAATCAAGATGTCATTCAAATGAGATTGTTTTCGTTCTTTTTACTGGATAAGGCTCGAGGTTGGCTACAATTTTTACATCTTGAAATCATTAGAATGTGGAAGGAACTTGCTTAGAAGTTCTTAACAAAATTTTTCCCACCTTTGAAGACAACTTCACTAAGGGGTGAAACTATTCAATTCAGATAGTTAGATTTTGAGCCCCCTATGAGTCATAGGAAAGATTTAAGAATTTGATTTGGAAATGTGATTCGGAAATGTCCACAACATGGGTATTATGATTAGTTCCAAATTCAGCTATTTTACAATGGGCTAATTGGTCAAACAAGAACGATTTTAGATGCAACAGCAGAGGGTACTTTATTGTCAAAGAATGTAGAAGAAATACAATTATTATTGGAGGAAATGGCTGCCAATAATTATCAATAGCCTAATGAGAGTTTGATGGCTAGAAGGGCTGTTAGAATTTATGAAGTTGACCCTTTAGTTTCACTTTTAGCTCCAATTACAGCATTAGCTAATCAGATTTAGGCTTTCACCATTAGAGGAGCATCATCTAGTCAAGAATCAACTATCGTTGCCAACACATTTTATTCAAGTGAGGGTATTGAGCAAGAGAACTATCATTACGTCAACAACTAGAATTACAACTTTCGACCTAAAAAACAATTTGCTAACTCACTTTCACCTTGGGCTTTATAACCACAAGAACCTCTCTTATGGTAAGGAATGCACTTCAACAACCATCACTGAGATTTCAGTAGTCTATGGTAGAGAAGAAGCCTCTTTGAAGATCTTTTGGGTACACTCATTGTAGAGACACTGGGGAGATTTAACAAGAATGAAGTTAGGCTAGACAACATGGAGATTGATAAGGCAAATATATGAGCAATAGTGAAATCCTGGAAAGTGCAAGTTGGCCAACTATCTACATTAATCAAGTCTCTTTGTAGTAGAAGATTTCCAAGTGATATAGAGGTCAACCTAAGAGAGCAAAGAAAGGCTATCACTCTCATGAGTGGCAAAGAGTTAGAGCTCTTAAAGCTTAAAGAAAGTGAAGAAAAAGGCAAAGAAGTTGAACCTGAAGCAATGACGGAGGCATCAAGGCCTAAAGATATTTCATTTCTAGATAATCCCTCCATTATCACTCCATCTTTATCATTCCCTTAAAGATTTTAAAAGAAGAAGAAGCTAAATGCTCAATTTTTCAAGTTCCATGAGATGTTTAAGAAGCTTCACATAATTATTCTCTTTGAGGATGTTTTAAAGCAAATGCCGAACTATGTGAAATTCATGGAAGAGTTGGTGTCTGAGAAGCAGCGTTTAGAGAGGTATAGGACAATGAAGCTAATAGAGGAGTGTAGCTCTATTGTTTAGTAGAAGTTGTCGGAGAAGGAGAAAGATCTAGGTAGTTTTACCATCCTTATACTAATGGCAAATCAACTTTTGAGAGAGCTTTGTGTGATCATGGGGGAAGCATCAATTTCATGCCACTTTCAGTTTTTTGGAAGCTAGGTTTTGGTGAAGTGAAGTTAATGACTAGTTCTTTGTAAATGACAGATAGGTCTATCAGTTATCTTTGAGGAGTTATAAAAGATGTGTTAGTCAAGGTGGATAAATTCATCTTCTTGGTTGATTTTGTGGTGCTTGACATAGAGAAAGGATTGAGAGATCTCAATTATTCTTGGTCGGCCTTTTTTTAGCTACTGGAAGAGTTTTGATTGATGTGCAACATGGTGAGATGACATTAAGGATAAATAAAGAAAAGGTCAAGTTTAACATTTATCATGACAAGAAATCTCCAAACATCACAAGCACTTATCATAGGGTAAATGTTATTAATAGTTGTGTGTATAGTAATGAGAAGGAAAAGTCTTAGAAAGATGCGTATGAGGATGCCAAAAGAAGTACAATGATAGATTGGCTCATAGAAGATACGTCGCATCGATTTATCGTGTTTTATTGCTAAATTCAAGACTAAAGCTGATTTTAGGCGAGTTGAAATCACAAAGGTCGGCTTTGTTCAAAATTAAGGAAGTATCACTTTTTGGCGGGGTTAATTTAAAAATAGAGATGAGAGGTTGTTTTGTGTAAACAACCAAAAGCTTAAGTTTTATTTCTGTGGAGAAGGGCAAAAAATGGCAAATGTTTTGCTTGAGGATCTCACTTGATTAAATTAAATAGCCAAGTCCGACTAAAGACATTAAACCAAGCACTTTTTGGGGGGCAACCCAAGTTGTCTTTCCTTTTAACTTTGTTTAGTTGAATATTTGTTTTGTTTATGTATCTACTTTTAATTTTTGTTGATTGTATGATTTTAGGTGTGGAAGTGAATTTGTTAAAGTCGGGTAAAATTTTTGATCAACCACATCCTTTATGAGAAGATGACAATGATGGACAATAACGAGAGGTAGGATACAGCAACTTGCCTACTGAGTATGAATTCCTTCCCTTGCTCTTCATTTTGTTCAACATTGAGGACCATGTTTAAATTAAGTTTGGGGGAGGGAAAAAATTTATTGCGAAATGCTTTTATTGACTATATCTTGCTTGTTTGATTTTGTTGTATTCACTGTGATTATGTTGTCCTTAAATTGTTTCACACTTCACACTAAAAGAAAAAAAAAAATATTTTGTGCATATTTATTGATTATCATTTTAGTTGTTTGTTTTCTAGTTTTCTTTCTTGTTAAATTAATCTTCTTGTGTTTTGAGTTTGTTGTTGGTTACATAATTATTAATAGGCCAATGATATAACCTTGATTAAAGAGTGAGTTATCTTTGGAAAATAATAAATGTTGATTCATTTTGCGTTAAACTTACAACAAATCTCTATCATCTTTTAGCTACACCCTCAGATAATTGGTCATTGTGCAAATTGAATCATGGGAGCTTAGGTGGAGTTATGAAGAGGCAACAAAATACGAAGTCAATTTTCTTACTGAGTAACTGGATCCATGCCTAAGGAAGCATAGAGAATTTGGATAAAAAGGTAGAGCACGGCTGAATTTGAAGAAGAAATAAAATGTAAAAGTCAAGCTTTTACTGAATAACTAAGTCTCGTGCGTATATAAGTATAAAGAACTCACATAAAAGAGATAAAGCGAGGCTTAAAAAAAAAAAAGAGTATTTGGGCCTCATGCCTAGGCAAGTTGAGTAAAGTTGAAATTGAAAAAAAAGTCAATAAACCTTAATTTCCTATACAAGTAAATAAGTTTGGGGTTACATTGGTGGGTATTAAAAGTGATAATCTTGCATTGCTCTCTTGGGTTAACTTTTGTATCACTTAGAAGTTGTTCACTTTAAAGAGACTTGATTGATGTAACTAGTTGGCTAACTTGCATTTCTAAGAACCTCACTATTACTCCCATATTCACCGTATGAGTCTCAATGTTGTCCAGCCTAGCTTTATTCTTGTTAAATCTCCTTCTTGTCTCCACAATGGATATACGCAAAAAAAAGCTTCTTTTTTGCCATAGGCTATTGTTGAATTTCGGAGGTGGTGTTTGCATTATTTTCTTTGAACTACCATAAAAGAGGTTCTTATGGTTGCAGAGTCTTAGATGGTAGTGAGTTGGCAAGTTGTTGTTTGGTCGAAAGGTGTAATTCTAGTTATTAATATATTGGTGCTCAAGCCTCTAATTAGGATGTGAAGAATTAGTAGCCATAGTTTTTTTTCGACTGAAAAATGCTTCTTTTGTGGTAAAAGGTTGAATTTGGTTTGACAATGCTATAACTTGAGTGGAATTGAGGCTTACAAGTTGACTTCATGAACCCCATAGCTCTATTCACTAAGGATCTCCCCTTTGGCCATTGGTAGTTGTTATAGGCCATTTTTTCCATAAGCTTCTTCTACTGTTTTTGATAGAAGAATGCCACCGGATGTTGCATCCACAATAATCCTAATTTTCCTATTTAACCTGTTGTAGAACAATCAAATTTGAAACCACTCTTGATACCAATACTGTGGACATTTGAAAATTAATTCTTTAAAATGTTCCTACACCTCATAAAGAGGCTTAAAATCTAGCTTTCTAAATTGTGTAATCTTACCCCTTAACTGTGAAGTCTTCAATACTGGAAAGAACTTGGTGAGGAATTTTTGAGCCAATTCTTCCTATGTACTGATGTTATCAAGCTGCAAAGACTGCAACCAACCCCAAGCTTTGTCCCTCAAGGAGAATGAGAAAAACCTCAGTTGAATTAAGTCTTGATCCATTCCATTTATCTTGACAGTGTCACACACTTCCAAGAACATGGCCAAATGGATTTTGGTATCTTTATGTGACAAACCCCCGTACTAATTTTGCTGGATTGTATTGATTAAGGTGAGGTTTAGCTCGAAATTGTTGGCATTAATGGCTTGCTAGTGAATTCTCAAATAGTTGTCACTGACAATTGGCTTGAAGTAATCCCTAAGAGCCCTTGGTTGATTCTGTTGTGGTGGCTGATTGATGTCACCACCGTCGGCCATGGTTTTTGTATTGATTCCTTCTTTCTCTCCTAAGCTGGCAAAGAGTTCATTCAATTTCAGGATTAAATACAATGAGCTCTAGGCTCCTTGCTCTTCGTATGCATCTACGAAACCTAAATTAAAATTAAAATTAAACAAAACTAAGAATAATTGCTTAAATTAAAGTCACATAACTTAATTGTAATATCAGCTAAAATTCCAAAAATAACAGTCCCCGGCAATAGCGTTAAAAACTTGTTATAAGACCTCACAATCCATAAGTATATAGGGTCACATAAGTAATAGAGTGAAAGAAATTAGGTTGTTGAACTGACAGGGATTGGTTTCTTTTGTAATTTTTAACTAAGTACTACAGTTATGAAAATCCAACTTTATTTAAGCTTATTAAATGTTCAGATGGTAAAAAAAAATGGAAATAAAGTAAAACAAAGAAATAACTAAAATTAAGACAAATTGGAAGACAGACTTAAGAGATGAAATATGAATCATGTAGAGTAATGGGTTTTAGGGTCTTGACTTCATCTATTCATCCTTGCGTTTATCCTAATCAAGTGATATTAATGTTTTCACGTTCAATTCACTATTCACAGACTTATGATTGATTTTACTATCTCTCCCAAGTGTCAAGTGTGATCCTATGTTTAATCTATCTGAGATGATATCTCTATCTGACTTGTTCAATTAAATACCCATTAACAATGACCAATTATTAACTATTCAAAATCTAATTAGCTCCCTGTATCTTGTAATTTTAGAAAATAATATGATTATCTAACACTTGAGGTCCTTTAGAACTCAAAAATCTAAGTTGTATTTTTCTTACTCTAGTAAAGAAATTAAACTCTCTCAAGTATTAACCCATTCAACACAAGTCAATCAACTTATTGAAACAACAAATTAAAAGCATTATGAACAAAGACAAATACAAATGAATGAAGCCTAAACATTAACAACATTAAAATATCTCAAAACATGAATTGAATAGATTACGTCAAGACTCTAAGTTTAAGAAATTAACCTATTTTAACACAATCCATCATCTATTCCATAAAATAAATCATACTCATAATTATAATTGCAATAATCCAAAGACAATTAAATTCAAAATGAAATTGAAGAGATAGAAGAGATAAAAACTAGTTTGAAGCTGTTATTGATCCACTAATCTTCGTGTTTTCTTCCAAAATTCATTAAGAGTTGCTAAATCACCAATTTCTTTCACCAAATTATCTTTAATTTCTCTCAATTCTCTCTTTGAAATCTTTTTTTTTTCCCCCCAAAAGTCGCTTATAGTGGCTATGATAGGAAAGGATGAAAAACTAGGAATGGCTAGATCTGGCCATCCATTTTAAGCAAAGAATGTCACTAGGGTCATATACAGCTCATGTATGCAGATGGAGGCATACATACGTGAGGAAATAGAGGAAGAGGTGAGTGTGCCCCAGCTTCTCGGTAATGTAGGGCATATGACGTGTGCATGTGTGACATGTTTGGTGTGCACTCGCCACTCACTGGGCCTCTTGGCCTTGATGTGCTCCCAACTTTTTATTCTTTTGCATTTTAGTCCACATTTTCTTGCATTTTGGTCTCTAGTTTGATGTCTTGCCTTTTAGTCTCCACTTTCTTGTATTTTGGTCCTTGTTTTCATGCCTTAATTTGGCTTGGACTGGAGTTTTCTACCTTTCTATATGAACATAAAATTTCATCAAACAACACCAAGGCTTGAGAATTTGCGATTTAAGTTTAAAAGCTAATGATTAGTGAGTAAAATACCCGCTTATCAACTATAAATGGGATAACTTCAAAATTAACTTTATATTTACTGAGACAACAAAATTTCTAAAATATGGTTGGTACCATTGGAAAGATAAAGAAATAAACTTTTAACACATTTTATGGTGCTCAATTTGGAGATATTTAGAAGAGGTTATAACTAAATATTTACATTATGTTTATTGCCAAGGTAAAATCAAGATTGCACGATTTTGAAGAAACTTCAAGCTAAATTCAAAGTGCTTAATCAGTGTTTTAATTTTGCAAGTTGAATTTAACATTTTATTCAAAGTCTTAGCAGTCTTTTTAGAATTAGTTTTAAAGTTTTAGAATTATTTTTAAAGTTTGCAACTCATTTTCTTAATTTTTAGTTATGTCTTAGTTGTTCTCTTAGGTTGTCAAAAGTTGTAACTTAATTTACTGCTTCTTAGTTATCCTTTTAGTTTTTCCACAGTTTGTAATTTTCTTTTCTATCCTTTTAGTCATGTCTTTTAGACTTTTTTCAAAAATTCTCACTTATTTTCAAGATTTGGAGGTTGCCTACACTTGGAGGGTTGTTCCAATATGAGACTATATAGGTCCTTAAGGTTTTAATTCATGGTTAGTGATATTTGTATCCCTTTGTTGTTATACATAGGTTGTAAGCTTATTTACCCATTTATCTAGTGAATGTCTAACTACCCATCCTTTTTAAAGCTAGTTGCCATCAAGCACAAAAGGGTGGTGATATTTGTATCTTTTGCCAAGTTAAAGCCAAGACCAGATCTTTGACCATTTCATGAAATGAAAAGTGGAGACTCTAGAACAAATCTTTTCCAACCAAAGGAGATTGACGTGGAAGTGTTCGAACATCAAGGCCAAAATTTAAGTGCTAGTAAGTTCAAGGTCCTTACCCTAATTCGCTAAGTCTTGAAAATACTATTAAAAGGATAACTTCAAAATTAAATCTATATTTATTGAAGTATAATTTCAAACATGGTTGATACTGTTACAAAGATAAAGAAGTGAACTTTCCAATATATTTTACAATGCTCAATTTGGAGATATTTAGAAGAAGTTATGACTAATTCTTTACAGGATATTTACAATCAAGGTAAAATCAAAGATTGCATGATTTTGGAGAAACTTCCAGCTAAATTCATAGCATTTTAATCAATGTTTTAGGGTTTTCAAGTTGAATTTAACATCTTGTTCAAAGTGTTAGTAGTATTTTTAGAATTAGTTTCAAAGTTTTAGTATTATTTTCAAAATTTGCAACTCATTTTCTTAATTCTTAGTCATGTCTTAATTGTTCTCTTAGTTTTATCAAAAATTGTAACTTAATTTCTTGGTTCTTAGTTGTCCTCTTAGTTTTGTCTAATATTATAACTTATTTTCTAACCTTTTAGTCACGTCTCTTAGGTTTTTTTTTTTTCCCAGAGATTCTTATTTATTGTCAACAAATTAAGAAATTAAGAGAATCTTTGACCAAACTAAGAGGACAACCAAGAGACATGATTAAAACGTTAGAAAATAAGTTAGTACAATCTTTGACAAAACTAAAAGGGAAGCTAAGAAGTAAGAAATTAAGTTGCAATTTTTGACAAAACTAAGAGGACAACTAAGACATGACTAAGAATTAAGAAAATGACTTGCAAACTTTGAGAGTAATTCAAAAATTGTAGCTAATTAATTGTAAGAAAACTACTAAGAGTTTGAATAAGATGTTAAATATTCAACTTGCAAGCCTAAAACATTGATTAAATGCTTTGAATTTAGCTTGAAGTTTCTTTAAAATCATTTGATCTTATTTTACCTTGGTGGTGAATATCCTATAAGAAATTAGTTATAACTTCTTCTAGATATCTCCAAATTGAGCATCGTAAAATGTGTTGAAAAGTTTACTTCCTTATCTTTCCAATGATACCAACCATGTTTAGAAATTATGCCTCACTAAGTGCAAAGCTAATTTTGAAGTTATCCTATTGACAATGTCTTTAACGCTTAGCAAATTATGGTAAGGACCTTGAATTTACTAGCACTTGAATTTTGGCCTTGATGTTCAGACACTCCCATGTCATTGGAGATAAGTATGATTCCCATTTTTTAGCTTTCTCTCCTCTCCTTATTGATCTCTTCATTATCTTCAATTATCTTCAATCTAATGAACTCCAATAGTTGAACAACATATTGTCTCCTATATTCATTCAAACATTTGTTACAAGATTCTATGATGTTATTGGTAACATGATTAGTCTTGAAAAATTCATTGAATTGGTGCAGGACCAAGTTTTTGGATGATCATTTACTAGCTACTTAAATGCACTTTCATCTATTACTTTTTCAATCATCATATACACATACTCGATATACTCCTCGTTTGATTCTAATAGTTTCCTTTCTTTAACCCAAGAATCAACGCAGACATATTAAACATCTCATCAGAATATCGATCTGTATGATAGTTAGCCTCTATGACAAAGCTCAAATAGTCCAAATCAACAACATATTCACATTTTCACCATAAAACTAATACAAAACATTGATTCAATCCATCTGAAACAAAATGTAAGACAAGTCATCACATTTACGTTGTAAAATAAATGAAATAGAATGCAATAAAATGCATTAAGTAGAGAATACATAAAACAAAATGTAAATTCACTTTTGTGATGCTTCCCTTACACAATACAAAACATTGATTCAATCCAAATCAATAAAATATTCACATTTTTCACCACAAAACCAATACGAAACATTGATTCAATCCATCTGAAACAAAATGTAAGTAAGACAAGTCATTACATTTACATTGTAAAGTAAATGAAATAGAATGTAATAAGATGCATTAAGTGAGAATACATAAAACAAAATGTAAATTCGCTTTTACGATGCTTCACTTAAACAATACATGAAACAAAACCACTAAACAAACATTATGAAACCATATTTACTAATAATCCATGCTTGAGATGTCATAAAAGCCCATGAAATCCATAAATAAAAAAAAACGAAAAAAGAAAAAACATAACTCAATCATTCAACAAATTTCTAAACACAATACATTCAAGACACCTTCCAAACAAAACAAAAAACCACCTCCACTCACTACACAAACCTAATACAACAATCGAGTGGAAAAATCCACTACAAAACCTGATGCAAAATCCTAAAACCGTTGCAAATCCTGTAACAAAACCAAAATTTTCTTTATTCACAAAATTTATACATTTTCTCAGTGGGTTTCCAAATTTCAACTATAGTTTTTTACCTATTTTTCATGCATTTTACCCATTTTTTTCTTGTTCAACCACATCATTCACAAAAGACACACCTTTACACGAAAGATTTGTAAATAAAGTAGGAAAAAACACAAATATTTCATCATAGAGATGATTCTTACTAATTTTGCTTTATTTCATTACTAAAAACTCGATGTAACCACGAGCCTCAACCACGCTTCTCTAAAACTTTCACATGTTGGCTTTTTACCCTTCATAATGCTGTACAAACAAAAAATTCACAAATCAGTAATGTGCAACTGTGAGTTTTAAGTGAGTGAGAGCATGACACTATGTACACTATGAGTGAGATGAAAATGACACCAAGAGGAGAGCTAACCCTTTGCTTAGAGAAATTAGAAAATACATTAAACAAAAGAAAAAGTCTTCATTTTTTAAATTGTATTATCAAAATGATTAGTATTATATTCATTTACATATCTCAGTGTATCAAAACTTCTGACAAATCTCAAATCTATCATTTTTTTTTTGTCAATCAAAATCAATTTCATATAAGCACAATGACTCATTTTCTCTCATAAACTAAGATCTCAGCGTGAGCGTTATAACAATAGGGTGCTAAACTATAGTTTTGAAAGAATAAGGGTGTAACTAGTAGAAACGAAATAAATCAGGGGAAAATTAGTGTTTTTCCCCTAAAGCTTCATTCATTTTGGTTTTATCCCTAATTCTCTTCCTTGGCTGTTACACGAAAGTCATGATAAACTCTCATTACTTATGGTTTTGTTATATATGGTTAATTAGGCCTTGCTAATCCTAATTCATATATTTTTGTCTTCTTGGTGTGGGAAAGAATTCTATTGTTGATTTGGTATTCTCTAAATCCATCGAAAATTGTTACCAAGCAAAATCAATTTCCACACAATTTCATAATGTTTTGTTTCAGAAAGCTTGACTTATAATATTTAGTTAAATTTGAAATTGTGATTATATTAAAATAAGCTTTGTTTCCAAAGAACTTGTAATATTTGATTGAATTTGTGTTTATGCTCAAATTATTTTAATATTCATTAGAATTGATAAATAGTAAATTTTATTAATTTTGCTTCCAAAAGCTTTTTTTCCCGTTTAGCTGAGAATGATATTGTAAGTCACATTATAAAGAGTATGCAAAAAAATACAAGTCAAAGGAGGTCAAACATAATCAATTAGGGTCAAATGGGGTCGGGGATTTTAGGGCCAAATTAGGGACATCCCCGACCCGACCTCATTTTATATAAATTGAGAACCAAAGCCAAGAATAGGGATTGGGATCCTTGACCTGTTGTCATCTCAGGATAGTAGAGATTAAATTATTAAAAATATAAAAATAAGATCCAAATTTGTTATTTCAATAACAATTAAGGATGAAAATGATAATATCTAATTTGGTCAAATTAATCACATATTTAACTTCCCTATAGTTAAGGAAGATATCTATAGACAACTACCCTTAGCAACAGTAGTTGGTACCCTTACTCTCCACTTGGAGGATATGGGTTCAATTTCTCTCATTTATTTAACGGAGGTCAATTTCTTTTAAAATTTTGTGGTGGTCAATTTCAACTGAATTAGATATAGATTTTCAAATGTAATATCGGTAAATTGTAAATGTAATTTATAATTAAAAATAAAAAAGAAGATATCACTAGTCTAAGTTAATCAAGACTCTCGATTTCCTGTAGATTTTTAATGTAATATTTGTAAATCAGGGATATCTAATTACCTTTAAATTGCAAGGAAATATTTGTTGCTTTCCCATACAGCAAAAGATATACGGCAATATTCCTTAACTTTTAGTTTGACTAAAACGAACTAAATAAAACTGATTGACTCTTAGCAAAACTGAATCGTATAGAACTGAACAGGCTATAAAACCTAATCTATTGAATTAATCGACTAGTTCAATTCTTTGTTTGTGCATTTGAATGGGTATATATAGATTTTAGTTTTGATATCCAAAGTTGGGAAATTTTGACTTAGCGCAGTTGCTTAAAAACCAAGATATTTTTTGGCTTGCTATACTTAAAAATGACATCTCCATTGTCTATTGTAAATTGTCATTGTTCTTAACAATCAATTCAATTGTAGTGATGTTGTTCTGATTGTATAATAACATCCCTTTAATATTAAAAAATAATTATAATTTTGACTGATAATAAATATTAAGTAAATTATTATTTATATTAATTTAAGGAAATTTTTTTATTACATAAATCTTTTTTTTAAGCACCTTAAATTTTTTTGTAATTATAATACATACCTTTATATATATATATATATATATAAGAGGAATTCATAGAAGAAGGAAATGATTATTAATAAATACCTCCCTTGAGGTTTCGCTCCACAGAGCCACAAGTAGATACAGCTATATGTAAAAACCACATGCACCTCTGAAGTTAGCAAAAAGTGCACTACTCACTATTAAGGAAGGTTAAATTGGTAAATTTGATAATATAAAAATTTGTGTCTGTTTTACAAGAAAAAACCAACATAGCCTATATAATAACTTTTTGGATGGGTTTATTTACACCTTAAAATTTATTTTGAATACGTATATTTTAATAAACAAATTTATTATAAAATATCTATTTCGTAATTTACTATTAAAATTATTGAACTGAAGTAAATAAAGTAGTATTACTCTTCACACACATTTAATACATCAATTTAATAAAACTATATATATTGATCCTAAACTTATTAGTAATAAAGCTAATAAAGATATATTCATATAAGTGTAATCACAATATAGGTTGAAATACAATGTTAAGATATGGTGAACAAAATAATATGTTCAAGAATGTGCCAAACATTCGCTCAGAACAAATAAACTATCTTGTAATGCCCTAAAGTCATAGGTAAAATGAAAACAAAATGTTAAATATAAAATAAATTAATAACAGTAATAAATAAAACAAAAGTATAAAATATAGAAAAAAAGATAAAAAATATACCTATATGTCTAGCCATATAAAATTATATAAAAATTGATTATGGATAAAGTGATTGTGAGAGTATATTAATTCTCATCAAATATGTATAAATATTTTGATATGATTTTATCACATTAGTAAGGTTAATCAAATTATATAAATTATTTTAAGCCTTTTTCTGTTTAATGATAATATTTATGCCATTAAAAGTTCTAGTATGTTAAAAAGATCTTTCTTATTTTATTTTACTTATGCCGAAGAAATTCTATATCATTACTGATTTGATAAAATTTTTAGAATATTATTGTACCTTGAAAATAGGCATAACATTTTAAGATACAATGATATTTTGGTATGAATAAAATGTACAATATCATATAGGTTTTTTTTTTAAAAAAATATGTATGGCATTAAAGATACTTTCATTAATTCATTTAATAATTATTTGGCCCTAAAGGGAGATAATTATTTTAATGATTTAAATTTGGAATAAATTGTAACTTGTGCATCAAAATAAGAAATTTCCTAGGCCCACAAGTGCAGATTTTCTTCTAGGTGCATATACTTACTAATATTATTATTAAAGATTTATAAAAATAAAGTATTTTTAGCAAATTCAGTACATTTTACAACTTTACCCACAAGAAGGTTATATTTTATCGTAAAAGTAACATTGGTTAATTAGAATTTAAGATTTTCTTGTGGCTAAAGTTACTCTTCCCAAAATTAAGTTTTCTTCAAAGAAAAAATTTAATATCTAAAGATTTTTATAAAGAAAAAAAAAATTCATATAGTTTGCAAGCTTTAAAGATCAGTATATAGACTAAGATCCCTTCATTAATTGGTACATAAAATCTTTTTGATTTTCTCAGGGCATTATAGATTAATGTATACACCTTAAGGTTAATGGGTGCATAATTTATAAATATATCGGTTTCTATATACAATCTATAGTTTTGCTTGCAAATGTTAATTTTAGTTTTATCATATGAGACAAAATAATCTCTCTTAAACCCCCAAATAAAGTATATGGGTGACGTTATTTATTGATATAAGAATCCTCGTAAACAAATCCAAAAGAGCTTATAGTTGTTTCTTAAAAGACATGTATTTACAAAAGGATTTAACATGAGAGATTGATACAAACCCCGAGTATATTAAACTTAAAACCCAATATCTTTAAGCACGAAAGCAACTCCTTGAAAAGCTAAATCAGATTTATCCAAGTTCACGACTCAATTTCAACTTGTGAAATAAAACCTTGGAATAAATACCCTCAAAGTAATTAGCTTTGATTGTAAAAATCTTGATTAAAGCAAGAATCAAAACAAGAGAAACACTCTCAATTTTATTTCATTCAAAGAGTAATCATGTTTCCATGAGAGCATGTGACTGAATATATAAGGGTATAAGAAATAAATAACCCTAAATGGAGTGTTTGGCCACAAGACTAAACTTATTCTAACTTAAATTAAAATAAAGTGAATTTGGGTTTAATAATTAACATTAACAGCCCAAATACATAACAAACTAAATAATATACGTTTATAAATATGACTAAGATAGATAATGGGCTTGAGCAGCAACTTAGCCCAAATGGTACATGGAATTCAAAACTTGCATCATAATGACGATCTGATTCGAATTGCAATTAAAAGACTTGAACATGCTTGCTTAGCCTTGATATTTGACTCTTTCTTGCACTCCTGAATTGTTGCAAAATCATCCCATAAACCTTGAATCATCCCATTCAATGC
Source organism: Azadirachta indica (assembly GCA_022749755.1). NCBI lineage: Eukaryota > Viridiplantae > Streptophyta > Magnoliopsida > Sapindales > Meliaceae > Azadirachta > Azadirachta indica. The sequence continues at coordinate 2,840,201 of CM040447.1, forward strand.
ATACTTGAATTTCTTTATTCTTGCTATTATAATGGGACCATTAGGTAGCTGAATTGGATCATTGCTCTTGTGTGCATCCTTATTTGCATCAGAGATTGTCTCAAAAGATGAAATATAATTGCTATAAAGTTATATTGCAGATAATATAGTTAGTGGTCTAAAATTGTCAATTTAAAAAGAAAGACCATGAACAATTTGTATATATCTATTCCAATAAAGTTTTATTCTCCAAGAAGAATGAAAGAAGAAGCCAAAGTAAGAACATCAACATAGAATTTTTATTCTTGAAGGTCACTTTGAGAAACTTGAATAAATATATGAAAATACAGCTTATTTTGGGACATCCCATAACCAAAGATTAATTTGCTAGTTATATTGACCATGTGGATCATATGGGTCTTATTGACTAAATTTTGGATTTGCTAATTCGATATGCCTTTTGGTTTCAATATTAATTTTGTAATTAAAAAATAAACTTATATCTAGGCACAAAAAGAATTTTCAAGAATCTATTGAGATAGTTTAACTCTGACCATGAATAAAAAATAAGCTTATATTTCTGCACAATGAAGAAAATATTTTTTTGTTAATAGAAACATGCCCGCCATGGTTCATGTATTGACATTTTTTTGAAGTTCTATTGCCATTTAGTATATGGATAGTTTAAACTTCAATGATCGCATCAAGTTATTGGTTAGCATTTATAGGTATTTCATTTAACACGTGGTCTAAGTGAGAGAATTTAAGAATTCTCTTATTATATAGTCTACATGTTAATGATAAATATTTTATTTGAAAGATTCATTAGTAGTTATGTTGCCAATTTTAATTAATTATTTAATAATTAATTAATATCAATTCATTTCACAATTAATCTAATCAATAAGTCACAAATAAAATAATAAAGACACGCAATTTTAACATAGTTCAGATTTCCTAATCCTACATCCACAAGGCTATGCCCAGAGAAAAATAATCCACTAAAAAATAAGATGATGCAAACACCAATGAACTTATCCAAAGCACAGACTTGCTCTTGTTGTCACCGTGGTATATAGGATATTCTTAGATGGCCTTATTTTGTGAGATCCCCTTATTTTTGATGTCGCCAAACTCTCTTCAACAAATATGACTTCTTCTCTCGAAGAAATTCAAGTTCTCTGCCGAAGAACACAACCAAGTTGTTTTCATAATACTAAAGAGATCTAAATCCTTAAGTTTACTACAATAGGAATCATACACAAATAATTCTCACTAAGTTTTTCTCAACTAAAGTATAATGAAAAAGATGAAAAACTTAGAAAACAAAATCATGCTTATGGAGGAGCTCTCTTTGGACTAGCTTTTCATATATTAGAGGCTTAACAAATTTTAAAAAAATTTCTTATTTATATGAAGACATAAACTCTAGTATAAAGAGAATTTTTATTTCCTTATTCCTTAAGGAAAGAAAACTCTTAAATAAGAAGGATTCTTACCTTGCTAAACTTCTTATTCCCAAAAATCCTTCTTTCTTTTGAGTTCTGGAATAGCAAATGTTGTTTTCTTAGTTAAATTTTGACAATCAACTAATTCTGAAGTAACTAGAAAACTAACATGGAGTTTAATTAAACATTAACAATTTTCAGAATTAAAAATTCTTCAAATATATTTAGTCGTCATATAATGCCAATAAAAATCCTGACAATCTCCCCCTTTGGCATTGTTTAGCAAAACACCTCCATGTTGGCAAGATCAACTCAAAGAATAAAAAGTATGTCTTGTAATCACAGATTGGAACAAGAAAAAAAAAATGTACCAAGGTATCATTTAATCATATATTAGCATTCGTGATCAATAAAAATATTATGCACAATAAAGAAATGCTATACACATGAAAAAATCCCCCTTAATCAATTCTCTCCCTTAGTGAATAATCACCAAGGCATCAATTATCTTCCAAAATATAAATGCACATCAAAGCAAAAAATCAACAATTTATCAAGTCTCACAAACAAAATGCTACCCACCCCTAAAACTAAATAAGCAAAAATGTTAATAACTCCCCTTAACCAAAATACTACCAAGAGTTCGTACACAATAAGTTATTACCCCTTTGTCTGCCAAATAAAGCCAAAGGTATCCAAACACAGAACAGAAAAACATAAAGAGAAAACAATAACAATGGTGACAATAACAGAATAGTTCAAAGAAAAAACTTAATTCGATTTTGATATGAAAAATATCAATGAAACCTCTCAATTTGGATCAAATAATGGTAAAAAGCACCCTCCAAGACAAGAGAAACCAACATACTATATATATATATATACACTAGACCTAAAAAATACTCTTAAACCCTTGATTGTAAACTAGCATTGAACTTCCTTAGCAAAAAGACACAAAAGCCCCTGCTAGAAATGATAATTTGACTAAGTTCAAAATATATTCAAAAACTTGCAGAGCAGTACCCATGAGTTTGAATTTTAAAACAATCTTGTCATCTCAATCTAAAATTTTTAATTTTTTTCGCATGCATATGTGTGTGCGGTGATTAGCAATACATGTTTGTTTCTTGCTATTGCTTTCTTTCCTTTTCTTTTTTTCTTTCCTATTTTTTTATATTCAAAGTCAATAGCTTTCATGTTATCATTGAGGCAGCCCATTTCTCATGGTAGATCGTCCTCTACATATTGGTGATACATAGGTCCAGATTACTCAAGGTTAGCTCCACAGAACAATGTAGGTAGCTTTTTTTTTTTTTTTAATTATGGAGTTTGCACAATTTTTGCTGAGATAAGAATGCGTAAAAATTAGAAAGATATGGAGTTTGGACAGTTTGCACAATTATGGGTGAAGACTTAGAAAGATATGGGTGAATCAAAGCAAACAATCAAAGCTCAAGATAATATTTTTCCCAAAATTGAATCAACCTTATAAACAAAATTAAAATTAGGAATTAATCATGAATGCGCATAAAAATTAATTCAAGATTTATTTACTCCAAATCATGGTAAAAATCATTTCAAGCTCAAATGATGATATTCTTATAAGAAGAAAAAAAAAATTCAAATAATCACAAGTACCATGACACACACAAGTCAAACACATCATAATTTACATGCGCATGCATCTAAAAATGTATTAGCTACGAAAGTATTCATTTATAATTTTTTCACCCATATTTTTCTAAGTCTTGGAACAGTCTTAGATTTTGATTTCATATTATTTCTTAAGAATTTTGGGAATTTAAAATAATTCGGTCAAATGTGGCCTTTATTGTTGCAAAAATGATAAGTAGGAGCAAACCTTTTTTTCTTACACTTTTGATTCATGAGGATGTGTCTGAAATATTACCTTAGGATGGATTTGATTGAATAGGTTTAGTATGTGATGCTTTTACAAGCACAGTTTTGGCACTTGAAGATTTTGCATTTTAGAGGCCAAGTCTTTCACAATTACAACCTTGCTTACCCAATGTCAAAATATGATCTAGTTTAGATGTACATGAGTTAAGCAGTGTAATCCAGCTCACATTGTAAGCCACTTATTCTTCTATCCTTCTTAAGAATATTCATTTCCAAATCGGTCATAACACGCCTTGCTTCGAATCATTGACTTATGAGACTATTCATTTGTTTTTGCAAGGCTTTGTTGAGATTACACACTTCTAACCATTCGTTAAACATTAATTCATAAGAAGCTTGATAGTATCCATGTCTAACTTACTTTAGTCAAAACTTACCCCAGGGTCTGTTTTAAAGAAACCAAGAACAAAGTGAATCGTTTTTGCAGTTTCACTGCAACGAAAATGTCACTTTTGTTGCAACAAAACTGGACACTTGCAATTTCTTACAATATTAAATATCGATGAAAGCTATCAATTTACCTACAATATTTGACATTTCTTCTTCTGATTCATCATCACTCCAAGTGATTTTCATGAATTTTGACTCCTTTAGTGTAAATTCGGCTTGTATATGAGTATATCCTTTATGAGTGACTTTGTAAAATATTCCACGCCTTCTTTGTGGATTCACATGTTGAAATCAGCTTGAATTAATTTAGATCAAAATCATTAAAAATAGCATTGAGAGCCCTAGAGTTGTAATTTGCTGCAATATCTTCTAAAGTCGTCCATATTTTTTTCAGTTTATGCCACAATATTGTGGGAGGCGTCCATCCAACTAATATTGTTCATAAGCCTTTTCGTCCATTGATTTGATAAACGCCTTCATCCTAACCTTCTAATATGAATAATTTATTCCATCAACTAAAGGTGGCTAAGAGATTGATCCTCTTTTTCTTTGAAAATTCGTACCTACACAAAAACAAATCATAACACCAAGATCTCACCAAATAAAAAGTTAATGACCCGCTTTGATACCAATTGAAAGATTCATTGGTAGGTATGTTGCCAATATTAATTGATTAATTAATATCAATTAATTTCACAATTAAGCTAATCAATAAATCACAAATAAAATAATAAAGACACGCAATCTTAATGTGATTCAGATTTCTAATCTTATATCCATAAGGCCACGGCTAGAGAAAAAAAATCCACTAAGAAATAAGATGATACAAATGGTAATGGACTTATACAAACCAAAGGCTCTCTGTTGTTGCCCCTGTGTAGGATCTTCTGAGATGGCCTTGTTAAGATCCCTTTGCTTTTGATGTTGTTGAACTCCTTTCACTGAACATGGCTTCTTCTCCTAAAGAAATTCAAGTCCCTCTCTTGAAGAACACAACCAAAATGTCCTCACAACTGTTAAAAGATCTAATTCTTTAAGTTTATTATAATAGGAATCATAGACAAATAATTTTCAATAACTTGTTCTCAATTAAAGCACAAGGAAAAATGATTAGAAAACAAAAATCATGCTTATGGAGGAGCATTTCTGAAAAATATTTCTTATTTATATGAAGACATAATCCCTAGTTCAAAGAGGATTTTTGTTTCCTTATTCCTAATTGAAATAAAACTCCTAAATTGTGAAAAATTCTTACCTTACTAAACTCGTTTCTAAAAGTCCTTTCCTTTGAGTTTTAGAATAGTAAATCAATATTTCCTAGTTAAACTTTGACAGTCAACTAATTCTAAAATAATTAGAAAACTAACACACATGAAGTTTAATTAAAATAATAAAAATTTTCAGAATTAAAAAATCTTTAAGTACATATTTAATTACCATATAATGCCAAAAAAAATCCTAACAATATCAATTAAAGTAAATTCATAATACCCATTATCTTATGTAAGAGTTAGTGGTAGAACTCATTAAATCTTCTTTTAATAAAGCATTTCATCATATTAAGAATAATGGGAGACAATATTGATTAACCACTTTCATATTTTGTGGTTAATAGAGAAAGCATTTTAAAGCCACTTCAATGATGGATAGAAGTAGAGAGGAGAAAAGGTGTTTAAGTCATGAAAAATTTTACTATAAAACGGTACCTAACTTGGCCTAATAAATTTGCAATCTTATGTATAAAGTATTTTCCATTATAAAGAGGTTAGAAGGAATAGGCTAGAAGACACTTCGGTGTGAATTTGAATGTTTAAAAATACTTAACTAGTTATGTTTGAAGGTAGGACATATTAGATTTTCTATTTTACTTTCAATAGAAAATTTTTTGGGTGGGTTTATTTGCACCTTAAAATTTATTTGAATACATATATTTTGCAAAAAAAAAATTTATAACAAAAATATCTGTTTACTCGTCAAACACTTTTAACACATCCATTTAATGTACAACTCTCTCTCTATATATATATATATATTAAATCCTACATCCGTATAATACAAGTACAAGTTCCCAGTTGGTATTATGTTTGGCAATGTAGTATTTCAAATAAAAAAATAGAGACAAACTAAAAATGATAAATAGCCTAGTCAAGTAACAAATTAATAACGATTTATCTGTTGTTAAGATATGGTGAACAAACTAAGATATTCAAGAATGCTCCAATTTCACATATAATAAAGAGACTATCTTGTAACCTTCTAAAGTTATAGACAAAATAAGGAAAAAAAAAGGTTCAATATCAAATAAACTAATAAGACTAATAAACAAAACAAAAGCATAAAATATAGAAAAACTGATAAGGAAAAATACCTTTGATTTGTGTTACCAGTCATGCATCCTGAAAAACCAAATATATTAACAAAATAGAAAATTCAGTGAGTGATTTGATTAGCATAATTGGTAAGATAGTGGGTTAAACCAATGCACACACCAAACCCCATAAAATGTTTACTCATACAATAACTAACAAGAGAACAAAAAAATTAAGAAAAAATTACTTGGATACTATTAATCTAGTAAATTTAACGAAAATGACCAACACTTGGGATGAATTTTCGGTAATAACTACTATTCAAAATGTCTTTCAAAAATGACTATCTCAATTTTTTTTGGACCAAAATACCCCTGCGTGAATGTGCTTGGTGGTCATTTTTGAAAAATTTTTATGAGGGTATTTTGGTCTAAATTGGTCATTTTTATAATATATATTATATAGTAGTCATTTAAGAAAACTAATAATCAATATTGGTTACTGTTGAAAATTCCCCATTAATCTAAGCCTTTCTCCAATTTACAAAGTTTGATGTTTTAGATAAAGTACTTCACCGTATTTATACAATACGAGTACAAGTTCCCAGTTGTTATTATATTTAATAACGTAGTAATTTAGATATCAATGATAGAGACATAATAAAAATATATGGAATAACCCAGTAAAGTAACAAATCAATAACTATTTATTTGTTGTTAAGCTATGGTGAACAAACCAAGTATTCAAAAGTGCTCCAATTTCACTCACACGACAACTAACTAGAGAACAAAAAATCTAACAAAAAACTACTTGGATGCTATTAATATAGAACTTTCTCTCAATTTACAAAATTTTAATGCTTTACATAGAGTATTTTAATACATCCATACAATGCAAGTGCAAGCTCCCAGATAGTACTATTTTAGTAACATAGAAATTCAAATATCAAAGATAGAAACGTGCTAAAAATGTATGGAATAGCCTAGTCAAGTAACAAATTAGTAATGATTTATTTGTTAAGATACAGTGAGCGTAAAAAAATATTTAAGAATGCTCTAATTTCACTCATAACAAAAAGGTTATCTGCTAATGCCGTAAAGTCGAAGGCAAAATGAAAAAAAATATCAAATAAATTAATAAGAATAATAAACAAAATAAAAGTATAAAATATAGAAAAATACTGATGAAGAAAAATACTATTGAGTTGTGTTACCAGTGCGCGTCCTAAAAAACCAAACATATTAGCAAAATAGAAAATTTAGTGATTAATCTGATTAGTAAAATTGGTAAGATAGTGGTTCAAACCAATGTATACACCAAATCCTCCAAAATCTTTATTTATACAACAACTAACAAAGGGACAAAAAGGCTGAGGAAAAATTGCTTGAATGCTATTAATATAAGCCTTTCCCTCAATTTACAAAGTTTGATGCTTTAGATAGAGCATCTCACCACATCCATACAATACAGATGGTATTATGTTTAGCAAGTAGTAAATCAGATATCAACTGTAAAGAGACACTAAAAATGTATGAAATAGCGAAAGTCAAGCGACAAATTAATAATAATTTATTTGTTAAGATATGGTTAACAAACCGAGAGATTCAAAAATGCTCCAATTTCACTAATTACAAAGTGGCTATCCTGTATTGCCCTACAATTAGATGCAAAATTTAAAAAAAAAATTGAAATATGAAATTAATAAGTAAGAGTAATAAACAAAAAAAATGGTAAAAAAGTAACTTGAGTTGTGTTATCAATCATGCGTGCTAGAAAACCAAACATATTAGCAAAAGAGAAAATTTAGGGAGTGATCTGATTAGCATAATTAGTAAGATAGTGGTTTAAAGTAATGCACACACCGAACCCTCCAAAATTTTTACTCATACAACTAAAAAAAGAACAAAAAAATTGAGAAAAAATTACTTGGATGCTATAAATATAAGCCTTTTTCTAATTTACATAGTTTGATGCTTTAGATAAAGTACTTCCATGTATTCATAAAATGCAAGTACAAGTTCCCAGTTAGTATTATGTTTAGTAACGTAGTAATTCAGATATCAAGGTTAGAGATATGAAAAAAAATATATGGAATAGCCCAACCAAGCAACAAATTAATAACTATTTATTTGTTGTTAAGTTATGGTGAACAAACCAAGATATTCAAGAATAACCCAATTTCACTTATAGCAAAGAGGCTATCTGTTAACACCTTAAAGTTAGAGGCAAAATGAAAAAAAGAAAGTTTAATATCAAATAAATTAATAAGAGTAATAAACAAAACAAAAATATAAAATATAGAAAAATATTGATGAAGAAAAATACTGTCAAGTTGCGTTACCAATGCGCATTCTAGAAAACCAAACGTATTAGCAAAATAGAAAATTCAGTGAGTGATCTGATTAGTAAAATTGGTAAAATAGTGGTTTAAAACAATGCACATACCAAATCCCTCAAAATGTTTATCTAAACAACAACTAACAAAAGGACAAAAAATTGAGAAAAAATTACTTGAATGCTATTAATATAGGCCTTTCTCTTAATTTACAAAGTTTGATACTTTAGATATAGGTGGTATTATGTTTAGTAATGTAGTAAATCAGATATCAATGGTAAATAGACACTAAAAATGTATGGAATAGCGAAAGTCAAGTGACAAATTAATAATGATTCATTTGTTAAGATATGGTTAACATACCTAGAGATTCAAGAATGCTCCAATTTCACTAATAACAAAGTGACTATGTTGTATTGTCCTAGAATCAGACGCAAAATAAAAAAAATTGAAATATCAAATTAATTAATAGGAGTAATAAACAAAAAAAAATTGCTAAAAAAAAGTACGTTGAGTTTTGTTACTAGTCATGCGTCCTAGAAAACCAAATATATTAGCAAAAGAGAAAATTTAGTGAGTGATCTGATTAGCATAATTGGTTAGATAGTGGTCTAAAAAAATAAACACACCAAACTTGCTAAAATTTTTACTCATACAACAACTGAAAAAGGAACACAAAAACTGAGAAAAAATTACTTGAATGCTATTAAAACGAGCTTTTCTCTCAATTTGTAAAATTTATAATACTTTAGGTAGGGTATTTCATTGTGTCCTTACAACACATATTATATTATGCTCAGCAACATAGTAAATCATGTATCAATGATAAAGAGACACTTAAAATGTGTGGAATATCCCAGTCAAGTGACAAATTAATAACAATTTATTTCTTAAGATATGGTGAACATATCAAGATATTCAAGAATGCACAAATTTTGTTCATAACAAATGGGTTATCTAGTAATGCGTTAAAGTCAGAGGCAAAATGAAAAAAAAAGTTTAATATCAAATAAATTAATAAGAATAATAAAGAAAATAAAAGTATAAAATATAGAAAAATAATGATAAAGAAAAATACTATTGAGTTACATTACCAGTGCACGTCCTATAAAACCAAACATTTTATCAAAATAGAAATTTTAGTGAGTGACCTTAGCATCATAAATGGTAAGATAGTGGTTTAAAACAATACACTCACCAAATCTCCAAATTGTTTATTAACACAATGACTAAAAGGGGAACAACAAAACTGAGCAAAATTACTTGAATGCTATTAATATAGGCCTTTCTCTCAATTTAGAAAGTTTGATGCTTTAGATGGAGTATTTTACTACGTCCATACAACACAGATGGTACTACGTTTAGCAAGGTAATAAATCATATATCAATGACAAAGCGACACTTAAAATGTATGGAATATTCTAGTCAAGTAACAAATTAATAGCGATTTGTTTGTTAAGAAATGGTGAACATACCAAAATATTCATGAATACTTAAATTTCATTAATAAAAAAAAGGCTATCTAGTAACGGCTTAAAGTCAAAGACAAAATGAAAAGAAAAATTTTAATATCAAATAAATTAATAAAAGCGATAAACAAAAAAAACTTGTGAAAAAAAGTGCCTTTGAGCTGTGTTAATAGTTGTATATTCTAGAAAACTAAAAATATTAGCAAAATAGAAAAATTCAGCAAGTGATCTGATTAGTAAAATTGGTATGATATTGGTTCAAAACAATGCACACACCAAATCATCCAAAATGTTTAATTATACGACAACTAACAAAGGAATAAAAAAATCGAGAAAAAATTAGTTGGATGCTATTAATATAGGTCTTTCTCTCAATTTACAAAATTTGATGCTTTAAATAGAGTATTTCACTACATCCATACAATATAGATAGTAATATGTTTAGCAACGTAGTAAATCAGATATCAATGATAAAGAGAACACTAAAAATGTATGAAATAGCTCAATCAATGACAAATTAATGACAATTAATTTTTTCATATATGGTTAACAAATCGAAAGATTCAAGAATACTCTAATTTCACTTATAACAAAGTTGCTACCTTGTAATGCCCTAGAGTCAGATGCAAAATTAAAAGGAAAAAGTCAAATATCAAATTAATGAATAAGAGTAACAAATAAAAAAAAACTGGTAAAAAAAAAGTACCTTTGAGCTATTTTCTCAATTGTGTCTCCAGAAAACCAAACATATTAGCAAACTAAAAAATTCAGTGAGTGATCTGCTTAGCATAATTGGTAAGATAGTGGCTTAAAATATTGCACACTCCCAACCCGCCAAAATTTTTACTTATACAACAACTAAAAAAGGAATAAAAAAAAATTGAGAAAAATTACTTTGATACTATTAATATAGGCCTTTCTCTTAATTTACAAAGTTTGATGCTTGGCATTGAGTATTTCAATACATCTACACAATGCAATTGTAAGTTCCCAGCTAGTATTATGTTTAACAACACAATAATTCAAATATCAAAGATAAAGACACACTAAGAATGCATGAAATAGTCAAGCAACAAATTATTAAAGACTTATTTGTTAGGATATGGTGAATATATCAAGATATTTAAAAATGCTTTAATTTCACTCAAAACAAAAAGCCACCTTGTAACACATTAAAGTCACAGGCAAAATGGAGAAGAAATTTAATATCAAATAAATTAATAATAGCAATAAACAAAACAAAAAGTATCAAATAAAGTAAAAAAAATAATGAAAAAATACCTTTGAGCTATGTTACTTGTCATGCATCTTACAAAACCAAACATATTAGCAAAATAGAAAATTCAATGAGTGGTCTTATAAGCATAACTAGTAAGATAATGGTTTAAAACAATGTATACACCAAACCCCCAAAATGTTCACTCATACAACAACTAACAAAGGAACAAAAGAACTAAGAAACAATTACTTGGATGCTATTAGTATAGACCTTTCTCTCAATTTATAAAGTTTGATGCTTAACATCGAGTATTTCAATAAATTTATATATTACAAGTACAAGTTCCTAGCTGGCATGATGTTTAGCAACGTAGTAATTCAAATATGAAAGATAGAGACATACTAAAAATGTATGGAATAGCCCTATCAAATAAGCAAATTAATAATGATTTATTTGTAAAAATATGATGAACATACCAAGATATTAAAAAACGCTCCAATTTCACTCATAAAATAAAGGCTATCTAGCCACGCCTTAAAGTCAGGGGCAAAATTAAAAAAAAAAGTTTAATATCAAACAAATTAATAGGAGCAATAGACAAAATACAAGTACAAAATATAGAAAAATATTGATAAAGAAAAATACTATTGAGTTATGTTGCCAGTCGTGTGTCCTAGAAAACCAAACATATTAGCAAAATTAAAAATTCAATGAGTGATCTGATTATCATAATTGGTAAAATAGTAGTTTAAAACAATATACAAACCAAATCTACAAAATGTTTGTTTATAAAACAACTAACAAAGGAACAAAAAAATTGATAAAAAATTGCTTGCATACTATTAATATAGGCTTTTCTCTTAATTTTCAAAGTTTGATGCTTTAGATAGAGTATTTCACTACATCCTTACAATAAAAATGACATTATATTTAGCATTGTAGTAAATCAAATATAAATGATAAAGAGACACTAAAAATGTATGGATTATCCCAATCAAACACAAATTAATAATGATTTGTTTGTCAAGGTATAGTGAACATACTAAGATATTCAAGAATACTTAAATTTTACTAATAACAAAGAGGTAATCTGGTAACAAAATGAAAAAGAAAAATTTAATATCAAATAAATTAATAAGATTGACAAACAAAACAGAAGTACAAAATGCCAAAAAAAATGGTTAAAAAAAAGTATCTTTGAGCTGTGTTACTAGTTGTGCGTCCTAAAAAACCAAATATATTAGCAAAATAGAAAATTCAGTTAGTGATTTGATTAACAAAATTGGTAAAATAGTTATTCAATACAATGCATACAGCAAATCTCCAAAATGTTTATTCATACAACAACAAACAAAGGAATAAAAAAACTGAGAAAAAATTACTAGGACAATATTGTTATAGGCCTTTCTCTCAATTTACAAAGTTTAATGCCTTATATTGAGTATTTCACTATATCTATACAACACAGATATGGTGAACGTACCAACATATTAAAAAATGTCCAAATTTCATTAATAACAAAGAGGCTATCTAGTAATGTCTTAAAGTCAAAGACAAAATGAAAAAGAAAGTTTAATGTCAAATAAATTAGTAAGAATGATAAACAAAACAAAAGTATAAAATACAAAAAAAACTGATAAAAAAGTACCTTTGAGCTATGTTATTAGTCGTGCTTCCTAGAAAAACAAACATATTAGAAAAATAGAAAAATTATAAGATAATGGTTCAAAATGCAAATGCCGAAACCCTAAAAGTGTTTATTTATACAACAATTAACAAAGGAACAAGAAAACTGAGAAAAATTATTTGGATGTTATTTAACATAATAACCCTTTCTCTCAATTTCCAAAGTTTGATACCTTAGACAAAGTATTTCACTACATCAATACAATATAGATGGTATTATTTTTAGCAGCGTAGTAAATCAGGTATCAATGATAATGAAATATTAAAATTGTATGGAATAGCTTAGTCAAGCGACAAATTAATAACGATTTATTTGTTAAGATATGGTGAACAAATCAAAAGATTTAAGAATGCTCCAATTTCACTCATAACAAAGTGGCTATCTTGTAATACCCTAAAATCATTAGCAAAATAAAAGAAAAGGTCAAATATCAAATAAATTAACAAGAGTAATGAAAAAAAAAAGTATAAAATATGAAAAAAAAAGTATTAAAGAAAATATCTTTGAGCTATGTTATCAGTCGTGCGTCCTAAAAAACTAATCATGTTAGGAAGATAGAAAATTCAGTGAGTGATCTAGTTATCGTAATTGAAAAAATAGTGGTTTAAAATAATGTACACACTAAACCCCCCAAAATTTTTACTTATACAACAACTAACAAAGGAACAAAAAAACTGAGAAAAAATTTCTAGATGCTATTAATGTAAGCCTTTCTCGCATTTTATAGAGTACTTTACTACGTCAATACAACGTAGATGGTATTATATTTAGCAACATAGTAAATCATATATCAATGATAAAGAGACACTTGAAATGTATAGAATAGCCCACTCAAGTGACAATTAATAACGATTTATTTGTTAAGATATGGTGAATAAACGAAAAGATTCAAGAATGCTCCAATTTCACTCATAACAAAGAGGCTATCTAGTAAAGCCCTAAAGTCATGGGCAAAATGAAAGAAAAATGTTTAATATCAAATAAATTAATAGAAGTAATAAATAAAAGAAAAGCATAAAATATAGAAGATTACTGATAAAGAAAATACTATTGAGTTGTGTTACTAGCGTAGATCCTAGAAAACTAAATATATTAGCAAAATATAAAATTCAGTGAGTGGTCTGATTAGCAAAATTAATAAGATAGTGGTTCAAAAAAATGCATTTACCAAACACCCCAAAATGTTTTTTTATACGGCAACTAACAAAGGAACAAAAAAACTGAGAAAAAGTTACATGGATACCATTAATATAGGCCTTCCTCTCAATTTACAAAATTTGATTCTTTAGATAAAGTATTTCATTACATCCATACAATATATATGGTATTATGTTTAGTAATGCAATAAATCAAATATCAATGATAAAGAGACACAGTATAAATATATGCAATAGCCTAATCAAAGAACAAATTAACAAAGATTTATTTGTTGTTAAGATATGGTGAACAAAAACAAGATATTCATAAATGTTCCAATTTCACTCATAACAAAGAGGCTATCTTGTAACACCCTAAATTGAAAGGCAAAATGAAAAAAAAAAATAAGAGTAATAAACAAAGTATAAAATATAGAACAAAACTGATAAAAAAATATCTTCAAGTTGTGTTACCAATGGTGCGTCCTACAAAATCAAGCATATTACCAAAATAGAAAATTAAATGAGTGATCTGATTATAATAATTGGTAAGATAGTAGATTAAAACAATCCACAAATCAAACCCCCCAAAAGTGTGTACTCATATAACAAATAACAAAGGGACAAAAAAACTGAGAAAATATTACTGGGATGCTATTAATTTAGGCCTTTCTTTTAATTTACAAAGTTTGATGCATTAGATAGAGTATTTCACTATATCTATACAATTCAAGTACAAGTTCCCAATTGGTATTATGTTTACCAACATAGTAATTCATATATCAAAGACAAAGACACATTAAAAATCTATGGAATAACCCGGTCAAGCAACAAATTCATAATGATTTATTTGTTAATATATAGTGAACAAATCAAGATATTCATAAATGCTCGAAATTCACTCATAACAAAGAGGTTATCTGATAATGCCTTAAAAGTCAAAGGCAATATGAAAAAAAAAAAAGTTTAATATCAAATCAATTAATAAGAGTAATAAACAAAAATAAATATAAAATATAGAAAAAATACTAGTAAAGAAATACCTTTGAGCTGTGTTACCTATCATGCATCTTAGAAAAACAAACATATTAGCAAAATAGAAATTTAGTGTGTGATCTAATTAACATAATTGGTAAGATAGTGGTTTAAAACAATGTACACACCCAAGTCCCCAAAATGTTTACTTATACAACAACTAACAAAGAAACAAAAAAACTGAAAAAAAAATTATTTGGATGCTAGTAATATTGGTCTTTCTCTCAATTTATAGAGTTTGATGTTTTACATATAGTATTTCAATACATTCATACAATGCAAGTACAAGTTCCCAGCTGGTATTGTGTTTAGCAATGTAATAATTTAGATATCAAAGATAGAGGCACACTAAAAATGTATGCAAAGTTAAATATTATTGGGATGCTATTAATATAGGTTTTTCTCTCAATTTACAAATTTGATGCTTTACATAAAGTATTTCATTACATCCATACAATACAAATGGTATTATATTTAGCAACATAGTAAATCAAATATCAATGATAGAGAGACACTAGGAATGTGTGGAATAGCCCAATCAAGAAACAAAATAATAGCGATTTTATGTATTAAGATGTGGTGAATAAACCAAGATATTCAAGAATGCTTCAATTTCATTCATAACAAAGAGGCTATCTAGTAATGCCTAAAAGACAAAGGCAAATTGGAAAAAAATAAAGTTAAATATTAGATAAATTAATAAGAATAATGTGAAACTTGATGCTTCATAATCAGTTAAAGTTAGTTGGAGAAGTTAGGTGGTTAGTTCATGAAGAAAGTTGATGAGTTGGAAGAGGATTGTTGAGTTAGAAAAGAGTTGCAAGTGTTTATAACAGATTTCATAATTCTGTTAGAACAGTTAATTATCATTTCCTTATTTGAGAGCACAGAATCAACGTATATATATTATAATACTTGTGCATAAGAGAGAGTCATTCTTTTTACTATTTTCAATTTTCTGAATTTGCAAGGTTGCATCTTGTTCCAGTTATAGCTTTCTTGGCTAACATATGTATCTTAGCTTTTCTCCATAGCTAATAAAATGTGTAGCTAATCTCTTTCACCTGTGGATGTAGGCTTTCTAAGCTGAACCACGTATATCTTGTTCTATTATTTTACTTTCTCATTTCATCTCAACTCAATTTTTTTTTCCAATTCTTGATTTGTTGTCTTGTGTTTGTGTTCTCTAAATTGATCTCCAAGTTGTTTGTAATTGGAAGATCTTGTTGAAATTTTCTACAAATTGGTATTAGAGCTATGGTTAGATCTAAAATGACAACTTGAAAGTTTGACATAGAGAAGTTCACAGGGTTAAAAAAATTTCAATCTATGGGGAATCAAGATAAGGGTTTTGCTGGTGCATTAAGGTCTTAGAGAAGTTCTTGAAGGTGCAAATGAGATGTTTGATACATTAATTGAGAAAGAAAAGAGAGATATACTTAGGAAGGCTCATAGTGTAATTGTGTTGAGTCTTGGTGATAAGGTGCTAAGAGAAGTCTCTAAACAGAAGACAGCAGCAAAATTATGGACAAAATTTAAGAGCTTGTATATGAAGAAGTCTCTTGCCAACAAGTTATACAAGAAGAAAAGGCTATATACACTTGCTACGGAGGAAGGAACTTCTCTTAATGAACATTTGGACATGTTTAACAAGATCATCCTTGATCTTGAAAACATTGACATAAAGATTATAAAAAAGATCAAGCTTTGTTGTTATGTTCATTGCCAAGCTCTTAAGAGCATTTTGTGGACACTTTCCTATATGGAAGATATAGCATCACAATGGAAGATGTAAAGGTTGCCTTAAATTCAAAGAAACTGAATAAAAGAATAAAAAAAGAGAGAGAAGAAAGAGAGGGACTGAATGCAGGAGGGGGACTAGAAAAGAGAGAAACCAAAAACAAGAATCAGGGTAAATTAAAGTCTAAAACTAAGAAGAAGAAGTGTTTTTTCTGCCAGAAAAAAGGACACCTAATTAAAGATTGCCCTGAAAAAAAGAAGAAGAATGAAAAACAAAGTTAGAATAGTGATGCAGCTATAGCTTCTGATATGTCTAATGATGACTGTCTCAATATTGATATGTTGATTACTTCTAGTGAAAAATTTGAAGGTCAGTGAGTTCTAGTTGCTCCTTTCATATGAGTCCTAATAAAAACTTGTTTGATTCCTTGAACTATATTGATGGTGGTAGAGTTCTAATGGGAAATAATATGGCTTGTAAAGTGTTTGGTATTAGAAATATTAAAATAAGAATGTTTGATGGTGCTATAAGACTAATACAAGGAGATAGATATTTGTCTGACTTTAAGAGAAACTTGATTTCTTTAGGAATGCTTGATAAGTCTAGATGTATTTTGAAAAGGGTCTATTTATCTAAATTAATTTTGAATAAAGAACCTTAATTACATATTACTAGTAACTTATTTGTAAAACATTTCATAAATTGTTTTATGAAATAAATATTTAAGTGTAAAACATGTTAGATATTTTATTAATGTTATTAAACGATGTTTATCTGTAATATGAATGAAAATATTTTGGCTTATCTATCCATAGAATTTTGATTTTGATTGTGAATCATTGATAACAAGATGTATATTTGGACCATTGAGGATTATATTTTGACTATGCACATATACTATTTAATTCAAGTGATACTATGTAACATCATATATGAATGTGTTTTCTAAATAGAGGTTTTATGAACTTATGATATTATTGTTTATGACTTAATACGTCTTTCTTTCTACAGTATTATGAATAAAGATTTTGTTACCATATATTTTAATACTTGAATCATTTTACATGATTAAAAAAGGGCTTGAGAATTTTTGTATTCATGTGAAAAGGTAACCCATAGATATGTTACAAATAATATTGCTTAGCAAGTTGATGCCTCACTCTTTATTATTTACTTTTGCAATTGAGTTGCTTAGAGTGATGAATTGATATATTTCTTTAGAGGATGTCGTTATATTATCCCTTTTCATTTACCTTTATTGAATTAGAATCATATTATATTACAATTATATTTCTTTTAGACATGTAACATAAAGTTTAATTTTGACTAATTGATCACATTTTGTTAATTTTAGTTATCTTTAGAATTATTTTGAAACATACCTGGTCTTTGGTATAATGATATTAAGGTATTTCACTGAAAAACCTTCCTAGTATTTGGTTTGTAGGTTGTGCCATTACTAGTTTGAAATGTGTATAAAAATGTTGGAGTTGGGTTTTATATTTACTATCTAATTAAACTAAAACTTTACTCTCACATAAAAGCTTCCGTATAAAATTCAACTTACACCTACCTTATAATGACCTAAATGTTGAAATATTGTAAGATTTTTGTATTATAAGAATTAGGGTCTTAATTAATTTCATCATCTTTATTAAGTCCCATAGCTACAACTTTATTAGCAATGTCAATTTTATCTTCTTTATCATTGAATGTCCACTCAGGTATTATATTCATGTTTTTCACTTAGTATATGCTTGTTGAAAAATGGCGGCATCCATTAATGTCGATATTATCTAGCAATTTAAATTTTCTCTATTTGATGTTTTTGAGTGCGTTTAATTAAATACTAGTTTGAGAATTTAATGGTTGGGTATCTGACATTGGGGAACAATCATCATTAATCTCACTAACATCATCATCAAAAATTTCTTTTAGATTGATTTGTCAACTACATTAGTTGAATCCACTCCTTGTCTAGTTTACATGATCTTTTTCATATATATTAACTAAATATTTCTCATAAAGTAGACAAGACCTATTTTTCTAATTTTTTGCATCTGTAGAAGACTAAAATATATCAAGTCAACTCTAATAACGTATATTTGATATTAAGGTGAAAATCATAACTTTTACTCTAACCCATATGTATATGATTGTTACATTTGATCACTATCAACCTTTATGCATTTCTTCACATCATTCTATCCTAAACTATTATTATTTAACATATCAAATATCACCTTATATTATTTTTAATTTCTATCTTCTAATCTTGGAGTCAATATATGGAATTGCCTTTAAACTTCAATTTAATGACATATTTAATTGTTGATGCTTTTTTTAATTTGCGAAAATGTGTCAAGTCTGAAAGCATCATTTTCAACTTGAGCATCTTCTGTACACATCATATTTTCCTTTTTCCTTATGTGTTAGAGTAGTCTAACTTATGCCTCTGTCCAATATTCCTAAAATATAAATGTCATTAGACTATTGAAACATTGTTTTAACTATAAAACTAAATTAAAGACAATCCGACATCTCAATCAATAAATAAATAAATAAAAATGATCCAAAATAAAATAGAATAATAAACTATTTACTAAAATATAATGAACAAACAAGATAATGCTCGATTGTCCCCTGTTGTTTGACCTGATATCCTAATATCTCATATTTTTTTCATAATACTCTAAATTCCCCTCTGTTAGTTGACAGGATAAAGTATAATAACATGTGAATTTTTAAAATTAATTTAATAATTTAAATAATTTTAATAGTTTTAAAAATACTCATAAAAATTTTAATTTATTAAAAACTAACAATTATACCTTTCTATAATATTAATTAAGAAAAAATTATTTTCAACTACTAATTAACAATAAATATTAAAATAATAATATATTTTATTTTATAACACATTGATAATTAATTTATAAATTATCTTTTGAAAATAAGTTTATTTAAAATTTGAATTTCTTTTTAACATGCTATTCATAAATTGAAAGATCAATTTTTGTAATTTTAAAATAATTAAAATATTATTAATTAAATTATTTTAAAAATTATTAAATTTTCTTTCAATTTTAAAAAAATTCAAAATTTCGATAAATTTTTATTCAAAGAATAATTTATAATATTTTATTTAATATCAATATCAAAAATATTACTTATATTGACTAACATACATGAAGAACAATACATTAAAAAAGAATCATATCATTACTATTACATAGACAACTCTCTAAATAAATTGATATCATATTACTACTTATTATACATTTTCATAAAAATTTTTAATTTGAAGTATTTTTTAATTGTAGAATCTAGTCTTTTAGTTTAAAATATCTTTTTTTTTTCAGCTATGAAACTTATTATTTTCAAATTCTAAAAAAAATTAATGTCATGTGAATTCCTAAAATTTGACCCATTAACCTAATTAATATTGAATTATTAATATATTATTAAATAAATAAACTTACATTTTAATTTTAATACATTAATAAATTTTTAGTTATCAATGGGTTATAAAATAAAACATATTATTATTTTAATATTTATTTTCAATTAGGAGATGAAAATACCCATAAAAATGCTAAATTTATTAAAAAATAATGATTATACCTTTATTTAACAGTAGTTAGTTAAAAATATTAATAGTAGTTAGCTAAAAAAATAAATAAAATATTAAATGTATGATCTATTTTATTTATTTTATAATACCTATATAATGTTGAATTGTTAATATATTGTAAGATTTTATAATCATATTGTAATACAATAGGTATTATACGATTATAAATAATTATAAGTATTGTATTATAATATATTTTAGTTGTAGAATAGTATTTATTTATGATTTATTTTATTTATTTTCTAATATCTATGAATGTTGAATTATTAATATATTGTAAGATTTTACAATTATATTATAGTACAATAGTTATGATTATATATAATTATAAGCATTGTATTATAATATATTTTATTTATAGATTAGTATTTATTTATGATTTATTTTATTTATTTTCTAATACCTAATTCATGTTGAGTTGTTAATATATTGTAAAATGAGTCAACTTATATTTTAATTATGTTATATTAATAAATATTTAGTTATCAATGTGTTATCAAATAAAATATTATTATTTTTATATTTTTTTTTAATTAGGAGTTCAAAATAATTTTTACTTAATTACTATTATATAAGGGTATAATTGTTATTTTTTAATAAATTAAAATTTTTATGGGTATTTTTTAAATTATTATAACTATTTAAATTAATAGGTCAAATTTTAGGGATTCACATGTTATTATACTTAATTCTGTCAACTAATAGAAGGGAAATTCAAAAGAACGTAGAGGTATCGGAGTATTAGGTCAAATAGCAAGGAAAAATCGGTCAAACAAACTATAATAAACACAATATCTTTTAATTCAAAAATTCAAGTCAAATATATAATTAATTTTTGAAGTGCTAAGATAAATTCAAAACATAGAAGTTTATAACAACAACTTCGAAGTTCATAACTTTCGAATGGAAAACAATAAAAGAAAAAGCATAATAAGTAATTTCTAAATCACATTATACTAACAACAGTTTCTAAACCACTCATTACATATACATTAAGTAGCTAAATCATTCCTCTTAACTTGTTATCATTATCTTTATTCCGATTAGGTTCCTCAACTAATTCATATTGTAATGGGTCCACTGATAATAATTTGTCCCTTGATAAGATTATTTAGTAAATATGCAATGATAACGTGACATTGTTTTCTTATCAAATATAAAGATAAACTTCTTTGTTTATCCCATCACAGTTTAAGTAAACTAAAACAACACTCAATGACATTTCTTGCATATGAATGTCCAATATTGAAGAATTCTTCTTTATTTTAAACTAAACATCTGTCTGTCAAGTTTAATAAATAGTATCTTGTTCCCGTATATTTCATAAGGAATCCTTCAAATTTTGCATCTATAACATCGACATAATAGAAGTAACTTAATCATTTTGAGTGAACATTATGTACTATATAGACTATTGTAATATTGTGAAAACATAAACTATTGCTCTTTCAATCACTTGCTCTATTTCTACAAAATTTCTTTTTCATGTTGAAATTTGCTATATATGTTGCTGCATTATACTTTTTTTTTCCCTTAATTTTATAACGTTATTTATTCAGTATTATTATTTTCTTGTACCTTTAGTAAATCATTAAAAGAAACAAAAAAAATTCCTTTATATATAGGTTGTACTAACATAAATTTGTTCAGTGTATTACAATTATTAATAAAGATTGGTTTCATCTTAATAAGAAAAAATACGATTTTAGCATGATGTAATTTATTTTAAATTATGGTATTGACATGTATTTTACATTTGAACTTGGTAGAACCATTAATGAGTATATGAAAACTACATGAAATTTTGTTAAAATGGCTAAAAACAATATAAAGAATCCAACAAAGATTTTTTACTCTTGTAAAGACTGTTAAAATTTGAATCATCATGATGTAGAGATAGTTTATGAGCACTTAATCATATGGAGAATGAATGGCACATATACAAATTGGTTGCATAATAGAGAACAAATAATAAGAGATAAAGTGAGGAAGTGGATATGTCATATGCATATAACTTATTTGCAGCCGAATATATGGACAATAAAGATGTCATACTTTTAGAAAGGATGGGGATTTTAATAGATTACTAGCAAAGGTAGAAATCCCTTTATCTAGGTTGTACCGAATAGACAAAATTGCTAGCTGTTGAATATATATAAGGATGTAAATTTTTGTAAATAGATGATGAAATAAGAGTTTTGAATAGACTTTTGGAAATTTTGTGCATAATGCAATTCTAAAGTTAGTCTACTTACTGAGAAAATTTCTGAAGATATTTGATATACGGTATGAAAAAATCATGCTTGTGTAAATGATTATTGGTTATTTAGAAATAAGAATGAGAGAATGAATAGTTGTCTGAAGTATGGATCTTCAATATAAAAGGTAGATAGACGCTCAAATAAAATTAAAAGAGGGGTTCTGACAAAAGTTATGTGATACCTTCCTATCATACCTAGATTTAGATGGACGTTTAGCTCCCAAAATTGGTTGAAGACTTAAGGTGGCACTATATCCATAAAAATGAAGATGGGCAAGTTATAGCACCCAGTAGATTCTTTGATGTAGAACTTAGTTAATGATAAATGGCTATCATTTTCATAAGATCTTTGAGATCTTGGCTTGGACTTACTATTGATGGATTCAATCCATTTTGTAATTTAAGCACTGCTTATAGTTGAAATTCAATAGAAAGTTTGTATACATGGGCATAAAAGTTTTCTACTACTATCTCATCCTCTTCGGAAAAGGAAATCATAGTTTAATGGAAAAGGGAACATATCTTAGGGTCAAGATTGTCACTAGAATTTTACGTGCTTCAAAAGATTTTGAGAATTAGGAAAAGTGTGATAAGGAAAAAATGAAAGAAATGTTATGAAGCTAATCAAGCTTGGAAAATTCTTTTTTTTTTTTTAAATTTACCATTTTGGAAGGGTTGTAGTGTTAAATATATATTTATTTTTGTACATAGATTGTCATACTTTTATCATATTTAAATGAATTTTCTAACTTAATTTAAACATGTAATGGGACTTGCCATTGCGACACATTTTGGATGTCATGCTTATAGAAAAATATTTGGAATAATAAGTCAATCAAATTAATATTCATAAAATTATATTTTACCATTAGGAACTCTTAAAGAGATTGATTTGCTTAATGCATCATGAAATATCCTAGAGTAAAAGGCAGAGCCTTCCTATCCATGTATCATAGAAATGAATTTTATATTTGGTGAATATATCCTTAAAATATTTGTAGCAATTTTGTTCTTTTTGTTCGATGTCTTACCTTATTTTATTTTGACACATACGCTTTAATATAAGCTTAATCTAATTTTTCCGCACAATTTCTACATAAAAATAAAAAAAGAAATTATTAATTTTAAAACTCGTATAACTTAATTACACTAAAATAAAACATGTAATAAAAATATATGTTGAAACCATTAGTGCAATTCTCTAGTATAAGTTTTGTCACCCTTAACAGGTAATTTTGTAATTATAATACTCCATAAAACATTAAAGTGAAATATATACCTAAATCTATTATTAATTGTGAGATTCTTAACTTAGAAAGGTGAGAATATGTAAAAACATGCAAATTTGTTCTTTTTAACAATGACTGACCCAATTACTTTTACTCTCCCATTTGACAAGAGTAATTCATGTAATAGACCGAATGCTCATTAAATCCATTAGTTGATTAACGCATTGTATATCACTATTATCCATTATTCTATCTAAATAATATGTAAATTTGCTGAAGCAACCATCTATAATATTAGATCCCTCCAAGAGGTGATTGGTTCAAATTGAATGTGCATTCTACAGTCGGAGAATCGGAAGGATGTGCTGATATTGGAGCAATTGCAAGAAATAACGAAGGGAAGCTGATGGCTGTTGCAGTGTACAAAAGAACCTTCTTTGGAGATGTGGAATTTTCAGAAGCAGAAGCAGTTCTCAATGGTTTGAAGTCAGCTATGGAGGCTGGCCTAACTCCTTTGATTGTTGAGTCAGATTGTCTAAACGTAGTGAATCTGATTCTAAAGTAGATCATTGCAAGATGTGAGATATATGGAGCTTAGTTTCTGAGCAGGAACAAATTGTTTTCAACCATACCTCTAAACAGGCCAATATAGCAGCTCACACTTTTAGCAAAGTTGGCTTTTGTATACCCAAACTCAACGGTATGGATGGAAGATGCTCCTAAGGAGCTGTCACGTTTTTTCCTAATTGTTGAGTTTTAATGAAGGTTAATTTTAGTTTCAATTAAAAAAATAAAAAAAAAACCATTAAATATAAAAATCGTAGTTAATAAAGATACCAATTGCGCCTACGAGAAGTTCCAAGGTATATAGGGAAATAAATATATGACCATTTCTACTTTTTTTTTAATATATGATATCAATAACATTGAATAGTAATTACTAAAAAGAAATACATTAATTCATGTTTAGTTTAATAAAGACATTATTTATATCTTAAAAAACAATGCAAGCCAACCGAATATATATATATATATATATATTTTGTGAGTTATTTACATATTTAAATCGTTGAGTCAATGCACTTTACATTATTCTCCTACCTTAATATAAAATTGAATCACAATGTGGGTGTAAGCATGTTAAATGCGCAAAAGAATGCAATTATTGGAATGGTAAACTAAATAATCAATAATAACAAGAAAAATGGTCAAAAAGTTCCCACAAGTTTGCTGTAATCGGGTTTGTTTCTGTACAAACTAACAAGTTTTGTTAATGATTAAACTCTCTTTTTGGTGTTTGACAAAGACAAATGAGAAAAAGAATATAGTGAAAGGAAAAGATTGGTGTAGATTAAACTGTTTTCTTTCATGCACACTACAAAGATCAAACAATGAAAACAAAAGCCTTCATATAATTCTACCGGAAAACAATTTTGTTTTTGGAATGAACTGAAAGCCACAAATTTTCATTTTTCGAAATGGGTCATCATTAAATACTTCTTTTTCTTTCTCTCTTCTTATTCTTTTTAACTTTGTCGTCAACGCTTACACTATGAACAAAACTTTCTCTTTTACAAAAGGAGCAAACAAGTTGTCTTGTTATTGATTAGTTTAATTTGTAAATTTAAACAAAAATAAGGCTAATCTAATACATTCAACTCTTAAAATGATCTAAACAATTGAAGCCAACAAAATCTTTTAACCAATGTGGCTCCGAGTGAGAACTTTTAAATTAGTGGGATTACAGTGTGCTTTTTGACTTAAAACTGTAGGTGTATATATATATATACATACACACGCCCTTTTCCTTTTTCATATAACTACGAAATAGAGCAGGTGAGAGAGCAAATTAATAAGGTTGCAATTTACATTGAATCGTTGTTGAATGGAAACTGCAGAAAGATTCTTCTCTTTCTGAGATTTAACTTAAAATGTGTTGCTTCATTGGCAATAATGTTACAACTGACAACTTAAGATAATCATATTACCTCCTTTTCAAGTTTTAACACAGCCATGAATGCTTCCTGGGGCACATCAACTTTGCCTATTGCTTTCATTCTTTTCTTCCCTTCAGCCTGGTAACAAGCAGAGACAAGAATCAGTTCACAAACAAGCACAACCTAACAATAGGCCACGGTTTGTTTCTTACAATTGCTGATTCAAGCAATAAGCTGAAATCGTTCTACAGTTCAATAATATTTTTTGGTGGTATTGGATTGAGGCCATAATTGTCATGAGGTAAAAAGTATTAGATGTCAAATATTACTCAAAAAAACTAGATGGGTTCCACTAAAAGTTTGTTAACAAAACACTTTTCAACTTTACTTTCAAAGTTAAGTGAAAGTCAGCAGTACTAGAAATGTCATTAATTCAGCCTATGGAATGGGGCCGTCTAGAACAAGAGTCAAAGCGTGCTGAAAATAAGATTTGCAAGAGTAGAGACCCAAGACTTCAGGCTTCAGTATCATTCTATCTTCTTTTATCTCATTAACATGAACATCTTCAATTCTTTTATCTCATTATGCTTTCAAAATTGTGCATGCTTTGGCTTCTCTTTCATTCATAGTTAGTTTCAGTTTTAATAGAAGATGGGAAGAATGTCATACTAGAATGAAAAGGCATATCCCTAGAAAAGCATAACGTATAAAGATTGGTATATTTTTTCATGCATCGAATGATTACTGACCCATCTGTCCTCCCCAAAAAAAAAAAAAAAAAAAAAAATCAAACCCATTCCACCTTTAAGGCAATAAAATAGAAGGAGTACTCTTATAGATATAGCTTCCCAAGAATTTATATGGACCAATACCACTTTCAAATTCCATTACTTGGATGAATTCCATATTTGCTATAAATAACAACACGCTAAATAGAGCTAAATAGAGACCTTCTCCAGGGGGAACCTCCAAAGCCACTTCGCCTAATGGGCTCTGTTTATTTTCTTCCACATTACCACTTCTTATTCTGACAATAATATTAGGAGTTGGGAGACCTTATCCCACTTAAGACAACACAATCAATTACCTTCTCCATATCTTTCCCACAAGAAATCTCTCCTTAACTTTTCAATTCTTCTTGCAACTCCACAAGTAATTATGAAAGGAGAGAGAGAGTGTTTCATGAATTGTGCCCCTAAAATCGAACAGAGGCCAAGAGACTAAAAGTACGAGAAACTTCAACAGTCATATTAGAGAGACTAGCCTCAGCAATCCCGTACCTAAATGGAGCATGTTTCAGTCAGTCTAATTTCAGATCTAATATCGTGTTTTGCAGACAGGATAGATTTCTCTTACCTGAATGGGATGGAGAGTTCTTTTGTATTAGACAAATTGCTTTAATGGGAACAACCTCAGATCAATGTCTTATCTTATTAGACTTTAGCTCTATTCCCTGGGGGCTGATTTGAAAATCGTAAGTATCATCATTTCAAGAGCATTTTTCAGATGTCACGGAATAAAGCTAGCTTGTTCTACAGGATCTATAAAAAAACAAAAAAATCAAATTTAAGATAGTTTTCGAATGTTATCCAATCAAAAGCTTAGGGGAAGAAAATGCAACTAAAAAGGTTGTTTAATGTTGTCCAACAAGGCTCCGTGCTTGGATGGTTTTTCATTGGCCTTCTTTTAGAGTTGTTGGGATACCATAAGGAAGACATGAAGAAGGTCTTTCATGAATTTCATCGGAGAGGTGTGATTATTAGGACTTCTGATTACGTTGTTCCCAATTCTCTTTTTTGATCTGTCTATCTGCTCAAACTCAGTTCTGCACTGTTCTCCTCACTTAACAAACTCTTTAGATTTTATGCCATTTTTCTCCACTATTCAAATTGAATGCCTTAAGGAACAATAATTCTTTGTACACTTTTCTTCCCTCATTCCTAATATACTGATAAAAGAACCTTTTTCTCTTCTCATGCTTCTCAATTCACACTTGAACCTCAGTAGAAAAGATCATTGGATATCCACAAAGAAAAGTTTTTGATCTAATTTGAGTAACCTCCAATAACTTCTCCACTAGCCACCTTGCATACCCATCTCAGCCAAAAGGAAACTTTTATTTGTTCCTTTCAGTAACCCTGATGCTCCCTCTTCTAGATTCTCGTCCACCTCAAATATGAACAGCTTTTGCTCAACCTTAATATGTCTTATACGTCAAAACTGTATCAAAGCATCTGAATTTGATTATAGCAAAAACCATTGCAGGAGTCAAGATCTTTGGACTAACTTGGAGATAAATATTTGCACCCTTTGGGGATAGAAGAAAAATTTTAACCCTGTAAATCCAGCTACATACCTGGGCAATTAACTTTAAATAGCAAGTAATTTAAGTTCAGGTGACAGGAATTATAGGTGGAAGAAAATGAAACAGTTAAGTTACCAAAATCGTAAGACTAGAACTACTAAATATGACAAATTGTAAGACTAGAGCTGCTGAATGTGACAATCTCCACACCTTATTGTTTTTCATATTTTCAAGAAAAGGATTTTATGATTCACATTGGGTATTCTTGGCACAAACATAACCTATGTAACATAATGTTGAATAAAAGAAAAGCAAATAATATATTTTGGCAAGTGCAAGGTACCTGTTTCTTAAGCAACTTCTTTTTCCTTGAAATGTCTCCGCCTAGAAAAATAGAGGAGAAAGAGAAACACATTCAGTCGTGAAACATGCAAAAGCAGCATACAAGTCCTTCCACAAATAAGTACATACGAAGCGAAATCCTGTTAAACATTAATATGAAAAAATCAAATTAACTAAAAGTTTTGTTGCTGTGGCCAAACTAAATTTTATTTAAATATTGGGGTCCTCAAGATTGAATATGAAAAAGTTTTAAGGCAATGACAGCCATGTACACTCCAATTTGCCATAATAACAGTTTGAACCCTACAAGTTTAAAAATACAATTTTTATTCCCTGCCTCTAATTTTAGGGGTTTGATTGTTGCTGATGTATAAAAAGACAATATCACTCCCCAAAAGACTATATATACCTGTGAATGTGTATTTACCAATAAAAAGACTGTGATCTAATCAATTTTTAATGGTCAAAAACGGGTCCACATTTACCATTACTAGAGTTGTGAGAGATTTAGTCCAAATTATCTATTTTCCTCTGCTTGGTTTGCATTTGGTGGTCATCAACTAACGATAGAGATTAAAAAGGTATTTCCAAACTTGTAGGAACCGAACTGTCATTGTGGAAAAATGGAATATAGCTGGCTCCATTTTCCCTAAAATTTATAGAAAGGTGGGGGGGAGGGAGGGAGAAGAATCAACCAAAATCGTTGGTCTTCTGCTAATTAAAGGTCCAATCTTTTTCAAATTCAATAATCATTCTGAAAATTGCAACTATGTTTTCAGTCATCTATCATTGACATAACCTGCTTTCTTATGGAAAATAATAACCAAAAAGATATGTATTAAGTAAAGCATCAAGAACTTATAATTGCTAATATATGCACCAAATTTCGTAATCAGATTTGAATCTTCCATTAGCCCCAACATCCTTTAGTATTGAACTGATAACAACATTTCCGTCTACCTAAACTACTTGGAATGTATTAAAAAAAAAAAAAAAAAGCAGGCAGAAAAGCTTACGATACTTTCCTAACTATAATAACATATATTTGAGGTGTTAGGTTTGAATCCTCAATTCAAAGATATAATATAGAATGTTCAACATTAAGAAAAGTACAGGTTCCTTAAGAGGCTTACCATAACATTTGGCCAAAACATCCTTCCTAATTGCTGATAAAGATTCGCTAGCAATCACTTTTGAACCTATGCATGCCTGTAATAGATATTACACAAAGATTGAACCAAATTAGTGCTCAAGAAAAGCAATTGTAAGGAGAGTATGTTCCAAAATCAGCCATTTATGTCCGTCTCAAAATATGAAGTTCTGGAATAGAATATCACCCGATGAAGAAAAGGAAAATGAAAGAGATATTAGCATTTGTATCTATAATACTAGCACAAGAAGTAGCTGACAGAATACAAGTTTGGAATTTGTGGAGATCCACATGCATGCACGTGCACACACACACACACACATATATTGACCGTTGGAAATGATTGATTGGAATTTGTGCACGTCTTGACCCTGGAATTCAACTTCTTTAGAAATCTGAACCATAGAGAGGTTGCTCAATGCATTAATATTCTTGGATTGTTAGAAGGAATTACTCTCAATGAAATGAAGGAAGATAAAAGAGAGTGGACCACTGAAAAATCAGGAATTTCTCTTGTAAGTCTTTCTGCAGCCTCATTAATGGTTCCAGCATCCTCTGTTTGACCCCTTCATCTTCATGTGAAAAGCCAAAGCTCCTGCTAAAATGAAGTTGTTGGCCTTGTGTGCAACATTTGAGATTTGTTTGGAAAACCCTTCATCTTGTTGGTCGTTGATTTTGAAGTTTTCCTTGGCATTTAAAGGAGGGAGGAAGCTTGTCATGTTATGGAATTGTGTGGTCATGGCATTTTTTTTGTGTTATGTGATTGCAGAGAAGCAAAGGATTTTTTTAGCACAATGCAGAGCACTAGATTCATAAATGGGATAACATGAGATTTTGGGCTTCCATTTCTTCAGGCTTTAAGGATGTCACTTTTTCTATTCTTCACAATAGGGAAGTGGCAGGAGCCTAAAAGGATGGGTAGTTTTGGTGTTCTTACAATTCTTATTGTATGTTGTCTTTACACTCAGAATTCAGCCATACTAAGTATGGTCTTTGTTGCCCTTTAAGGCTCTTGGATAGTTTGTCCTTTTTGTGTGAACATATTGTCTGTTCTGAACATTTTTTCTATTTTAATGCATGTTTACTATCAAATAAAAATAAGTACAAGTGTCTCCCCTACATGATTCTATATAGTAACTTCATAACAATTTTCATTACATATCAAACAATAGAAGAGCAGGTATCTCAAGCTTAAACGCTTGAAGATATTGTATACAAACACAATAAAACTAGTAAAATAAAGCATGAAGCCCAGAGTTCAGATACTTTTCCGATGTCTAGAAATACATGAGAAGTCAGAAATATTGTATTGCATATTCTATAAGCATGTATTATTAACATAGCAAAAATAAATAAGTTGACCTTTATGCTGCACTTGATGATCATATAAATCATTTTTCTAAACAATCATAATAAAGTTACTTAAAATGCAACTTTTCATTACTGTGGAATCTTGCAGATACTTGACAAGATATACAATCTTACTTGGATTGGAACTTTAAACATTTGTCTTGGTATCAGCTCCTTCAGCTTTTGAGTCAAAGCCCTACCTACAGCATATGCCTGAAACAGAAAACTTGCATTGATCTCAAAACAACTTTGCGATACAAAATATTTCAAAACTACTAGTAAGGTGTCAAGCTCAACTTCACAGAGGTTCACACTCTAACCACGAAGAAAAATTCATATGCTTAACACAAAAATATTAAATAACAGCAGAGAAGAGGAGAGATTAGGTTGCCATATATGGTTACAAATAAGTACAAGGTTTATGCAGGCTAAAAGAAAATTAAATAATCAAAACATAATAGAACTCTGACAGGAAGCCAACTATTGACAACCTAAACCTTCCTATTTTGGTTTTAACAAATGCAAAAGCCAGCATATAAGATTAAATCTGCGAAAACCACTTCTCAAAACTAATAAGGCCACAATTAAATGATAACGGAAACAGGTAAGTCCTTGAATATGAAAAGCATGGTTGAGTTAGAAAGGCAGGAGAAAATATAGGTTATCAAGTAATTCAGCCACTTCTTGGATATAATCTGGACCATGACAGGCAATATGGCTTCGTTTGCATCATCAGTAACATTAGCACTTGAAGCTTATAGTTACTGACCAAATGCTTTGATATAAATTAGCTACTTGTGTCAATTCAATAGTTTTTATCTTATGAAAAATTGGAACAAATAAACCAAAAATTTTAATTGTTGTCATGGGTTTATATTTGGTCACTTAAAAAATGAGGCACAAAGTATGCAAACGACGAAGATCCCTGCATCTGTCATCAGCAACATTTTCTTTCCCAAAGTTTTCAGCCTTTTGGTATCCATTAATTTTTCTTTAGATGAATATCCACCACTTTGTAAGAATCTAGTGTTATCAAATGGGGATTATAGTGAGCAAAACTAAACTAACCTTATCCTTATGCACAATAGTCGCCAATGGTTCCACACAATCAGCATTGATCAAAATGTCAAGCTTTATCAAATCATTTTCCTTGTACCTGCGGTTGAATTGATGTGAAATTAAGCAATATTGCAAGTACAAATTCTTCAACATAAAAAGTGGGATGTCTACTAAGATCTATGCAGTAACTTGTTATATGACAAAACTTGAAATGCATAATTTTCGTAAATAATATGCCGGTATTGAGTGCTTTTGTATAAGAAAATCTGTTTTTCCATCTTTAGTGAAGGGAAAACCAAGGGAGAAATTCAGCCCTGAGAACCTTTTAATTAAATAAGCTTTGATGTTCAATTAGACATACCCTATGGTTGTTACGGTGAAAATGCTATGATTAGCCATTACCTCTAATTTAAGCTTATAGGTCAAAGTTGTTACCCCTAGATGAGAGGTTGAAGAAGATATCAAAAGGCAGAATGATACATGTTGCACTAAGACAAAGAGGGAGCATGGACGGTGCAAACTGCTAGACTTGATAAAAAGGAAGTGGGCAGTGTCATGTTTAATGTTAGATCTCGTTGGTCTCAGAAATTAAAAGTTGACTCTCCGCATCAGCAAATTCAAAATTCAAACTTTTATCTTATGGCAAGGCAGGTTGTGGGTTTAGGGCTGGAAAAAGAAACTGCAGGCCCATTTCTACTTGAAAGCCATGGTGGTGAATTCATAAACCTCCAAGTTGGGTCTAATTTTCATGAGCCAGACCTAAATGATATAGAACAAATTAATGCTTTTAGTAATGAACCCACTAACTCTATTTATCAAGCCTCGCTTTTAAAGCCAAACATGCAGATAGTTCTAAGAGGTTTAAACCCAGGTCTTTAGGATCTAAATTGGGGTAATCAAAACCATGCTAACAACAAAATGATTCCAAGGTAGAGTATGATTTAGACAGGAGAAAATTGATGGATTAGAAGTTGATAGAAAACAGAAATTGCAAATGAGTTTGTTCTGATGGAATTGACACTGCATTTCGAGAAGTTTCTCAACCAGAAAAGCATACTAGCCCAACAGCAAAGCTAATGGTGCAAAGGCAAAAGGGTTTCAGGTAGGTGCCAGAAAGCATGAATCTTCTGGTGTCTTGAATTTGACAATAGTGGCTGACAGACAAGTCAGGTGATGTAGAAGAAACCAAATTCAGCTGTAGTGAAACAGAACAAGGAGAGGTCAGATGCTCTATTGAAGAAGAAGATCTGGAAGAAATTATGAAATACTTTTCAGAATTATCTTTGAATGGAGGGGTTGTGAGGCTAATAGTTGAACAGCTCTCTTGGGCAAGGACAAAGCTTGCTGGTAGAAGAAACTTTGAAGAAAATGAGCTCGGTCGGACAAGGACAAAGCTGGCTGGTAGGAGAAAGTTTGAAGAAAATGAAATCAATAAGGCAATTATTAAATGCTATTCAAATAAGGCTCCCAGTCTCAAAGGTTTTTCCATGTCATTCTTTCATAGTTATTGAATATTATAAAAAAGATGAGACAGCTTTTCAATGGCATTCTTTTAAAGCTGTAGGATATTACAAAAAAGATTTTGATCACATGCTTTTAAAGTTGTTGGAATAATTTTAAAAACGGATGTGATGCTAGTGTTTGAGGAATATTTTCAGAAAGGGGTTATTTAAGACTATGATGCCACTAGCATTTTCCTTGTATCCAGGAAAAAAAGATTCAGTGAAGATAGGAGACTTTAGACCTATAGATCATATGTCTAGTCCATACAATATCATAACCAAAGTTCTTCTATAGTCGAAGAAGTCTACAGTTGGCAATTTCAACTTTGCAATAAGCTTTTGTTAAGGCTAGGCAGATTTGCGACAGTTTTAATTGCTAATGAAGTATGTCTATAACATGGAAGAAAGATTTTAACAATTATATCTACATCATGGATAACAATTCTCCTCTGGTGAAAGTTTTAATGAATGAAAAACAGCAAATATATTTACCCAACAAAAGTGTATTCCATGCTTGCATAGCCCTTTGTTCTAGATTTTAACTGGTCAAAGAAATCACCTACCATCTGCAAAACAAATATATAGAAAGACTAAGCAGAAAGAGCATAACCTAACATATTAAATAAGAGAAGCCCAAAATAGCCAAACAATGAACTTCAAGTATGTAGATCAAGGCAAGAGAGAAATTAGCTGCAAAAGGTTACTTCAGCAAGGGGTAATTCATAGGTGATAGCTGCTCTGCTCTCAGTAATAAATTTCATTTCCTTAAACTCTCCTCTTCTATCTTGAGCCAGCTCCATAAGTGAACCAATATAGTCTTTTGGTGTAAGCATCTCAATCTGCAAGGAAAACATTAAGATAAATTTAAAAATTTAAATAACTTCAGAAGGTTGACTTTTAGCTGGTGTGAATGATTACATAAGGTAACAAGATCCAAACGTATGAGACATACCTTAACAAATGGCTCTTCAATTGACCTCCTCTGTCCAGGTTCAGGAAGTAAAGATGGATTTGAGCACTCAACCTTCAAGAATGTTGTTATGAGGAATAGTAATAAGAAAAACGAGCTTAACGTGATACACATATGCCTAAATAAATTTGGAATTGATAATACTCAACATTTGGACTACCATAAATTTGTGATACCGTTTTTGTACGTTTTTCTTTCTGTTTAACCTAATATTCAACAGGATATTAGAATCGGGTTGAACAGTGATCTTGGTTTTGAATCCCCTATTGTATTATAACAATTTTTATTTGTGTATTTATTTATGTCTGTAATTTATCCATGTGTTGTGTACCTAAGGGAGCAAATTGTAGCTTAAATATTATCAAACTCTTATCCATAATTTTAAGTTTTGCAGGTAATGGTAATTTAACATCCTATACATATGAATCATTAAAACAAAATATATATTATATGATTGAAGAGACAAGAACCCACCATTTACTTTACTTCTGCAACAACTGTATAGAATTAAATAATGCATTGAAAAGAACTCTCATGATAGATAACACTAAGAAATGTTGTCGGCAATGAATAACCAAGTCCAATCACCCCTTTAGCATCTTAATGTGAGTATGGGCATTCAGTCACCAACTTCAATGATATAGGATTTTCTATATTGGACTGTTCCATTTTTCATATTAATATAACAGATTCCTCAAAAGATTTGAGAAATATTCCACTTGAAAAAATAATGTAAGAAATTTCTAAAATGATTAGACAGATAAAGAATTATACTTAAAAACCAGTGGACAGAGGCACTCACTCATGAGATTTTCCCTGAAGGACCTTTCCATTTGAAAAAATGATACAACAAATTTTTAAGAGATTGGAAAAGAAAAATGTTCCACTTGAAATAATAATGTAAGAAATTTCTTGAAAGATGACACTTAACAACCTCTTGAGTAATCCCAAAATCTTAATCCCATGAGGTGTCTAACAATAATAGTATTTTAACTTCTACAAACCTCCTCACATGCATGTCAGAATTTAATTAATGGACTTGACATGAGAATTCGAGCATAAAAACACATGCTAATAATTAAATTATTCAATGAAGGAATTTTTATGATTCGAACACAAGACTCTCAATGAAAGAGGCTCTTATCATCTTGAGTTATTACGAAGTCAAAAAGCTTAAATGATTGAAAAAGGTCCAACAAAATTTAACTTTTAACTGTGAGAAGTCTAAGATATTACATTTCTCCACAACCACCATTCATGGACAATGTATAATTCTACAATAGAGGTAAGTAGGCCTTAATTCTTGTAATGAAGCATGACGATACAGAATTGGTTATACGTGATCCTAAATTATTTTATTGTTTTCCTAGATCCTTGAGACACTGCATAACCGTGACCGTCATAGCTGAAAGATCCAAATCCATTTAACATGTGAAGATATAAAAGCAAACAGATACAAGTTCAGGATTGAGAAGAAATTACAGTATCACCATTAACGCAGTTCACTCTGTACACAACACTTGGTGCAGTTGTTATTAGGCTCAGATTGTATTCCCTCTCAAGTCTTTCCTGCAACAAAATGTTTTTCAGGGTCAACAAAACTTTTCCAAATTCTCTACAACTTACAAATCATGGGTTATAGAAAATAAGAACGCTAAAGAAAGAGCAAAAAGTTTAAAACGAGGATAAACCTGAACAATTTCCATGTGAAGCAGACCCAAAAACCCACATCTAAACCCAAAACCCATGGCACTTGAAGTCTCAGGCTCAAACTGCAAAATTAGGATCACAACAAGATGAAGCAATGCATCTGTTTAGTAATACACCAAAAGTCAGCTGATACCAGATCAATATCATACATTTATTGCAAATGATGTAAGTGACAATAGTAATGAACTCTATAAACTCAAATCACTAGACAAAAGACACAGATAAGGCACTCCACAAGCATCTCACAGTATAGTCTCAATAGTATCTCCTACTATTGCATCCTAAATATAAAGGGATAATAATTCAAGTCAAAAGTATTTAGAAAAGAGTGATACTAAACATCCCAAAACTTATCCGGAAAATGATCCTGAATGACATGGCAACTGGGGTGGCACCCAATAATTAGATGATGAAATTTTACAATTTCCAAGATTACTTGGTGCACATTTCAATTATCCACAAAATCAGTACCATGTCATTAGGGATGTATTTTTTGGGATAAAGTTTTTGGATATCTGGGATTAGTCTGTAAGAATTTAGATACTACCAAGTCAACCTCAACTAATTTACATTTTTAACAATCAATACTTGGAAACTACTTGAAGGCTATGCATGATTAATCACACGAAAAGAAACTAAACCAGACACTAACAACTCTTGAAATGGTGCTTCTAGCAAATTATTAAGCATCAATATTCTTAAAATAGGCATCCGTCTATATAGCATAATAGCAATTTAGTTACCTTCAGGGCAGCATCATTAAGTTGTAGCTTTTCCAATGCATCACGTAGTTCGGAAAACCTGCCAATAAAATAGAGAAGGACAAATGATACTATAGCATTGGCATCAACAAAGTTATATTTATCATACCAGAAAGCCAAAAAGAACAAGCAGGAGAATTTTACTGGTCAGCGTCAACCGGAAACAAGCCACAGAATACCATTGGAGTGGCTTCCTCATATCCAGGCAATGAGTTCTCTGCCCTTCTATTAAAGTGTGTAATAGTGTCACCCACTCTAGCATCTGCCACAGATCTTATAGAAGCTGAAAGGTACCCAACCTACAATAAAGACCCAGTTAACTGGGAGAAGGATTGGCTAAAAAAAAAAAAAAAAGAAAAAAAAGAATTTTGCGCTATAAATACAATTTTTTGACATCTGGACTCCCAGACCATAAAATACATTTAGACTTGAATTCTCAGCCCTTGGATACCAAAAAATAAAAAAAGAACTGGGTTGGATTAAGACAAAAAAATAAGTAGCATTGGTAATATTGTTTTATGATGCATTATTGTGAAGAGTTTAATTAATCAACTGTTCTAGAAATTCACATGATTTTTAAAAGTCTCTGGAAAATCAATCAGGATCTGGTTGATGTCTATGAGATCAAGTTGGATGTGAGTCTGGACATATTATCTCTGTTTATATTGTTTCCAAGGCATAAAAAGAGGTTTGTTTTCTGTACAAACTTCTGCATAGCATACATTCTGAGTTTGCAAGCGAGGAGAGGAGTACAAAAATCAGACTTCACAAAAACCCTCCAACAACACATTGTATGGGAAATAAATGAAGCAGAATTGTTTTACCTCACCTGCTTGAAGCTCTTCCACTTGCATCTGATTGGGGGATAACACACCAATTTCATCCGCATAATAATCCTGAAGGTTATTACAAAGTTAACATAAAGTTTGAAAATCTTTCCAACTAAGCACATACACGTAAACAGATCTACATACTGTTAATTACCATGTCTACTTTAGATCTTTCTAATATATGAGCAGTTCCATTTTACAGGTTTACAAAGAAGTATGATTGTGTAGGACCACGTATACCTAGTTATTTTTTGTTAAGCTATCCCACAAATCTTCAGATTATGAGGAGAAAAAAAAGAAAGTGATTGAAAACAGTAGTTTACCTTCCCACTGGCCATAAAATAAACTCTGTCACCTTTCTTTATAGTCCCATCAATCACTCGAAAATATACAATTACTCCTCGATATGGATCATAATAACTGTAGAAGCATGCAAAACCAAAAAGTAGACATAAAAGTAAATTTGTCATGGGACTAAACATTGTAATATCACATATGAGGGGTAGAATTTCTTTGAAAAATATTTACAGGAAATTGAGAATTTTCTGTAGGCAACATCAGCTCAATTAGGCATGTCAGAATAATAATTTTAGTAAGCGTGAAGAAAGCTCATTTCATCAGGAAGGCTTACTTAGATAATCCTCTTATCAGACAGACTTTTATTATGAATAATATGCATAATTAATCAATCAAAGTCAGAAACTTTTAGAAGAAAACCTCATACACTGACATGCATGATATTTGATAACGATCAAATGGGTGAACGCAAATAAAAACTTTTAGAAGAAAACCTCATACACTGACATGCATGATATTTGATAACAAATTATGTCCCAATAGTAGAATCAAAAGAAGAATCGATAGTAACAATTATAGTGAAATAATGCTATTCACTAGAGTACATAAAAACATAATTGGAGCAGCAAGGTCAGTTCCACTTTATCAAACCACTAGTTGGACAGTTAATAAAAAATGTCCTATTAAAATGAGTAAGTCCAAAACGATGTTTTTAAGGCTGATGGCTGGGAATAGAAGAAAAGAAGGATAACAAATAAAGGTTCATTGAGATAGTTTGGACATGTAGGGCATATACTTACTGATGCTTCAATACAAATCAGTAACTTGATTAAAGTGGTAGGAATAAAAAGAAAAGAAGCTAATTGCCATGAGCAGAATAGTTAAGAAAGATCACCATTTTACAAGATATATGATAGAATGAAGGGAGGAAAAACAATTTATGCAGCCAACTCTGACTAGCTTGTAACTAAGGTTTGTTTCAGGTCAGCTGAGTTTCAATGTTGATGATGAGGGCCAAATCAGATACATACCTGTCAAATATTAAAGCTCTCAAAGGACATCCAGCAGTATCAGAGGGTGGAGGAATCCTTTTAACAATTGCATTCAGAATTTCACCAATACCAATTCCCTCCTAACAAAAGAACAGCAGCTCAATGAAGTACAAAGAAGTACAGAGATTGCCATGAACATTAGTGCCAAATGTCATGCAACTAACCTTTGCAGAGCAGAGAATTGCGTTGCTACAATCTAGCCCAACAACCTACACAGAAGATGTGTGACCTTAGCACTAGTTTTGAATCCATATCTGCAGTAACCTATTTCATCCACTTTCTGGTCCTAATAGGACCACAATCAGTGATAAGACAAATTATATATGTATATATGTCTTTGTACATGTGTCAGTAAGCTTAAGAAAAACCAGAAGTGAGCAATATGAATGTATGAACACCAACATCAATTCTCAAACATGAACTGCAGTTGTCCTCTTTGATTGTTTTAGGATAATGAAAATAACTGCAATCTAACTGCTAGAAATTTGGATGTGAAGTAGAAGTATTTGCAATGTGAATGAAAAGTTTACACACTATTATCATTGCGTTAAATATTGAATAACCATTAATCCAGAACGCCCATTGCTTATACAAGAGCACCAAAAAGTAGTATTAAGGCTCCAAATGTCTCCATATGTAGCCAAATTTAATTACTACAAGTCAAGTGGATTCAAACAAGTCCCCTCATTGTAAATCTCAGCTTTTGACTGTTTGTTAAAGCTATTTGCGTAATTTTTGTTTTCCCTTGAAGGGTTTTTTGCCGATTGTTTAGACATTCAGTCTACATCACAAATGCAAAATATTTTATTTTTCCTTTCTTTTACACTACTAAAACATTTTTTCAATTTTCAGTTTCTCATCAAAAAATAATATGCAACCCAAACATAGCCCCACCTCGCCTATGCTCCAACTTAATAACATGAGAAATATTTCAGTATGCAAACACAAGAATTCTTAGTTAAAAATGCTCTGATACTATTTCAATAATCATTGGTGAAAAAGTTTAAGCCAACAGAAAAGAGGACATTAATTCTAAAATGCTAATAATAAAACAAATAGGTAACAGCTTATCAATATGAAAACCAAAATTTGGAAGTGATATGACAAAATTATATTAGCTTTTGCAATATTTGTGACATATAAAAGTCAGCAACAAACCAATTTTAATCACACACCCATTAATCTAATGGAACCTGCTTTTTGTGCACCAACCTCTTCAATCTCCTGAACTACACGTTCTGGTTCAGCACCTGGAAGATCTATTTTGTTCAAAACCTGCAACAGATCACAATATTCTATCTCCAATTATCGACAAATAAATTAGCATACATTCTCCAATCCAAATATCATAATAAGTATAAATGAAAAACTCACAATACCAATCACAAGCCCAAAACAAGTTATATTTAGTTAATCAAAGATATACACGGCTCTCAGTTTAAACAGTATGTCCTTCGCGCGCAACTATATCAGGATTTGTATGAGCACCACCAGTATCAAAAGCATAGTCAAAACAATTTTTCAGTGATGGTCTCCAACAAACCACATTATCCGGATATCATGCTATCACCATCAATTATTTAGTCAACACTTTTGCCATTTTTAAGCCCTTCCCACCCTCAGTTCCCCTCCAGCTCCGCAGGCTCACAAACCCCCCATCTCCTTTTCAAAAAGGGTCAAAACAAGACCAATGCATAGATAATGTATTTCCAAACATTTTCCCATTTCTTGGAATTGTCTCCATCATCATGATTTTTCTAATTTCTTGAGCTAAAATTGTGATCAACAAGTATTGCTATTTGAGTAGAAAAGGAGCCCAAGGACTTCCACTTTTTAAAGAAAAAAATGCAAAAAATTTAAACTAATAAACATTTAAGAAATTAACAAGACAAGGCACAATGGCCTACTTACAGGGATAATTTCAAGATTGTTTTCCAAGGCCAAATAAACATTAGCCAGTGTCTGGGCTTCCACTCCCTATAAAATAGACAGAATAACACAATTAGCTATGCAAATGAAGTGTGTAATAATTGTAACGGCAGTGGTGGTGGTGGTTGTACTAGTATTAAAGCATAGATTCATTTGTAAACAAATGTATTACAGGAATCTCAGTATGCTTCTATCTAAGTAAAAGTTTAATTATATCTACCATAAGAAGAATGTCTATGAAGTTTGATTTCTAAAACCATACAAGTAACAAATCAAAAGATATGTGAAGTAGAATATGTAACAGTTTACCTGAGAAGCATCTACAACAAGGAGAGCACCCTCACACGCAGCAAGAGAACGAGAAACCTGCACATAAATGAAATGACAAAATGCACGTAAGGTGTATCTTAGACAAAATTAATGTATTCAGTACTCACTTTCTGCATAAGCCAAGACTTGGATGAACAAAATAGAATGTAATCAGTACTCTTGCAAACAAGCCCAATATTAAAGCAGGGCTTCACTACTGTACAAATGAGATTTCAAATCTTTTGTTAAATGTTTCAAGTTTTATGTTAAATATTTCAAGTTCTGTATTTGAATTTACAGGGTTTCAAGTTTTGTAATTTTCAAGTTAGGGTTTCAAATTCAGTATTGGAGTTTTCAAATTTAGTGTAAGAGGTTTCAAGTTTTGTGTTGATGGTAATGTTACATTGATGCCAGTCTCATAAAACTAAGTAATTATGGTTCATTATCAGTAGCAAAAATCAAAATCAAGACAAGTAATATCAATAACAATATGGACAAGAGGCAACAATATATTCAACAATAACATCATACTCTAATAAAGTCAATAACATTCATGGCATCAAAAGGCTTATTACAAGGATCCAAACATATATTCGACTAATATTCTAACATTAGATAGTACATTATGGAAATTCAAAAGCAAGAACCTTGACCAACTTGAAACTGCTACTAGTTGAGTAACCACTAATTCCAAAAGCTTGAGTATATAGGAAATAATCCAACAGTGGTATTCAAATTCCGTAGGTTATTAAATTAGGTATACATTCAGAAGAGATATTGGAAATATAAAAATAATAGTGATATAATTGAATTGTTCCAAATCAATCCAAATGCATGTATGGGGTTCTTACAGATTATGAATAAATAATTTGTTTCATAATCTACCACCCGAAAAGCATTTAATGAATTTTCAGAAGAAGTGATTATGTCATCATCTATTTCTATCGTTCCCAAAAACGACTTGAGGTCCTTTTCAAAAATCTAATTATTTGGTAATATGTTTTGCAAGAAAAATCCAAATACACACAAAAATATTCAAATCCAAAACTAATCTCTAATTAAATCAATCAATTCATAAATTTATTTAAATAAAGATTCAAACAAAACCATAAGAAAAAGGGTATGCCAATTATGTATTCCCTTTCCGATTGCAGCAATATCACCAATAATAAAGCTAGTGTGGACCTAGCATCACTATAGGCATCACTATAGACCTCCTTAAGGATGCCAAGGCAACAACAAAGGATTTGGCATCGGTGTTGTAGGCATGAGATAATTTCAGTCAAACCAATAGTGTTGCGTTATGCACCAAATGCCAACATTCTATAGACTATTAATTTTCAAAATTAGTAATTATACTCACGCATTTTGGGTCTTGAATACAATATGTTGGATGTATTATTACATCCATTTTCTTTTCGTAAGATAAATTTTGAAACATGCTACATAAAGGATGAAACACTAACGAAAATTTTGAAACTTCAAGCAAAATTTGAAATTTCAAAACTT
Source organism: Azadirachta indica (assembly GCA_022749755.1). NCBI lineage: Eukaryota > Viridiplantae > Streptophyta > Magnoliopsida > Sapindales > Meliaceae > Azadirachta > Azadirachta indica. The sequence goes on from CM040447.1 coordinate 2,883,004, forward strand.
GAAATACTTAACATAAAATTCAAACATGTAACACAACAATTTTAAAATAAATTTAACAATACACATATGTTCTAGTCAATCCGACATTTTTATACTTTACATATTTTCTTAAATTTAATATGTTAAAATTTCTATTTATTTTTAAATGTAACAATTTATGATATATTTATTGTATGTCTTCTTTTATAATTTTTTATCTTTGTAACATTATCTCGGCTTACATAGACATCTAAAAATTTATAACATATTACTAGTTTATTGAGAAAAGAAAAAAGAAAAGAAAATATCTACATCATATTTCAAAGGTGATAATTCTATAATTTACAGTTTACCAAACACCTTGTTACTTTATTTCACAAGTGGAATATTATCACAGCAAAGTATAAGTAATTGTGATTGTGTCAAATTCACAGCAATTCCAAAGATGCCCCCAAATTTAATCAAATATTGGCAACAGATGCATTTTCAAACAATATCTTGACCAGCTAATTTGTTATATTCATTTACCTCATAAGAGAAATCCACATGTCCCGGAGTATCAATAAGATTCAAACAATATGGTTCATTTTCACATACAAAACGCATTCGAGCCGCCTGCCAGAAAGCAAATATCAAAATAAGTTGCAATATGAAAATTCAAGAAGGAGATTGAAATAACTGAAACAAAGGAAACATAAATCCCACCAATATATTACCAAAAATAAAAATGCAGAGTTAATTACATAAAATCAGCTATAGAAATTCAAGCATAGCATTATCTAGTAGAAAAGGGCTATCATTCTACCAAAATCTAAAAAATTGATCTCTAGTCAATATCTCATCAAATTAAATTTGTATAACATTGCCATCTAACATGTAGCACATATTATTAAAACTTACACCTGGAAAGTTTCTATTTTACTTGAAAAATTTGTACATAAAATAGGGATATCCAAATATCCAATTATGTTCCTCTACATCATTTTGGCAATCACAAACTGAAATTACTCATACTAGAGAATAATCTTTCCAGAGTATGAAAAATTCTGTGATATATCTTTTTCATTTAGGGCAAATACAAGAATAGTTTGTACATATCAACAAGAATGACAAAAACTCCAACAATTTGGTTTTCCTTTTATAAATATTACAAGAAAATAACAAACATATCTCCGAACCCAATATGAGCAGAGTTTAAACCCCAGACCCCAAACCTCTCTTACAAGTCGAAGAAATTTTGACCAATTGAACCAACTATCATCCACAGCACAAAATCTAACTATTTAATAGGGAATTTGCTTGAATCATTTCTAGCATTTAATTTGAAATAAGAATAACACATAGATGCACACCTGTGCCCAAACATAAATGCAATGCAAACAAATTGAAGCACTAACAAGCTATTCAAATTCAGCACAAAATTATACACACTAAAAAATATGTATAAAATAAACCTGTAGTTTTATAGTAATGCCTCTTTCTCTCTCCAAATCCATGTTATCCAAAAACTGTTCCTTCATTTCTCGCTTCTGAACAGTACCAGTCATTTGCAGTAATTTGTCTGCTAAAGTTGATTTTCCATGATCAATATGAGCTATAATACAGAAATTCCTTATATTCGATGCTGGAACCTACGTACAATTTTAAACAAAAAGCAGTCAATTACAATAATTTCCTAAAATAATTCAAAAAATTAAAAAGGACAAGCAGAGAGAAAAAAACCTTTAACAGTCGGTCTTGTCCTACTTGAGCGGCGACCTCCATATCTAACTGGCAAGAAACTCGAAAGCTGCGACGACTTACATTTTTAGATACAGAGAGAAATGAATTGTAATTACTGCGACGCTGCGTTTTAAAGAAAGATTGCGTTGAGGGAAAATTTCTCTTCTTTATGGTCGGAGTGGATAAAACGACGAGTTTTGGAGGGGAAAGAAAACACAGCTCCGTAGCCATTTGCTGCTGCTCCTACTGGTGTTTTCTCTAAACCGCGCTTTTAAATTGCTGTGTTCCGTTGTTTTGATAGCCACAAGAGGAGCCAGTAACAAGCAAACACGTCATCCAGTTTGGAATTCTCTGTGTAATATTGGGAAAAATTTTGAATAATTAGAAATTAGAGGGCAACTTCTTTAAGCCAAACCCAAACAATTATTTTATTGGGAAATATTTTTATAGCCCATATTTAGGTCTAATTTACATAAATAGCCATCTTGAAAATTTTCTTTCATAATTAGTCAAAAACAAGAATTAGACCAAAAATGCCCCTAAAACTATAAGACACTGAACATTTTCCAGTAAGAAGAAAGTTTATATTTTCTAGTAAAAATGCCTTTAATGTGACTGTTTTCTAGCACGAGATTGTTTTTTTCCCAATTTGAAAGTTCACACATTTTCTAATTAGAAAAAATGCCTATTTTCTAGTATTTAAAAATTCTTCTTACTAGAAGTGTAAACATTTTCTAGTAAGAAAAATTTGTATTTTCGAAAAGAAACTTTTTTTTGTTCTAGTGTTTATTTTTCTGTATTAAAAAGTGCCCATACTTTGATTAACATTTTATAGATACGGGGCATTTTTTATATGAAAATAGTCTGTTTGTCTAGTTATGAAAGAATTTTATGAAGGTGGCAACAAATATAGGCTAAATTGAATATTTTTTCAATTTTATTTATAGTCAAATATTCAATTTTTAAACCAAAATGCCTCCATAGCCAAATGAAAAAAAATCAATTTTAAGTTTGTTCTTTCAAAATTAGCAAACCCTTACACGCATGCAAACGATGGCAAAGAATAGCAAAGTAATTAACTCATGTTGCATCAGTGAACGACAATAATGAGATAATCATAAACCAATAAAGAAATTGACTTTCGGGCGCGTAAAGGTTATGAAGTTTGAGTAATATTTTTTATTTTAAAAAACATATAAATCGATTTATGTTTAAATGCATTTGATTGAGTTAAAAAATATGATTTTTTTTTATTGAAATAACATCTTTAATACTTATTTTATTTAAACAAATTTGAAATTGGTTTACTGAACCTAAATATAATGAATTATGTTAAATAGGTGAAATAGTTGTGATCAAAATTGTAGAGTGCATTTATGTTTACTCGAAAATAATTTTGAAGCAAATATCAAAGTTATTTTTTGAGCAAATATGTATCCTAGTGTTTGATTGAAAATTGCTTAATTTTAAGCAAACAAAATGCAACCACCATTGTTTTTCTTTTTAAAAAAAATTGCATTAATGTTATGCATTTTGGTAATTGGATATTTTCTTTATTTTTGGTTGTATAAGAAAAATGGTTGTTGAAATTGCCATATACATAAGATTAAAGAAGTGGATTCGTTCAATGTAAATCTTTCTTCACAATAAAATCTACGGATGCTAGAAAAAATAAGAGAAAAATTGACAAATTCTTTGAGTTTAACCTTGAATTTTTTTGGGAGCCTTATTCATTATAGGAAAATTTAGAAAAAATGTCCACTGTTCATCCCCACTTTTTTCAAATGAGCACTATTCAAAATTCTTTTCAAAAATGACCAATTGACTTTTTTTTGGATAAAATTACCCTTAACCTAAAAATTGAAACCTCATTTTTTCTTCTTTCTTTCTTCTCTCTTTCTTCTTTCTTCCGTATTCTCTCAATAAAATTTTTCTTCTCTAGTTTTTTCTACCACAAATTACTAACTAACCATTTGAATTGATGGAAATCAACCAACCATTTGTACAAACAGGTGGGTAATTTTAATTTGAAAAATAAAGAAAGAAAATTTATTAACAATGTAAAAATTGATGTTGTTTGTGTGTATTTTAAGATTATGGTGATAGAAATTGTTATTGAGGTGTATGTAGATTGTTTGAATGTGTTTGATATAAATGATTGAGGGAGAAAATAAACATTGAGATTTTGCAAACAAATCTGCGACGTAGTTTCGATCATGAGTATTTTTTCACATGATCGAAACTAACTTTCGACCATGATGAAAAAATTGTCTGTGATCGAAAGTTACCTTCGATCAAGGATAAATGGCTGTGCTTGAAAATTATTTATGAGCATTATAAAATTTACCGTTTCCCCTCATTTTTAAGCAGAATTTGAGCAATTTTTATTATTCTTAAATGATGAAAAATTGTCTTTAGTTAGAATTGTGTATATAATATTGTTAACATTGCTGAGTTTTTGTATAGGTATGGCAGAGCCATTAACAATAGTTACCATGGATAGGAGCTTATGGGAGCGAACACCGAATGGAGGTGAAAAATATATTGGGGGAGGCAAAGAGGCATGTGCGTGGAACGAAACATAACTTATAATAAATTTATGCAGATGTCGTATAAAGCATTAGATATTACTCCTTCTGAATATATCATTAAGATAAGGACAATATATTCGTTGTGTACAAAACTAGAAGGGAGACAGTTGACCGTAGATATTACCAACGAATTTGAATTTCGAGCATTTATGACTGCTAATAGTCTATACATGACAAATAAAAGAGGTTATTATCCATTATACATCACGTTAGATCGTGCAGGTAGTGGAGAACAAATAAGACCACACATTTCTAATCATGGTACAACAGGTGGAGTCCCTACAATACCAACCCAGTTTAAGTCTTCGAGTAGAAGTAATCAACTGAATGATACACTTCCTGTAACGTCACCGAATTTCCACTACAACACAGAATTTCAATACATAGGTTAAGGTCTAACAAATAATTACTCCCATCCAAGTGAAGCCCATAAAAGACCTACACAAAATTGTAATACATTTTCAGATGATGTGACCTCCATATATGAGGAAATTCTCCTCCTCGATACAATGAAAATAATGATAATGATAATGATTATCATGGTTGTCAGTTGGATATTGGTGGCAATGATACTACTAATCAGTGTGAAGAAAGAAGAAATGTTGTAGCCAAAGATACCAAGAAAATAAAAGGTTGTGATTTCGAGCTCGGTCATATTAACAGCTAAGCAACAGCTCCATCTACTTCAAATCAATTTATTCGATGGTTGCCTCTTGTTACGCCATGTATCATGGTGCCAACAACCTTAGCATGCTCAGATATGGGATCAGGTGATATTTGTGTAGGATAGATTTTTAATACCAAGAAAGAACTTCGAAACAAATTAGGTTTAATAGCGTTAAATAATCACTTTCAGTTCAAGGTTTACAAATCACCAACGAATCGGTTTGAGGCCAGTGTATTATTGAGGGATGTGGATGGTGAGTTAGAGCTATAAAGAAGAATAATGATATGTATTTTCAGGTGTCTCGCATGAATTCGGTCCATATATGTCAAAACGAAGAATTATAGGATGGCCATTGGTAAGCATCAACTCGGTAAATAGGAGAACTAATCAAGGACAAGTTTATAGATGTTAGTAGAATTTACACCCCCAGGAATATTTATGATAATGTTCTAAATGATTATGAGATTCGCTTAAGGTACATGACATCATGGCGAAGCAAGGAACATGCATTAAAGCTCGTGTGTGGCGATCCATCCGAGTCGTTCAAGGGACTTCTGTTGTATTATCATGTGCTGGGGGAGAAAATTCCTGAGACAGTAACAGCGATTCAAAAAGATGTTGATAACCATTTCCTATATTTTTTTATGGCACTAGAACCATGTATTCGAGGATTTCGTAGCACAATATGTCCCGTTCTCGTCGTTGATGGTACGTTCTTGAAGAGAATGTACAGAGGGTCATTGTTCGTGGTTGTTGCATTGGATGGAAACAAAAAAATTTATCCTATTGGTTTTGGTGTTGCCAATTCAGAAAATGATGCATCATGGGCAAGAGACCCTGAAGGAGGCTAGCATGAGACAACGCTCATGAGTGCATGCCACCAGTTATGTGAGTGTATGCTGTCACGCCCTAGGGGTGTGCCCTCGCCCCGAAGGAGGTTAGTGTGGGGCAACGTTTGCAGAGCCCACTGCTACACCAACAAGTGCATGTTGCCACGTTTCGAGAAGCGATTATGCCAATAGAGAATTTGATAATCATATCAGATCGGCACAATAGCATTGAGAAGGCTATAGTCGCGATATTCTCAGAGGCAGCTCATGGTTTTTATTCTTATCATATTTCTGAAAACGTGAAGGCAAAGTACAAAATGCGATCGCAACAAATAGAGACTTTCTTGGATGTATACTTTCATGCTGCAAAAGCTTATCGGATAATTGAGTGTAATGAATATTTACAAAATATAAGGAAGATGCATCCAACAGCAGCTGAATACTTGGAAAACGAGGTTGGACTTAATAGATGGGCAAGAGCATATTTTCCATTTTGGCGGTATGACGTAATGACAACCAATATTACTGAGAGTATGAATGCATTGTTGAAAAGTACTTGGAGGCTACCCATTATTGCGTTAGCTGAGCATATAAAGTCACATGTGCAAAGATGGTTTTACGAGCGTAGCGAAGAGGCCTTAGCGAGAGATGTCTATTTGACTGAGGCCGCTCAAAAAGTGATTAATTTAGAATTAAAGAAGTCTCGTATAATGATTGTGCATCCAGTGTCACATTTCGAGTTTGAAGTTAACCTTCACGAGGTCGTTAAGGTTGTAAATCTACAAGATAAGACATGTAGTTGTCGGCAATTTAACCTGCAGCAACTCCTTTGTGCTCATGCTCTTGCAGCGTGTAGACATATTCATTTTTTTTCATAATTCACTGTATGCACACTACTACACTACTAATGCATGGATTAATGCATATGCATAGTCTATTCATCCAGTTGGGAATGATGTAGATTGGGTGATCCCAAATGAAGTGCGAGAAATTAATATCAATTCACCTAGACAACACCCTCCTTCTAGTCGACCAAAGAAACAGTGAATTACTTCTGTGGGAGAGGAAGTTGTTCGTTGGACATGTTCCGAGTGTCAGCATGTTGGACATAATCGCACTACATCAAAAATCCTATCCCCCTCCACTACGGTCAATGACATGTGTTCAATTTAAATATATGTCAGTATTTATTTAGTGTTTATACTTATAGTTATGCACTTCCAATCTAACAAAATAACTTACAGACAGAGGTTGAAAATGTTTTCATTAATTTTACCACTTTGTCCATTTCAACTATGTGTTGTTCTTTGTAAATTTTATGATTTGTGCTCACAAACGTAATATTTATTATTTATTTCAACTGTCTTTATTTGTATTACTTTTACATATTTTCTATGTACCCATTATACGATATTTACATATTTACATGTCCCTGCTAAACCTAACAAAATTAATTAATATACAGTTTCAAACGTGCTAAAAATTGAGGATGTGATGGAAACCATCCATATACTGTGTGATATAAAGTGTGTAGACACAGTTTTCTTACAGTTTCCATCACATGTAAACTTTTAATCGTAATGAAAATTACAGTTTCGATTTTTCTCAAGACCTTAGTACACAATAGCTAGTTTCGATCGCATTGTCCTTAAAAGTTTCGATCACATGAAAAATTTCCAATGTGATTGAACTACAGTTTTGAATTTTTCAGAATTTGCGAGACAATAAAAGTTTCGATCACGTTGTGATTAGAAGTTTCAAACACTACCAAATTGGAATAACGTGATCGAAACCACAGTTTCGAATTTTGCAGAATTTGTAAGACAATAAAAAGTTTCGATCACGTTGTGATCAGAAGTTTCGAACAAGACTAAAATTTTTAACATGATCGAAACCACGGTTTCGAATTTCCAGAAATGAATACAAAGGTATAGGAAGTTTCGATCGTCATATTGTTAGAAGTTTCAAACACGTCCAAAATTTTTAATGTGTTCGAAACTACAATTTCGAATTTTCTAGAACCGGAGACAGACTAAAGGAAGTTTCGATCACATTGTGCACAGAAAATTCGTATACGACCAAAATTTTTAACATGTTCGAAACTACAGTTTTGAAGTTTCCAAAACTGGTGATAAACTATTTGAAGTTTCAATCGCGTCGTACTCGTAAGTTTCAATCTGATACAAAATTTGTAACGTCATCAAAACAGAAGTTCAATACGATTTTTGCATTGAAAATAAATTGGGGAAAGCAAGTTCAGTCCCAAGTAATCAATAGTTTCAAACAGATTTGGCATTGATCATGATTGTTACTACTCTTTGGATTTGGGTGGAATTTATTGGTGTATTGTATCACATACACAAATCAATGTAACCATTATTATTATACTTTTGCATTTCATTATATTTATTGAAGAACAATATAATTGAATAAAATTATTACTTTTATTAGGAATCAACTTAACCATTATTGCTAAAAGTTTGTTGTTCAAAAGTGCACACATTATTATTGTAGCAAAATGTTATGATAAGTCTAACATTTCAAAAGACTAACAAAACAATTTGTCTTTCTTAAAATTTTAATTACCATGTTACGTTCAACTAATTTGCGAGTAGTGTAAGTTCACTATGATAAACTAATAACAAAAAATAATAACTAATTTTAGCATGATTGGTATTGTACAAAACCCTGAAGGTAAGCCATATACATGAAGTTTAAATATCCATTCAATAACATGTTAACACCAACTGTCTACAATAATTGGCCTCTCCATAACTCTGCGGCTATCTTCCTCCTAAAAAAAGGGACATGTAATGATAAAAAATCTAGGGGTCTGCCTAGTTTTAAGTAATATATATAACAATAAAAAGGGCCATACTCAATCTCAATCCGCATGTCATAAAAACCTGCATCATATAGTAGAAATGACATCAGCTCGCATATGGGCCTCATAACATTGGCCATCTACCGATCAAAATGCACTGAGGGGGTAGAGTCATAGACCGTGATACGTTATCTCCGAAAGTGTACTGCACACACGACCCAATGACAGGAGCTAATACAAACGAGTATGAACACTATATTAACAGTCCACCATACGCGATGCACTCTGCTCTTTCTACCCTTTACGTCTGACTTAATGTTGATACTGGGAGGGAAACTTCCTTTTGCCAGACGCCCCTGAAGATAATATTTTCACACACACTGTAGATACGTCTGCAAAGATTCGTCCAAAAAATAAAAGACTTAGTACGTCGTATATTAACAACAATATATACAGTTTTAGGTATGAACACCTATATTTTAATTTGATTTAAGATCAACATACGTAAAGGTGTGTAGACATAACAGTTCACTGATGGGATACCTATTTGGAGCATGGCCCCTATCTGTGGGCTAGCAGTAGCATGTGCTCATCAATATGTTGCAATTTAAGGAAATTGTTAAATCAGTCCATATATGTAAGAAAAAAAATAAAGAAGATATGTTGATGAACTTGCTAAATATATGAAAACATGGTTAAGTTGCTTACCGTGTCCTCGAGCCATTATCCTTCATCAGTAACGACATTCAACCAATCCGATGTCACCCTAATGATATTGCTCTTAATGTAAACCCCTGAAGTGTTCATCCATTGTAAAAACTTTGTCCACATTTCCTCATAAATTGGCGGCATAGGGTCTATTTCATATGTTGAATCGTACATCGGCCATTCCCTCCTTGTCGAGGGCCTTCGTTGCTTGAAAGGATTCGTATATGAGGAACGTTGTGCCCGACTCCTATATTCTCGCCTATAGCGATTAGCGTTTCTTGGGGGCGTGCTCAATGATACAAACATTGTCCTAACCCATGTGATCATACTACAAAGTCACGAAAAAATATCCCATCAGCTGAGATTTCAGTTGAATTAATTTACACTTAAAGAAAACGAACAGGGTCTCCCCTAAGTGTGAGAATTTCAGATAAAAATCAAGCACATTTAATAATATCATATCATCAGGGCTTGAGGCACCTCGAAACAACCCCATAATGTCAATTTCAACAACATCAACTACAATTCAATGTTTATACTTTAGAGTATAAGGTACTTAGAAGTTAAAAATTAGGCAGTTACGTAAAAGATGGTCATACTGCATATCTTTATCAGGCATCCGTGCGTTCTCATCTGACTCAGAGTAAACTCAATATTGTAAGAATCTCCTCTTGCCATCATAATAACTCCTCCTGGCCATGTAAAATATCCTCATGTTTATGCCACTTCTCTATCTGATCATTTTTGTAGGCATCAAATTCAGTGCGTAGTGAACGCAGCTCACGAAGAAGGATCTGACCAAAATTAGACAATGCTGGCTCATCGACAAAATCAATGCCTTAATGGTGTGAATATAAAGCACTGGGAGAATGAGCTGAGGGCTTGGCCATCGAATCCATATTGTGCTGTAAAACCATCATCGTATATGAACAAGAGTATAAAGTTATAAAACAAGTTCTTCTTATTATTGTACAAGCTAAACCTTGATTCTGCTCACCTTCCTCCTATTCTTCCACGCCGACATGGGCGGTGGGATGTGCGTATCATGATCTACAGTCTGAAATATAAACTAGAAATTGTTAATATACTCTCAATTCTATTTATTTTACTTGTCGCGTGCATGGCATGTTAACATAAGTTAATACTTTGAAATGTTTCAGAATATAGTAGGTGTAAGATACCTCATCTGAACCCGCGTTTCTCGAAGATGCTGACTCGTCGTTGGGCACGGCCTCGTCATCTGTGTGAACCCCATGGCCATTACCATTAAGTGCAGAGAAAAGATTGCCCTTGTACTCCCCTTGCAACACTTGGTCTAAGCCTAAGTTCATTACATAGGACTCTTCTTTTTTGATTTGGTCAGGCTCTAATACACGTAAAATTGCGGGTGGCTGCGCCAAAAAAAAAAAAAAAAATCAACCATTGTACATTAATCAAACTAGGAGCCTAATTAAAACTTGTATGATTGGTAAATCTAAACCTATCTGTTATTGAATATGAAGGTCTTTAAATCAGTATCATGGATATTCTTCCTCTTCACAACCCACCTCAACATACGGGGAAGGCAATTATTGCTGCGTGTCTCCATCTCTGTCCCGACTGTAAAAGTCGCCTCATATATCTAAATCTACATGATATATAATATCAGTCCATATATGTTTTTCAACAACTATTGCAGAGGTGGAAACATAATATTGCTAAAGAAATCATACTTGAAATGAAAATAGGAATCCAATGAGATTATATCGATTCACCTGCTTCTTCCCTTTTCTTTTTTGCTGCACAGAGTTAACTTTGTATGTCACCAACTACGCACATATAGCTCTACTTAAACATCGAAATGTGTATATGAATACGGTTGAGCCTCATGGATAACGGTTAAACTGGTCCAAATCATCAACCATCTGCAATAATCACATATCCGCATGATACTGTCAGGCTCTTCCAAGTAAAACAAGCTCCAATATGACATACAATGACAACTTCACTGCATCAAAGTCATTAATTTGATGAAAGTTCAATGCATTGGATGCTACCTCTATCTTCCACAAAGGCATAGTCGTCTCTCCCATAAAGTACATATCTATGAGCCTGGTTGTCCCCCAAGTATCATCAGTCAGATAAGGACCAAATCGTAACCCCGTAATCAGGCCAAACTCGATATGCAAAAAACGAAGAGTGTGCCCACCAACAAGAAACCACATCTCATCCTCCACTCACTTTATCACAACCTCATGTAAAAGCATACTGTGTACCAAATTTTCAGAGAACTTTATGTCCTTTAGCTCTAGCAAGTGGCCCAAGCACGTCTCTCGAAATATCTCATGCTGAGTCCGAGTCAGTTTTTGGCAAACTTACTTCAACACACACGACCGAGATCTTGATGACACTATGGCGAGAAAAATGGTCTGTAGGCTTAATCTTCAACTCAGTGGTTATCATCCTATCTATACCTGTAAAAAAAAAAAAATCTCAGTGATATATAATACACATAGGTAAATAGTTATGTAAAAAGACATAATAGAGCAAGCAAAGAAACCATACATAACAAAATATATGCATGTAAAATATGTGCATCACTTCTTCTATGTTCAAAGGGTAATCTAAAAAAATCGAAAGTGCAGTTTCGAGCAAGGAAAATAGATGAACATGCTCGAAACTACACTTTCGAACATATTAAAAAAAAAATGGCGTACTCGAAAGTACACTTTCGAGCATGTTGTTTTCTTATATCCACAATCTCATTTAGGGTTATCAGCCATGGAAATTCTTTTCGGATTGGAATTAATTAATTAATTAATTATTAAATGTTATAAAGGATTCAAGTTGGAATATTAATTAGCCTAACCTTAAAGTACATCTACTAATTTTAGATTCTACAAATGTACATCAGGTTGTATCACATTTTTCATAAACTTCAATATTATTAATTGATGATTTCAGAAATAAACAAAGGAGCAAATTTTAATAGGCAAATTAATGTATGACTAATGTAGATAAAATCATATATATGTAGATCATATTAATGCTAACTAATACATAGAAACTCTTCCCTCAGAACATCTAGTAAGAGCGGGAGCATGATTAGGCACAGAGTATCATTCAGTTATCGAGTCAATGAAAAAAAGACCTAACAATATGCAGAATTTAGCAACCATATGCTTTGTCAATAATTATTATAGTTTAACCAAAGTTAAGCAAAATGCAACTAATTCTAAATTAGAGCCACATATATGGCAAAAAGAATCAAGATAGAACAGTAAAAAAAATAAGTTATAATCATGATGTAAACAGCTTTAAATAAAAGCTTCATACGTGCAAAAATTTGTTCAACTTTACACCCTGTCACTGCATGTTCAAGCACACCCCAGTACAGAAATTCCTATGACAAAATATTGTATATTGATCAAATCTCTTAATTTGCAACGGTTCTTTTGCATCCATAATCAATTTCAAAATAACACATGCAAACCTAAATATGTAAAGTTATAATAAGTTCACCAAAATTTCAAGCTTGTTCAACAACACTTTGCTAATTTTTTTTTCTAATTTTTATCACTATCTGAAATTTGTGGAAAAGTGCATCCGTTTTCTCCTCTGTCATCAACCAAAAAACACATTCAACTTGGTAAACTACTAATATGTTTTCAAAATGTATAAATATGTCACTAGCATCATCCTTATAGAGCTAAAAAGTAAATAGACCCAAAGTAATATACTGCTAATCCCACATAAACAGATAAAGACTTCAAGGATCACTATGTCTTCAAGAGATTTAAGAACACCGCATGACATACAAACTATCCAATATATGCCTCAACACCACTTTTCATAAATTGATGTAAAAATTGAAGATATGTTCAACTTAGTATACGTTGACCATGATTAAAATAAAAACATATTTGCATATTTACAAAAAGTTTAAAGCTTTAAAATTAATAGCTTTCAAACAAGTTGCATGTGTTATATTAAACAGAAGTACAAACGATTTCTATATTACTCAGAAGTACAAACGATAATGGTTAAAATTTAGGACAAATTTAAAACTCAATATTGCTCAAGTTTCAACCATGCTAAAAACAATAACACAAGCAATGTAATCATTCCTTTGTCAAAGTTTCTAACAACGATATTACATAGAAGTTAAATCTTCAAACAAAGCATTAACACAATTTTTATTTTTTATATTTTTTGTAAAATCTCCAAGCAAAAAATAATGAGCAAAAATGCAAAAGGAGTAGGAAGCCCTAAAAGAACTAACAAATCATAAAGAACATGACTAGAAAAAAAGGAAAAGTTACAATAAAAGCAAATGCAAATCCAACATTATAAACAAAACTAAAACCCAACAGCAGAAGCAAAACACAACAGTTTACCAGCAAACCAAACTGCAGAATCAGGCAGCAGTATGCAGAATCCAGTAACAACAAGAACCCAACAGGAGCAGCAAAACCTCTAGAACCCAACAGCATATGTAGATTCCGGCAATAATAGCCAACAGGCTACCAAACACAATAGCACTAGCACGTCAAAAACCCAATAGTAGCAACAAAAACACAACAAACCAGTATACCAAACTACCCAACAGCAACAGCAAACCAGCCTGTCTAACTAGCAGACCAACGTGCTAAACATGCAACCCACATTAACTGCCAATAGCCTACCAAACATAATAGCACTAGCACGCCAAAAATCCAATCGCAGCAACAAAAACACAACAAACCAGTAGGCCAAACTATCCAACAGAACAACAAACCAACCTGCCTAATTAGCAAACCAACATGCCAAACATACAACCAGCATCAGCAACCAACATCCTACTAAACACAGTGGCACTAGAACACCAAAAATCCAATAGCAGCAACAAAAACACCACAAACCAGTATGCCAAACTACTCGACAGTAACAGCAAACCAGCCTGCCAAACATGAAATCAACATCAGTTGCCAACAGCTTACCAAACACAGTAGCACTAGCACACCAAAAATCTAATAGCAGCAACAAAAACACAACAAACCAGTATGCCAAAATACCTAACAGCAACAGCAAACCAGCCTGCTTAACCAGCAACCCAACATGCCAAACATGCAATTGGCATTAGCTGCCATCAGGCTTCTAAACACATAACAGGCCGAACAAGCAGTAGTAGCAAACATGCATACTGGCATGCCAAAAAGCTACTCCAATAGCAGCAAACAATAAAAGCAATTACAGTTAATAGCAATTACAATTAAGAGTAGGAACGTCCGCAAAAGAAGAAACAACTATACATAAAAACTTACTAAATTTGTTTCATACATTATCAAACAATCAAAAGATGTAATTAGAATTAATTTCATTTATTTGCATTGCATACATCAATAATTCAATATCCCAGCTCAAAAACCCAAATTAAAAGAAATAATTCCAGGAATAACTTTTAACTATATATATATATATATTAAAATTTAAAGGAATTCAGGAAACATGTTTTCAAATAAAGCATTTTTCTAAATTGTATGTAACCTTCCAACTCAAAGGATTAATAGACTGTTATTCTTTCTCTTCCTCACAAATTTTCACCATTGTCTTCTTCTCTATCAACAGATCAACCATGTTGCTAAAAAGCAACAAAAAATAAAAGCAATTATAGTTAATGGTAAATTTGTTTCATATGATAAATAGCAAACATGCATACTGGCATGCCAAAAAGCTACTCCAATAGTAGCAAACAATAAAAGTAATATAATTGTAAATTTTCTAAATATTAAATGGCAAAAATGTCATTTTAATAGTAAAATGATAGTCCAAAATGTTCACAGAGCAATGGCACAAATCTTGTGCATGTAATCCATGTTTTTGCAACATTAAAAAGTGTCAAATTACTTTTAAATAAAAATAATATGGTTGAGGGTATTTAATTGTATGTGTTGGTGTTAGTCAAATAACGGCAAAGGGAGGTATGTGATACAATCCTAATACTTTCTATGTGATAATTATTGATACCTCAAGGGAAGTATATGATAATATCCCTTCCCTAAATAAGAAGGAGGCTTCTAATGACCATATGTTAGATAGTAATAGAAAATTTAATATATTAAACTTACTTCTCCCTTGCTTTCTTCTGTTCTGCTTTATCTTGATTCCTTTTCACAAAAATACACAAGTGAAGGCAACAAGTACGGCGATGATAAGTGTAGCAACAACAATGATTGCAAGAGCCACAAATGCAATGCTCTACCGTCTGCATAAATCAGAAATGTATGCACAAAGAATAATGGTTAACACAAACAGACTTTGGAATTTATTGGAATACTGTCGAACTATTAGCAGAGGTTAATTAATACATACTACTTCATTTTCCATATCAGTTAATCACGAATTAATTTAACATTAACATAACTAAGTACAGATTTAAAAATAACGACCGAGATTCAGAGACTTCCATTTCCTTACTTTCCATAACATTTTCTTACCATCCAAACAAGATTAAAAACAAAGCCAGGTTTCACTTCACAAAATCAAGAGCAATTCATGATTATTCAAATTACAAAACGGAGGGGTAAATAAACATTGTCTAAAATAAAAATGAGAAAGAAACTGGACTTTTCCTAGAAATTTATCACTAGCACAGTAACTAATCTAATTAATACAGGAATTTGATCTATCTTGTTGTCAAACATGCAAATTCCAAAATCAATTGATTTAATTTAAAAATTTTGGATTAACCTTGCTTACTTTTGATGTTGGCTAACGTATAAGTTTATATATGTATACATATCTATAATTTCTTTCTTTCTAATTTAGGTATTATTACAATATCCAGTCTAACTTTATATGAGCGTACCTAAACTCTTTTTGTTGTTAAACCTAAATATCAAATTCTATTGGTGTTATATTTATATAATTTTGGATAAATAGCAACTGCATTTCGTGAAAATTTGGACTCAAGTTCTCAGTAAACACTAAAACACATGTTGAAAGTTTTCAAATCTCTGTTAACCTCACTCACTTTATAGATGTGACATGTTTTTGTTCTGATGACCTAATTTTTTTTAAATTAAGAAGGTTTCTCCTTTTAAGGAAATGGAGTCAAAATGCAATTTGTAACAAGGAAAATACAAAAGCAACCCAAAGACATAATTCAAAAGAAAGAAACCGCAGCAGCAAAGCTGATTAATTAAGTGGCAGTTCTTAGCAACTAAAAGCAATTCCAGCATAAGCATAACAAGCGGTTCATAGCAACAAGCAGCAGCAACAAAAGTAATAGACATAGAGTAGGATGAGTTTGGGTTTATTTGATGATATCAAAGAGGAGGTGATGGAAGGAAGACGTGCACGAGTACAAACTTTGGTTCAACAACTAAAAGATTCTTGTTTATTACTCGACGGTAATACTACACTTCATGATTTATCACTAGTACAGTAAACTAATCTACTTAATACATGAATTTGATCTAATATTTACTAATATCAAATTAACTTAGCATCTCTTCTACCTTGTTAGATATGAGCTTACCTCCCCAGAAGTTATCGTCGTCAACCAGCAACCTGCACCGCTGTGCTGCCGTCTACACAGTTGCTTTTGTACACCGGTCAAGGATTTCGAATTTTAAATGAAGAATTTTGTGGCTTCAATTTGTTGTTTCAATTTGCTTCAGCGTTTAGTGATGAGGAAATCGTCGAATTGGGGCAAAATTAGGGATTCGGCTGTTTTCGGTAATTAAGGGCAATTTTGTCCAAAAAAAAGTCAGTTGGCCATTTTTTAAAAGAATTTTGAACGGTGGTCATTTGAAAAAGTGCTGGTGAATAGTGGGTATTTTTGTAAATTTTCCTCCATTATATACTTCTTCGAGTAGTAACTTGAAAGTAGGAGAATAAATGTACTTCATTATGTCTAATAAGATTATTAATTTTCTCATGCTAGAATGTTTGATTTGGCTATTAGTCGAGTTGAACTTTGCATTAACTAAAGAAGAAACACGGGAAAAAGAAGAAAGTAATCAACTTTATGACAAATATTTTAATGAAAATACAACAATTACTTTTAAGATAATTAGGCAAGGCATACAACTGTTGAGGTTTTAGTGAATTCAACAACATTAGCGTAGTAAAGTTCTTGTTGGACCACTTTTTCAACATAAAAAAGTAGGTCAATTTTTACCTATATATTAGCTTAATAAAATAGTCATTACATATATTAAAGAAAAAGGCTTAAAAGATAAAAAGATAAAGTCAAGATTCATAAAACTTCAATCAAAACTTCTATTAAGGCCAAATCCAATGAAAAGTCAATTTCAAGAAATCCTATGTCGTTCGAATTAGAGACAAACTAAAATCTTGAATTATCTTTAATTAGAAATCCTACTAGGAATTAAAAAAATATCGAAGAAAAAGGAGTCTTTTCTTGCATACAAAAAAATTTACTAGTTGATATCAAATGACAAAATTCAGTATCAATAGATGTGTTTGGTATATTTTGTTGAGCAATTGTTGTCTACAAGGGCTATACACAATCTTATGGATCTATAGGTGATGCAATTAGCTAATGATTAAGATACATTCAACTAATTAGCTAATTATTAAGATGCATTCAACCAATATCCCTGCGGCATAATGGTATGGATATTCACATGTAAATTATTTGTAGAAAGCATTGATTAGTTTGGACAACAAATAAAGAATATCGTGCAAAGATCCTAAGCAAATTGCTAACCAACTAAAACTTAGAAAGTACTTATTAGTGCATTCCAAGCATGTATTTTACCTCCCCAACATATAATAACTCAATATTTTTTATTCTAAAATGTGACTTTTACTTACTAGAGTAACCAATCATTGTGTATTATTTTTGCATAGTTATGGTTATATAAGGAGACTCTAATATATGAATCAAAGTTTGTGCATTATAATCCAAACGAAAATTTTCTTACATGGTTAAGTGAAAATCCGCAAAGGAGAATTTTCATCTCAATGATATTAATCTAACCATCTATAGTTGGAAAAATGAAATCTATGACATACTATAGATCTCATTCATATATATTATTTAATAATAGTTTGTGTTTAAAAGTAAATATTTGTTTTAATTTAGTGTAAAAAATACCCACATAAGCAACAGTTGTTTTATGTTGCACAGTTGAAGACAATCATTTCATAAGGAGTTTATAGTCACTACCATAAAAGTGATATTCCTTGATAGAGGGCTTATTGAGAAAAGTTACTTCTATCAAAGCAACTTGATATAATTTGATCAATTACTAAGTATTTGTTGAAATACGAGTCTATTTTATAAAATCTCTTAACATAAGCAAATTAACAATTTATTAAAAATTGTTCTTGATAGAAAGACAAACTAATTTTTATTTAAATGGTGTTATTTGGTGAAATTATAAATATGCAATTTATTGAAAATAAATAACTACATAAATGGGTTATTAACATTCTTGTGTAGGTGAATGTTAAGAGTTCTTTGTAACACATATGATATATTATTCTATACCATTGTTTTAGCAAAGTATAGAGATATGAATGTTATTAAGCTCTTCAATTCATTCTATAGCAGATAAAACGACGTAGATTTTAGGCCTCTTTTTTTTTTTTTCCATCAAACAAAGAATCAAAAGAGTTTATCCCAAAAATTCTGTAAGTGGTCCAAAATAATACAGTCATCTCTTCTTCTACTGTCAAGACACAAAATCTTCATTTTTCAATTTCAATTTTTAATTTAAATATTTTTAATGCTTCAATTGAAAACATTGAGTTGAAACACAAAGTTAATAAGAACTTTTTATCTAGAGGGTTGATATTTCGAGTAGGTATAACTATAATATTTTTTTGTAACTTTTTCTTTATTGATTTGTTTTTATATATTTTTCATTATTTATTAAGTTTTGCTAAAGTTATTTTACAATGTTAATGTTCAACTTATCTTGTACCTAGGATTTTTTAATTATTGGTAAACAATGTGGATTTCGATGAAAAAGAGATTTATTACTTGTAAGGAGATAACGTTTTATTTGTTTTAATTTGTTTATGATAATATATGGTCGTGGATGTTTGTTGAATGATGTGAACAAAATTTGTTAATGTTATGGATGACTTTTAAGGGTGAGCAAAAATTGGTCATCTGGCAGAACAAAACGACTTGAACTAAATCGACTCGATTCCATTGGATTTTCTATCATTCAATTCGATTTTCAATTTTCTTGAATACTCAAATTGGTTTTCGGTTCAAATGAACAAGCCCATAAACTGAACCGAGAAGAACTATAAGTTAAAAAACTAAAAAAATTAAAAGTATATATATGTTTAGCATTTAATGAAAAAGGTTGTGTGATAATAGAATAGATATGTATACATGAAATCATCATATATAAAGTTTTTAGGAAAACAAACCTTAATCCTCGATTTTTTTTTAATCAAACTTTAATACAATAAGGGATAAAATTGGTGCTCATCATTTGTTGTAAGAATTTATAAATTTTTTATTTCATAATTTTGATGAGTTATACTTTATTAATATATTTATTTTTTATTTGTATTTATGAAATTAAGTTAGGTTAAAAATTGTTAGAGTATAAATAAACTCATGAAAGATATTTAAATTGTCTTAAAGTGGAAAAAGTTATGTTTGAATAAAAAAGAACCGAATCAGCCCGAACTGATTCGGTTTAACTGGATTAATACTTCAGTTTGGTTTTTTAAAATTCGAATGACTCGATTCGATTTCAAATTCTCAAAAATTTAAATCGATATGAGAAATGCTAAGCTTTAGTGATTGTTCGCAATCTTTAGAGTGTGGTGGTTTATTGCTTTAAATATTTGAAGCATTGTGCTCTGTCGCTTTGACTATTTGGAGTGTTGCTTGATTCCTTCACTCATGATAAACCAATGTTTATCCTTATATTATTTTGTTATGTTTTGTTAGAAATCAACCTAACCCAAATTTGCAAAAACCCAACCTATTGTACCTTACATCAAGCCTACAGAATGTTCTAAAAAATCATGGAGAGTCATGAAAACTTAATATTTATGGTAAAAAATCATGGAATTGCGATTAGTTGTTATGGAGAGTGGTTTGAGTGTTCTATTTTAACTCTTCTTCTTTAAATTATTGATGCAAATAGATTTTTAGGATATATTATCATAATGATTATATAAATTTCCAACAAAATTTCAATTGCATTATTTACTTTTCTAAAGTTTGCCATGTCTACTGTATTCTTTTAATACGAATAAAAATATTTAATTTCCTCCAATACTTTAATATTATTTATTTTATATAATTATCAAAATTAAAGTTTCAAAAGCATTTAAAGGTTATTTAATTTAGAACTAAAACTACTTTAAAAACTAAGTGTATGAAAATGAATAAAAAAATTAAAAGGTTAAAATTTGCAAACTTCTTATTCTTTCAAACAATTAAAATATTGAATAAATAAATTTTCAAGACTTTTGCTTGAAAACAATTAAGGAAGTAAAAAGATAATGAAGTAGAAAAACACACAATGATACACAATATTATTTTTCTTTTTCATTGTATTAAGTTAGCTAGTAAAGAATACGTTGATATAATTTCAAAATTAAATCCAACTAAAATTTAATCTGAATACATACTCTTGGAAATCTGCTCTCACATTAACAAGAAGAGATTTATTTGAAAATTCGGTTTGTAGAATAAATTACAAAATAATTAATGGAAGAAAGGAATAAGTTAAAGTCAATATATAAGGTTGGAGAAAAAGCTGGTGGTGGGATTCCTTATGGGAAAAGGTGGTTCAGGAAAAGTAAATCATTCCCAAGTCATCTGCTATTTCCTCTCATATTTCTCATAACAGGCAACATACCAATTTTATCCAATGAATCCACATTCATGAAAAATTTTACTATACCTACTTGTACTCTTTTGATACTAATAAAAATATTTAATTTCCCATAATATTTTAACATTATTTACTTTTTTATAATTATCTAAAATTGAAGTTTGAAGAGCATGTAAAGTTTATTTAATCTAGAGCTAAAGACACTTTAAAAAAGATGTGTGTGAAAATAAAATATGAATAAAGAGAATTATTTATTTTGTTTATTCATATTTTAAGTGAGATATGATATAATCATGAAAAGAGATGTTGCATATGTCATTAATTTTGCGTTTAGAAATCTACAATTTATGAT
Organism: Azadirachta indica; assembly: GCA_022749755.1. Classification (NCBI taxonomy): domain Eukaryota; kingdom Viridiplantae; phylum Streptophyta; class Magnoliopsida; order Sapindales; family Meliaceae; genus Azadirachta; species Azadirachta indica. Next base: position 2,904,481 of record CM040447.1, read on the forward strand.
ACGTGACAAAATTAAAACTTTCTTCAAAGAAAAAATAATCCTAAATTATTTGTAACAATTTTGAGAACAAATTAAAAATAAATCAATGATAATAAATTAAAAATAATAGTATTATGACATGGTTCATTTTTTTTATACTTAATAGTTTAAAGTAAGATCTTAGAATAGTTATAATACTTGTATCAAATACTATAAAGACAAAATAATTATTAAAAATTACAAATATTAAAATTTAAAGACTAATATTAGAATTTTAAAAAATACAAATGCTTAATTATTAATTAGCCTTATCATATTTTTTTTATTTCCAAGAGTATACATTTATCCAAAAATTTGATTTGCAGAATAAATTGCAAAAAATTAATGGAAGGACTAATTTCAAGTCAAGACATGGGGTTGAGAGAAAAGGCTACGATATTGCTACGATATTGCTGAGATGAATCCTTACTTATAAATATTATTATTATTATAATTAAGAAAAAGGAAAAGGCCGGTTCAAGATTACTAAACTATTGTCTTGTCATTATTTTCTTATATTTCCTGTCATATTTCTCATAAAAACTAGCATACCAATTTTATTCCTTAAACCTGAGAATTTTACCGTGCCTTCTTGTACTCTTTCGATACTAATGAATATATTTAATTTCCTATAATATTTAACATTATTTACTTTTTTATAGTTATCTAAAATTAAAATTTCAAGAGCATGCAAGGTTGTTTAATTTAGAGCTAAAAACTAGTTTAAAAAAAAATGTGTGAAAATAAAATTGTGAATAAACAGAATTATTTATTTTATTTATTCATATTTTAAGTGAGATAGGATCTACTCATGAAAAGAGATGTTGCATATATCATTAATTTTGTGCTTTGCAATCTACAATTTATAATAGGTGACAAAATTAAAAATTTCTTAGAAGAAAAAATAATCTAAATTACTTATAATAGTTTTTAAAACAAATTAAAAATAAGTTAATAGAAATGAATAAAAATAATAATGTTATGACAAGATTCATTTCTTTTACTTAATAGTTTAAAGTAAGATAATAAAATAGTTATAACATTGGCACGACAAAATAAAAATGAATTACATTTCAAAGAAGATAAAGACAAAAAAATTAATAAAAATAACAAATATTATAATTTGAAGATTAATATTAAAATTTAAAAATATACAAATGCTTAATTATTAATTACACTTGTCATATTTCTTGTTTTTATTTCTTTTCTATTTTTTACAGTTATCGTTCTTTAGATGGCTTCAATGTTATATTAGATAAAAATCTTTATTATGTAAAACTTTTTATTTAATTAAAGAAATTTTGTGATTTTTTAAATAAAAAATTATCATTACATAAAAAAATTTAAAAATAAAATGTGTTATTTAAGATTATCTTATATTAGCCTATCCCTTAACCATTGCTATTCAGTAATGGTGAGGAGTTTCCTTTGATTTGATCCAGGACAACGGAGATGGGAGCTACATGTACAATAGTGTTTGACTCTACAGTTACACATAGTCTCATTATATTCAGAAACTGATGCTTGCAGATGGGTGGAGGAGAAGAATAAGTTTGTGGTGCATCCACAGCGGATCAACGATACTTATTTTCTCTGGAGTAGGCAACCTGAAGATGCTTATTTACCATAGATTCGGTGAAGAATCTTGTAATTCCACTTCTGAAGCCATTCTTTGATTTTTTTTCATGCATTTAATTTTGTTCATGATGGAACCAATAATGTAAATCATATCGTAATTTGATTTTTGTGAATGATGTAATTTTATAAATTACAGAGCAAGGAGATAATTAAAATTCAATAATGTTGTTATGGTATTGCTGTTTACATTTTGGTATTATTTTATTCCTCTTAATGATTGGTTCTTTCCTATTTTAGATCTCCTCTCGTTCAGGGTATTAAAGCTGTATTGCTCTTAATTGATTAACTTGTTCGATAGCTTAAAACACTACTTAATTTGCTAATTCAATTATTTATAAGCTTAATTTATTTTTTGCCACGTGGTCCGAATGGGAAATTTAAAAAAAAAAAAAAAATACCAATTTTTTTTTTTTTAAGGCAAAAATGGACCTCGTTTGTCTAGAACCAAGGCGACGACCATCGGCTGAAGGCAGCGAGGACGACGGTGCCGGTTATGGCTTTAAAGGTATCGGCGAGCATACTTGGTGATTTAAAGCGGTTTTTGTTTGTATTTAAATCTAATTTGTTGTTTGGATTTAAATTTTGTTAATTATTGTTTTTTATTTTTAAATTCAATTAGGGTTTTCTGTTGCTATTTATTATTAAATTTGAATTGGGTTTTTTAATTTTAGGGAATTGTCACTGTTTAAAGCTAACCCGGTAAGATACTTTTCAAATTGACAAATTGTGACTTTGGCACGTAAATTGGGTAAGAAATTAATTAATAAGGTGACGATTGTATCATATTGTTGAATCAAAGTAAGAAATTAATTAGTAAGGTCATGATGGAAGGTGCCTGTCTTCCAAACCTTTATTTGGAGGGTATGCGTTTGAACCCTGTAAATTGTAAGCTCCTTCCAACAAAGTGTGGGGTGCTCCCGACTGTATGTGCATAAATATTTAGAGTGAACTACAACAGCATGTACCTCTCATTGGATTAAATCATATAATCTCAATTTATTATTGGTAGTGATTATTATAGATATAAGTTGAAATTAACTTGAATATATGCTACTGTATTTGAATTCCATGTTTTCCTTTTAATCCTTACAAAGAAAATATATCGAGCACATCCACTACAAGAATTAACTTGGCCCTTTTTCTTGCTTGGTCAGGTTTATGTTGTATTTTTCAACTTTATGTGACGGATGTCAATCAATGGGAAAAAGCTACTGCGTGCTGCTTAAATGCTCTTCAAAACTAATCGTCACTGCGAGTGTTGAAAATAGATTTGAATTCACTCATATTTTGTATCATGTACTTTTAAAAATGCAGCGGGATTGGACATGACTAAAACTAAACGGCTGGATAGTCTTTTAAAAAATTTAATAATTAAATTTTTTTTTATCCAATAAAGTGTGATAATTAATTAAAAAACATTAAAATGTAGTTTAAACCTTTTATTTTAAGTAATATAACATGTCTTAATAAATTTTTAAAAGTTAAAGGATAGAAAAAATTAAGATTGACTTAAAATAGTTTCACATAGGGTTAGGCAAAAATGTCTAATTGAATCAAGTCGAACTGAATTGTTCGGTTTAGTTTGGATTAATTCTAAAGATAAATTCAATTTTATTCGGTTCTAATGCAATCGATTTGGTTTGAATTCAACTTTTAATTAAATTTAAACAGAAATCGATTATAAAATTTTATTTGAACACTAATTTTTTTAAAAATTATATTCATTTACGTCAATAACATAAAAATAAGAGAAATTATTATAAATTTTAAAAAATTTTTTTTTTCTAATTATTATATAGTTAAAAAACTCATATGAAAATATACAAAAAAAATTTTTTTGAAAACTGAAGCTCGGTATTGAAGTGCAAGTAATGAACCGAACTTAAAACCAAACCAATCCAAACTAAACAGTTCAATTTAGCTCAGTTTGATTTTATATTTCATATATTCTTTATTAGGTTCCATTTTTATAAAAATCGAATCAAACTCAATTTTACCACCCCTAGCTCCACATCTCAGAGGGAGGATACCAAGAAGTAAAACCGATTTTACTTTGGAGTGCTTTGTATATTTAGGATCTAAGTACTGTGTGTTTTTCATCTAACTTTTTCAAACTGAAACGTTTCTTTCTTAGTTATTAAATGTTTCTTATAATGTAAGCGTGCACTTGTTTTTAATGTTTTGTCTTGCCTTTCTTTTTCTCCCTTCTTTTCGCAGCAAGTTTTGTTTATTAGATGAAATCGATGTGTTTATTTCAGGGTTAGTGTAGATATATTAGCTTCTTTCCGTTGCCTGATAGAAACTTGAACTACAATGATCTTTTGATCACCACAAGATTTACATTACATTAAACCATGATAGCATCTAGAATTGTTATGTGGTGAACTTCATGTATTGGGATCTCGGAAATACTGATCCGAATTTGGTTCTGGTAACAACAGCCATTTGAAAAGACGCATATCTCCAAATTAAGAATTCTTTCCAAGGACCGATTCATCAGACAATCCAAAGGATGACGATGTTGACCTTACTCTAGAGACAGCAAAGTTCTCTTTCAGGCGCATTCATTCAATTTCACTAAATTTGACAAGTCTCTCTTCATCTTCTACTTCCTGTCTTTCTCTGTCATTCGTCTTTTTCATTGTCAGCACTGTGAGTATTGCTTTTCTCTATTTGTCCTTTTCTTTTTCTTTCATTTTTCTGTAAATAATGTAGGTCTTTTTTATTTGTTTTAAATGTATACTCAACGTGGGTTTACTGTGATAGTTTTAATCCTCTTCTTTTTTTGGGTCGGTGTAGTTTTGTTTCAAAACTCACTTTTTGTTTTTAGCCTTTTATTATTATACGCAAGTTATTATTATCATTTATATTTTTTTATGATTTATTTTTATTTCTATTGAAGAAAGAAAACTAATAATTGATGATTGTATGAAAGTAGTAAAAAAGTATAAATTTTTATTTTTCTTATTTTTTTGAAACTGAATAATGTTAGTAGTTTATTATTTTTTATTCAAAATAGAAATAAAACTAAAATAATAATAAGAAGAAAAATAAAAAAAAAGAATTAGTTTTTTTTCACTATCTTCATACAACAACAATTATTACTTTTCATTATTTAATAGAAAAGAAAAATAAATAAGAAATAATAACAACAATATCAAAAATAAAAAAATCCATGAATTCTAAAAGTGGAGTAGGTTGAGAGTTTTAAAAATAAAAAAAAAATAATTAGGTAAAACAATGATAGAGTTAAGGTTTCAATAATTCGTGTTAATGAGGTTATTTTAATTATTTAACGTTTTTCTACTGGTCAACCCACAGTTAATTGGATTAAATATTTTAACCAAGCTATATTTAACGTTTTTCTAGTAGTTAACACACAGTTAAGTGGATTGAAATACTTTAACACAGAGATCTTTGTGAATTTTTATAAGTTTTCTCATTACTTGTAATTTTCACAAATCTTAGCAAAGGCATATAAAAATACCACTTTTCTCTTTTGGTTACAGGATGTGCTAAATTTTTTGTACAATATTATTTCTTAAAATAAAGTACTACGTAATTAAATTATTTTTTGATTAGTTGGTGATGGTGATGGTAAATCCATATCCTTTTGGCATGATAAATGGTTGGATTCTCCTATTTCGAATACACTAGGTGTAGGCAATGTTGGGGAAAATCTAACTTCTACTATCTCCTGTGTTATTCGTCATTCGACGTGGGCTCTCCCCTCCTGTTTTCAAAATCACTTTCCTGAAGTATTTGCTGCCATTCAGTTAATCGCTCTGCCTCCAACAGAGACTCCATATAAGCCTATTTGGGAAAGTTCGTCTTTCGGCAAACTGACCTTTTCTGAAAGCTTTGAATTTGTTCAGTGCAAAAGGAATTATATTTGTTGAGCTAGCCACCAAAACTTTTTTTTCTTTTTTGGGGCTTAATTTATCATCGACTAACTACGGATGAGATTTTTTCAAAGCTTAGCGGTCTCCCTTTCACCTGTTTTCTTGCTTTGTTGTGAAGGGGCTGACTCGGCTCACTGCAAATTTGCAAGATATGTTTGGCTTTAAGGGTTCTCTATTTTTCAGTTTTTCAATACATGCTAGGTTCACTTTCTGCGCTTTGGACCTTTCTAATCTCAAAGCATATGTCATCTCGGCTTTTCCATGTTTGGATTTGGAAAGCTTGTAATAATGCCATCTTTGCTTTCACTTGCTCATTGAATCAGGTTATTTCAGATTATCGTACTTAAGTTTGCTTGCTCAGCTCTCACAACCGTGAGCTTGTTCTATTCATCGACCTCTTGGTATTCCTACCAGTTATTGTATGGCTCCTAAGGTGACTCCGGTTGTTCGGCATCCTCCTCTTTAGGACGGATTTAAGGCTAATCCTGACGGCATGCATGTCTAAAGGTAATCTTGGCATCTCTGCTTCTGTAGGAGTTTTTCAGATTCTTTAAATAATTTCTATGATGATTTTGTGATGCCATTGAGTTTTCGTATCCATTTTTTTGGCGGAGCTGCATGTAATTCTTCAAGCTATTATTTATGGTTACGAACAAAACTTGCTTTCTCTTTGGCTTGAAAGTGATTCACTTTTTGTCCTTTCCTACATTCAGAGTTCTGCGTTTACTCCTCCATGGAAACTCCTCTTGTTGTGGTTTCAGTGTCGTGTCTTCATTTTTCGTATGCTTTTCGGGAAGGGAATAAAATTGTTGATAAATTGAAAAACTTGGATGTTGATATCTGACTTGGTGGTCTGAACCTCCTAACCAGATTGCTAGTCCTCTTCTGTTGGCTTTTCCTTCTTATCAATTTCATTAGCCCGAGTATTTGTTAGTTGTTCATGCTATAAATATTAAGAGAATACCATGACCAGGCGTGTTCTTAATATTTTTATAAAAATATCATAAATATTGAATGATAATTAATATGAACGAAAGATTGTGACTTCTTGACAAAAATTTGTAAAAAAGGATGACTATCAAGGGGTTTTTGGCTTAAGCAAGCAACCATAGTAGTTTTAGTTGGAAGTAACAATCTTGATATTAGGATAAGGAATCTTAAAACAAGAAGGATCCTCTTTTAATCTCAATAGATAAACTTATAAATAGGGAGAAATGATACTAGAAAATGAGATCTCTTGCAATCCTTAAGCTCTCTGTTTTTAGAATTTTTTTTCAAACTCTTTAATTTTACTAAATAATTTTGTAGTTTTTTTAGGATAACTCTACTAATTTGAGCATCGAAGGGTTATCACTACTTAGCGTTGACGACCACCGACCATTTGACCATTTGTTTATCTGAATTACCACCTTTAACAAATACATGTAATATATATATATATATATATATATATCTATGGAACCTTCACAAAAACCTTAATAACTTACAACCGCTTTCTTTCTAGCTCAACTTAAGTTAGTATAGTTAGCAATTGTCTTCAAGAATCAAATTATTCATCAGATGTGGGATTGGTGAATTAAATTGAAGCATAGTAAAAGTTTTGATTGAAAAAGGAATGGAGTGCGATAGTTTTAATAGCTAAATTAATATCAGGCTAAAAAAAAATAAATGAAATGCAAAGAAAAAATTAAGGAAATTGAAGTAATTAACAAAATTTAAATTATAGTTTTACTGTACATAATTCTTTCCAAATTTCCACACATAAAGACGAAAAACTTAAATTCTAAATATTCATCGCAATTCACAAATGCTAATCCATATCACACAATTCACACGAATTCATAATAATCAACAGCTACCAACGAAAATAAATAAATAAATGAAAACCTAACAATGATAATCTATAATCATCATCACCCAACACAACTCAAAAATACTAAGACAAATGTAAATTACTGTTTCTAAGAATGTAAACCCTCCAATCAAGCAAAGAGACCAGTGATAATCCATAAAAATAAAACAGAAAAATATAAATAAAAAACCAGAAATAAGCAAAAAGAAAAGAAAAGTATTTTCAAAAAGGATCAATTGACTTTGAACTTCAAATCAGCAAGTCAAAGGCAGCTTACCTGGAGTCGACAACGTGACAATGGAGTTGACGATCTGATCCGATTTGTGAATATATGAAAAAGTAAATGATTTTAACGTAAAAGTGAATAATCTTAATGTAAAAAATAAAAAACGTAAATAATTTTAATGTAAGCTAACACTTGCATCTTCAATATCCTAATAATTAACATTTGTTATATAGTTTAATACGTTTAAACATTATACGATTTATTAGGGACTAATTGTAATAAATAAAATAATAATATCAATGTTTTAATAAAAGTAAATATATAGACTATATTGTATTTTTTTTTTTTTTGCAAAAATGACATTGTTTTGGTAATAAAATTAACTACTAATTTTTTGTGGTTGATATTTGATTATGGTTAAAAATAATACACTTTTTGGCTACAGAATTGTATTTAACTGTAAGTAATCTTTTATTTGTGGCCGAATAAAAATGAGCGGTAAAATGGAATTTTTGTTGTAGTGGGAGAAGGAATCGCCTTGACTAGGAAGATTAAGAAGATGATTTTGCCCACGGAAGTACGGTAATATTAAGAGGGGACCAATGCTTGCAGGGAATTTCATTAACCTTAAAGCTAATAATCGTTGTTTTAATGATAATAAATATTGATATTTTTTATTAACTAATTTCTTCTTGTAACATTTGTTGTGATGTTTTTATTATGAAGAATTAGAATATTAGTTGATCATTAAAATGATATTAAAAAAATAAGTATTTATGAAGAATAAAAATGGAAGTCCCAATAGCAAATTGAAGAGAAGATTTGAAGAGCTGAAGACAAATGTTAGGTGATTTTTTATTTGTAATATACCTTTGAAATTAAATATTAATTTTCACTTAAAAACTTAAATTTATTTTTTATTAAAACAAATATTTTTAAAGTTTTTCAAAAAAAATTCATAGGATTATATGGTTATGATATATATTTTGATATGAAAAATAATAAGTTTTCTATGGGTAAATTTGTAAATTTTTTAAAAAATAAAAACTAAACCAAAGCTCAAATTTTAGAAAACTGAAAAAGGGACCAAAATGCAAATTTTATCTCAAATTCATTTTTTTAAATTCATATAAAATTACATTTTTGCCTTTTTAATGTACAATGGTATCAACATAGTCAATCGGGGTATATTGGTTATTACATCTCCATTTATTATTTACAGAAAATTAGATCATTGTGTAACAAAAAATAAAGAGTATTTGTGTTGTTCCAGTGGTTAAAGCTAGTCAAACCATAATGGGGTGGAAAAAACTAACGAAAGGGTCTCACTAACAAATATTTTTTAATTTGAATGAGTACTTGATATTTAATTTCAAAAAATAGGAGTTATCAATAACCCTTCTTTTATTTATATAAAATTAGTGAATTATATCTTTTTGAACTAACATCTCATGCTAAATATATAAAAGATATCCTTTATAAATATGGGCTATAATATATGATCAAACTAAGTATATAAATAAAAAAAATCTAGTAAATTAGAAACAACATTGTTACATCAAATGTTTTAAGGACACATATAATAACTTAACTTTAACACGAATTAGTTTGTTTTACTAAGCGCCCCATTTTCTTTAATATTATTTCAATTTTATTTTATTCAGAGTAGATCCATAGCCTCAAATCCATGAAGAATTTTGTCATTCTTAATTTTAATATCATTATATTGACAAACTGAAATATTAATATTAAAAAATATTTTAATTAATTATATCTTTACAAAAATTTAAATATAAAAAAATTATTATTGAATAAAAATCACACAAATTGTTTTCTTCTTTTATATAAAAACATACGTTTGAAGGCACTATTAGGATGTAAAACCCATCGTCCTCACAAATGAAAATTCTACTAGACAGACAAAAACAAGACTGCATACTCCTTATTAGGCAAGAGTATCAATAAAAAGATACAATTGCTTGCAGACAAATTAAACGATACCAACTTAATGAAAGGGCATTCTTTTATTATTCTGTCTGATAATACCAAAATTAAGATAGTAGTCTTTATTGTTGACGTTGTTGCTTGCGTTGATCTTCTCACTTAACAGGGCTTAGTGCAGAAGCAGCGGTGCCGGGCTCCTCGGCATGTGCCCCCAGCGAAGCCTTCGTTTCTACAGACGAGGCCGCAGTTGTTGTCACTCAAGCATGCACCGTGGAACTTGTGGCTCTTCGATTCGCAAAGCCTAGCCTCAGTTGGCATCATCATCTCTTCTGCAGTTTCACAAGACAACCCAATGGTTATTTGATCCTAAGCTTCCAACAAGAGAAAAACAATATAATACACTATTCATCATCTTCCCATATCTTAAAATAAAAGGCCCTTATATCCATGTTTTCTATGATTCGTCTAAGAAATACGAAAACATACTTTTCTTAGAAAAAAAAAAAAGATGGGAAATATTTTCAAGAAAAATATGTTGAATCTGGTTCGCTTGTTAAAGAAATCCCTTTATACTTGAAGCAAAGACATTGGTATAAGAGGTTTGACGTTTTCATTACAAATCATAGTCGTACAAATAATAATGATACTTGATATTCTAACAGCATAAAAGTAGTTATATATATATAGAGAGAGAGAGATTTCTTTATTTTATTATTTGTCAAAAAACAAAAAATAATAGTGAAAGGGAGGAGGGAGCCTTACGAGAACCCAACACAATGAGCAGCAAGAAGAAAATCCCAAAGAATCTCCTCTCCATTTCTTCCCTTCTTTTCACAGCAATAAGGATAGTATTGTACAACCAGAAAATTGAGTAACATCTGCTTCTTACTCTCGGTATATATAGGCGCAACTAATTATTGAAGGGAAAATTTCAGTTTGATCCTCATCTTTCTGGGAAATGTCAACCACTTCACTCTCTTTTATTGAGAAGGGTAATATAACATTCATTCCCCAATTTTTTTTTCCCTTATTTTAGGAGGGAGAACATAAACCGTCCTAAAATTTAATAAAATACACTATTTAATTTCACTACTTTTAAAAATATTCCCTTAAATTTTTGTTTGTTAACAAATTTTAGTTATTTAAGTACGCATAAACATTTGGCAATAAGTATGATTAAAATTTAAATTTGGTCAGGTTTGAAAAATATATACGTTTGTTTTTCTTGCTCATCTTCTCATTATAAATATTTGTGTTCATGTTATACTAGTATTTGAAAAGAGAAAAATTGACAGATACTTCTCTGGAGTTTAAAGTAAAGACAAATACTTTTAGAGTTTGAGCATAAACAAATATCTCTAAATTTTAGGCAAATAGACATATACTCCTCATGAAGTTAACTTTTCATTAGTCAAATTTGTCAATTTTAAGTAAATGACTATTTTGCCCCTTATAATTTGAAAGTTTTCTAATAACACCAAAAAAAAAATCAATTTTATTGATTAATTTAACCAATAAAAAATTTTTCTTATTAAAATTTAGAGATTTAATTTTTTTTATCATATTAAATGAATAGATAATTTAAAGGATTATAAACAAAATTTAGTTTAAATGAATCCTTAAAAGCTTTTCAAAAGTTTTTAAAAGCTTTTGAAAATTTTTAAAAGAGGTATTAGAGATGAATTTAAAAATTTATACAAATTTACCTATTTTTACATTAAAAGATATTGAATTTTTATTTAAATTATCTTAAATAATCAATTCTGGAATACAAGACAAAAAAAAATCAACCTAAAATTTAAATGAGCTTTATTATTGTAAAATTTTGTATCGAAGATTTGAAGATAAAAAAGACGCAAAAAATTCTCTGTATAAATATTATAAAATGGGTATTTTTATTTCAAGATATTTTTAAATAGTTTAGGTTATTGATTTTTAAATTTATAAAGAGTATTAGTATTATTACATTGTTTATATGCAAATGTCATTATGCATTATTAATAAAATGAATTTGGTTATTTTAGAAATCTTGTAAATTATAAAGGGCTAGAATAATCATTTTATTTGAAATTAACATATTTAAACAACAGAAAATTAACTCAAAGAGTATGTGTTTATTTGTCCAAACTCTAAAGATATCTATTAATTCCAAACTCTAGGAATATTTGTCTTCATCTAAAATTTTAAGGGGGTTGTTGTCAATTTCAGTTGAAAAAATATGCAACCCTACGTCTTGAATGTAATTATCCCTTAATTAAAAAGGAAAACAAAATGTGTACAGCTGTTTCGGTGAAAATCAAAAGAGCTTAATTTAATCACGTACAGCACAACCACCTAATGCTTGTACAAGCACAAGCATAGGAGGCCTGAACCGTTCATGAAAACTGTGCAATCTTTGTCGTATGTCTGTATCTGCATCTGCGTCTCCATCCGATGAAGTTCGTAAAGATTAATGTATAGGAAATGAACATCATCGTACATCTTTGTCGGCAGTGAGAATCTCTTCACATGTAGTTGCATCAAAGCACGTACGCTCCGTCGGATGTCATTTGTCTTATTCGCACGAGACAAAATGCTTAACCGACATGCTGATATTAGGCGAGATTGATTATCACATAAATAATTAACAGTAAAATTATCATATATCTGTGGCCTGAGAGACTTACGTATAAATAATAAGCTTGAAAAAACTCACGAATATCTCTTTTAAATTGATAGTTGATCGTTGGAAGATTATTAGGATTAAGGTCAATTTTGGACATTTTACTGGCTTAACCATTTTTTAATTATTACATAATTAATGTCCATGAAAAATTGTATTATGTTCATTGATTATTCAAGTTTTCAAATTATGAGAGTGAGATTAGGAAATAAATTTTATTAGACGTAAAAAAATCATATAAGATATACATCAACTATATAAGTTTTTTTTTAGTATTATTATTTTAAATAATTAAACTAAAAAGATATATGTTTTGTGTTATTATTTATCATAATTATAATATTTTATATTAATAAAAAATTTAAAATCCTACTTGTTCCATGTATATATGCACTCAATTAATAAAAATAATAAAAAATATAATTTCATTAAATAAAAAATATTTAAGAATGCTTTATAAATAATATCTAAATGTAAAATAATTTAGACATTTTGTCTTTTCACAAAAATTAGATGGTCAACTATCTGGACATTTTAGTTCAAGGAAGGTTCATGTAAATTTTTTTTATATTTGCTATTTAAGTGTGAATTTTTTAAATTTTAGGACAAATATGTGTCTATTTTTCAATAATTAGATTGTAATGCAAACTTATTTTACGAGGTTAATTTCACGTACCATCTCTCAAATTTGTAGAAACTAAGGTATAATTTATAATAGTTTTTTTTTTAAAAAACTTGGGTGATTTGTTGCAAATCGAACACTATAAAATACTTAAAATAATCTCATTTTCACTACCAATGCAACTACATCGTTACTACTAACATGAAACAATTTTCTTTTTACAATTTTATAATAGTTCAAGTAAAAAATATGTTTATTATTGTTTTATTTTTTAAACAACTTTCTTAACAAGGACAAGTTCTTTTTGTTTTTAAGTGAGAAGAAGCCATAAATTGGATCTTTAACTATTAAAAGGAGATAAAGCTACAATTTTTTTAAAATATTTTTTTATATTGTTTATAATTGGGTAAAAACTTTTTTACCCTCAAAATTTTGGTATAATACCTTTATTAGTTCTAATAGTTTCAAAAATATTTTTAAAAGTTTTAATTTATTAAAAATTGACAATTATACTTTATATAACAATAATATTTAAAAAATAACAAATAAATCTTAAAATTTGAGAAAATATAATATACTTATGTAAAATACATTAATTAAATAAATAAAAATATTGTTTTAATAATATATTAACAAGATAGTTGTATTACAATTATTTGACAGAAATTAAATAAAAATAATTTTTTGAGTTTTAACCAAAAAATATTAGAAATAAAATCATATTGTTTCTAATTGTTTAGTGAAATTCAAAACCAACGTGTATTATATTTGAAAATAAAATTATATTATTTTTAAATGTTTAGTGAAATTCAAACCTTACCTGTGTTATATTTGAATTTAAAAGTCATAAAATATATTATCATCTACTACAATGTCCATTCATTAACGTTCAACAAACAATCTAATTAGATCGTTTTGTTGTGCAAGGAAAGTTTTTGTTAGTTCTTACAAATTTTTGTCTCTGCGTGATTTCTATAAATTTAAAGGATATATGTGAAAATACACATATTTAATGTGTATTATTTTAAAAATTTGAACATTTATCTTCAATTCCAAATATTATTTAAGTAATATATTCAAGGTTGACTAAAAAAAATTTATGGGACAATATATAAATAAATAATAATAATATAATTCATAAAATATACTTTATTATTTATTAGTATTATATTATAGGTTAAAATACTTTTTTAGTATAACATTAAGTAATTTAAATTATTATATAATAACTTTATAATTTATAAAAATAAAAATACTAACCCCAAAATTTTCATGGAATAAAAACCCCTACACATTATAATACTGCATATATTTATCTGATAAATAGTGAATTGTATACATATAAATTAAAACAAATCTTTCCCATTTTTAGCTAACGTAAATTTATTTAATAAAATTTTAATTATATACAAATAAATCTTGTGACTCATATCTTCAATTTTATTTGAAAAATTAAAAATAATTAAGTTAGCATACTATTATTATATTTTTTTACATTAAAATAAAAAATATTATTATTTGTATTGAAGAATAAGGGAATAAGTAAACACATGGAGCGTGATTATATTAAAATTTATTATAATTAATCAAAATAAAATATATATAACCTACTAAATGTTAAAGTTGTAAAATACTTTTGTCGACATTAAGTATTCTTATAAGTTTGATTAGTATAACAATACAAATTTTTTTGTGCAAACTACTAAATCCTTTATATTCTATTGGTATAACAATACAAATTTTCTGTACAAACTACTTAATATAAACTAATTTATAATTGGTGTAACGTAGCATTTTTTATCCATAAGGCTTGTAAGCTATTATTTTGATGATAACAAATATTGATATTTTTTACTAACTAAATTCTTCGTATAGCATTTGTTATGATAATTTTAGCATGGAGAATTGGAATGCAATTGTCAAGATTCAAAGAATATTCAAAATCAAAAAATTCAAGAAAAGTATAATGGAACCTCTTGAACAAATGGAAGAGAAATTAATTAGAGTCACTACTAGACTATCATGCATTTAAAATTGTTATAAAGTGTTTTAAAAACTTTTTTAGAATGTATTACAAACCGTTTTCTTTTGATATGTCTTAAAATATAAAAAATCGTTCTCTTTTATTATAATAAGAAGACTGTTTTTATTAATTTTTAAATTTATAAGAAAACAATTTTAAATAGTACTCAAATTTATAAAAGAACACTTTATAACAGTACTTAAATTTATAAGAGGACGATATTTAATAGTTATTAAAATTTTATAAGAAATTTACTTTTAATAATATTTAGATATATAAAAAGACAGTTTTTAATAGTTATTAAAATTTTTAAAATTATAATTTTTAAAATAACAATAAAAATGGTTATTATAACAACATTCAATTAAATAAAACTTAATTTATCAAAAAATATACATATACATATATGTATATGTGTATATATATATATATAATATGTACAGGACAATAATATCACTTAATAGTTTATCTTATTAATTATTTAAAAATATATTAAACATTGATTGAAAAAAAAAATCTAAATTAAAATACTTCGTATCATTACAAATTGCAAATATAAACCGTAACACAACAGCAGCGGATCATGAACCAGAAACAGCAACAAGCTAATATTAGATATCACATACATAGCTATTTTATCCACTAATTATTATAAAACTAAAAATAGCAGCTGTAAAAGAAACAAATATCTCCCAATAGCAGTATTTACAGCAGTATATGTTTACAACTTTATCCATAGTTAGCTGAAACAATAATAAACTATAGCAGAAACGGCTACAACAAAGTAATATTAGGAGAAGAAGATAGCAGAAAAATAAAAAACACAGCTAATAACAGGAAGCAGAACCGACAACAAGCAGTCAAGCAATAGGGAGCTTAGTAATTAACAAGTAGCAACCTTATTTTTCGTAGTCTTTGCCATAGTTTTAAGTTAATGCACTTATCAATTAATTTATGACTTAATAAATTGAATAAAAAGTAGATCAATAGACCTATAACCAAATATATCCATCAAAATTCGTTGGGTAAAACTAAAAAATATAATTAAAACAGAAGAATAAAAAAATACAATTATTTCAATTACAAAATTGACATAACATATTCAGTCTAATCTTTTCTCATCTCATATATCTCTTCTTGTTTTTATGAACATTATTTTTTTTAACTGCATAAGATATTACACAAAATGAAATTAAAATAAAATAACATTAGAAGTCATGCATGTTATAAAAAATTAATAAAATAAGTGAAATAATTACAAAGTTATAATTTTAACCTTTTGTTGGATGGAAATATTTGGATCTTCGATAATATTTTTCATATACTTCATTACATAATACCCATACTCTGAATTTGTGGGTTGTTTAGGACACTACCAAAAATTTAAAAAAAATTAATAAAATTGAATATATTTTAATTAACATAAAACAACGAAAAAAATTGTTCAAATAATAAAAATCTAAATTATTTTCCTTCGGAAAGTCATATGAAGAGGGTGTGTATATATAGAGCATATTAGCATATTAGTTAGTAAAAGTTGTACCAGCAGATCAATAACCAAATATATATATATATAATATGACAATATATATGTACCGCGTATTAATTTTTTCTTTTTAATATGTAAGTACTAATTTGACTGATATATGAAACGAAAAGATTCAAAGTATGTACTAATTATAATTATATCATTCATCGGATTATTCTTAAAAATAATTTGAATTCTTGATGAGTTACTTCAATTTTGAACCTAACTCTAGTTTTAAAGAATTCCTATTTTTCAATTCCATTCATTTAATATTTCATGCTAATTTAAATTGATCAATAGTCAATAATATTTTTCTTTTGAGACATTTGCAATAACCAATAATAGAGCATTGTTTACAACTGATATTTATGTTATTAATGTATATTTCCAATGTTGTCAAACATGTATGCCCTAAAAAAGTAAATAAAATATTAAAGAAAATCAAAGGAATAATGGTATCTATGTAAATAAAGAAAAAGGATTGAAAATAGTTAATGGTTAATTTTTTATATCTCACTTTACTCATACAGACATTAGAAAATGTCGGTATGTATAGTAGCAGGTTGTTGGCCGATAAAAAATATCCCACCCCAACCCCTGCCCCTCTCCTAGAAATAAAAAAAAAAAGAAGTTAAATCACTATTAAGCTTTTTTTAAAAATATTTATTAGGTTAAATTTTGATGCATTAACAAATTATTTATTTTCGTATTAGAATTGGCTACCATAATTTAAAAATTGGTTATCTCTGTTACTTATGAATCAAAGAAAAGAATTTCATAAAAATAGTCAATAATATAATTTTTATGTACTTACATTAATTTTCTTTCAAATCGGTGTCTTTTTTCCAATTTTTTGTGATCGAACATTAACATCTTCATGGCTTTTTTTTTCAAAAAGAAAAAATAAAGAAATGATAGGAAAAGGAAAACTAATATCATAAATTATGTCAAATGAACAGAAAAATTATATCTTAATGCAAATAAATGTATTATAAATTATACTTATTTATTAACAACTTACTTGATGTCAGAGACAATTTTATTTTGAAGTGAGTCCAAAAAATATGTGATGTCATTATATGGATCAATAATGACCAACATCTAGTGAAATATATATTGATAGTAAAATATATATATATAATAAATGCATTAGTTGAAATAAATTATACTCAACAATTAATAATTAAATATATAATCATATAACATAATAAAAATACATACTCATGATAATATGGAGCAAAAAATATATGATTCATCTTTGCATGTCTTATCCTTTCTGCGATTGAATGTACTCTATCAGCTTCTATTTTCCTACCGATTGAAGCAATATCATGTGGATTCATAAATCCAATCATGGCAACCAAATTTCTCTCTTTGATGTAATTGTATAAGTGCCTAACAATAAAGTAAAAGTTTTGTTATTATAATAATAAATGTATACCTTTAATCCTCAATAAATAAGTTAAAATGATACATATTCATCAGAAAAATATTAAATTACCTTATATACACTACTATACAAGTGATTGATATAAGGTCCATGCTTAAAAACTCTTGGATTATACCTTGAGTAACATTCTCAACAAATTCTTACCCAAAAATTTTTTTTTCTATACTTCAATTGTGTCACCTGAAAGCATAGCTTTATTGGCATATATACCAATAGATTTCATAGAACAATATAACTAAGTTGAACATTGAACTTTGGGATTTATAATTGGCTCCATTGATTTTGAACTTAAATTGTTGAGTTGTTTGCTTGGTTCCTCAGTTGATGAAACAAAATATTAAGAAAAAAAACTACTATAAATAACTAATTGAGAGAACATTACAAATTAAAAAGTAAATTACCTTATTAGTAAATGGTATAATAAGATCTCTAGGCCATGTAACAAATGATCCAATAACATCTTATACAGTTTCAAATTCACCAAGAACAAGAACTGGTAAAGAGGCCAATGGAATTATTGCCATATGAATAGATACAAGTATATTTTCATTTAATGGAATTCCGTGTATAGCTTTTGGATCATTTGTTGGCCTAATTGCACCATAAGCTACTATATTCTCTCTGTTGCGAATAACAAGCTTGCATAATTTTCCCTTTCAAATGTCATATTTATTTCATTAAAAAGATGTTCTATAATAAGATACAAATATTTTATATATATATATATATAGTGAATAAGTAAAAATTTATTACCTTTATAGTTATATCACCATTAGCTTGATATTGTACTTCCATGTTTGTCTCATAACTAGTCACCTTGACGGTTGTATCACAATTGGCTTGATTCGAACTCATGGCTTTTGGGTTACTTGTTTTTAATGCCTCTAATTCACTTTGTAATGACTTCAACTTTTCTTGCATGTATTGATTTTCCTCCGAAATCCTCTTATTTTGTTCAATCAACAAATGTTGTTATTCTTGCATCATTTTTTGTTGCTCCTCAAAATAATGATTACATTTAGGCATCTGAAAATAACTAGATGGAGTGATGGAATGACGAACTCCTCTAATACTTCCTGAATGCTCAGGAGTTTGTAATGCCATTATAAGAATGTCATTGTTGTTATCAATGCAAACATTCCTCAATTTAACTTGTTTCGTAATTTTTTCCGTTTCGTAATTTTTTCCTATCAAAAGTATAAACAAATATTTTTTTTTTAAAAAAAAGAATTAAGATGGAAGCCAATATAAATAAAAACTTTTAATGAAAATTAAATACTTTTTATTTAATTATTAATATAAATTATATATAAATAAGTGCAACATTAATAACAAACTTATAATTCTTTCTGCACATAATTTGACATTCTCGTTATCATATTCTCCTTTCTTATTTTGATGAGCAAGTATCTAAGTAATGGAACAGTCAATTTGTTCATCTGTTCCAAGTTCACGTATCTGTAGACATTCAAATCCAAATTTGTAAAATACTTTACATTAAATAAATTGATCAATAATTTAAACACTAACCAATTCATCTTCTTTATTTGATAAATAACTTACACAGAAGACCAAGTTGATCAATAACTTACATAGAGGACCAAGTTGCTGCCGTAGTTCTAGAGACTAGTGATGAGAAGCTTATGTGCTCTTTTCCTCCTTCTACATAATTCTTGGCGAAATCTCAATTTTCTCAATATTCTGGATTATGAGTTTTCTAAGAATTCAAATCCTCCAATCAGTGAAGCTGAAGGCAAAAAAAAAAAAATTAAAACAAGAGAAGGATTGAGTACCAAGCAATAAGTTGTATAGTAGTACTTTTTGCTCGTGAGCACAATTGTAAGCATCAAAGAGAGCAGTAAAAGCATAGAATCAAGGTAACAACATAGAAAGAAGCTGAAAAATCTGCAGAAATATACATTTTTTTAAAAAAATTAAAATAATATATTATTAAATAATGAGGAAGCCTAGGAAAGACACAAAGAAGGCTAAAAGAAGTTATAAAACAATTACAGGAGCAGCATTGAAAGAAAAAAATGCGAAAACCACTAGCAATAGCATCAGTATCAGCAACCACAGGAGAATGGAAGAATAAAATGCCAGTACTAGCAACGGGAACGGCACTTGAGATTGAATTCATCAGCAGGAAACCAAAAACAGAAAGCAAACTCCAAAAAAAAAACAACCCAAGCAATGGAGCAGTAGATCAATAACAGGGCAAAAACAATAAGCAGTAAAGGAGAAAGATTGATTCTAGCAACAGTAAATAACTTTATTTATATTAATCTTATAATAATTTTATTTATATTAACTACCTTTAATAATTTTGTTTCTAACTTTTTATTATCTTTCAATAATTTTTAATAATTATGTTTCTAATTTTTTTATTTAATTATTATTTATATTCAAATCTAGATCTCGGCTTTCAATGTGTAATTTAGATTTTTTTTTATTTTCATGATCAATTTAATTGTTGTGATTATCTTTTCAATTTTTTTTTATTTCGGTGTTTCTACCTTATGAGCTTGTATTTAAGATCAAGGCCTTTTAAGCTTCTTATTCATTTTTTTATTTCATCACTTTAATCTGTTATTTAGAGATTTATTTTAAAAAAAATTATTGACTAATAATTTTAGTCAAAACAAAGCAGTAGCAAAAGAACATCAAAACAGCATTAAGCTAACAAATATATACTAAACAACCGCTCCAACAAGATTCAAGCTCTATCAGAAGATCAACATATGACTATAGCACAACCCAACAACAGTGAAGTGTATCTATAATAATCTAAAACCAATTCCTCTTCTGAAGAACTTTTCTATATCATCTTGGTTGGCTCCATGGAAAAAAGCCATGATATTGCACATAAACTTTTTAAAAAAAAAGTCAGCCATGCTATTTAAAATATATAATTTATTCAACACTTCAAAGTAAAATAAAAATAAATGAATAAAATTTATGATATCTTAATAAAAAATGCTTAAAAATAAAATGAATAAAAAAAATATAAGAACATGCTTATTTGTTCATAATATTTTCAATCCAAGTACCCTCAAAATCTGCACGAGCATAGGTTACATCATTCTCACTGAATAAATCAATTAATTCTAAATTTGGTAATGAAGGAGTTAAACATTGATGCTCCATGATAGTGTCACCTAACTCATCATTGTCATAGTCATAATCCTTCTGAGGGAGTACTTGTACAATTGACCATCTCGCATCAACTAGATCTTGCATATAAAATATTTACTTTGCTTATGATGCCAAAATAAATTGGTCAGATTTATGCCCAATATTATTAAGGTCAATTAATACAAAGCCTAACTCACTTAGTTTGGTCCCATTACCACTATCTACCTAATCGCATTTAAATATTGGAATTTTAAACTTGTTATAGTTTAAATCCCAAATTTCTTGAATAACTCCATAAAAGGACATATTCAAAATAGTGGATTTTTGTCTTAGAGCTTGCAATTTGCATGGTATTCGCAATTAAGCTTACTCCACTGTTTTGATGTACACGTTGAGCATCTCTTCCTTTTACATGATAACGACATTTGTTGACATCATGACCTTAATATTTTATAACTTCAAATTGTGGTCCATGTGCTATCCATCATAAGTTCTCTGCTATATTATTATTTGAATGACTTAACTCATGAGCAATCTGCACACATATAAGCATCACATAAGTTCTCTAATGTAGATGATTTATTTCGGTACCTTAATATTAATAACACTTACTTGGTCATGCAACCAATAAATAAATGTGTGGTTGTGCTCTTCTTGTAACCAATTCTTTCTTTTAAATTTTTTTCGATGCTCTAGCCTTAATAGCTCCATGTGTTCCTTAATATATAAAATAAAAAATAATGTTTTATATAAGACTTTAGACCTAGATAATTAATTTTCATAACAAATGAATAAAATTTTACAACTTACTCAATATATAGTTGAACTTCATTTGTGTTTTCTAATACATATCGATAAGCTTGCTCCCATTGAATACGATCAATAGTCTCTACCTTACCTTTTGATAATGGCCTACCAACAGAATCACTTTCATAAGCTTGACCAGATGAGATTCCAATTGTATCTACATTAGATAAGTATTCTGTGTAAAACTCAATAGCTTCTTCTGCAATATAACATTCTGCAAGACGTCCTTCGGGACGATTACGATTTCTCACATAACCTTTCAAAACTTTCATGAACTGTTCAAATGGGTACATCCATCGTAGATAAATTGGTCCACATAGTTTAACTTCTCTAACAAGATGTACTGTTAAATGAACTATTATATCGAAAAATGATGGAGGAAAATATTTTTCAAGTATACATAAGGTCAACACAATACTAGTTTGCATCTCATCAACTTTTTCCACATCCACTGCTTTTTTGTATAACATATTAAAAAAGAAGCAAAATCTAGTAATTGCAAACATGATGTGCTTAGGTAACACAGAGCGGATTGCCATAGGCAATAATTGTTGCATCAATGTATAACAGTCATGAGACTCTAGACCATAGAGCTTACAATCTTTCATTGAAACAACATTTTTAAAATTTGATGACTATCCTTCTGGAACCTTTACATTAAATAACGTCTTACAAAATCTTTTTTTCTCATTTGTAGACATTGTGTAACATGCTGGAGGTAAAAGTATCCCTTTTACTGTCTTTGTAGTTGCCAACTCATTACTTAATCCAATCTCTTTAAGATCTAATTGAGATACAAGTCCATCTTTGGTTTTACCTGAAATGTTTAATAGTGTACCAACTATGTTATCACACACATTTTTCTCAATGTGCATAACATCTAAAATATGTCGAACATGAAAAGATTTCCAATATTCTAACTAAAAAAAGATTGACTTTTTCTTCCACAACTTTCAGTACTACCATTAGAACTTGTAACATGACGCTTGCATTTTCCTTGGGAAAAATATACCCCTGCAATTTTTTTTTAATATTTCTTCACCTGTTAATAGTTTTAGAGTTTTTTTCAATTCTTGTTCACCATTAAAAGCCTTCTTTTGCTTCCTATACAAATGATGTAGAGGCAAAAATCTTCTATAACCCATATAAGACATCTTTTTACCGTGTTTTAACTTGCAACGATCGGTTTCTTCACTGCACATTGGACAGGCATTATATCCTTTCGTTGTATGCCGAATAAATTGCTATAAACTAGAAAATCATTAATTGTCCATAACAATATTGCTCTTAACTTGAAATGCTCTTTATGATATGCATTATATGCCGAAATACTTCCTCCCACAGTTGTTTTAGATAATCAATCAGTGGCTGCAAATAAACATCAATGTTGTTTCCAGGTTGTTTGGGCCTAGATATCAATAAAGTTAGCATCATAAATTTTCTTTTCATACATAACCATGGTGGAAGATTATAAGTTATCATCACAATAGGCCAACAACTATACCTACTACTAAGAGAACTATGTGGGTTAATTCCATTAGCTGTAAGTGCAAGTCAAAAGTTTCTTGGATCAATAGCAAAATTTGGCCAAGAGTCATCAACTAGCCTCCATGTTGGGGAATCAGAAGGATGTTGTAGTATACCATCAATTTCCCTCACATTAGCATCCCATGTCAAATTATTTGCTGTTTCTGCACTTGAAACATTCTTCTAAATCAAGGGATCGGTGGAAAATACCATAAAACCTTGGCGGGCACACCATTCTTTGGCTCGGTTGAATTCTTATTAAACTTCCATCTTGACACTCCACATTGAGGACATATAGTTGCATCTTGAAACTGTCTTTGTATAATATACAATCATTGGGACAAGCATGTATCTTTTTATATCCTATGCCAAGTGCACTAAGTGTCTTCTTTGCTTCATACATTGATAGGGGCAACTCATTATTACTTGGTAACATGTTAGCAAATAATTCCAACAAATCAAAAAAACATTGGTCAGAAAATCCATATTTTGCTTTTAGGTTGTACAACTTTACTAAAGCACACAGTTTTGTATATTTTGTATAGCCAAAATACAATGGCTTTTCAGCATCATCTAATAATTTCTAAAAAACTTTTGGATTACTAGTACAATCATCTTGTGTAACACACATCTCTCTAGTATTATCTATCCCATCATCATTACCATAATATTCAAAACATGACTGCTCCACATTTGGTAAATTTGCCCTATAATCACATGATTCTTCACGCCAAATTCAAGTGCGATAACTTTTATCAATACCATTAAAAAATAAATGCTCTTTTATCTCCATAATAGTTGCACTTTGAAATTGCCACACTTTATGCATAGACAATGTATGGCGTTAGGATTCCTTGAATGAAGTAATGCAAATTTTAAGAAATTATCTGCGCCTTCTACAAATGCATGCGATCTCCTATCCACAGTCATCCAAGATTTATCCATTCTGAAAATATAATCACTAAAAAGTGTTAATACACATTATTTCTAATTTATGACAATATATGTTTATATTAGAGATGATATTAGAGACTTACAAAGAGGACCAAATTGTTGCTGTAGTGCTAAAGACCAGTGATCAGAAGCATAAGTGTTAGAGACCACCAGAGGAGAAAGATTAATTCCAGCAACAGTAAATAAATGCAGCACAACCAGCCAACATCAATTCCCACAACAGCAAAATCAAAAAGCAAAACACAGTAGCAGCCACAAACAGCAGAAGTAGTAACAGCCAAATACATAGCAACTACTAAAAAAAATTGTAATTCAAAGAATCAATTGCATCCTTAGAGAATTGGCTAAAGATATTCGAGAGCAGTATCTCGAGAGAGCAACCAACAAAACATTAGCAGAGGAGAAGTAGAATAGCAAACCAGTTACAATAGCAGAAAACATATCTCAACAACGAAAAAAGCTCATAACAGAACCAACAACATACAGTAGCAAGTAGCAATTAGAGCTGGCAAAACTATTGCAATTATGACATAGCAAAATCCACCAAAACACAATAATTTTAGATTTAATTTTATACTATATTATTAATATTATAATAATTTTATTTATATTAATTACCTTTAATAATTATGTTTCTAACTTTTTTTTGTTTAATTACTATTTAATATTCAACTTTGGCTACCAAATTTTAATGTTTAAGTAAAAATATTCAATCAAAAGACAGAAAGAGAGAATAGCTTATTTTTCATTGAATTCCAATATATAAACAACAAACATAGTCAAAACAAAAAAAAAATAAATAATGTCCTACTATTCATTGGCTATAATCATAAAATTACATAAGAATAAAATATTGACAATTAATATTTAATTTCTTTTATTTGATTATATTTTTTTTTGCAGATGACGAGAGAGTTAGCTATTCAAAGCGAATTTAACTCAAAAAGACTGAATTCGACTAAAAAAGGAAGACGTTTGGGAGCTAAAATGTAAGAGAAGTACGGACCAAAACGCAAGTCACTAAGGGATCTAAGTGCAAAGCTGAGTGGACCTATTTGCAGGGTTTTCTAACCTTAGAGCTCAGCTTTGTATGGCACAGTTGCACCAAGTATTAGCGCACCAACGCCATGCATGCAGCACTTGCTCTTGTTTATCATGCATTGCAGGAATGCATGGTATGGCCGCGCCATTAACAACGCAGCTGTGCCACCTCTTCAATCGTACTCACTACCCCGCACGATTTTTGGAGCCCTAGCACCCATTGCAATTAATTAAACAATAAAATTTTAATTTATTTTCATACACGTATCAAAACAAACTTATTACTTACTCTTTAATTTAATTTATTTTTTAATTCTTCATAAGTAAATTTAATGTCTTTTGATTATATTTTTGTAGATCACGAGAGAATTGACCATTCAAAGTGAATTTAAGTCAAAATGATTGAATTCGACTCAAAAAAGAAGACGTTCGAAAACCGAAATGTAAGAGAAGTACAGACCAAAATGCAAGTAACTAGGGGACCTAAATGCAAAGCTAAGTGGACCTATTTGCAAGGTTTTCAAACCACACAGATCAACTTTGCATGGCGTAGCTGCTCCAAGTATCAGCACGCCAGTGCCATGCATTCTTCCACTAGGCTGCACAAGAGCAAATGGCATGGCACAATGGCGCGACGGCGCCACGCAATCTGTTAGCGTGAGGAATACATGACGCCGCCGCGCCACCTAGTAGCGCGACCACACCATGCCACCTACTCTTATGCAACATGCATGGCAGAGGGAATGATGCGGCCGCACCACCTCTTCAGTTATACTGTCCTCACTCCCTCGTGTTGTTTTTAGCTCTCCACATTCACTACAATCAATTAAAAAAATGAAAGTTTAATTTATTTTGATAAGTGTATTAAAACAAACTTATCATTTACTTTTTAATTTGATTTGTTTATTTAATCCTCTACTAATATCAATATTTATTATTTTTTGGTTGCATTTTTTTCAGATTACAAGAGAATTAGCCATTCATAGCAAATTTGACTGAAAATAGTTGAATTTGACTAAAAAAGGAAGACGTTCAGGAACCAAAATGTTAGAGAAGTACGGGCCAAAATGTAAGTCATTAGGGGACGTAAGAGCAAAGCTAAGTGGACCTATTTACAAGGTTTTCTAACCTTGCAACTCAGCTTTTCAATGATTGTCTATTTTTTTTTTTGGTACGTGGAGAATTTTTGCAAGTTTAAAACCAAACTAAGGGAGTTAGGGAAAAGATGAAGAGAGAAAAAAATAAAAAGAGAAGAGAAAAGAAAAGAAAAATAAAAAAATTTAAAAAATGTAAAAACAAAGAAAAAAACAAAACGAGCTTGCTTGTTGCACGCCAGAATAGCAAACTAGTTATAATTGTAGGAAACGTATTTCAGCAACGAAAAAAGCTCATAACAGAACCAACAACATACAGTAGCAAGCAGCAGTTAGAGCTGGCAAAACTATCGCAATTATGACATAGTAAAATCCAACAATAAACAATAATTTTAGTTTTAATTTTATATTATATTAATTAATATTATAATAATTTTATTTATATTAATTACCTTTAATAATTTTGTTTCAACTTTTTGTTATCTTTAAATAATTATGTTTCTAACTTTTTTTTGTTTAATTACTATTTAATATTCAACTTTGGCTACCGAATTTTAATGTTTAAGTAAAAATATTCAATTAAAAGACAGAAAGAGAGAATAGCTTATTTTTCATTGAATTCCAATATATAAACAACAAACATAGTCAAAACAAAAAAGAAATAAATAATGTCCTACTACTCATTGGCTATAAGCATAAAATTACACAAGAATAAAATAGTGACAATTAATATTTAATGTCTTTTACATGGTTATATTTTTTTGCAAATGACGAGAGAATTGGTCATTCAAAGCTAATTTAACTCAAAAAGACTGAATTCGGCGCAAAAAGAAAGACATTTGAGAACCAAACGTAAGAAAAGTACGGACCAAAACACAAGTCACTAAGGGACATAAGTGTAAAGTTGAGTGCACCTATTTGCAAGCTTTTCCAACCTTACAGCTCAACTTTGCATGGCGCAGCTACACCAAGTATTGGCGCGCCAGCGCCATGCATGCTGCACCTGCTCTTGTTTAGCATGCATGCCAGGAATGCATGGTGCTGCCGCACCATTAACAAAGCAGCTGTGTCACCTCTTCAATCGTACTCACTCCCCTGCGCAGTTTTTGGAGCCCCAACATCCATTGCAATCAATTAAAAAATAAAAGTTTAATTTATTTTCATGCGCGTATCAAAACATACTTATCACTTACTTTTTAATTTGATTTATTTTTTTAATTCTCTACAAGTAAATTTAATGTCTTCTGGTTATATTTTTACAGATCACGAGAGAATTGCCCATTCAAAAGGAATTTAATTCAAAATGATTGAATTCGACTGAAAAAAGAAGACGTTCGGAAATCAAACCGTAAGAGAAATACGAAGCAAAACGCAAGTCACTAGGGGATCTAAGTGCAAAGATAAGTGAACCTATTTGCAAGGTTTTCAAACCTCGCACGTCAGTTTTGCATGGCGCGGCTGTGCTAAGTATCAACGCGCCAGCGCCATGTATTCTGCCACCAGGCTGCACAAGAGTAGGTGGCATGGCGCAGTCGTGCCAATAGTTAGCGCAACGGTGCCGCGTAATTTGCCAGCGAGCAAAATACATGGCACGACTGTGCTATGCCATTGTTCTTATGCAGCATGTATAGCAGAGAGAATGGCACGGTGACACCATTAACGGCACAGCCACGCTACCTCTTCAATTGTATTGTACTCACTCCCTTGTGTTGTTTTTGGCGCCCCAGTATTGACTGCAATCAATTAAAAAATGAAAGTTTTATTTGTTTTGATGAGCGTATCAAAACGAACTTATCATTTACTCTTTAATTTGATTTATTTGTTTAATCCTCTGCTAACGTCAATATTTATTGTTTTTTGGTTGCATTTTTTGCAAATCACGAGAGAATTAGCAATTCATAGCCAATTTGACTCAAAATAATTGAATTCGACTAAAAAAAGAAGACGTTCGGGAATCAAAACGTTAGAAGTACAGACTAAAATGCAAGTCACTAGGGGACGTAAGTGCAAAGATAAGTGGACCTATTTGCAAGATTTTCTAACCTTGCAACTCAGCTTTTCAATGATTGTCTTTTTTTTTTTATACGTGGAGAATTTTTGCAAGTTTAAATCCAAATTAAGGGAGTTAGGGATAAGGATGAAGAGAGAAAAAAGATAGAAGAAAAAAGAAAAGAAAAGGAAAAAAATGTAAAAAATGTAAAAAAAAAAAAAACGAGCTTGCTTCTTGGCTTTACTGTCGAAGCAAGAATATTTAATTAAAAGTTAGAAAGAGAGAATAGTTTATTTTTCATTGGATTTTACTATATATACAACAAACATAATCAGAAGAAAAAAGAAAAAACAATGTCTTGCTACTCATTAGCTGTAATCATTAATTTGCATAAAAATAAAATATTGACAATCTCTTTGTCTGAATCTCCTTTGTCTAAAACAAATTTTCTTAATCAGGCTATCAATCTCTTTGTCTGACAATTCTGTTTCCAAATCTTAGCCCTAAAGCCTGTTTTTATTAGTTGACTAGCTAGCAAATAATTTGCCTCTTCAAAGACAATTCCTTCAATTCCTAAATCAATCCCTGTTCGTCTATTGATTCTTCCCAACTTGTTGCAGTACACAGCTGCCTCTGATGGGCAGAAATTACACAACTGTATTAAGAATACCTATGCCATGAGAAAGAGTAGGATGGTAGCTGCAGAGTTTGAAACTGCAACTATGACAGTTAACAATAAGAATTCCTGTAGATGTGTAGAGTTGGGTGGGTTTATGCTTTGGCAGATGAATCGGTATGTTGAACTTGTAGTTGAAGGTTTGGATTTGTGCTTTGGCAAATGAATCCAAATATGTGGTATGTTGAACTTGCAGTTGAAGTGTGGATTTTTACTTTGGCAGATGAATCCAGATATGTGATATGTTGAATTTGTAGTTGGAGGTAATAAGGTGCATGCTCGCTATAATGGTAAGCTTATTTGGGGGCATACACCTTGGATTAGTGCCCACACTGTTGAAAGGCCGATGAAATCCTTGCTTCGAGCATTTCAGGTAAAGTTTTGTGTGTTAATTTTAGAGCTCAAAATTAGCTAATTAATATTTTGTGAGCTACTTGCTTACTTTCGAATGCATGTGGTTGGTTGATCTATTTTAGGGTCTTGATCCAAGAAAAATAGCTAGTATGTTTGCTTATGCAAGGTACATAAAAGGAGAAGCAGATTAATGGTGAGGATTGCTTCATCCTTAAATTTTGTGCTGATCCTTTAAAAGCTATTAATAATAATAATTTTTATTTTATGACACCTTAATAATTAAATATTTATTAACCTATTATAAATAATAAATTATAATTTATTTGTTTCACAATATATTAATAATTCCATATTAATTAGATACCATAGAATAAATAACAACTTAATATTTTTTTATCTTACAAAATAAATAAAATAAACTTCAAATAAATATATTATTATATAAATAAAAGATATTTTAATTTAGTACTATTTATAATTATTATATTTTATTTATAATATATTTATAATATTTAATTATCTTGTCACTTTCTGTTAAGCAAGAATCAGGTTTAAAAAAAATAATATATTGTTTTGGTTAAAAGAGTAGTTATGTATCTTATCTTAGTCTTATTAACTTTTTTAGTAAAAAATAAAATAAAATCTAATGATTATAGATTTTTAATTGAAATATAAATATATCTTTAACTTTTTGACTTTAATTAACTAAAATAAAATATTCCCAAAAAATTATTTTTATGCACGGGCCCCATTTTTTTTGACTTGTACTGTCCTTTATTTTTCACTTCACTCATTTCTTTTTTCGATAAATGAAAAACGACATTTTAGTCTCTGTCCCTTTCCCTTTTTCAATGCACAACAAACAATTAGATATGTATTTAATAATATATCTATTTATATTATATATTTTGAATTTTAATTGATGATAATTATATCAAAGTAAAAAGTCATAACCCTAAGCTCTCTCCTTTCTATTTTCTTTTTCTCTCATCGCCGTCGCCCTTACAGCCTCTCTCTCCCACTCCCTTCTTGTTTTTCTCTCTACACTCACTTTACTGTTACTACTTACAAGTGAAATTAATAGGTATCATATATTTAACTACATAAATTTGATATTATTTATTTAATTATGTAGTTATTTATATTATTTTTTTTTTATTTATTATTCTAGATATTATATCCATATATTTTGTTAGTGATTTTTAATAGATAGATAATAAGACATTTTGATTAGTTTAATTTTTTATATTCATATAATTCCATATAATTTGAGTTTACTAAATTTTTATTTTGAATTTTTTAGTTTCTTCTTAGGAAAGTGCATTTGATCTAGATATTATTTAAGAACAAATATGTCGCCTGAGTTTGAGTTTGTTTTGCTAATTTACTGTTTTTTGCTCTTTATATAACTGTTAATTATTGTGATCATGATACATTATTTAAGAGGTAAGATCAATTTACATATTACATATTATTTTGATTATTTTTAAATTTTTTTTATTATTATCACTAAAGTTCATTTTGTATTTCTTAACATATTTTATAGTTTGGGAAAAAAATGCCCACTTGAGAAGGAACTGATGAGGTGTTTGTATTCGACTATTTTTGGACTTCTTCAGTTTATAAGTTAGTGCAAGTATGTTCTTACTTTTATAACTTCTACCTTTTTTAAATTATGTTTTTGCAATGATTAAAATTATGTTTTTATTTATAAAAAGTAAACAAATAATTGTTATTTTAAGTTAAAGGGTAATAACTTTTAAACATTATCTTTATGTTACATATATTTTAATTATTTTGAAATGTCAATATTTTTTAGTCAATTGTAAGGAAAAAAAGAAATCAGAAAGATAAAATGAACAATAGTGTTGTCGGTACAGTTGAAAAAGTTGTAAGGATTTCAACCACTGATCATGACGCAACGGACTCCTTCTGCAACGAAGATGGAGAGTTCTCGCACCGCCAGAATCGTTGGCACCGCTTTGTGGATAAAACATACATCAAACTCACTCCCAGTAAGAATGGTAACACTACTATCCTCGCCAATAACAAGAAGAGAATCTCAACAAATGCTTCAGTTTGTCGACGACCAATTACAAAGTTTTATGGCATACGACAGCAGTCTTAGGGTAGATGGGCTGCTGAGATTAAACATAGAGGGCTATGACTATGGCTCAGAACTTATGATACAACTGAAGAAGCCGCGAGAGTTTACAACAATGTAGTTATTAAGTTTAGGGGTCCTAACACTTTAACAAACTTCTCAACACCGCCCCTTAAGCGAAAAAGAGCAAGACTAAGGAATGTAGACAAATCAATAGTATAGGGTGATGAGTCCAACAATTTTTCAACTTCAACTTCTGTTCTCAATTTTCGGACTCATTCCAGCAAAGAAACGAAAAAAGAAAAAACATTAATAAAACTTGCTGATAAACCAACAACAATAGTTCAAGAGTTTCAAGGAAAGACAACGAATTGATCATTCAATGTTTTGGAAGATTGTTTGTCTCAGGATATTTCATTTCTCGAAGAGTATTTCAACAACATTCCAACTCCAGACCTGTCATTTTTGGATGACAACATCGATTTTCTAAGATAATATTTAGTGGAATACGGATAGTTGTTAACTGATAATACTATCATAGTTATATTTGAATTAGAAATTTGGTTTATTTGTAATTAATTCTCTATGGTCATGAACTATCAGACTATGCTTTGTTGCATTTTGTACTTCTCTAGCTCTTGAACTTGGTCCAAGATAATTTTTCACAAATTCAGTTTATTATTTACATTCATGTTAATGAAATTTTATCGTAATAATGCTAGTTCACATGCTGTAATTAGTTTTATGCCAGCTCTAGATTTGTAGTTTATGTCATGAGTAAGGATCTGGACAAACCATTGCTTGATCAAAGAGAATTTCAATCATTAGAGAATTTTACAAACAAATTTTAAATTTTAAACATTAATTAAATATAAATATTAACTGAATGATTGTTTTTATTTGTAATATTTCAATATACATGTAGGAATTAGTGATTTGATATTATATTATAATTATATGAATTTTATATATAAACTAATATATATGCATTCATTATTCAAAGTCTACCATTATAGCATTGGACAAATTAGCAACAGATTAAAAATAAAAGGTCACTGTTTAAGCAAGAATATTCAAAATCCAACATAATGAACAATATTCTTATTAACTTTAATGTCTAAGTAAGAATATTCAATCAAATGATAGAAAGAGAGAATAGTTTATTTTTCATTGAATTCCAATATATAAACAACAAACATAATTAGAACAAAAAAGAAATAAATAATGTCCTACTACTCATTGGCTATAATCATAAGATTACATAAGAATAAAATAGTGACAATTAATATTTAATGTCTTTTACATAATTATATTTTTTTGCAGATGACAAGAGAATTGGCCATTCAAAGTGAATTTAACTCAAAAAAATTGAATTCAGCTCAAAAAGGAAGACATTTAAGAACCAAAACATAAGATAAGTACGGACCAAAATGCAAGTCACTAAAGGACCTAAGTGCAAAACTGAGTGGACCTATTTGCAAGGTTTTCAAACGTTGCAGGTTAGATTTGCATATCGCGGCTGTGCCACTTAGTGGCACTCCAGTGCCATGCACTTTGCCATGCATACTGCCAAAGAGCAAGTGGCATAGTGTAGTAGCGCCACTAGGTGGCATAGTGGCGCCACGCCACTTGCTCTTCTGCAGTATGCTTGGCAAAATGCATGGCGCCGCCGCGCCTCCTAATGGCACTACCGCGCCATGCCACCTGCTCTTGTGCAGGATGAATGGCAGAATGCATGGTGCCACCGTGCCACCAAGTGGCACTACCACGCCATGCCAATTGCTCTTGTGCGACATGCATGGCGTAGGCACGTCATTAACAGTGCAACTGCACCATCTCTTCAATCGTACTCACTCCCCCGTATGGTTTTTGGCGCACCAACACCCACTGTAATTAATTAAAAAATAAAAGTTTAATTTATTTTGATAAGTGTATTAAAAAAAATTATTATTTACTCTTTAATTTAATTTGTTTGTTTAATTCTCTGGTTATATTAATATTTAATATTTTTTTGTTGTACTTTTTGCATATCACGAGAGAATCAGCCATTCAAAATAAATTTGATTCGAAATAATTGAATTCTGCATGAAAACGTAAGGAAAATACAGACCAAAACGTAAGTCATCAGGGGACCTAAGTGCAAATTTAAGGGGACCTATTTGCAAGTTTTTCAAACTTTTTAAGTCAGCTTTTCAATGATTATGTGTTTTTTTTTGTAGGTGGAGAATTTTGGCAAGTTTAAATCCAAAATAAGGAAGTTAGGGAAAAAGATTAAGAGAATTAAAAAAAAAAGAGAAGAAAATAAAAAGAAAAAAAATGTGAAAATAAAAAAAATGAAAAAATGAAAAAAAAATATATAAATATATATATATGCTTCTTATGCGCGGAGGCGCATGTGCAATACAGATTGCGCGGCGTGGCTGCACAAGGCAGTAAGCGCGGCGTGGCTACGCAGAGGAGTGTGTAGCTGTGCCGCACTTCGCACCAAAATTATGCCTCAGCCCCTCCCTTTTTGCTCCAATATAATTCTCCTTTTCTATTTTGTTTCCAAATTTCCCTTTTCCTTCAACACAAACACCATCCCAAACACTCTCTCCTTTTCATTCTTCACCCAAATTCAATTACTACACACTCATTCACTATCCCAAAAATCAAACTTCAAAATTATAAACCCAATCAACATATTTCCTTACCAAATTTAAACATTCAATTACTTACAATCCTCCAATATAGCAAGAATTTGGAAAAGTGTAGGGAGAGTAAGGAATTCAATCCCAACATTGCATTCTCACTCTAATTTCAAGTACGTTCTCACTAGTGTAAAATTTGTTCTTCTAATTGTACACTTATGAAGAAATATTGTTGAGGGTTGTAATATTAATGGAATATTGAAGTATTTGATTGTTAATTTTTTGTAGAATTGGTTGTAGGTGTTGTAGAGAAATTAGTATTTTAGAAGTGGTTAAGTTCTTACATTGTAATTTTGGTGCAAACTTGAAAGATTGGATTAGAAATTAGGTGGGATAAAATTGCACGCCAGATGTTTGAAAAAATGTTTCAATGAACTTTGGCATACTAATCTTAAGTTTGATAGTTGAAAAATACTTGGAGGGTACTTTAGGAGTGAAAGGAAGGTTGATTAAGTGGATTGAAATGCAAGATAAGAGGTAGCAAAAGTGTGCATTCCAAGTGTTTGGTAATTTTGCCTTAAAGAATACTTAGAGCAAAAGGGCACCAAAAAAAGGGAGTTCTTCATAAGTTTCATCAGTTTTTGATAAAAGGAAATTTGTTTCATGTGAAGTCGAACAAAAATTTATTAAATTTTAATAAGATGAAAAAGCATTAGTGAGAGAACGAGCATTAAAATCGGACTAAAAAGATAGAATGATTTTGCAATTTATTCGGAATCAGAAATGGGAATCGCTCACTGACTATCTTACTCAAGTAATAATGTCATTAGTTAAGGAATTTTATGCTAATGCTTCAGTGAGCAGAGAGAATGATAAAGTGTATGTTAGAGGCAAAAAGATTTCATTTAGTTCTAAGGCCATTAACACCTATTATGGCTTACCATCCATTGACGCAAATGAGGATTTGTATAATGTATTCAAGAGAGATATTGAAAACTACACTCAAATCATCAAAGAGTTATGCGTTCCTAGAACACAATGGTTAAGAGGTCATGGTACATACAGCAAATCTCTCACTTTCCTAGAAAATATGCTCAATAAATATGCCAAGGCTTGGTATAAATTTATTTGCTCCAATCTCATGTCTACATCTCACCTCAATGAAGTTACAGCAAAAAGAGTACCTTTGCTTTATTGTATCTGTGCTGAGATTACCATTGATATAGGGAAGGTAATACGAGATAGCATGATTGCATCTATTGAAGCGAAAACAACAGGGGGAACACACACACTCTTGTCTTATTACTGCCTTATGCTTAAAGAGAGGGGTAAGAGTAGAGGATACAGAGTACAAGGTGAATGCAAACTCTCAAATTAATGGGATAGCAATTTTCAAGTTCAACTGTTGGACAGGAGGTGCATCAGTTTAATCGGGCTTAAGATTTATTGTGGATGATGATAATCAAGTTCCACCACTAGGAAAACTATTGCCTCAACTGAGAAAAAGTTCTCTTAATACAATTCTAGAGGCATATTGGTCAACCTATGAAAAAAGATTGAGGCGTCACCAAAATCCTTATGAAGACTTACCAAATCCCCTATTTTTCCATCAAGATAATAAAGTCAGGGTTTCCTCCTCACATCACGAAGATCCCATGCAATTAAGAATTGCCGATATGCATCAAAGAATTATTCAATAAAGGCATAAGATTTCTATCATCCGACAAGAGCAATTAAGGATGCATCAGTATCAAGTGGATTATTTTGACATTTTGACTTCATATTTTCAGCAAATACATCCCGATGTTCAATTTCCACCACTTCCACAATTCATGCCTACCCAAGCAGATGAAGATAACAATGCACAATGAGAGGCAAGATTCTTACATCTTAACTCCTAGGTAAGATCTTTTTAATTTTCTCCTTTCTTTTTCTATCTTTCAACATCAAGGACAATGTTTCCATTAAGTGTGGGGGAGGAATTTTTAGAAGTATTTGTTGAATGTAGTGAGTTACAATCAATCACACACATACATGAAAAAAAAAAAACACTACTTTGGTTCAAGTTTAACTTATCATGTTTGATTTTTTTTTCTTTTGTTAATATTATATTTGTCTTTTTTTAGTCTTTTCCCCTATATCTATTTTTGTTAGTTTGATTTGCATAAGGACATATATCTAATCAGTGTGTAAAAACACACGCTTATCATTTACTCTTTAATTTGATTAATTTGTTCAATCCTCTGCTTAGATTAATATTTAATGTATTTTGGTTGTATTTTTTACAGATAACGAGAATTGGTCATTGCGCCATTCATCTTGCTCTTGGGCATCAAGTTCAAATTTCTGAAGATCAAGTTCAAGTTTCTGGAGATAACTAAGAGATAGAGAGAGAGGAGATTGGAAGAATTTTTAGGCATCAAGTTCAAGGTTTTAATCTCTTTCCCTTATCTTTAAACCTTTGTTTTGAATTGAACAATAGTGAAGTTATTGTTTTTTATGTTGTTGATTATTAAATTTTTTATTGTGGATTTTAAACTTTATCTGATATATAGTTAAACTTGTTTTCTAAGACAATGATCTAATCTATTTGAAGCATTCAATTTCTGTAATTGTGTTATTTGTTTTGATTTAATATTTAATGTTGCGTATTCATTATGATGATTAATGCGTTTTAATATTTGGCTAGTATTTGAATTATTTGTAAATTAATATGAACTGAAAAATAATTATTATCTAAATTAAGTAATGAATACCGTAAATTACATATTAAACAGAGATATACTAAAAAAGTAAAAGAAGTATATTAGAGATATTTTAGTATATATCTAACTTATTGTTTAAATTTTTTTAATAATAGTATTTTTTTTCTAAATTTTTTATTAAATAATAAATTACAAAAATTATTTAGTCCTTAGTATATTGTGAAAGATAAGAATTAAAATATTATAATTAAAGAAATAAATTTTAGCTGTTATTTTGTTAAAATATAGGAATACAAATAATAATAACCTAATAAGTCAACTAATGAAAATAAAACTTAAGTGAGTAATGGTCATTTTCCTATATTTCAAGGGGTATTAGTTGTTTCTCAAACTCCAAAGGTATCTAAAAATTGTCAGCCTACGAATGTGGTTTTAATCCTTTCAGTGATGCCAGAAGTCATTTCGATATACAATTTTATCTTGTTTCAATTTTATTTTATTTTTTTTTATGTAAAAGTAACATTTTCTTTGGATTGATAGTAATGGAATGGTTCCATTATCTAGAATGAAGAACATTTCCCACCAAAAGATCATTCCAATAACACCACTCACTATGTGGTTTCCCCATACTTCACGAGGTATTTGTGAGTTTCACTATTTTTTTGATTTAACTATAATATTAATATTTTTATTTTGTTGGTAAAAGAAGTATTAATGGGCTTAAAATTATGGTTTGACTTGAAATTAACAAAAATTAAATGGATAAAAAAATTGGGCTTAATGATTTAAAAGGATATTATAATATACTCCTTTAGGTTTTTAGTAAGTGTTAGGTATTTTTTGATTTTTGGAAAAATAGGAAATACTCCTTAATTTTTCAAAAAATACCCCTAGACTGGACTTTGTTAGTTTAAATTATTAGAATATTATCATTTTAATCTTTAAATTTAATTAAAATAACAAAAAATATCCTTTTTTCATTATTGATAATTTAGTCCTCATTATTTTTAATATATTTAAGACCAGAATGTTAAACTTAAAAAAGTATATTTTATTTTATTTTTTAAAAAAACTTTAAGAAATAATAATATTATTTATTTAAATTAAAATGCTGGCAATAAATTTGGATGAAATTATATACCAAAAAATTAAGAAATAATAATATGTATAATATTTTATTTGATATATATTTAAAAATTCATATTGTTTTTTATTGATACAATAATAAATTTAATTTACACATTGTAATTTATTATTATTTCTTTATCACAAAATACTTATATAGGTTTATCCCAAAACATTCTCTAAATTTTGAAAAAATACTACATTTTTTATCCAAATTAAAATATAATAAATAGAAAAAATAATAATTAAGGGTTAAGAGCATTTAAAGAATATTAGAAAGAAAAAGGAAAAGAAAAATTTTAAATATAATAAAAAATAAAAAATTGTAATATATTAATTAAATTTAGTGTTGTGTCAATAGAATGGATCATATAGATACTTTTATATTCTTATTTCGGAAAATACCTATTTCATCCCTCATTTATTTTGATTTTACCACTTACGTTTCTGTTATTTTAAAATTACACTTTTATCTCCCTGCCTCAAATTTGACTTTTACTTGTTAATAGTTTTTGTCAT
The DNA here is from genome assembly GCA_022749755.1 of Azadirachta indica. Taxonomy (NCBI): domain Eukaryota; kingdom Viridiplantae; phylum Streptophyta; class Magnoliopsida; order Sapindales; family Meliaceae; genus Azadirachta; species Azadirachta indica. The sequence continues at coordinate 2,943,007 of CM040447.1, forward strand.
TTGACATGTTTACCCCTAATTAAACTATTATCTCTCTTTATTTTTTTTTTTTTTTTTGTTCATCTTGTTTCTTTCTCCACCTGCTACAAAGCAATTATATATATATATATATATATTCTTTTCATTTCTTTTCTTTCTCCACCTATTACAAAGCAATTTATATACTTTTTATTTTTTATTTTCATGACCAAGTAAAAGAAAAAAAGATTTAAAATGAAAAGTAGATAACTACAAAATTAATATAATTTGAAAACTTATAATAAAATTCAAACTCGATCGATCAAACTTGCAATCTAATTTTGGGTATTAATTGTAGAAGTTTTAGATTTAAGTTTAATTTTAGGGATTAATTATATGATTCTATAATTATAATGTTATGTATTAATTTGAAATGGTGATTGTATTTTGTCATAGATTGCAGGTTTAATAGATTGAGTTTGAATTCTGTTGAAAGCTTTCAAATTATATTAGTTTTATATTTATCAACTTTTTATTTTAAATTTTTTCTTTTACTTGGTCATGAAAATAAAAAGTAGAAAAAATATAAATTACTTTGTAAGAGGTGGAGAAAGAAAAAAATATATAGAATTGTTTTGTAAGAGGTGGAGAAAGAAACAACATGAAAAAGAAAAAGCAAAAAAATAAAGCGAGTTAAGAGTTTAATTAGGGGTAAACATGTCACATGACAAAATCTATTAACAAGTAAAAGTCACATTTTGAGAGCAGAGAAGTAAAGTGTAATTTTGAAACAATAAGAAAGTAAATGATAAAATCAAAATAAATAAAAAGAGAAATTGGTATTTTTCCTTCTTATTTGACAGTTTAATATCATTTTAATAAAAAAAATTAAAAGAGAATTTTGTTATCTAAATTTATGATCATTGCATACTAAATTATTATACAAAAAATTAAAAAAAGCTTAGAAGTATTCAGTATATAATTTATTTAAATTTACTGTTATTATTTTAAGTTAAATAAATAATATGTTTATTTTGAAAGTTTTGTAAAATAATAAAATAAAATAAAACAAACCTAAAAGAGTTAAACATTTTAGTCCCAAATACATAAGAAATAATGTGAAAAAATATATTTTATGTTATTGTTTTGATTAAGTTTAGGGATTAAAAAAATGATATTCTGACAGTTCAAACTAATAGAAGTTTAAATTTAAGTGATATCTTCTTATTTTCATAAAACTCAAGAGTACTTTCTTAATTTTTAAAAAACTCAAGCGAATACCTAACAGTCTCCAAAATTTACGGGACATTTGTTGTTTTCTCAAAAGTTAGGATTATATTACAATATCCATAACTTAAAATTGTGGGCTTAGAATCAATTAGTTGTCAAAGAGAGTCAAATGGATAATAAGTTAGGCTAAAAATTTCTTTTCAAATAGAAACATCTGTGCCCGACCTCGTTTAAACCCAAATAAGGATGGTCTGGGATCGAGAGTCCTAGGCCTAATTGTTGCCATCCCATACATGAGATTAAAATGTTACAATTAAAGATATTTTATTTAAATTTATTATTTAATAAATTTTATGAGAAAATATTTATTTAAAAAAATGTTAATAATGAGTTGGGTACATTCATATACTAAAATGATAACAACCCTTTTCTTTTACTTAAAAATAATTTGATATATAATAATTAAAAAAAATTACACATAAACTATATCTAGTTATTTTTATATATCTATTTAAAAAATTATATCATTATATATTTTTTAAAAAATTCTCAAACTCATGATTTAAAAAATAAAAAAATAAAAAAGATATATATATTATATTTTTACAAATAAAAATAAAATTAAAAAATATGCCAAACATAATTAAAATAAATAAAATATAAAAAATACAGACAAATTATATTTATTGCAAAAAAATAACTAAAATTCTTTTTCAAAAAAAATTTTAATCAAAATTAAATTAAATTATTTAATAAGAATATTAAAAATATTTTAATTATCAATTTTATTAATACATAGCACGAAATTAAACCTACATGTCATATTTTATTATTTTCATTTTATGTAAATCATTTTCTCCTTTTTTGGTATTTTATGAATGTTTCTAATCCTCTTATTTTCTAACAAAAATTATACTCTTACCAAAATCAAGAGCATTGTTGCCCCATAAATTGTCAGGTATTAAGAATAATTTAAATAAAAAATTGAATAAAATAAAAATATTTCATATAACATATCAACCATATATGATTATTATTAAGAAAAAAAATTGTATAAAAGAAATTAACACATACAAGTTTGGGGAAACGACAGATAACTCCTTGAGTTTAGAAGTGGACAAATGTCCCTGAAATTTGAAAAATGGAAAATTTGCAACAATAATCACTATTCACTGAAACTTTCAAAAATGACTAGTTAATAAAAAATATTATAAAAATGACCAACTCTTAATTTTTCAGATAAAATTATCCCTGTCACTCAAATTAAACTGCGTTTCTTCTCTTTTCTCTCTTCTCTCTTTTCCTTCTTTTCTACTCTAACTTTATCTACTATCCATCATTTCACTCAAATCTTGTTAAGTAGTTTATTTCGGTTTCTTATTTTTGAAATCAACTTCATTTGATTCGAAAAAAATCACTCATTTACAGAGGGAGAGAATTAGGTGCGTGTTTGAAAAATAATTAAATATATATATATATATAACAATTATTTTGAGTATTTGTGTAAAATCAATGAATGTAATGAAAGAAATCGGGAAAAGAAGTGTGTCTTAAAAACATTGAGTGTATTTGGTGTAATGGTTAAATGAAAAACGGGTGAAAAATGAGGAAGAAGACGACTTATGCGAGAGTTTCGATCATATAGTAGAGAAATCGAAAGTGGTAAGTTTCGAGCATGGGCAAAATTTTGGCCATGCTTGAAACTTACTACTTTTGATTTTCTCCTGCATGATCGAAAGTAAGTTTTGAGCATAGAGAAATTAGTAGAATCTAGGAGATTTGTTCAATTTTGCAGATAATCTATATTTTATCATTTATAAGAATATTTGGATTTAGTTTTGTAACACAATGTTTAAATTTGGTGCAGGCGTGGTTGAGTCAATAACGATTGTTACTGTGAATGACGGCTCTTGGAACTAACACCGAACAGCGGCAAAGAATATGTCGGTGGCAGGATGAGAGAATTTTCTATTGATCGATCAATAACATATCATGATTTTATAAAGATGTTGTACGAGACATTTAAAATTAATCTTTCTGAATTTATCATAAAGACAAAAACTAAGTATTTGATGTGTACACAATCAGGGGAGGGTTTTATGGCAATGGATATCACAACTGAACTGGACTTTTGAGCATTAATGTCTGCCAATAGTCCTTATATGGCCAGCCGAAGGGGATATTGCCTACTATATATTACGTTGGATTGTGTAGACAATGCAGAACACGCAAGGGCTGAAGTTCCCACTGATGTTTCGCCTTATACAATTCCTTTAATGGCAACGCAGTTCATGTCTTACAGTGGAAGCAATCAAGTTAATAATGTTGTTCCTGCAGTCACAACTCGTGCCCAATGCAACAATCAGTTCGAGTACGCTGGGCAAGGGTTTGCAAATCGATAGTCCCAGCAAAGTTGAGTTCCAGAGATGCCTCTAAGCCTCCAACACCAATCCGTAAACTTTTTTGATGATGCGACCACCCTTGATGGTGGAGATTCTCCTCTCTACAGCAACATTGCACATCAAAATGATTACTATAATGCTGAGACAGACATTTTTGGGTCTAACATCTCTCAGCCTAGCGAACAAGGAAGAAACATTGCTGATGAAGAAATTGAGCCACAAGACGATAGCTGTAACGGTCCCACTCAGAGAAGTTGCTCAATGACAATTCCATTGTCTGAAAATCAATTTATTCGGTGTTTGCCTCCTGTTCCACTATCAGAAATGATGTCAAGTGATGCAATCTCGAGAACTGGATCAAGTGGTGTTTTAGTTGGGCAGATATTCAATACAAAGCAAGCACTTCAAGATAGGTTGGGCTTGCTTACATTAAGGAACCACTTCCAATTCAAAGTTTACAAGTCAACCATGAATCGGTTTGAGGTAAAGTGTCTTGTTGAAGGATGTCAATGCAGAATTCGTGCGACCAAGACCAACCGCAATATGTATTTTCGAGTGACAAAAATAAACTCAGTCCATAGTTATCAGAACGAAGAGCTACAAGATGACCATCGCTAAGCAAGCACGTGTATGATCGAAGAACTAATTAAGGATAAATTAAAGATTGCAGTCGAAATTACACTACCCGAAATATTCATGATGATGTTCAAACTGATTATAGGGTATGGTTATCATACATAAAGTCATGGCGTAGTAAGGAATGTGCTTTGAAACTTGTGACTAGCGATCCTTCAGAGTCATTCAAAGGACTTCTGTGGTACTGTCACGTGTTGAAGGAAAAAAATTCAAGTTCAGTGATGTCAATTGAAAAAAATGCCGATGATCACTTCTTATACTTCTTTATGTTGTTAGGACAATGTATTAGAGGATTCCGTACCATAATTCGACCGGTTATTGTAGTTGATGAAACTTTCTTGAAAGGAACTTATCGTGGGTCATTATTTGTGGTTACCTCACTAGATGGAAATAATAAAATTTATCCCTTGACATTTGGTGTTGCTGATTCTAAGAATGACGCCTCGTGGGAATGGTTTTTCCTAAAACTTCGAGAAGTAATCGGCTCGATTCAAAATTTGGTTTTCATATTCAATTGACATAGTAGTATTGAGAAAGGGATTACTACCGTGTTTCCCGATGTAGCCCACGGATTTTGTTCTTACCATATTTCTGAGAATGTGAAGGGCAAGTATAAGATGCGTGCCCAAAAGACTGAGACATTTATGGCTGCTTACTTTCACGCAGTTAAGGCATATCAGGTAACAGAATGTAATGACTATATACAAATCTTAGGGTGATACATCCACCACCAGCAAATTATTTAGAAAATGAGGTTGGACTACATAGATGGGTAAAAGCATACTTTCCTTCTCGGCGATATGACTTGCTAACTACCAACATCGCAGAAAATATGAATTCATTGTTGAGACACGCACGTTCACTTCCAATCATTTCATTGGCTTATCACATAAGATCGACTGTACAACGGTAGTTTTACGAGCGTAGGGAGCAGGTTGCTGCCAGAGATGCTTTCCTTACTCTAGTGACGCAAGCTGTTATTGATGAACAGTTAAAAGTTGTCTCGACCCATGACCATGGAACCAGTGTCATGGTACGAGTTCGAGGTTAAACATAGGGGCATAGTTGAGGTCGTATATTTGCAGCATAAGATTTGCAGTTGTAGACGCTTTGATCTATCAGAACTCCTGTGCGCACACGCTCTTGCAGTATGTCATCACATCTGTTTGTCACATAATTCACTGTGTGTACACTTTTACACCACTAACGCATGGTTGAATTCATATGCAGAGTTTATTCACCTCGTTGGAAATAATGTAGATTGGGTGATTCCACTTGATGTACGAGAAATCACTTTGAAGCTGCCAAGGCAACGTCCTGCTAACTTCCCCATCGTAGTACATGTCCCTCAATCTTGTAGACTCACTTGTATCACTTGGATATGGCCCCAAAGTCAACCTTGTAGTCAACTTAAACTCAATATGTGAGAAACATATGGTACTGCCCCCCACTAGAAACCACATCTCCTTTTCCGCTTCCTTTGTGACCACCTCGTGTAGTAGCATATTATGCACAAGGTTGCCTGAAAATTGGACGTCTTCTATGTCCAACAAACGACCTAAACATGTCTGCATGAACAATTCTTGTTGTGTTGCGATTAGCTTCTTTTGCACTCTCTTTAAGACTCCTTCCTTTGACAATGAGGTTACAACAGCCGAAAAATGTTCAACCTTCTAGATCTTTAACTCCGCTGTCACGGTAATAATCATTTTTATCTGAACCACAAAAAAGTTGCATATGTTAGTGAAAAAACATATACAAATAATGCAAATATAAACAAATTTTGTTCAAAAATATAGAAAAGAAAAAACTGCAAATTGGAGAAATCGAAATTGATGTTTCGATCACATAAACAATTATCGAAAGTACAACCTCAACATATACGAAAGTCATAAACAACTCACAAGTTTCTGAAAAAATCGAAACAACATTTTCGATCACAGTCAAAACTCGTGGTGATTGAAACTTACTATACATTTAATGATCGAAAATACTATTATATTTAATCAAAACTCCAATATATGATTAAAACTGAAATCTTGTATCAAACCATAAAAAAAAAAAAAACATAATCGAAACATTGAAAATTATGCGAGAATGTATACTTTTAATCACATAATTTTCACAATTTCACTCGCGTATATGTTACTTTCACCCATGCATATATGATCGAAACTATCCAATCTACTCTAATAACCAACCTCAATCATCAACACCACACAAATTTTATCAACAACATATAATCCAAAACTGTACTTTTGATCACGTTCTTTCGACAATTTCGATCACGACTATCAAACTTTCGCACATGCATTTGTGATCGAAACTATCGTACAACCTCAATCTCCAAATTCACATCCACTTCCATCAACATCACATAATTCTTATGCATTTAACACTCATTTTCCATTCAATTATAAATAGAATTAATAAAGTTTATATCACAATAGTGGAAATAATACTTGGTTCAGTATATAGGCAACGACACACAAATTTTTCGGGTTTTTAGGATTAATTTTTAACAAATTGATGAATAAATCACTAACCCATGCAAATTCATCCAAAATCATCCATAAATCCACATTAAATGCAAACAAATTTTACAAAACTGATACCTTAGTTACCCAAAATTTTTTTTGTCTCCTAAATGCAAACGAATATTAGGTCAAGTTTGCTACCGATCGACGTGAAAGTAACCGAGTTTTTCAAACTTTATGACCGCCATCAACCGCCAGGTCAATGATCATCAATTGAAGTTTCAGTTACGTTGTAACTTTTGTGCACAAACAAAAATTAAGATTTCATGACCTCGAAATTAATTTAGAAATTTTTGTTTGTTGCAAATGGTAGTAGAAGTAATTTTGTCTAAAAAATTAAGAGTTGATCATTTTTTTTTTAATATTTTTTATTGACTTGTAATTTTTTAAAAGTTTAAGTAAATAGTAATTACTGTTGCAAATTTAAAAAAAAAAGGTCAGATATCCGTTAATTAACTTTTTCAATTATTATCAATATCATCCTTAGACTTTAGCAAAATAACAACTTACAATATACTTTTCTCAATTTTAACAATTTAGTCCTCGTTATAACATTATGTACAACTTACAAGAGACTAAAACGTCAACAATTAAAAGGTTTCTGCAGTGCAATTGTTGCCGATTGTTTTAAGCATACATGACATAGGAGCTGCACCATTGCCAATCTTGTCATCTCGTGGAGATAGACTTAACTGAGCACTTCCCACCATAGCCTAGACCTCCTCGTCTGAATCAGCCGATTGATGTGTCCATGTCTGACCCAGAGACCACTGAAATCTAGTTACTGTTCATGAAACTGGGACTACACCCGGTAAAAAATGTCCACTTCGAAATTTAAACAGCATTTGGGCAATCCAACAGTTCTCAAGTTAGTTAATTGCCCACCACCCTTCTAGCACAAAGTCACCAAATACTCTATCAATTCCAGCCAGCAACTAACAATACTACACCCTAAAATTTGAAAACTACAACATAAGACACTAAAAGGAAAAAGAAAAATGTAAAAAATTCAACATCAGATTACCCATCGAACCCATTTAAGGGCATCACTATGAAGACAAGACCTTCCGTGAACCATGTTTTAAAGCTTTTTCACCTAAACCAACAATCGAAGGGAGACAAAGTTTGCTATCAGGAACAAGAAAAGAAAGTGAAAAAGAAAAAACACCCACTTCTTGATGCTTAACAAATACTTTGTTTGATTGACAACTGAGATACTGAAGGCAGATGATTAAAAAACTGAATCTTATACTATGCCATATATGAAATTGCAATAAGAATGCCAACTTATTTTCCCTTCAAATTTCTCAGTGCCCAGAAATAATTAAACTTTAACACGTGTAATTCAATCCCACCAACATACAAGAGTCAATGCTAATACCAAAACCAAACTTTTCACTATCAAAAACAAATAAGCAACATTCTGTCTAATTGGCTTTTGAATCATCTAAGGACCATCATGAAAGAACAAAAAATCTTATACTGAAGTATCACCCTAAAAGTAGCTAACTGTAATTTTTGTTGTCGTCTTCTTTTCTTAAGATTACCTGGCAACCAAACAGAAAAAAAAAATGAAACAAACTTAGAACTAAACTCAATCAGTATGATCAGTGATCTTGTATCGATTACTTGTAGTGAGAAGATCTAAACAAATAATAAAAAATAACAAACTATAAAAGAGAGAAAAAAAATCAACCACTGACAAATAACCACATAATATAATCATGAATTTCACTTGCTTATGATAAAAACACTAAAACAACAAAATGTGAGTTTTGAAACAAAAATACTCTATGACCCAAAAAGGGAATGGATCAAGAATATCACACACAATCGCAAAACACAGTAAACCCACTTTTGAGTATACATAAAAAATTAAAAATGAAAAAAGCCTACATTATTTACAGAAAAATTAAAAAAAAAAGAAAAGAAAAGAGCCAGAGAAAAGCAATGAACTACCCAGTGTTGACAATACAAATAAGAATTACAGAGAAAGACAGAAAGTAGAAGATGAAGAGAGAATCGTCAAATTTAGCAAACTTGATTGAATGTACCTGAAAAGCACTTTCAGGTCTCTAGAGTAAGGCCAACATCGTCATCACAGGGATTCTCTGCTGAACTGGTCTCTGGAAAGAATTCTTCATTTGGATACATCTTTTCAAATAGCTGTTGTTACCAGAAGCAAATTCTTATCAGTATTTCCAAGATCCCAATACACGAAGTTCACCAAACAACAATTCTAAGGTGCTAGCATGGTTTAATGTAAGATCTTATGACGATCAAAAGATGGAAATACCTTTTGAGTTGCATCCAAAAGATCATTGTAGTTCAGATTTCCATCAGGTGACGGAGCGAAGCTAATAGATCCAAACTGACCCTGAAATTGACACATCGATTTCATTTAATAAATAGAACTTTCTGCCAAAAGAAGGGAGAAACGGAAAGGCAAGAGAAAATATTAAAAAAGAAGTGCACGCTTACACTACAAAGAAATTTAACAAATAAGAAAGAAAAGTTTCAGCATGGAAAAGCCAGATGAAAAACATACAACACTTAGATCCTGTATATACAAAGCACTCCAGAGTAAACTCAGTTTTATTTCTTCTGCATCCTCTCTCTGCGATGTGGAGCTATTTTCAGCACTTTCAGTGACAAGAAGTTTTTGAAGAGCATTTAAGGCCAAATGCAGTAACTTTTTCCCTTGATTGACATCATCACATAAAGCTGAAAAATACAGCACGAACCTGACCAAGGAAGGAGAAGGGCCAAGTTATCACAAAATTTCTTTGAAGCAGTAAAGACTTAAATTCTTGTACTGGATGTGCCCAATTTTCTTTATAAGCATGGAGCCAAAAACATGGAATTCAAATACAGTAGGATTATTTATGTTTCAAACTATATCTATAATCACAGCCAATAATAAATTGGTAAAGACAATTGCTAGTTAGCCACCTAAATTTTACAATGTAATTAGAACTGCTTGAGTGCTTGAGATTTGTAGGAATAACACCGAGCATAATGGTATGTAATGCACAAGCTCTAGAAAACCCTATTGCAGTATAGTTCATGGTAAAAGCAGAAAGGAAAAACAACGAAAAACAATAATCACTATCTGCTTAAAAATAATATAATATATGTATATATACAACTTACATTCCTGGCGGACACACAGCTAAATTGCCACCAAGCTGGAGAACTCGGATCGATGTAACCTGCTCAGGAAACAAAGCTAGAGGGCAAAAAAGAAGAAAGAAAAGTTAAGCTAATATTTTTTTCTCTCTCTTCAAATCTTCAGCAAAGCATGGTAAAAATGTAGAGTTGATCTTACATCTGGGAGGATATATAACCATGAAATTTGCTAAATCTGGTTTCAAGGAAATCCTTGAGATGCATATCCCCCGAGCCACCTTGCCTTTATCATCAGCGAGACTGAAAACTTGAAAGCTTTCTTGTATTTGCTCACAATGAGATGAGACTAATGACCTTGGAACAGTAAAAGATGGATCTAGGACCAGCTTGTGGCTAAATATATCTTGACCCGAAGCTAACTTAACACCTTTATAGGACCCACTATCCTGCAAAAGTTTCAAATGAGACTACAAAATTTATTTCCTCATGCAAAGTAGCCATACTGAGGTTATATCAAAAAGGAATTCCTGTAAAACACAAAATCATAAGTAAAGTTTGAACCTTGTCCGTAAGCAGAGAAATCACCGGCATGCGCAATACCTGACCATAAAGTTCCAAATGATGATAGGCAAGTTAAATCAGCAGAGCTAGAACAGAATAATGGTCACTTCAAATCAAATTTATGTAGCCAATTCAATGAACAACATTTCAATATATTTCTAAGGCAGTAAATTAAAAATCCAGCAATTTTGCAAAAAAAAAAAAGATCTATTCAATTAAGTCAAGTGGAATCAGAAAGGAACCGCAAATGCAAAACCAAATCATATCTTCAAAATAAAATTACTGCAGGACTTTGACACGAGCAATCTGAAAGGCTACGTTAAACATGGTTTTTGGTTTGCAGATAGCCTTAAACTTTATAAGGTAGAAACATACTGCCATAGGGAACAAGTGCAGTAATTGCACATAGAAAGGCAACAATTAGTTACTTCTAGCTCCTTCATGATCCAAACACACACTACTAATACTTTAAAAATGGGTCGCAAAATTTTCTCCCAAGTTTGCCCCAGTAACCTTTTCCTACATGACTTCAGATAGCAAACAACTAGTGCTTATTGTGTTATTTCTTCCCATAAGGCTGAACATAACCAAAAAAAAAAAAAAAAAGACCGTGGCAGTGCAATTCAGTCCAACAACAGCGTTCCAATTGAAACTTACATAAAGACAGCCTTTAACGGCAGCGCGGCGACAAAAGGCTTGGGGTAGTTCCCCTTGCCCGTAGATGGGATATATCAAAGCCCCAAGTGCATTTTGAAATCTAAACAAAATAATATCAATCATCAGATCAGTCGTAGAGAGCTAGCACTTATCTAATTATTGGGAAACAAAAAGAAGGCAAAACAATAATACTAACACTAACCTGCCGACAGATGAGCTGTATAGAGCTAATCGATTTATTCCATCTTTTGTCTTAAGCACATCTTCACCGACCTCTGTAGTTTCCTGATCATAATCTGCCATCGCTATCGCATATAAAATCATCCTACAAAGCCAAAAGAATGCAAAAACAATCAACAAAATACAAATAGACACAAAAAGGAAAAAAGAGAAACTCTAACCAGCGGGTAGAGTATGTACGATTTAATCTTGAGAGGCAACTTCATTTTGGTCAAAAATTCAACAAATGGGATCCCCAAATCCTCCTCCGAGATTCTCGCATTATTGTCTCCACTCTCATTTCCGCTCAAGTGTCCTTCGACGAGCTTAAAGAATCTCATCAACTGATTCTTCTCCATTAACCCCAAAGTCTTGTCCTTGAAAATCGCTGCGCGTGAATCTGGCACACTACTTAACTTCCCATCACCATCCCCCATAAAACTTGCATCAATGCTTTTGAATTCAACATACTGACTTGAACCTGATTTCAACATCAAATCTACAGATTTATCAGCACAAAGTATAACTCTAGGCCCAGATAAATCTAAATTAAATTTTCTAGAGTGTTTGTCGAGAAGTTCAGGAGCATAATTGGAAATTTCAACATCGGCATAAAACGGACGGGTGGCGAGCCCATGGCTGTCAGAAGAAGCAATAGAATGAGAGTTAAGGAAATCGGCTAGGTCTGAGATGGAGAGAGAGGAGAAATGAGACCCATAAAAGGGGTTGGGGTCCAGGTGAAGAACAGATTTCCCAGAGGTGGATGCCGCGGCAGCAATTACGGATTCTGGTAAGCCAGTCCCGATCACTATGAGGTCGAAGTTTGTTGGCTCAATTGGAGGGTATGGCGGGAGGTCACTCATGGTGTCACCTGAAAAACTTGCCCGCTTCAAAGTTGACGATTAACAGTGATGAGAGAACTCTAAGAGAGTAACTTCTTGTGTGGTGATTACAGCATCCCTATGACGGCAAATTTGATCTTGCCCAAGCCCTCTTTTCAGTTTCGCTATTGTGCGTCAACAATAAAAGAATCCGATACAGCTGTACCTGAGAACTTGAAATAGATTAGTGTTTACAAGACGCAACGAATTTAAAGTAAAAGCTACGTATTTGTCCTTTTACTTTTTTGTCTAATCGTCTATTCCCCACGCAACCTGTTAATAAAACCAAAACCAACCCATTATTTCCAGACACCTACTTCTCCATTCAACCTTTTGTAATGTTAAAGCATATTATTGGTCAACCATCCTACGAACAATAAACATACATATACAAGGCGGTTTTAACACATCCCTCTACGAAATTTAAAATTTTAATATTTAAATAAAAAATTTAAAAAAATATATTTTTTCTTTTTCTAAATTATTAGTTGATCATTTAATTTTTTTTATATGATTATAATACTTTTAATTTTAAAGTAAAAGATAAGAAATTTAATTTGTATATAAAAAAAATAATTTTAATTTATATTTATATTTATTTAAAAATTAAAATTTAATTAATGACAATTTAATTTGTGATTTTGACACTTAAATGAAAATTTTAAGAAAAGATATATTTACCTCATTTGAACCGTCAATTGACTATATATTTTCACTTAAAATAACTATAATATCCTTAATTGCTTTAAAATAAAATTTAAAAAATTTAATTTTAATTTATTTGATGTTCAAAAAATTAAAATAATTAAAATTTTGATTAATAATAATTATAATTTATATTCATTTAATATTTATTTAAATTAAAATTTTTTTAATAATATTTAAAATTAGCAATTTAGTCATGATGATATTTTTTCTAATTTTTTGTTATTGTGTAATTCCATCTAATTTTTAATATAAATCCAAAAGTTTACATTTGTTTTACGAGTCATAAAATTGATATTAAAGTGTAGATTTAATATGAATATGTATGACATAAATCTTGTATTAAAATATTTTTGTAAGAAGAGTGAAATTGATAAGCCTGTGAAATTGTTTAGTAAAATAAAAAAATATAGTTCATTGCTAAAAAATTTGTAAAAGAGGGAAGTAAGAAAGGCGGCAACTTTGCATATTAAGATTTGAGATTTGGATAAGTATGATATATAAATAAAAATTAAATTTCTATTTTGAGTAAATATTAAATAAATGTAAAATAAAATTATCAAGTTAAATTATCATTAATTACATTTTTAATTTCAATAAATATTATATATACATAAACTAAAATCACAAATTAAATTGTTATTAATTAAATTTCTAATTTTAAATAAATAAAATATAAATTAAAATTATTTTTGATTACATACAAATTAAATTTCTTATACTTTACTTTGAAATTAAGGGTATTATAATCACATAAATAAAATTAGATGGTCAACTAACAGTTCAGGGGAAGTAAGTGTGCATTTTCTTAAACCTTTCATTTAAGTGTTAAAATTTCAAACTTCAAAGAAGGTATGTGTTATAACTCTCATATACAAGTATGTACATACATTCAAGATGCAAAATATAGCACAGAAGAAATACAAGTTATCATTCAGCAATTACCAACTAAATTATATAGACTTCAAAACATGTATTAGAAGACCAGCATATGACAACAGTGCTATAATTTGCATACAAAGTTACATGTTGTACAATTAGATAAATCAACCATGTACAACATTAATCAAGGACAAAATCGAATGCATTCAAATTAATACAACTTAGCGGCCAAATCATCACCTTGAAAATAGTACACATGAAATTAAGTCATCACAATTCAAGGAATGATTTAATCAATTGAAAGGTACATGAAATTAAGCAAAACACATGAATGTTAAATTGTTAAATTATTCCTTGTTTTTGCACTTTCTATTAACAAATTTACTAAATTTGTAAAAGGTTTTACAGTTTCATGCTAAACTGCGCAAACTATGAATATCTTATGCATAATTATCAACCCATAGCTGAACTGTTAAGCATTTGTTGATGGCAACAATTGTGTCACAATGGTACCGAAAAATGGAGGTTTGTGTGTGGATTTAGGATTTTACTAATTGAGGGTTGAAATAAACTCTACTCTTAAGGTTCACAACAAAAGGAATACAGAAACGTCACCCTAAGTTGCTGCTAAAAGTCGTATAACTGAAAAAAAATACTCACCACTCTATGAAAATTCTCCACAAAATATATAGAGTATAGAATACCAAAATTTTATTTAACTCAACTCAAAATAACTTAATTTTAATACTATATACTTGAACCCTTTATATAGATTTTTATAAGGAAAGAAATGTCAAAGGTTAGACCAACAACTAGTAGAAATTTCAACGGTTAGACCAATAACTATTATCTAACTTTGACAAAAAAATACAAACATTTAAAATTCTTTAAAAATAAACCAAAACAGCTAAGACTTTGAATTACAACTTACTAAATCCTTCTATCATGTAGAAATTAAACAAAACATATTGAATTTAAGATAAAAATTTTTAAAATCTGTGCATCCAGATTCTGTCTTAAAAATGAACATGTTGTGAAAAAATTATCATAACTTTCTTTAAAAAACTCCAAATGCAAACCGTAAAATTTTATAGAAAGTTTACTTCTTCATCTTTCCAATAATGTTAAGCACTTTCTAAAATATTATTTCGATGAATACAGATTAAATTCTGAAATTACCCCTCTGACAATGTCTTCACAACTTAGTAAATTAGGATAATAATTTTGAACTTATTGGCACTTAAGTTCTACTCTTGATGTTCGGACATTCCCATGTCACACAAGGCAAGTTTTGATCCCGCAAATAAATATGGAAGCTCGTACTATACCTGGTCCACACAACAAAATTATAGTGTGTGCTCTTATCCACAACACAATCATATTATACACAATCATATTTATCCGCTTATAAGAAAAAAATCCCAAAACAACATTCAAAACCCTAATCCATATTCAACAATTGAAGAACAAATGTAATTGCAAGTTCAATTTTATTTTATTTTTTTCATATAATCATCCTCTTAATACATCGAAAATGAAGTACGTCAAAAAAGAGAGCGAGTTTTACCTCTTTCAGCTTCAACTAATCTTTGACCTAACTCCATGACCCAAAATGCAAACAAAAATAGCTCAAAGATCACTAAACATGCTCGTCAATGCCTTTAATGCCACGACCATCACCGTCGATGCCTCCAACCTATCGACGTCACCTTAATCTTTACAAATATGGTTTTTTTGGGAAATAACCCAAATACCCTTGTTTACCTTCAAAAATTCAAAAATGCCCTGTCCCCAAAATTTCATTCAAATATGCCTACTTTGTACCATTTCGAACAAAAATGCCTTTAAACCCAACATAATAAAAAACACACTTACATTTCACCTTGTCTTCTTCTTCTTCTTCTTCAACCAACCACCCGAATTGAAATCAATGTTGCATAACATGTATTAATTTTAATTAATTATTGATAGTAAACCATTTTTTATTCAATTTACAAGATTTATTTTAAGGTAAATATATTTGGTGGTTGATGTATGTCGAAAGTAAGATTTTATAGAGTTTGAATTGGATGTGTTCTATTGTGCTCGAAGGTTTAATTCGAACGTTGATTTCAAGCATCTAACTCCAAACCAACATTCGAGTAAAGTATGAGTGACAATCGAGTAAGGTGAGATTTTGCCTTACTCGACGTTAAGTTTTGAGTAAGGTAAAATAATTTTTATCTTATTTGACACTAAGTTTTGAGTAAGATGAATATTTTCACCTGTGTCGAGTAAGACGAGATCGTAAAGTTTGAGTAAGGTGAAAATTCTCACCTTACTCGAATCTTAGTGTCGAGTAAAGCGAGATTTTGCTTTACTCGGTTTGGAGGCTCAAAGGAGCGATCTATAAATGGTTATAATGTTTATGTCGATGGAGAAGTAATGTTGTTTTGCCTTGATGTGAACATTAGATATGAATAATTTGTAGAGATTTTATATGTTGTGCATAGGATAAATCCAATAGTGTGGGATTATAGCGAAAGTTTTTTTGTTGATTATGCACAAGTATTGGGAGTGCCTCCTCTGAAGGCATCGATGATTAATACATAATCCATTTTTAGTGCACGATATGTTAGTGTGACTGTTACTTGTATCTTACCATAGAACGAGTTGGCAATGCATCACAATCAGGTCTGAATGATTCCAACCATCCTACCACTATTATACCTCTATTCAAATCATCATGTGGAAGCAATCAGTTAAGTAAAGCTATTTCAGCAATGTCAACGCCGTTTCAGCTCAATCGCCAATGCAATTACACAACTTTAAGATTTGAAGAACGTCAATACCCAGCAACACAAGCATATAACTCTCCACTAAGTACTACGACTTATAGAGGCTGCCTTAATGATGATGCAACCACTGCTGAAAAGGTTTTTGTCTTCCCCACTATCAAGAAGGATAAACACATAAGTTCCACGAAAATCAGTTCAACTTTGATGCCACAGACTTCCAACATCAGTGAGGAGGTGGGAACATGTCAGATGATGACGATCTAGATGCAACAAAAGATGTTCATAGGGGAACATGTAATAGAACTAGCTTAATGTCGTGTCCACCAGAAGCGAATCGATACATTCAATCACTGCCTCTCATTCCACTGTCCACGACCATGGCAAGCGATGTATGCTCAAGTTCCGAAGTAGGGGATGTATGTGTTGTACAAATTTATACTATGGAACAGCAATTGCAAGATAGATTAGGGTTAGTGGCATTGAAAAACCATTTCCAGTTCAAGATTTTCAAGCCAATTACCACCCATATTGAGGCAAAGTGTATCATGAAGGATTGTAAATGGTGAGTTCGTGCCATTAAGAACAAAGGTAATGCCTTCTTCAGAGTTATGTGTATAAAAGCAACACATACTTATCTAAACGAGCAATTACAATACGGGCACTGACAAGCTAGTAGTTAGTTAATTGGTTAGTTTATAAAGGACAAGTTCAAAGATGCCAGTCGGATTTACACCCCAAAGAATATTCATGATGACATTCCAAGTGAATATAAGGGTTGTTTACTGTACTCTAAGATATAGTGTAGCAAAGAAGAGGCATTAAGGATCGTGTGCAAAAATTCAGCTTTGTTGCTTAAGGGGCTTCCCTTGTATTGTCATGTGTTAAGGGAGAAAAATTTAGGGTCAATAATGGCAATTAAGACGGATTAAGATGACCACTTCTTGTATTTCTTTGTAGCTTTTAGGCTATGTATTCGAGGCTTTCGCACTGCCATTCATCTTGTAATTGCTGTTGATGGTATATTTTTGAAGAGCAAATTCTGTAGAACGTTGACAATAGCCATGGCATAAGATGAAAATAGGCAAATATTTCTTATTGCATTCAGTGTCGTTGATTCTAAAAATGATACATTGTGGGAGTGATTTTTCCTACAAGCTAAAGGGGACTATTAGTCCAATAGATAATTTGGTATTCATTTTAGATCGACACAATAGCATACAAAAAAGAATCAGCATAATTTTTCTTTAAGCAATCATGGTTTCTGTACATACCACATATTTGGAAATTTGAAGGACAAGTACAAGATAAGATAACAGAAAATTGACACGTTTATAACCACATATTTCAAGGCTACGGATGTGTATCGACCGAATAAATTCAGCCTATACCTAAACAGTTGCGAATAATGCATCTTGCCATAGTAAAGTACTTAGAGGATGAGGTGGGCTCCATATGTTGGTGAGGTCACGTTTTCCATCCAAACGGTATGACTTACAAACTACAAACATTGCTGAGAGTATGAAATATGTATTGAGACATGCTCGATCTCTCCTAATCATTGCTCTAATTGACTTCATATGGTTATTGGTGCAAAAGTAAAGATTTGGTCGTTGCAAAGTATGGGTATCTAACAAAGGCAGTGCAAGTAAAGGTTGTAAATAAATAGAGTTGTCGCGCACCATGATCATGCACTTGATGTAACGATTTGAGTTCGAGGTGAAGGAGTGGGACAACGTTGATATTATTGATGTATACGAGAGAAGAAATACAGTTGCGGATACTTTGAAATTTAACAATTGCTTGTGCACAATGCTCTAGCGGTCTATAGACACATACTGTTATCTCACAATTCATTATGTTCCCACTATTACACAACTAACATGCACGTGACTGCATATACAGAGTCTATTAACCCTCCAAGTAATGAAGTTGACTGCGTGGTTTCTCCTCAAGTAAGAGAACAATTTACCTTAGTTCGATTGGGCATTTTTGGGCAGCCTTAACTAAATCATGAAAAAAAAATTTTTAAAACAAGTCAAACAAATGAAAATGAATGCTAGAATGAAATTTGTTAAAACAATATTTCAATGTAATTTATTTTTCGACATCAGGAGTATTGGAGCTTAGTTCATAAGTTAATAGTAGTATATTATACAAATTATAATATATTTATATTATATTAGTCATTGATAATCAGCTAATTAATTTTAATATTTAGTGCCCGTTTGGTTTGACTTTTTTATTGGCAAAAAGGGTTTTTTTAATAATAAAAGTTTTTTTAAAATTTTTTAATATCGTTTGATTGACAATGAAAAAGAGTTTTTGGAAATTAAAAAAGTTGTATTCCTTCTATTGAAAGAAATCTAAAATTTAAGTTTTTGGCAGTAATTAAAAAGTAAAATTGTCTAAAATATCATTACTTTATTTTAAAAATTTTACGTTATTTTTTTAAAATAAAACAGTAAAAATTTATCTATTAAAGTAATTATTCAAATTTTTCTCAAAAGTTATTTTGACAACCAAATAATTAATAAACTTTTGTTAAAAACTCCACTCATAAAAGTTTTACGAGTAAAAGCTCTACTTTAAAAGGTTTAATTTGAAAAGTTATATCAAACGGACCCTTAGTACTAATATTATATATACACTATAACACTGTATATTCTTACAAGTAATTAAATATTATTTAATAATAGATTAATTATGCCACTAAATAGAATAACCATTCTATATAGATAATTATTGTATTATCATTCCTATTTTGTCATTATCAAGAATATATGATTGCCTACCAAAACTAGTAACTATTAAAAATATATTATCATAGTATATCCTTTTAATTAATGCAGCTATAGACTAATAATTACAATAATTTAGGATTGTCATAACTATTTACAATTGTGGTTAACGTATGATATGATATTTAACAGTTATAATTTAACTTATATTATTAACAATGTATATTATCATAAAATTTATAATTATTTCACTCATCTTAAATTAAAGTCTTAAAGTTCCTAATAATGAACATTTAGTTCTTAAAGTTTTAGTCAGAAACAAATAAAAGTTAATAACTTATATTATTCTTTTATTTGAAAAATTGAAAACAATTGATATACATAATAGAATATAGCTACTTAAAATATCTTATAACTTGTCACAATTAATCAAAATAAATATTATTACTTTTTACTAAACTAACGAACAAAAATACCCATGAAAAGATTTGACTTTAGATTATTTTATAACTTATAGTAATTTATTAACAAAAACTAGTATTATATATTTGAAAAATTAAAATATTAAAGAGTTTCCTTCAGATGGTTAATATTATTTCATAAATTTTAATAATTATTGAAGTTAAATTAATAATTCATTTAAAAACAAAAAATTAAATAGTTTTCATTAATTAAATAGACTTATAAAATACCATCTGTTTATCAAAATTAATATGTACAAATTGATATGGTATGATAAAATTGATTGAATAGAAGTACAAAAAATTTAATTAATAAAAATAAAAAATGAGAACAATATTGCAATTATATAATAATATCACATCAGTCCGTATTAAATAGTTGGAATAGAAAGTTTATATTTGTTGTACAGCTCGTAAACTTATAGAAAGATTTAAATTAATATTAATTGAATTATTTTACATATTTTCATAATTAATCAAAATTAAATGTTTTTAACATATAATTATTTAAAGTTTTTAAAATAAAATAAATATGGTTTTTATATTAATTGTACAAGTTGTAAAATAATTTTATTGTATGTGTTTATTATATTAGTTGTTATTAATTTTTAAATACAAATAATAATATGATTTCATAAATATGGATGATTTATTTGTATATAATCACAATGTATAAAATAAATATATATTACTAAAAAATAAAGGAAACTTTATAAAATTTGTCCTAACAAATTTCAAATGGTCATTTGTCTCTGGAATATGAGAGAGGGCTTTATCAACTTGATCAAACCAACGAAACAAAACGTACTTTTCAAACTTTAGAACGCACAAATGCCAATACCCCGTTATAACATAAAAGAAATTAGATAGTTATATATGAGTAAAAGAAAACAACTTATAAATTTGCAGTAAATTGGATTGAGTCTCATTTTCTATGTACGAGAATGAAGGGAACGTAAATAAAATAAAATAAAATAAAATAAAAAGTGGAAGAAGCCCTTTACCCTTAGATTGGTTGGTTGATCATCCTAACTTGAATTGGGTTTAAAAGATCAATCATATGAAATTTTCATTAGCGGTTGTATGTATTGTAAACAGGAGATTGAAAACAAAGTGGTGGATTGTAAGAAATACCAAAATATTAAGGACCCGTTTGATATAGTATTTGGATAGGATTTTGTATTTCCAAAAATAAAAAATATCATGAATTCTCAAATAGGCATTTTGCTAAAATTGGTTGAATTCAGTCCAAAAACAATATTCGGATAAGATTCTAAAACCTACTATAAAATTAAATAGATAACAAGTCATTTTTTTAATTTTCTTTTATTGTATTTGAATCAAATTCAAATATAATTTTTCTTTTTTTGTCTTAATTATAATTTTACATTTAAAACTCTTTTACCTATATTTTTCATACAATCTAAATTTTAAAAATTAACTATTTTATTTATAAGTTCTTTTTCTTTTTCGTATCCCAACAATTCAAAAATTATTTTTTATTATTTTAAACTTATTTTTAAAATTTATTAGCCTATAATATTTTTTTTAAACTTAAATTTCTAACGATTATACACTAATTTTCTTGAAGTACATTACTTAAAATATTTTTAAAATAAATTTAGTGTTAATCGCCATGTATCAATTATTTATATAATTTAAATTATTATTTTTATACATAATCATATTAATTTATAGATAAAATAACTTAAATAATTTATGCAATTTATAATCAACTATTCTTAATTTATAACACAATCAATTAAAATAAAATTCAAATAATATTTGAATTATATGAATTATATTATTTATAATTTTGAGAATATTTACATAATTTATACGTGACTCTATTAATTCATAAATAAAATAATTTAAATAATTTATATAATTTGCAATAAAATATTTTAAAAAAATATTGAATATTACTAATAAAATAATAATAAAATATTTAAAACATTAATAATAATCTTAGAGATTAATTATAAAAAATATTTGAATGTATAATCATTAAAAAATAAATCATCAAAGCATTTTGATTATTATGTATTAATAAATAGATTAAAATTATCAATTAATATACCTTTTAAATATATAATGATAAAATAATTATTTTTTTTATGACTGTATAATAATTCAAAAAATATCTACCTATTTAATCAAATTTACAAAAATATCTATTTTTCCTTAAACATTAATTAAAAATTTTACTTATAAAAATTATAATGATATACCTTTCAAAAAACTCTACTTAAAAAAATTACACTACACAAACTCAGTATTATCCAAACAACAATGGCACATATTAGTAATAATAATATCCAATATTGAATATATAATTAGTACTGGTATCAATTCGCATTCAATTACCCCAAATTATGAAATCGAATTGCATTCCTATATTTTTCACAAATTAATGTAAGGACATTTCATGCTTTAGTTCTTTATTATACAAACAAGTACTAACAGTGTAATAATATTTTCGTCCCTGAACTTTATGGAAATGACAATTCATAACATAATTTACATAATTTCAACAATTTAGTCCCCAAATAGTAAACAAGTAGTTGAAAACAGTGTAGTAAAACAAAAGGCAAACCTGCAACGAAATAATATGAATAAGTTCTGGTTTTCTTGTTTCTTCTTGTGTTGGTCTTGATGTAAGCAAAATTAGGTAATAGGAGAATAAATAAATAAATCAATAATTACACAAAGAAGTTTTCATTGAATCAATGTCCCTCACACTTACACTCAATCAATCTCCTAGTCTAGTCCCATGTTAGTGGCTCTCTCTCAATTCACTAAAAAATGACATTAAAAGTAGCCCTCATATAAACAGAAAACTTAAGGGCAATTGTCAAGGTGCTAATTTTTTTTTTTTTTTGGTTAGAGAAAAAGAGTGAACTGTGTTAGCTGTAATAAATTTGTGGAATCGAAGATAAAATGGATTAAAATCAATCAAGAAAGCTGGAGGGCAATTTGATGGAGAAGAACCTTTTTCTGAGACGCGTTGATAATTCCTTTGCACTCAGCATCCAGTAAGATCTCTGTCATAGTTGCAATTGCACGCCCTCTGGGCTCCTCTGAGGACCTCCGCAACATGAACACCTTAACAAACCAAACCAAGCCAAACAAAATTTAAGTTTCACAAAGTAGTCGGAAAGTTCAGCTGCAAAATCATTCTCTTCCACTGAATCAGAAGTGATTCATAATAATTTCTTCAAACTTTAAATTTAACAACCAGGTAGGTGTTCCCACAGAGAGAAACAGGTTGGAACAATCAACAATCATATAACACAAGTACAATGAATATTATAGGCTAAAAGTAAGTTTCTATATCTATCAGATACGCACTGCACAACCTAAATATAACACTTTCGAGTATTGGAACATTAAATAATAGATAAGGTGAAAAACTAAAATACCTGTCCCTGATGAGTTATCTCTAAGCATCCGGGTTGTTGTATAAATGGTTCCCCATCAATTTGGACTGGGAAAGGACTGGAAGAATGTATTCGTATGACTTTACCCTGGGCTAGCCTCCTGGCCTGTGAAAGTCCAACCTGCATATTGATGGCACAATAGCAATTCGATTACCATGACAAGCTAGATAGTGAAGTATGGATGTCATTGATACATAGCATCTCATAATGAGAAGGGCATGCAGACTTTACATTTCCTACAGATATATAATTTAGGTGATGAATTTGCAATCACTAACAAATATTGGAACTTCAACAAACTTTTCATGGTATAAATGCCACCGTCATAATATAGAATTTAACATATGTCCCACTGTTTATGATACAATTTTACTTTATGGTATTAATTTGCACAAGTGGTTTTTTTTTTTTTTTATTAGTAAAAAGATTTTGCATAGAAGTGAGAAATCTCGCATGTGAAAAATCAAACCATTACTCCCTATTGTTACATGAACTCAAGATGGCCGGGGAGCATCAAGCCCCAGACCACCTGAGCCACAGCTAGGGGCCATTTGCACAAGTGGTATGTGCCTACACGAAACTATGAAAACCTCTCAATTTGTATCCCAATTTAAATCAAAGGTAATGGCTGGAAAGAATAAGAGTGATAACCATTTTTTGATGTTCAAAATTATATGGGAATGTCAAATAAAGCACCATATAGATTATATATAAATGTTATGATGCAGACACAGATCATGATAGCAGAAAGCAAGAGGTGAGGAAAATGCAGTGAAAAATGTTACTGAACATTCAGAGAGACAATGATTTTAAAGGCAAAAAGTAGAAAGCACCATGATTCCAGATGGACAATTGCACCTGCTCCTGCCATTGACCATTGAAAATGAAAACATACAAGCATGAACACAGACAAAACAAAGTTGAAGAAAATCTAAAACCTGAAGTTTCCCTAGATGCCACGCTCCACGTACACAGACAACTTCAAGCACTTTATCATGCATAGACTGAAGGCCAAAATCATCATCATGCTCAAAGTCGTTTTGCCAAAGATCTACTCCGCCCATGTAGCTACCGATGTTCAGAACAATTAAACCCTCAGAATCCTGGATGTAAAAGAAAGACATTTAATCATGAAATAAAATAAACGTATATATATACGAGTGAAACAGGAAATGAAATAACTGGCAATGAAATACCAGAAAGAGGTATCTTCAATGATAAAATATTTAATTTTGCCATAAGAGGTTTAATATTCTTAGTCATGTACCTTTGGAATCTCAATGTCTTTTCCATCAACTTCAAGCCAAACCTGCCACGGTAACTCGGAACATGTCCTATCCATGATGTCCCTAGCACCTTCTTTGGCATATCGTAGTTTGTTCACAAACTGCAATTGAAAAAATACCAAAAATATAGAAGGAAAATCAATTCAACTGGCCATTACCTGAACTACCTAATTAATCTTTTTTTCCTTTTTTAGAATATTTTCATGGTTGCGCCCTAAAGTTTGGGAAAATATTAGCACTAGCCCCAATGTTTTAGAATTAGCCTCCACGGCCTGTCATCAATTAATTAATACAGTATAAGGGTAATTAGTAAAAACAGTTCATCAAAATATTCACATAACTTTTCATCAACTATTAAGAGAAAACATGTTTCCCTCATTTCTTTCTCTTTCCTTTTTCCTTTTCCTCTATTCTCACTTTTCTTTTTCTTTAATCTTTCTCTTCGTTGTTTTTTCCTCTCTTCCCAACTAGAAGACCAAATCCTAGACAGTCAGCCTGTGGCTGGTCATGTGGCCTCATGCGGCCGCGTGATGATCTCCACACCTAGCCTCATAGCCATGTTAGCCACTAGAGTAGTCTTGCATGTCTTGCATAGCCTCACAACCAAGCACTACCTCACATGCTCACAAGCAGCCATATGCTAGCACACATGGTCTGGAAAGGAGCTGATCACAGCCTTATGAGCAATTGTGCAAGGTTGCGCTAGAGATATTGCAGAACAGTTTTGGTTGTGGTTTGGGCCATAAAATTTGATATATGGTTCATTTGCACAAATCTCCCATTTATGATTATTTGCATGTATTGTTTTCCTATTATTTTTTATGCTAAAGTACAAGAATTTTGGGGTTAAATTCACTTTGTCTAATATTTGTGAAATGGAAATAGATAAATTATTAAAGATACATGAAAGAAAAACAAAAAGAAAAGAACAAAAATAGGAACAAAGCACATAGATAAATAAAGACAAAAATTGTGTTTCATTATAGTCTTACCATTTGACAGCCAAATTACCCAAATATTGGTAATGGCAAAGGCATTGGAAGCTAATTTTAAAATGTCGTGGCTAGCTTTGACTAGGCCATACCTTAAGGGCACCAAACATATATCTTTTTCTTTTCTTTTTTCCCTTTGATGAAATATATACTTGGAAATTAAAGAACTTCTATATCTAGAATAAAAATCCACAAAGCACATAAAGAAAAGCTCACATCCTCTAAATTACTGATATTAGTAAAAATCTAGGCCAAATTTTTCTCTGTTATGGCCCATCAGTTTCTTGTGTGATTAAGTTGAAGTAGGAAAATTTTGTAGATGAAAGCCACAATTGTTTAACAATTTAACAAAAGGATTCCAGATAAGACATATTTTGTTTTGGACAGGGCTATTTCCACCCAAATATTAAACACCCCTTTTTTAGTACACACATTATTCAAAATTTAAAAATTAGAATTTTACGCTAAACACCCATATAAGTCCAATAATACCTCTAATGAAAATGTCTCCTAATTTTGTTAATTATTTGTGTTAAAAGGTTCTCCATCACCCACCAAAGTCATTCCGTAATGGATGAACTTCTATATGCATCTTAGACTGGCCTTTTCATACATACATACATAAAAACGATATTCTGTTGTCATTTTGTATGATATATTTTAGAAGATTGATAAAATAAATTGTTAAGAGAAGCTAGTGGCATCAATTTTAAAGATCTTAAACCAGTGAATAGTTTCACAGAAAGCAAATAAATTTTTATTTTTAGTTGTCCTTTTAAGAATAGTTTATTAATAGAAATTTTTATCGCAAAATTGGTGTTTAGTATATCTTAGGGTGCAGATTGCCCCACCCTTTTGTATTTTGATAAGAAAGAGAAACAACAAAGTAGAAATGGTTAAAAAGCGATTGGCTTGGAAAAAAGGATTTCAGCATGTTTCTTCTTTTTTCTTGGGGGCAAAAAAGAATATGCTCGTTTACATATAAAACTAGAATGCCCAGAAAGAAAAGTAATTAATAAATACCTGACTAGAGAACTTTTCAGGATTCTCCTCCCGAGTCACATGAAATTCATATGCAAGCTTTGCATCACAACCGATACCTATGAAAGAAAATTAGTAGTGGTTAAAGGATCCTGGAAACAATCACTAATATAGTAACTTCAGATGTTCATACCTAAATAGTTGATCATGAACTTAGATTGTTCTTTTCTTGGATTATGTTCGGAGTTTTCTTCTCTGATATTTACTTTCCAGCGATCTAGCATTGTAACTGCTGCCTGGTCAATGTCATGCAAAAGTGTGCTTAAGCCACCTTGTCCATCAACCATTGAGAAACCTCTTCCCCAGTGCAAAACCCTTGACATATCATTTCCTGTGCCAAGGGGAAGAATAGCAACAGGTGGTGGAGATTCAAAATTCTGCCTCTCAATAACATCAAGGACCCATGCAACTGTGCCATCTCCACCACAAACCAAAACTTTAAAATACGGATATCTACTAAAGAACTCCAAACCAACCTCAGGACCTTGGGAGGCACTAAGTTCGAACACCTGCAGAGGTAAATTGCAGCATTCAGCCAAATAGCCAACAAAAACTTATATGGAAAGCAAACAATAGCTATTATCAACATGGCTTCTGAGTGCAATATGGCAAGCATCAACAATTAAATAAAGGGAAAGAGAAGAGGGGAATTATCTTCTTTTTACTTAATAAACTTCTTTTAATAAGCATTACAATTTTGAAAAGCATGTGATACATATCCATAGCAGAAGTGACAAGGAATATTAACAATATTTTTCAAAGCAGATAAAGAATTTAGGTGCAAGTAGCAGGTAAAGGGAATAAATTATGAAATTCAAGCACCCATTTATGGAATTATTCCTAGCAAGCAGAGATTTAAAGAATTATGTACAGCTATATATACATATAGTCCATCAACTCAACATACAGTCAATTTCTAATTGGCAATTTTAGTTTTAACAACAACGAGGTCAAGTTTAAAACAAAAATAAGAAATAAATAAATAAATAGATAGATACAACCAAAGTAAAGCAACCATTCTTCTTGATCATATTAATAATACTGTAAATTGACAAGATAGTATAAGAATCAAAACCTAAGATCATTGAATTTCCATCAAAAACAGAAATATGACAGTTGTGGAATTCCAAATAACAAATTAGTGAGGCACCAAATGCTTATGCTAATTAAGCTCAATTAGAATTATTGGAGCTTTCAATGAGTTACCAAGTAGATGACCAGTTGCACGGAGGAACTAATAAGGTCCAAAGTACAATAAAATATTTCAAAACAAGAATTTGCTAAAGTCAGTCGAATAACAAAGTATATAAAATGAGCAATAACCAAAGCAAATAATCATCTTTCCGCTACAGCAAGTATTTTTTTTTATAAAGGCATAACATCATGATTAAAATTTCTGGGCTCCAAGCAAAGCAATCAATTAGAGTTTATTATCCGTTTCTACGAATCGATTATTATTAATTTCAAATTTGGATCTTCTAAAACATTTGTTTCTGTGCACTTGTTTATGGGCTTGGCAACAGGGATGGACTGGAAGGTATAGAAGACTTACACAGGAAAAATTGTCATCACGTAGCAGCCAAGTCATCGATGGTAAGGTTACCCAAGGGAGTAGAAGGCACAAAAACAAATAAATAAATGATTTCATGTATGGTTGCCCTAATGATGAGCACTAAACATGACTGCAAGATGAAGGGAAGAAAAAGGTAAAATCCATAGGAACTACAGATGTTTTGTGCAATATTTAGTGCTTTAACAGACAGTTCAGGACCAGGGGCTAAAATTAAGCCAAACTTCCTGAACAAAAAATTCCCAAACTACAGATGTAAAACCAAGACTTGAAGAATACCCAAGCTTGACCTGCAACTTATTCACTATTCAAATTTCCATTTAGCTTCAAAAATGAAAATTTTGATATAATGTGTCGTGAACTGCAGCTAGCTCAGGCTATTCCATAGCATCTAAGTGTTACAGACAACAAGAGATTTCAAATGTCAGTTCTGAAAAATACCAGGTTATAACATAATTCATATGAACTGTCATTGCTACTAGAAAACTCATCATTACCTGAACAGGATTCAAAAGCGTGTTTAGTCTCCGCCGAAGATAATGACCAAGTCGACCCCCACTCTTGGCATTAATAAAGACCAAAAGTGGCCTTGCATCTTGTGGCAAATCAACCAGCGTGTACTTCTTCACTTGATCACAAATGGCAGTTCCACCTTTTTTTTGCATTGGCTCATTATGGGTGTTTTCAGCAAGTATGCTGTCAACCATCTTTAAACATTCAGTATTCTTCTCATTATTGGAGTTCTTCAAAGCAACAAGTTCATTGAACATGTATTCCAAACTAGAATTGGTAGATGGGGTATCTTGCAACTTTGCATTAACAGAACGATTTTTTCCAGTCTTACCTTGATGACGCTTTCTTTTAATCTTTCCATTAACAGAAGAGGCTCTAATTCCCTCCTTGATAGAACTTAGCATTCTACCTCCAATGTTCTCTTCAATTTCTTTCACACACAGCGGAGAAAGGATAAGGCTTCTATGAGGACCCAAATCACAAACATCACCCGATTCTTTTGACATTATAGCATGACATTTAACATGTATACGACGCTGACACCAAAGACAATGCCATGTAGGACAAGCATTGAGAAAAGGAACACCACATGGCTCATCACAGTAGAAACAGAAGGCAGACATATCAGCATTATCATCCATATTAACCCATCTCTCAGACCAGTGATGTTTCACATCACTACAGCAAGCTTGAGCTACACACTTGCAATCTTTTGCAGCGAATTCAGAACAACAAAAGTGAGCTGCTACCCCACAAACAGCACATCGATGGACAGGAAAATGCGTTGATGCTTTTGCCCCTACGCTATTAGGAAACACCAAAGAAGTCAAGCACACACAACATGTGGATGGTTGTTCACCATAAGCAAAATCTTCCATCCATATATGACGAGATGGAGGAACATTTAATTTTTTCCAGAATTTTTTCTTTGCTCTAGCAGCAGCTTTAACCCAGTTTAGAGAAGTCCTTCTTTGCCACTTAAAAGATGCATATATGATCGCCAGAAGTCCGAAGGATCCAAAGAAGAAAGCTCCGTAAGCATCTGAGCTCGTCAGCAATCTTAGTAACGAAGTGCTCAACTCAATCATTCGCATTGCAAACCTAATTTGATCATTTGCCAAAAGAAGAAAAATAAAAAGAAAAAACTATAAATACATTATCAAATTAGTTTCTCAAGAATCTTAAACAAATGACTTCATAATAATTGAACGAATAAAACGACATATCAATTGAAGAAAAATTCATCAGCACTTTTTAAGGCTACTCTAATCTCCAAAAGCTAAGCATTTACATTCTTATAAATTTGCTATTAAACATAAGTGATAAGTTTTATTTCATTCGTCGAATCATATTCATCCTAAAGCTCCAATTCGAAAATCACTAATCTTATTATTCCTAAATATTAGATTTCTAAAACTTTCTCTCCTTCACAAAATTTTCTCATCAACCAAACGCATCAAACATTTCCAATAATACATATATCAAGAAACAAGAATTAAAGATTATATAAAATTCAGATCTAACCTTTAAATGAAGGACCGTGGATCTGAGAGGGAAGACCTATAAATTGAAAAATGGCATTCGAGAGAAGAGGGGCGAAGAAGAAGGAATTATTATAAAATTTCAATCAGATTATATATATACGCACGCGGGATAATAACTATTTTGTCCCTATATGTTCATGGAATAACAAATTGTCACTAATTTTCTCAGTGCTTATAATTTCGTCCCTAATTGGGACTTGATACCTGTTTTGCATAGCTTCTCTTCTACTAAAAATGATTTTATTAATATTGAAAGTCTTTTTTAATTATTTTCACGTGGTTAGTTGCCTGATGATTTTTGAGTATTAAAAAGTCACCTTATAATCAAAGAAAGTCAAATTTTAAAACTTTTGTAGTAGAGATTTTTTAATTCTTTTAAAAAATTAAATTAGCTTAACTATTTTTTATTTTATTTGATAAATTATTTGCTTTATTTCTTTTATAATAATTACATAATTTTTATTAGAAATTATTTATAAAAACTAAATAATTAATAATTTTTTTTGTTAAAACTCTCACTCATAAACATTTTATCATTTATAATTTTTATTTCAAAAAGCATTACTTAAAAAATTATATCAAACTAAAATAGTAATTCTTTTTATTTGAAATTCGAACATGATTGAAATATAAATTTGACTTAAATTTAAATTTAATTAATATATTTATTCTTTTACCTTAAATATTTAAATATAAGTATTAAATTTTTTTTAAATAAAAAATTTAAAACTGATATGTTGATATATATAACCTAAAAAAAACTTAAACTATATATTAAATTATTAACATTATAATATTAAATAATAAATTAAAAGTATTATTAACAAATAAAATATTTAAATTATTCAAACGTTTATGCAATCAAATTTAAATCAAAATTTTTAATTTAATTATGTTCATATATTTTTAACAAATATTTAAATATATAAAAAAAAAATAATTAATTTTTACATATTTAAATAATTATATTCAGAGTTTAATCATAAAACAAATAGGCCCTATTTTTTATTGGAGTGAAATTATAAAATAATTACAGTAAGTTACTTAGTGACTAATTTGCTAAATATATCAAAATATATTTTAAATCATTGTTTTAAAAAAGTTCAGAGGTGAAAATATTATTATTCCGAATACAGACATATTTGACCGGAGGTAACTGGGAGAAAGAAAGAAAAAGGGCGGGACTTTCCATTGCGCGATAAACACGGCTTAGCTGTTGGAATGATCGCAGGTGAAGGTTATGTCTGTCGGCTATATATTTACTAAATTGCCCTTACATCTTTTTTTTTTAATCACGTCAAATTTGAAATATATTAAACTTATAAAAGTAGAAATTTATTAATGTATGATATTAAAATTGTAAATCTTAAAACATCTAATGTAAAAGTTGAATGGTAATAATACATATATGTATTGTACTCGAATTCTTTAGCTATGCTTTTTGAGTAAGGATCGATGGACACAATAAATTAAAATAACCAAAATAAAATTCATTTGGATCAGGTAGGTCCATTTGATTTGTTTGAAAAAATTTTAAAAAAAATACATCGATATATTTAAAAGAAGTATAATCTTTAGATTGCCTATCCAAGACAAGAATTAAATATAATGTAATTTATTTTTGAAAATTTTAAAACTCTTAATGTATTAGACAATTTATTGTTATAAATTAAAATTTTAAAAAATTATAAAATAACAAAGATAAATATTAAAAATAATAAAAATATTCACAAACATTACGAATAATAATAAACAATAATTTATTTAGGTAAATCACTATAAAAATAATATAAAATTTATTTTTTTAATAAATTTCTCATTATACGTTTTATTGCTTATTTATAAAGGTGATAATTTGAAATACAACACAAATTTAGTAGAATTAAATATATTTGAATTTGTAAATATAGATATGAATAATAATGGCATTGTACTCGTGTTAAACGATTAATAATCGTATCATATTCTTGTTTAATTCTTTTGACCTTTTTAAGATATCATTAATTAAACGAATAATTTTATTTTAAATAAATAATTATATTTAAACGAATTATTTTAATAAAATAAAAAAAAAAAATAATATAATATTAATTTATTTATACCAAATATATTCATAATATAAGCATATAATTATCACATATATATATATATATGATATTTGACAAAATACATTTTTTTTAATATGTCAAAGATCCGAATGTTAATAATCCATGCGTGCCACCGCTATACAATACAAATAGTCGTGTTTTAATTAAATAATTGTATTTAAACAAATAACTATATTTTCAATTAATAATAATTTCTGAATGAATTGAACTTAAATAAATGAATTTATATTTAAATTTTTTATACAAATAATAAATGAATCGTATTAATATTCAAAATGAATAACAAATAAATGGTATTCATATTAACACAAATACGATTCGTTTATCGAAATTGCAACCCCAAATGTGTTCGTCATTTCAAGTATTTTAAAATATACACAATTAGGATGTGTTTCTTACTTTACCCCTCCTGTATGCATTAGATTATAATTTATTTTAAACAATTTATAGAATTAATTATTTAGTTTTATCTAATTATTTTGTAATAATTATCATATATTTAATTATCTATTAAATCATTCATATAAAATTATTTAAAGATTAAAATTTAAAAAAAATCACTTTATTAATTTATAATTATTATTAAAATATTTATTTTAGTTTGTAAATTCAATATATCTTATGTAATATTATTTTTACTTATAAATTCAATATACTCTTATTACAACTATATTTATGATTATTTTGTCATCATTCTTATTATATATAAAATATATTCTTTCGTATGTTTCAATTTTTATATGAAATTATTAACTTATAATTTATTTTTATATTGATTGTTTATGTATCTAATTATATTTATTTGATATTTTTTAAATTTTTATTGTAGGAAAAATAAGTATTGATATACTCATACTTAACATTTTTTTAACTTTCATAATAAAAAGATTACAAACAAATCAAAAACACAAAAAAAGAGTTAATGATAATAAGCCAGCTGCCTAAGTTCTTCATTCATTTATTGTAGGAGGAATTTAATTTCTAATATACAAGTTAATCATCTAATAAATTAGAACTAATTTTATAGTTAAAGTTAATGTATATTGTTATTTGTAATGTTTGTGAATATTTTTTATTTTGTATATTTATTTATATTATTTAATTTTTAATTTTTAATTTATGACAATATATTGATACTTTATATTTTAA
The DNA here is from genome assembly GCA_022749755.1 of Azadirachta indica. Lineage (NCBI taxonomy): Eukaryota > Viridiplantae > Streptophyta > Magnoliopsida > Sapindales > Meliaceae > Azadirachta > Azadirachta indica. Next base: position 2,976,423 of record CM040447.1, read on the forward strand.
AATTTAAGAAAAACTAAATTATCTATAAATAAAATTATCATGTAATTAAATTTTTTATTACGAAACATAACTAATTTTTTAAATAAAAATTAATGATACTTATACAAAAGAAAAATAATAAATTTGTTTTCATCTACAATGCTTTGTTTCATCTAAATGACGGATACTATTTCTTTCTCTTTTCATTTCTTTTCTCCATTCCTTTCTATGCTTTAAACGAGATATAGTTTTTAGGATTTATGTGATATAAAATTTTTAAATATTAGTTTGAAAATTACTAAATTGATATTTATTTATCTATTTTAATTTAGTCATTTCAATTAAGGATACAATTGTAATTATACAAAATTTAATGAGCGGGGTGCTATTAAACAAAAGTGCAGGAGGGGCAATATCGTCACCCTAAAAAAATTGTATTATATGTTAAAATCCGAATCCGCGTTGGTTGATTAGTAATAGATGAGGTGGAGAATCTAAAGTCAACGTGCCTTTTACAATTTATTTTAAATAAAGCAATACTAATTTCTGTAAAATAAAAATTCAATGTCTGGCTGGTTTGGTTATTTCATTTAACGTAAGGATTTTTTTAATACTGAATTTTCTTTTAATTTTTTAATATCGTTTAACGGACCTTGAAAAAAATGGTTTTTGATAATTAAAACAATTATTTTTTTTTATAAAAAGAAGTTCAAAATTTAAATTTTTGATAATAAAATTTTTTCAAGTTTTTCAAAAAGTAAAATAATTAAAAATATTCTTACTTTATTTTAAAAATTTATATTATTTTTAAAAAAAAAAATAAAATATTAAAAATTTATCTATTAAAATAATTAATCAAATTTTTTAAAAAATTATTTGTAACAATCAAACGACTTATAAAAGTTATAAAAATAAAAACTTTATTTAAAAAATTATACCGTATAAATTTTTAGCCACTTTTTGAAAATTCCTATCAACAAAAACTTACTAAATCATTTTTTTGTAAATCCTTCACCACCCACGTTATATATTATAAAAGTGTAAGAGTCTCTCACTTTACGTGAATAAAAATTTCTTTATGCCATACTTAATAGTAAAAAATCTCGTTAATTATGTAAATTTTTTTTTAAATATAATAATATAATTTATTTAAACTTTCACTCTTAATAATAGAGTTTTTATTTATAGTATCTTTAAATTATATATATAATATATAATTTTTTTAAAAAAAAATTGAAGAATGGTATTGAATTTTTTTAACTTTTAAGTTTGGATAGTATTTCCAATCGCATAAGTTTTTTGTTTTGTTGGGTTGAAATTGCTTAAACAGATTTGCAATTGAAACTTCACTCAAAAAATTCTTACGATCAATAACACAACCTACAACTACACTAATCGTGCAGTAAATGAATAAAATTTTGTAGTATACTGCTTTTAGTGTACTTTCAAAATAAAGTTAAAAAAGTATTTTACTGGGATCCACTCATTTTTTTTGGTTTTTTTTTTAGTATTTGACATATACTATTTTTGTCTTATACCAACTCTGATATTAAAGTTATTGAATGGAGCTTCACGTCGCTCCATGTCTATTCAATGATGAATATATGTCTAATAATTTAATATCTTAGATAAATATGAAGCCCAGTGATTTAATGGTAATATTAGGCAAAATGGTACCATCCAAACCGATTGATTGGAATTGATTTCGTCTTATTCATATCTTTAGTCCATTAATTATGATCGACTCAGTTTTATCCATTTGCTTTAATTTAGAATTCAAAACTAAATAAACTAAATCAAAATTTAAAAATTATTTAAAGATAAAAAAATTGGAAACTAAAAGCTCTCAATATCTATGTGTTAGTTATTTTTTTTTAATTCGTAAAAATTAAATTTCATATTTTAGTTTTTATTTTTGAAATAAAAAATAAAAATGACATATACCAATGAAACAAATGTAATCGAATTGGAATTAACTCAAATCAAATGAATTCAATTCAATTATGTGAGAATTCAATTTATTTCAATTGAAAACCTAAATAAATCAAATTAATTTAAGTTCTTTTTGAAAATTGAACTGGCACGAGAGAGGCAAATTCTATTGCATTTTCAATGCAATGATTTTCAGTATGACCGAACTCAAACTGAAATAAATTTTATTTCTTTTGATTTTTTTTTGAAAGATTATTTCTTTTGATTTAAAATCGAAGTAAATCGAATTCTCACAACCAAATTGAGCAATTTGATTTCTTAATTTTTATTTTTATACATAAATAATAAATTTTTAATTTTCAATTTTTATAAATAAACAATTATTAATACACAATAATAAAAGTTTTAGTTTCAAATTTTTTTTATTTTTAAATAATTTTTAAATTTTAATTCAATTTATTATGATTTTCAATTTAAAACCGAACAAACACAATTCACAAATCACGGGCCCGATCCAAACCGTAGTATCAATCGGGTCAGGTCATCTTATTTTGCCCAACTTTATTTAATAGGCTTTAGACTAATTCGAGAGGAAAGACCGACCCTGACAACAAGGTATTCTGTCACAGTCTGCACTTTCATCTAATCGCAACTTACAACAGGTAGACTCTTATCTTAATCGGATGAAATCTTTTAAAACTCTTAAATTTAACACCAAATCCAAATGGACTTTTAAACGCTTTTGAATTATTTCATATTAAATAAATAGATTAAAATTCTTGAGTTTGCAAGAGATTTTGATTAAGAAAAGAAGAGAAGTAGTTTTTAATTACAAATGAATGGATGAAGAACTTCTGAAAATTTTTATTAGGTTTCTTACACCAATACTACTCTCTTGTTTCTCTAAACAAACGAAAACAAACCCCTTATATAGGGAAAATAAAGATGCGCTATGACACAATCGCTTACATCACACAAACATTTAATAATTAAAGCAAACTAATAATATACTCTTTGATAAAAGAGCTTAATTATTATTTGACATGTTTTGGTATTCGAGGGAATCTTTCATGATGTGGTCTCGGATTTGTTTCTGAAATAGTTTCTCTTCAAGATCTTTAAAACTTTTGAAATGATCACATGTGTCTTGAAAATCTTGAAAATATTCAGGAAGTGGTCCTAGTGGTCAAAGGGAAAAAGAGGTATTTAAAACAGGCGTGGTTGATGTGAATGCCTGTCGATCAAAAGAAGAATAAATAGTCCTTTTTCCATGATTGTTCTCCTTTTGATGCTTATCCGGGTAGATTTCCTATGGCGCCTTTTGAGAGAGAGGAGGTTACAGTTTAGGGGGAATGCACATATTCTTTTTTGCCATTTTTCTTTGGTATTCCCGATATTATGTGGGATGTTGTTCAAGGAGTTTAGCAAGGCTGTAGGGGAATATGTCATATTTTTCTTGGACAGAAAAGTAATGCAGATGTTTATTTGCCATGAGGACACTGGTTCGCTTGAAAACAAAGATGGCATATTTTTGTGATTGTTTTGCGCTGATATTTTCTTTTTGAAAAGAAAATTTTCTGAAAGTTTGGTGCCATTCTTCCATTGTTTTGAACCATGTGAGAAAGGTGACCATTTTGGCATTTGAAGTATCCAAACTAGGCTGGATGTAGTTGCCAGGGTAGCCTATGGACAGTTATGCCCTTTGGTCTCAAAACAGCTCCATCAATGTTCCAAAAGGCGATGGTCAAGATTTTTACCCCCATGGCAAAAAACATGTTAATTTATATTGATAATCTGTTAATTTTCAAGGCAGACAAAGAGACTCACACAAAGCATCTACAACAGTTTCATGACCTCCTCCTTCAATATGGAATCGTGCTCTCCTACAAAAAATGCGCTTTTTACCAGGATAAGATTGAATTCTTGGGAATGATAATCTCCAAAGGACATTATGAATTACAGCCACATATTGCTCAACAACTCTTACAGTTCCCAGACAAAGACTTCAGCACTAAGCAAACTCAGCAATTTTTGGGAATCGTAAATTATATAGTTGAATTCGTCCCGAGACTTACAACAATAATCCAACCTCTACAGCTCATGTTTAAGAAAAACGCCCCACCTTAGAGCAAGGAATAAACAACAGCTGTACAAAAAATCAAAAAAGTAGCACAACATCTGTCAGCTTTATAGTTTCCTTTTTCGGGAAAAAAGATTCTCCAGACAGACGCTAGTGATTACTTTTGGGCAACAATTCTTTTAAAAGAGCAACTTGACCAATCAAGGAAAGTTTGTGGATGTAAAAGTGGTTCTTTTTTCACATCAGAAATCCATTACCGTTCAACTTTCAAAGAAATTTTAGCCATCAAAAGAGGAATTGAAAAGTTTTAATTTCACTTAATTGGATATAATTTTCATGTGGAGATGGATATGTCCAACTTTCCAAAAATGCTGCAGTTCAAACAACGACAAATTCCCAACAGTCAGTTACTTCGTTGGACAGCATGGTTCTCACAATACACATTCACCGTTTTGTATATAAAAGAACGATAAAACATCCTTACAGATATGCTTTCACGACCTGAAGCATTTAAAGCCTCCTCAGCCATCTCAGTTACTCATCCCGGCCATCAATATGTTCAACCCAGAAGATCAAAGTTGGATTGTTGAGAATCCATTGGATATCCGGCTTCCTGAAGTCACAAAACTAATCACTGATTTTCTGATCTATCAGTCCCAAAAAATAAAGACCCAATGGCAGTATTATCGAGTATAGGTCATCAGATATAGCCCTCAAGTCCTCAGTAGATTAGAAATAGTGCATCCCACCTATCTATTCATGACCATATTCCAGATCAAGTGTATACAAAGAGATTTCTCTACAGTCCACAGCCTATGGTTCTTATGGTATCTTCTTCATGAATACCATATAGAGATTGAGTTCCACATCACCGACATGTTAACCTGGTTTCAAGCTCAACACTAGTCCCGAAATACCACTCACTACATCCAGTCTAGTTTCTTACACGGTTCAAAACAATGGAAGAATGGCGCCAAACTTTCACAAAACTTTCTTTTCAAAAAGAAAACATCAGGACAATACAATCACAAAAACATGCCATCTTTATTTTCAAGCGAACCAATGTCCTTATGGCAAATAAATATTTGCACTACTTTTCTGTCCAAGAAGAATATAACGTATTCCCCTATAGCCTTGCTAGACTCCTTAAATGACATCCCACAGAATATCAGGAATACCAAAGAAAAATGGCAGAAAAGAATATGTGCATTCCCCTTAAACTGTAACCTCCTCTCTCTTAATAGACGTTATAGGAAATCTATCCGGATAAACATCAAAAGGAGAACAATTATGCAAAAAAGACTTTTTATTCTTCTTTTGACCGATAGGCATTCACATCAACCACGTCTACTTTGAATACCTCTTTTTCCCTTGGACCACCAGGACTACTCCTTGAATATTTTCAAGATTCTCAAGACCTATGTGATCATTTCAAAAGTCTTAAAGATGTTGAAGAGGAACTGTTTAAGAAACAAATCCGGAACTACATCATAAAAGATTTCCTCGAATACCAAAACATGTTAGATAATGATTAAACTCTTTTATAAAATAGTGTATTATTAGTTTGTTTTAGTTATTAAGTATTCGTGTGATGTAAGTGCTTATGTCATAGCGTATCTTTGTTTTCCCTTTACAAGGGGTTTGTTTTCGTTTGTTTAGAGGAACAAGAGAATAGTAGTGGTGTGAGAAACCTAATAAAAATTTTCAGAAGTTTTTCATCCATTCATGTGTAATTAAAAACTCCTCTTCTTTCTTTAATCAAAATCTCTTACAAACTCGAGAATTTTAATCTATTTATTTAATATGAAATAATTTAAAAACGTTCAAAAGTCCATCTGAATTTGGTTTTAAATTTGAAAGTTTTGGAAGATTTCTCTCGATTAACATAAGAGTTTGCTTGTTGTAAGTCGCGATTAGATAAAAGCCCAGCTTATGGCAGAATACCTTGTTGCCAGGATTCGGTATCACGTCAACAACCATCTTAATAGCCAATATATCTATATTTTTAAAATGGCTGAAATTAAAATAAAATAGACCGACAAATTTTAGAAGATTTTTTTCACTAAAGAAATTCATTAAAATATCTAATATACAGAAATTCATCTAGTTTATATTACACGTAAAATATTCCAAATAAATACTATTTTAATTAGCATGTAACATAGAAAAAAAATTCACAATTCTATATTTTTATATATATTTTTACATTAATTATTAATTACTAAATCTATACACCTCTAACAATTGAAATTAAATTTGTCATATGTAATTAATTTATATTTAATGCATCATAATCAATACACATGCTAAAATTAATCTCATTTATTTAACTTATAAAATATTGTGAGAATACGTGTAAAATTATAAGACTACTAATCTGTCCTATATAACTATGTACTTTCTAACTTAAATATCAGCCTTAGTACTAATTAAATTTAATAATCACCTTTAAAACAAATTGTCAAACACATAAATAACTACTTGTTAATTTAATCTCATAGTATTAAGACTGTCAAACGTGCCCTCAATATTGATCGACAACAATAAATCACCTTCACAAGTGCCATTACTTTCCGGCCGAGCAAGTCGGCCACTGTACATGCAACCGTTGGTATGATTGTACGTTCTTTATTCCTTATGCACTTTTTTCACTGTTGTACAACAATTATACAAAAGCTAAAGGCATAGTCACTTCATAAATTACTATGTAACGTTATGAAGTTTGACAAAACCACGCCGTTGTTGTACATTTGGTGACAATGGACAACAAAACAACGAGGCAACAAACATCAAATGGCAAATATGCAGGGTAAGCAAGGAGTAAATTGAATCAAAGTTTTACCTATGATGAACTGAGTAATTTTCACAAAGCTTGAACCACGCTTTAGATTAGACGTATTCAATTATTGCACCTGTGTGATTGAATCCGCACGACACTTGCAATGCTCTCACATTTTTTTCGAAATTGACCATTGTAGGCTGGATGTAGTCCACGTCATCTCCGTGCCCCTGGAAAAAGAGTAACAAAAGTTATAATGGCTAAATACGCATTAAGCTTTGCCGGGTAAGTGCAACAAAATAGGACCATGTTGATAGCATTGACACTTCAAGATACTGCATTTAGACCATATATTTAGCGTTTAACAGCAAGCCTAATCAAAATTGTCTGCTAAAAGTATCATCTCAACCTAGTAATACCACTCCACCAACCTAAAGTGTTTTCATACTAGAGATGTAAATGTCTAAAAAGATTGCGATCTTGTTACTATTTATTATTTTGTTTTTTAATATGGTCTTTATTATTTGATAGCAAATTTTTTGAAATACAAAAGTGCCAAAATCAATTATTCAAAATCCGAGAGCTCTCATGGAAGATGGAGGAGGGTAGTAAGCAAGCTGTATCTGAATTTTATTGTTTATACAAAGAGAGCTTGAGTGACAAGGAATGTTCGGTGCTGTCACCCACTTTCATTCTTGCCATGCCAAGTTTAACTCTGATTTACGTCAAGGAATTATTCCCACCTATAATTACAAAATCATTTCTGCTTTCTCTCATCCTTACCCTCGTTAATGTTATAAAGTACTTTTTGAAGGACAATTACCTTTTTTTTCTTTCATAACTGACTTGTAGGTCCACGATGTAGATTTTGAAAAAAAAGTTTGTGGACCTTTTTCTACGTCTGCATCATGGACCTACCTATTTTTAAGTCTGTATCATGAACCTACAAGTGAGCCATTAAAGATATAAAAGTAATTGTCCTTAAAAAAGTACTTTCTTACAAAGACAAAGCTTATGACGAGATAAGGAGCTTTTCAAGTAACTCATGGGGAAGTGGGTAATTAGTGGTGGGAAAAATTCGGATAAATTCCGCTGCTTTTTAACAAGTTACTATTCATATAAACAGTATTTCGTATATATAAATAATACCATAAGATGAATAGTAATGTACACAAAAAATTCGTTGAAAATTTGGACTTACTCAAATTTACCTCCAAGATCTACTATCATAAAAGTATCAAATAATAATTGAAAAAATAAAATAAAAAATTACTAAAATCACACAATACAAGAATTTATGTAAAAAACTCTAAATCGGGGAAAAAAATCACTGGTTCTCAAAGAGAAAAATCCATTATATAATAAATTTATACAATCATGTAATTTTTACTCTCAAAACCTAGAATCCCAATGTACCCAATTACAAGAACATCTAAAGAAATACTCTCATATAAGTATTTTCACTCCAACTATTTTATTTACAAGAATAAAGGAGAATTTAAGACAAAATACTGAAGACAACACCTTAGAGCCTTTTTGAGATACTTTTGAATGACTCTCTTTAATTTGCATTTATGAAGCATAAGAAAACCTCAATTCATATAGAATGGAAGAGAGAAATTTTAACATAAATTATGCCATAAATTGTTGCATTAAAAAGTTAAAATTTCAAATTCGTTGAAAACTAATCCCCGAAGCACAAAAATTCTTTAATTTGTCGAAAAACTTGCACCAAATTTTCTTTTTTCTTTTTAATTTCAATTGTGGGTTTTACCACTAAATGTGGTAAACCACCACAATCTCCATCCCCACCACATTTAGGTGGAATACTCTTCTTCCCCTAATCATCATTCCCTACCTTACAGTGAACAATAACCCCGTATATATGAATAGTATCCTTCATATGTATGAACAAAAACTTACTATTTATATAAAACAATATCATGCTTCAATAACAAGCTCCACCTCTATGGGGACTTTTACATAATTTTCAAGTCAAAATTCTCATGTTCCACTATAAAGAGTATACGCACTCATTAAACCAATTCCAAACATTTTATTTTCGACACATGTCAATCAACTCTTTATTGAAAAATTATGGTGCAATTTTCACATTGGTTTTTTTGAAAGTTCATCAACGATCGACATCAATTCCACCACACACCTTGCATCAATTCCAACCAATGCCCACGTGCAAATTTGTGAATCTATTAACATTAATACATCCTTTGTCATGGCATCTTGAATGCCATAAGGATATCATGTCTTTCTCAAAGGAAAATTTCTTCTATGGAGACAACATTAGCAATGTGTCAATATCTTTACGTATTGACTTAGAGTTATAAGTCGAACTATCATCTCCTTTCATGGTGAGACCCATAATTGAAATTAAAAAATATGAAAGAAAATTGGTGCAACCATTTCCGCAAATTAAATAATTTTTGTGCTTCTAAGATTAGTTTTCAATGAGTTTGAAAACTTGACTTTTCGATACAACAATATATGGCATAATTTATGCCAAGATTTCTCTTTTTCATCCCTTATAAATTGAGATTTTCTAATATTTCGTAAATATAAATTGAAGAAAGCCATTCAAGAGTACTTCAAAGAAACTTTAAAGGTTTTTATCTTAAATACTCTTTTACTCTTATAAATAGAATAATTAGAGTAAGATACTTGAGAGTATTTCTTTGGATATTCTTATGACTTGGTACATTGAAATTTTGAGTTTTGAGAGCAAAAATTGTATAACTGTATAAATTTATTACATAGTAAATTTTTTAATTCGATCTGATTTATTAGTTTGTGGAGCTATTTACTTTATAGCAATCATTTTTGGAACACCTCTAAGAGGGGACAAACATTCAATTTTGAAAAATTTAGTCAACCTCTTTCATATATGAATCTATCTGATTTAGAAGGGAAGAGCCTACATCAATATCTCAATTTTAATTCAAACATGGGTTTGATTCACACTCCATGTTTTAAGAAATATTTATCATTCGAAAAAAAGAAAAAATGGAATCTTTGGCCAAAGAAATGTGTTGAGAAAAGGTAGATGTATAGAACCTTTAAATGAGACAATGCTTTTTCAACTGTCTCAAAATGAAATTCTCTCTAAGAGCCCGTGATTATTCTTTCGTTTGGAGTTTTTCACGTAAATTATTGTGCTGTGTGATTGTGATAATTCTTTATTTTATTTCTCAGTTATTGTTTGACATTTTTATAATAGTAGATCTTAAAAATAAATTCGAACAAGTCCAAATTTCCATGAATTTGGTGTGCATACTACTATATATCTAAACAAAGTACTGTTCATATGAATAATAAATTATTGAAAAATAGTGAAATTTATCCGAATTTTTTTTAACAATTAAGTCAAACCCTAAGAGGGTAAAAGGGAATTTTTCCGTTTGTAAATGTTAGTTAGTTTAATTGGTAAAATCTTTTTTGGAAAGTTATAAAAGTTTTCGGGTTCAAACTTACATGGGTTATAATCAACCCCACTAACGCAAGCTTGTAACCATCAAAATTATCTTACCAAGAGGCAAAATCAAATAAAAATAAGCTATAATTGCCTTAAATAAACTAAAGAACAATTTCAATGACTGGCTGCAACAAAAAAGCAAGTGCAAGCAAAATTAAAAATATAACCAAAAATTAGGAACAATGACAGGTTTGAGTACTCTCAAATGTACTAAATTGACAGTTTAGTCCACAATTTTGTAGGAATACCAAATCTAGTCCTTATTGGTAGTTGCTACCATAAATTTAACGATGACTTTTATTGACATAGGAATAGGTATTATTACCCTAAAATAGATAAAAAGCAAATAATTGTTAAATTTTAAAGAGTCATTATTTTCCTAGAAAGAGAAAAAAAAATAAAAAAGTTAAAAAAATATTAAACTTAGAAAAGAAAACATTCGCCTCATAATTTTTTTACAATTGTAAATTATTGCATGAATATTTTTACCAAAAAAAAAATACATATAGTGTTTTCTAATCATTTACAAATATTTTTCTATGAAGTAACATTATATTTTTTTACTATTTCATTTATAATTTTGTCATAGTAAAGCATTTTTTTTTACTATTTGTTTTAACCTTTTGATTTTTTGTGTTAAGTTAGTTCAAGTCTAGCTTAAAACTTATTTTCTTGGAGTAATTCTGTCTTCTTATTTGTTAACAAGAAGTAACCATAGACACTAAAATTGGTATTTTTGCCAAGTTGTATGCTAAATGATCATTATGATATATTCTGAGAGTACACAGCTGTCATTATCCCTCATAATTACCATGAGATATGACAAGAAAGGTGGAATCATACCAGTTGTCCACCAGAAGAATGCCCGTCTTCAGAGAATGTTCCATGAGAACCACCCCAGCCCCAGGTGAAGAGCTTGCCTTCTGAATTAAAAAATACCATCATTGGAGTTGATCAGTCAAAAATAAATATCTCATCATCAAGTCTTTTACAATATACGAGTAATATCCCAACATGGAACAAGTAAACAAGGAGAAAGTCATGTATTTAAACATAATTTACAATTGTAGTTAAAAAAAATTTAACCTAAATGACTAATTTTTTTTCTTTTTTTGTGCCACAAAAACAATTGCTAGTACCATTTAATGGAGCAGTCCTTTATTGCATGGTATGTGCACCTAAAATGATGCCCGAGAAAGAAAAGGTGATAAAAAATGTAAAAACCAATCTCCAAACTATATAAGTTCTCTCCAATGATTATGCTGCTCCAATTTAAGAAAACTGGTGAACAATTATCAGCAACCTGAGCAACCCATTTCCAGTAGATAATTCCTATACCACTCGTGTGCTTGAGGCATATAAACGATCCTCATATACCCTACCTAACTTCCCGATGAATCCTCTTTGGTTTTTGAACATATACTTAATCAAGAATAAATAAGAAAAGACAACTTAATGACAATATGACTCTAATAAGCACTAACTACTGACACTCAAACTGCCTATTTTAGTATTAATAGCTTCAACTTTAGAATTGTTCACCATTCAACTGTTTTACCTCCAATTAAGTTGTTTTTAGCACTGCCTTAAGATCAAAAAACACAAGCTACAATAAAATCATTAGCTTGTTCATTAACTTTTGCTCTCTTCCTTGCAGGTCTAAAGGAAAACTGCATTCTTTTCCTTAGCTAAGTGTTCTAGTTGCCTCTCCTAGACATTAAACTCACTCTAAATTACCATTCAAGCTCACATAGTTACATGACGGGACATGATACGGTAAATGAATTCAAGTGCAGATCAAAAAAATTGGCATTTGGTCTATAAATTTTGGCAACATCAAAATTGTCTCTCCTAGTCCCAAGCAAACAATCCACCATACACTTTACGTCCTAATGTCAAACCCCACACAGTAAACACATACCATTGGCATGTGGCCCTCTACTTCACCTTTGTGATAAAACTCTGTAAACCTCTGCTTCACCACTCAAGGACCTTATTCTATGACTTTTCAGAAAGATTTAGAGATGTATTCATGCACACTAAAGAATCAGAGATGTATTTGCACACACTGAAACCTCAACTAAAAGGATCAAATCCTCAATATGGATACATACCAGCATATATCCATCTGTACATTAAATAGTTAGACAAACAGAAACTAAAGGAGACCCCAACGTGAACGTCAAGTGCCGTTCAAAATATTATTTTCAGAAGTACCAATTTTCATCAAGCATAATGAGCCCATCGCAATGCATTCTAACTTAAGACTATCAACAAGACAATTTACTGAAAAATATAAATTTAAAGGAATTTGAGTATGCATATTTCCATTTAAGGTTATGATAAAAAATCACATATTCAAAGAACACAAGGTGTTGGAAATGTCAATTCCAGAAAGCAAAAGGCATGGGTAGACAACGCATCATTTGTCATTGGATTTGGCTAATAGATGATAAAGTACATTGTTGTGCTTAGCAAAGGCAACTTGATTTTGCTTTGATCAGCTTATCATATTTTTAGCACAAATTTGGAAGATTTGAGAACAAAAGAAGGGGGCAATGTTTGAGACATTCAAGGAAAGCATTGTTGTGGATCAATTTGAAGGAAAGAAATAGTATCGCTGTGGATCATTTGCAGGAAAGAAACAGTATCATTAACAGAAGCTCTCTCTCTCTATTTTTTTATTTTTACTTTTTTGAAGCATAGATTTCAAGTGATTTATAAAGGATTTCTAGAAGCTCTCTAGGATTAAAAGAGTAAGCCTTCAAGAAACGAAAAAGAGAATATTAATAGGAAAATCATGGGAAATATTTTGGGGACTAGATTTAAGAGTGGGCTCTACCCTTCGGTAAGGAAGGCAGGAGGAATGTCACGATTAGACTGATCCCATATTACATAAAACAAACTTGGTCCAATCTAGGAGGTGATGCAGTGAGCTGCTCAAGTAAGATTGTGGCTATGTTAAAGAAAAGTTTAGCGAATCAGTGGAAAGAAGCAGAGAATGAGAGCTGGAAAGATTAATGAAAAAGCTACTGGATGGTAGTTGGTGAAGGTTTTCTTGCAGATAAACTATTGTCTAAATTGGTTGGTAACCTTAGATGTTGTTGCATTTATGAAATTTTCGGTAAGTTGCAATGATCGGTATGAATGGCTGTGATGTGTTACCTTCAATGCCAATGAGTCTGCTAGGGAAACGACGGGAAAGACAATAGAAAGGGCGAGAAAATGAAATAAAAGGAAAAATGAATATTATAATTAATTTTAAAATAATAAAAAAATTATTTTACAAGTTTTTCAAGGGTAATTTTGTCCTTTCCATCGACACTATGTCATATAGAGGCAAAATTGTATTTTTCTTGGTCAACTATGGTCACCTCACAATTTAAACGGCATAAAGTAATGGTGTGGAGCAAAGTATAGGCTTTCGAAAAACTTGGGGGTTTGATATTTAACTTGGGAGCAAAGTATAGTAATGATGGGGGCAGGTTGAAATTTACGCTTTTGTTTCATAGCAAAAGAAGTATACATGTTAATTAAATAGGGATATGGATACAATTTGGATAGAATCAAGTGGAAATCTAAGAAAACTACTATTTAACTTTTCAAACTTTGAGTTACTTTTTAAAATTGTATCCAAAAACTGTTTTTAGAAAATGCCAAATATAAGTAGTTTCAAAAACCCAAAAATTGTATTTGAATTCTATATGAAAAGTGCTCAGAGAAAGCCCGATCCCTCCTAACTGCTCCACAAAAACAAAGCAATTGGAACCTACTATAATTTCATTTAACTAAAGAGGGGGTTAGTTTCCCCACCAAGAGAAGAAAAAAAAAATGGAAAAGCAGCCGCAAGTTTTTATGCGTTAAGAAGTGAATTCCTCCATAACAGTGCATGCAAATTCTACAAATAACACGACTATGTTCTCCACCATCCAACATTCAATTTTTTCTGTATATAAGAATTATGGTGCATAGGAATTTCAATCTTAAAATATTCTTACCAGAGATAGCTGCTGTGTGCTTCCAGCCACAAGATACCTGTGTATGTAAAGTTATCAAAGATAAAATAATAGTGTGAGATTCATGCAAGTAGTTCAACAGATCTAGGTATTGATACTTGGGTCTTCGAGTATTGCTTCTTCTATTTTTAGGTGCTTTTATCTCAGCTCATAATAAATTATGGATGCAACCGCTAAGTAACCTTACTCTTCACGCTGTTCTGATTAACATAAAATAGAAGCTTATAGCGATTCTTTGAATAAATTATAACACGAACCTTGTAAACAGGAGATCCTGAAAAAGGACCTTGAACTCTTTCGGGTGAATGAAAGACATCTATGGACCTGACAACAAAAGATGAATTAACAAATAAGAATATTAGCATACAACAAGCTAAAACCCTAGACATTCACGGGGTACGGACATTCATGGGGTATGAACATCCAAAGATGAGATTTTAACAAAGTCTTGAAAGTGGAAGTTACCCAATACCGAGGCAGCCATTTTCATTGGAGCCCCAAGTGTATAGTTCCCCACCACCTACAAGCAAATACATAGAGAGAAAAAGAAACTAAAATCCACATAAGATCACAATTCATGTACACAACTGAATGGTAGAGTAGATGAAATAAATATATATATGAGTGCAATAGTGAGGATAAAATAAAGGAGACAGAATCTGACAGTGATTTTTGACACAGACCATTTTATAGTAGTTTTATATGGTATGAAAGATCTAAGCTCTTACACCAGTTTGAATTCATTGTAGATGATTTTCATTGCATTCACAGGTCTTAAGTTCATATGTTACTGTGCAAGAAAATTTTTAAGGAGAAAAATTAGAAGAAAAAATTTACTGGATTGACTTTTTTCAGAGCTATCCAACTCCTACAAAAACAAGGCATGCTGCAAAGCATGCTCAGGATCAGTAAAATAAAGGTCATTTTTTGGATTCTTTAAAAAGATTATCGTGCGATAATCCTTCAGAATTCCCAGAGCAAAAAATCCAGTCAGCTCTGATAAGAGCATGGTCCTCTAATCTCAAACACAAATCAATGATTGAGAATTGAAATAAAGAGTGGATCAAAAAATTGAGAATTGAAATAAAGAGTGGATCAAAAAATTGAGAATTGAAATAAAGAGTGGATCAAAAAATTGTTAGGTAAGCTTTCTGTCATCACCTTCAAATATCTTTGCCTTTGGTCCACAAGGCAACTAGTCCCTCCTAAACTATGTTTTAAGCAAGCTGGCCTGCCCCTGCAGGTTTCCTCTCAAAGCACGGGTGACTTAAAACAAATGGTCCATCGTAAGAATGGAGTGCACAGGCAGGAGGGCAATTGCTTTCTGAAATCACTTTAATGTCCATGGCTATCTAAAAGAAAAATGACAAGAAAATTATTGGAATTCCCTGGTGCAGGATATCAAGTATGGTTTTTTTGGGATTTCTAAGAAATTTGAAATTATTAATTATTTAAAAGTCAAGATTTTGTTACATGTTTCAGTCATATTTAGACTATTTTCGAAACCACTGGCTTGCACTTAACTTTGAAAGTAAAACTTAAGATGTGTTTGGTGAATACCAACTTAAAATGTGTTTCGTGAATACCATTGTAAGAATGGTAATACCACTGGCTTCACCTAATAAAATTTGTTATTCTTAATTATTTGAGGCCAAATTTGGTTAGGTGTTTCAGTCATATTTAGTTTTCCTAATAAAATTTTATGTCAGTAAGATTTATATTACTTATATAGTCTATATTACTTTTCCTATTAAAAGTTAAATTTCATTTCCATTTTTATTCAAGGCTTGGCCACTTTTAAGGCTTCATATTTCAAGTTTTAAGTTTTTAAGTAAAGTTGACGATGGATTATTGAAAAAGTACTTGGTTCCTCCCCCACATTTTCAATTATTTCTCGCCTTCTATTTTTACCGATTTTCTTCCTCTTTTATTTGATTCAATGATCTGTTCAACATCAATTGGCCCAACTTCCGACTCATACGTGCAACAAACATAAAAGCCCAACATATAGAAATGGCTCCACTTCACTTTTCCAATCAGTTCCTCGGCCACTTTCCGAAAACACCAACCTCACAAATAAACCATAAACTTATGTGCAATAAAACATAAAAGCCAAACAAATAGAAATTGCCCCACTTCACTTTTCTGCTCAGTTTCCCAACCACTTTCCAATAACACCATCTCCACCAACAAAATCAGAAATCCTGATCAAGAATTTTCCCCAAGTGACAGTCATGATTTAACAACTCTTTCAGCCTCAAAACAATATCCAAAATCTTTTCCACTGCCACCAACAGAACACCTGTGAAACACTTGCCTTTCTCATTAACATCTAAGACATTCATAGGTGTCTAATGAGAAATTTGGCCCAATAAAATTTTCAAAAATATAAAGTTTATAAAATATAATAATTGCAGAATTCAAATATGACAAAATTGGTAAACAAGCAACAACACAAAGCAAACGACGCTAAAATTTAACGAGGTTCAATAAATGTTACCTACGTCCTCGAGCACTTAAAATAATTCACTAAAGTCAAATTGAGAGAAAATACAGAATTTGAATATAACATATAACATATAAATACTCACAAATTGCTAGGACTAACTTGCAAAACTTACAGACACATTGAATGACACTTTAATTCTTACAGAATTACGGACCTGAACGATAAAAATCAGTTGTCTACAACCTCAGACTCAAACACTCCTTTTGTGCTTTCTTGTTCTAAGTTTCTGTCTCTATTCATCGTACTAAACAAATAATTGTAACCCTCTATTTATAAGCATTTTAGGTTTTAAAATTGTTAACAAAAACTGCACAATTGAGGTAAGCAATAACATTAATGGAGATAATTTTCTTCCACCGACTTTCATCTGCATTTTAACTTGAAAACGAACCATAATTTAACAAATCTTCACTTGACAAATTTTCAACTTTTCTTATATCTCTCAATTTGATAATGCTTTTAAATGTTGTTGAACTTATTGATGTGGCTTGTAGTATCCGTACTATCTTACATATCTTTGGGCCTTTTATCAAGCAAGGGTTTAAGAAAACTCTAGCACTAAGACATCTTTTACAATACTTTTCAAAATACTGAAGTTAGTTTTACCACAAAAAAGTACCAATTCAAACTTCGGATTAATCATAATTCTGCAATCAATTATTATATTTCAAAGTTTACAGCAAACCTTCACATGAATAGTACACTTTGAAAAATTTTTAGGAAAGACTGGAGGTATCACAATGATTCCACTTAAAATCCACTCCTTCGGAAGTAGAGCCCTTTTGGCAGAATTTTTCTAGTGCCCTCTTCCACCTGTCTAGGTAATTGCTTTAAACCATATAAGAACTTCTTCAACTTGCACATGAGTCTTTCCTTGCTTGATTCTTTAAAACCTTCCGGTTGCTGCATATAAATATGCTCCTCTAGCTCCTCATGGAAGAAAAACAATTCTTAAATCTAGTTGCTCTGACTCCATATTGTGTATTGTCACAATCGATAAGATAACTCTTATAAACATACGCATTTAGAGGTATTATCAAATTGAGAGATATAAGAAAAGTTAAAAATTCGTCAAAGTGAAGATTTGTTGAATTATGGCTTATTTTCAAGTCAAAACGCAGCTGAACGTCAGTGAAAATAAAATTATTTCCATTAATTTTATTACTTACCTCAATCGTGTAGTTTTTGTTGACAACTTTAGCTCCCAAAATACTTATAAATAGAAGGCTAGAATCATTTGTTTAGTATTGTGAAGAGAAGCTGAAACTGAGAACAAGAATTAGAAAAGGAGAGTTTGAGTTTGAGAACAAGAATCAGAAAAGGAGTTAGAGTTTGATGTTGAAGACTACTGACTTTTATTATTTTGGTTCCTATTTCTGTAAGACTTACAATTTAATTCAATTTTTCTGTAAGTTTTGCAAGTTAGTCCGATCAATTTATGAGTATTTGCATATTGTACTCAAGTTCTATATTTTCTCTCAATTTAATCCTACTGAATTATTTTAAGTGTTGGAGGACGAAAATAACATTTATCAAACCTCGCTAAATTTTGGTGTTGTTGCATGTTCATCAATTTTGTCATATCTTAACTATACAATTATTATATTTTATAACCTTTGTATTTTGGAGAAATTATTTGGCCATCAAAGTTCTTAATAAGTGGTATCAGAGCCAAGGGTTCGCTTAGGGTGAATACATGAATGAGAAAAATTCTCTCAAAAGAGCTATAACTGCCTAAAGATTATTATGACCCCTCTAGTCTTTACTGGAAATTTTTTAAAACGTATTATTCACGTGCAGGTTCGCTGTAAGCTTTAAAATATAATAATTGATTGTAGAGTTATGACTAATATGAAGTTTGAGTTAGTACCTTTTAATGATAAAACTAACTTTAGTATTTGGCAAAGTACTGTGAAAGATGTGTTACTGCAACAGGGCTTCTTAAAGCCTTACTTGACAAATGGCCCAAAGACATGCAAGATGGTATTGGGAGGAACTAAAAGCAAAGGTTGGAAGCACGATTCGACATCTTGCTCCATAAATTAAATATACAATGTTGAACGAAACTTCTCCGACAGATTATGGAAGAAATTAGGAGAGTTCTATATGTCTAAGTCTTTGACAAATAGGCTTTATTTAAATGAGTTGTATGAGTTGAAGATGCAAGAGGGTACGAATGCTGTAAGCCACATCAACAAGTCCAACAAGTGTATTACTCTGCTTCAGAATGTGGAGGTCAAAATTGATGAAGAAGTTCAGGCCATTATTTTGTTGACTTCTTTACAAAAATCGTATGAGACTTTGGTGAGCACGCTACTAGTTACTTGACAATAGTGGATGAGGTCTAAACTGCTCTTTTGGAGACCAATAGGATTAAGAAACCAAGCAATTTTTCTTAAATTGAAGGTCTTGTTGCGAGAGAAAATAACAAGGGAAAATCGAGATGTGGTAGAAGTAAATCTCGTGGAAGAAATTCTGGCCACAAGGATTGTTCCAAGTCACGCCTAAGGAAGGATGTGGAGTGTCATTACTGCCGCAAGAAGGGGCATATCAGAAGATTCTGCAATGAATAGGAGTCCTGTTGTATCTATGTACCAAGTTGGGAATTACAAGCATCTACAACTTCAAGGGTTGGGTAATATGTTGGGGTCATTAGCTACTGCTTATTAGGGAACAGATCAATAAAATACAACAGAGCAACAATGCTTTCTTTGTGTTTTCACTCTTCCTATATGCTCTTTCTCTCCCTTTGTTAACAGCCCCTTTGTATTAATAAATTACTATAAATTGTGTTTGGTTGGTGTTTACCATTATGTTTTTGGTTGAGGTTGAAACTTGTTGCCTTTTCTTTTCTTGGGTGGGGATGTTGAAGTGCTTGAACTCAATTCCTATCGCTAAGATCTTGAGTATGAACATAAACTTTTTGCCATGTACTAACTTAACAACATCATCTACTTTTCAGCTTTAGAGGCTACTTTAATCTATGTCCTCGATAACTTGTAATACTCTTAAGACTATGTAAACCAGAATAAAGTTAAAATGCTTAGAGAAGGAAAGTTTACTTGTCAAAACACACGTGTGATAGCCACCACACGCAACTTCTGCTGAGTAAGGAAGTTTATTAATCAGGGATGGTCTTGTTGCATGATTTCCCTCGTGGAAGACCTACATTTAATTTCAATTACTTATTCCTTCTCACCTCAATAAATGCTATGAAAAGGCCACTCAAGAAAACAACTTAAATTGTGACAGCTAAAACCAAGAAGAGGGGAGCAACTTACCTTCTTATCCACTGCTCTATCGCCAAATATAAAGAGACAGCCATTTTCTGAAAATTTAGAAAATTATAAGGAAGTTTGAAACTATTTAGAAAAGCTAAGTGATGTAGAGATTAACATGACAAAGGTCAATAAAATACCATCAATGCATGCCGAATGCATAAACCCAGCAGCTGCATTTGTAACCTAGGAATTCATGAACAAAGAGGTCAAATCACCATGATATGAATGAGAAAATGACAAATATTTCAAGACAGAACATCAATCAGCATTCGGTCTAACAAGAATAGAAACCTTAACCCCCTCTAGTTCCTTGATGAGTCTTGGTGTGTATTCACTGCATATAATATATCTATTAATACAGAACATAAAAGAAACAAAACTTTCCTACCAGAAATACAAAAGGACAATTATTATAAAAAGGAAAACACAGAGAGAGAGGCTTCGGTGGCAGTGTGCAAAATTTGAGATGTTCATGTCCAAAAGTTTGTGCCACATGAAAGGAGTTGATATTAGAGCTACAGTTTATCCTTCCTTACAAACTCTTAATAGATTGGTTTAGCACCGAAATTAGGTACAAAAATACTAGAGAATTACAATTCAACCACAATACATGTGACAGCAAATAAAAGAATGGCAAAGATAAAATTTCTAATTATTGAAAACAGGTACTTAAATCAAATTTTACACTGGATATATCCAACGGATATGTTTGGGATTAAGGTTCTATCGCATTTAAGCCACAGCTACTAAGGACAAGTACTAGTGGAAGGGTGAGTGGTAATCTTAACTGCCAAACAAAAATGGATGTTTACCAAACACTTTAGTTACTATTCATTTAATAAAATATAAACAAAAGTTCACAGTTGCAAACATTCCATAAACCTAATAGAAATCTTTGTTGTATGAACCCTAATTCCAGTCAAACCCATTTCATGAACAAACTTTAACCAATTTCCTGACCACCAATACTACTTGTTACAAAAGAAAATCTGATTATTTCGTCAAAGCATATAAACACTACACTAATTTTGGTTAACACGACGTACAAGTAGTACCTTGGTATTATCCATTAACACCAAGTACATAACAAACATTGAAACAAGTATCTATCAGAAGTTTACTACTCAACCACAATATATGGGACAAATCATACATGCACTACCAAAGTATTATTCACAACAAGACCTGTATACAACTTTATGATTTATTCAGAGAAAACATGCATCAGATTTTCAAGCAGAAGGAATGTGAAATTCCAATTTTGCAAACAATAAGAAAGAAGAAGAAATGTTCTTTTTATCTATTATAAGTATCCAGTTAAGATCATAAAATCGTCGACACAAACCTGGTGCTTCTCAAGAACCCTAAAATGCTTGATTCATGGCCATGACCAAGTCTTCCAGATCCACCTCCCCCCCAACTCAAGACCTTGCCCTCATCTGGTGAGTGTAAATACAAAAAAGAAGAAAAAGAAAATCTTAGAACATATAATTTCCTATAAATAAAGGAACCTACAAACTAGCACATAAAATAAAATTTGTCAAGTTCCAAACCTGTAACAGCAACTGAATGCTCAGAGCCCAAAGCTGCAAGTTTTATGACAATTCCACTCAAGCATTCTAATTTAGTTGGCACAGGAATTACATTTTCTGCCTCTGTATATCAGTGAAATATGAACATTAGATGGAAATACGTTTGAATTCATCAATTTATCACTTCTTAAGGGACTTGAATTCAGCAAAAACAGTGATACCACCACATGGTTATTTACCTGGCTGCTAGAACTATTTACGTATGTATGTATATATGTGTATATTTGTATCACATATGTGTATATTTGTACCACACAATCATCTAATATAAAGTTTGGGTGCAGCTATTACTTTTTCCAAGACCGAGCTGTCCATTTGAGTTCTTTCCCCACATGTGGAGTTCCCCATCCACTACAAAAAGACAAAAAATGTTTCAGAAAATATATTAGAGAAGGACTCGGATCCCCTTCTGGTCTGGAATCTTCTGGACTTTGCAACATCTATTGACACGTGTACTTAATTAAGATCAAAGGCTGAGATTTAGTTCAAATAAAATTTTAACAAATTTAACCCAAACTACCCAAAACAAAAGTCAACACCCAAAACTGAAATTTTATTTCATTGTTCATTCCCACCGTCAACCGCCGTAGATAAATAAAAAATTTATCCAAGTTGCCGAATGTATGCAAAATCATGCAAGAAACTTCAACTATTACACCAAATCATGTCCTGGATCCAACAAAATCATCCAAAAAAAACTGTAACCAACGATCAAATCTCAGTTCAGGATGTGCACATGGGTGGGAGGAGATGGTGGTGGTGGATGGGGATGAGGAGGAGGAGGAGGAGGAGGTGGTTATTATAAATGGAGATATGGTGATAATACAAAATTAGGCAAAAGAAGAGACAAGGGGAAGATGGAAAGGCATTAACAATCAGGTGCATAGAAAATGAATTTACACAAAGACTACAGGTTAGGTGAGTTTGCACAAATAGAGGAAGATGCAAAGGCATGATATTGGATTGCCACTTCACTGCGGTGGACCTTGCTTTTGTGACCGCCAATATATGTGCAAACTCATCGTTGACAGCCCTGATTTGCCTCTCATTTCTTAACCATTTTTTTTTTTTAAGATTTCGTGTTAGTAATTACAGTAGAATAAAATAAAATGGGACATGATTTGACGTTACAATTTCTTGCATGATTCCACAACACCTGTTTAGGATTCTGCGGCTTAGATAAATTTTTTATTTATCCGCAGCGGTCGAAAGTGAGAATGGATAGTGAAATAAAATTTCAGTTTTGGGCGTTGACTTTTGATTTGAGTAGTTTGGGATAAATGTGTTAAAATTTTATTGAAACGAAATCTCAGCCTTTGATCTTAATTAAGTACACATGTCAATAGATGTTGCAAAGTCCAAGAAATCCCAGACCAGGAGGGGATCTGAGTCCATTAGAGAATGATAGACATTTCACAGGTCATAATATACTCACCAACAATGTGTATATATCTACAGGTATGCATATTAGAAAACAGTGAAACATAAACTCAACATGCGTGCGAAAGCAGAGAAGCAAGTTTCCAGATAAGAGTATTCCATTTAATTACTATAACCAGGGTTTAGCTTAAGAGAGAGATGCAAAAAAGGTGCCCGTTTGGTATGACTTGGCGTTGACCAAAAGGGCTTTTCTAATGTTAAAGCCTTTTCATATCTTTTTACCATGATATATTTCAACATTGAATGGACCCAAAATACACATACTATCGTAGTCTCTTTATATGTTTTTACAATTACCAAAATTCTCCTGAATTATATATTTCAAAACTTACCTTCAAGCTAAAGCATAGATGTTTCCCATACCTAATGGCTACATTAGTTTCAGACTTGTTCACTGCCTAACATATGGATATAATTGATGGAAGGGCCTACTGTGAGCTTAGATAATAGGTGACATTAGAAATATTAAGTTATAACTTTTGCCAGATTAGTTATTCTGGACTTCAACTCTTCTTTTATCTCTCTTTCTATGGTTTAAGGACCAACTGTTTACCATTCCCTTCTAAATATGTAATTTTTCTTATCTCAAAAAAGGTTTGACTTTTACACAGGCACTGTCAAACCAATGGAAATAGACACAGCCCTATATAAATGTCCAGCCTTAACTCCAAACCTGTAATGGCAGAAGAGTGATGATAACCAGCTGAGATATGTATGACTTCTTTCTTGAGTCCAGAAACTCTACGTGGCTCCTGAAACAGGCAGGAGAAACAAAGAATTCAGAAAGAACTCCATACTCCAATGGAAATCTAATAAATAATTGAATTATAGAGACCTTTAGTCTTAAACACAACTTATGCAAATATTGAGGCAAAACAAATGGACCAAAGTTACAACATTTCAACAGTACCATATCTATCCATGGTCTGAAAATACCTATCACAAGATAGAACAGTCTCATTTCAATTATGGAAGTCTAGAAACTTCGTTCAATAGCTACATCTCTTGTATTTTTCTGTTTTTCTATGGAAGGGCACTAGCAAAACTTTTTCTTACCTTCTCTTTTCTCCGATAGACTGGTATACCCAAGACTTGAGTGAATACATACAACCCATGGTTTTCCCTTCCTTGCTTGTGTTGTTAATTTGAACCGAAGACCTTTACAACTATCCAGCCTTTACCAGTAGAACTAATACCCAAATGCATATAACTCACAAATATTAAGACAATCATACAACTTCATGCCACCATTAAGTAGGACTTGAGTTTCTAAGAGCTACAACTCTAGAGAAAACTTAAAACAATAATAATTTATTGTATGTTTTCTAATCAAAGATGATAGGGGAATCATAAAAAGAGCCAAAGGTGGCCTTAACTGCTTGGTTAAGGTTACTGAAAAAGAAAATTTATAACGAGTGAAAAAAAAAGATTAATAGGTAAATGTAAGATGCGGTTGCTAGTTGATTTAACTAGTAAAATCTCTTTGGGCAGCACAAGATTTTTGGAATTCAAACCACACTCACAATAGGTTAGGGGTGGGTTTGGGTTATTTTATTGTAATAACTATACAAGTAAGAACCCAAGATGCAACTCAAACCTTGTCTGCCACTTCACCAACTATAGGGCATATCCAGGCTTGATGCATGAAATATTTTCTAGCAATCACCTTTTAGAACATATTCCATTTCATATGTTGAAAACTCAACATGTAGTTGCAATTTCTTATTGCCCAAGACTATCACCATATGATTGCAATTTCTTATTACCTAAGACAAGGCCAAGAATGGTAATGATCCATTCACTTGCTCCGTGATTAAAGTTGAGACAAAAAGATAACTTATTTCAAATAAAGCTGTATTTTTTTTAATATAATACTAATACAATGCATAAAAATGAAAGCAACGAAAAAAGAAAAGTTACTATTGTGGAGCAAATGTCTAATGGCAACCCTTAAAGTAAAAATCTATACATAAACAACTCAAAAGCTCGAGTATCCATATGTTTGATGAGAAAAGGTAACAAATCCCTCAATAAGTCCCCCTCAACTTATAACTATATTATAATCCCTTCCTAACTACAATGGAAAAAGAAGAAGTATATTGAAACTCTTTTGACACTTATGCCATGGAAAATTAGAGAAACAAGTTTTATCCCACAAGAAAAGAATTGTCTTGTTTCCATTGTCTCCAAAAAATCAGTTTTTTTATTCTTGCCAAATCACCCACCAAAAAACAAGGATTGCACAGTTTGGAAGAGTCCTTGCTTTTTCCACCTTTCCCAAAAGGTAAAAATATTATCCTTAAGAAATAAATCACAATAACCTAAAAGCAGCCCATAAAATTGGCAGGCATTGATGAGGATTTACATAACTTTCAACAACACACCAGAAATTAGTTACCATAAAACATATAGATTTGAAGGATCCAAAAAGAGTGAAAGAAACTTTAGGTAGATCAAAAGGTGATCTAAAACTTAATTGTCTTTGACAAGTTAAAGTTCAAATTCATTATTACCAAAAGCCTGAATATTAAATGTACCTTAAATAATTAAAAATGTATGTAAAGAATGCATCATCAAATACATAACACAATAAGCTATGAAGGTTCTTCATTTGTCATATAAAGAACCATATAAGATGACAAAATGCCCCATCAACCTTTTTCCTCCACATAGTAGGTTTAAATTGACTCCCAATTTCACTTTTATTTAACAAATAATTAACAGGAAAACTCCTAATTTATCCCATTGATATATAGCAGTTGTCATTTGATATAATAGTAGTTAATTGAAAATGGAAAAAGAAAAAAAACGGTTATTTGACATTCTGGATTTTAGAATTAAAAAAAAAAAAAAGTTGAATGTGATCAAAATAAATCAATTAAGGTGAATTTTACAGTGTTGATCTATCATTGAACAACTGCATAGAAACATAATTGAGTAAACAAATAAAGCCCAAGAGAAAAGGAAAAGTCTAAGAGAAAAGGTGAAGTTATCATACCATAGAGTAACTAATATTATCTGATATTCCGAGCTGTCCAAAATCATTAAGACCAGTTGCATAAACGTGGCCAATTTCTGTCAGAGGATTATTTATGAGTACTACTCAAACACAAGCCACAGCTCACAATCTCCACAATTCATCACCAATTTAAAAGTAATCAACCAAAATTTATCATAAAATAAAGATCACAATTCCCTGCTAAGTGGTTTATTGAAACAAGAAGAACATAACTACAACATAATGTCTTAAGTAATTGATCTTAGGAAAAACCTGTTAAGAACAATGTGTGGGCTCCACCACAAGCAATGGCTTTAAGGCTCTGATTGTCAAAGGCAGAACAAACAACAGGCCTCCATTGAGAATGCAAGTTCCCCAAACCCAACCTTCCATAGTCTCCATTTCCCCATAGAACAGCGAATCTCTTTCTTGAATCGCTCGATATCCATCTTCTCCACATTTCTAATTTTACATTTCTTCTCAAATGGCATTTGCTCATTCCAGTCAAACTTCTAAGCCACATAGTTTTTTCATCAACAAGAACAGAATAGAAGATTCAAATTTTAAACAAAACAAGCAAGGGAATTTATGGCTCCTAACAGTTCAATGTCATATTCTTATAGGTTGGATGGGAAGCCTTCTAGAAAAGAGCAATGCTGGTAGCAGTTGCTACTGCTGTACTCCCAACTTTCCCTGCACAACATGTACACTCTTCATCAGTTAAATGTGCCAATTCAATTGACTTAACAAAAACTGTCACAGTCCCAAAGGCCAAGCACATAAGAATTGTGAATCGAAATTTTTTTTAATTGAATGTAAATAAATTCAAATGTGAAAATCTGACTGACTTACACTGAAAACAATCTTTATCCAAATATTTCTCTTCATCAAAACTAGTTATAAAATATAATATTATACAACAATGTCCATGCGACAAAAAAATTTTGGCAAAAGTTTCCACCAAAATATGGACACCCCAAAATTGACAACGTACTAAAAATTCAGCATTCTAACAAATCTTCCCGAAATCACTCAAAAGTAATACTCCAAACCACCAACTAGTACTACAAGCCACACAAATAATAATATTGGGGCCCTCATACAACCTATCACCACATCCTCTTAACATAACATGTGCAGCACAAAGATATAAAATATGCAAACCTGTATACAACATTAATGAAAGCAAAGAGCATAATATCTCCAACAATAGATATGAAGTCAATGCTCAAAATAAAACTTAAATACATCAAAACAGTCTACAAGTCCTGTACAAGCTTAATATGTCAAGGAAGACATCTATCTCTCGCTTTAATAATTTTACCAACATCATCAAAGCAAGAAAAGCAAGGATGAGCTTAAGCTTAGTAGACAAATCGACAAAAGGGTTTCTTGTTCTTTTTTTTTTAAAAAAAAAGAAAAAACCTCTAATCACTATAAAATTATACATTTACTTGGAATAGAGAATTTCTATTAAAATTCAATATTCAATGAGTGGTTCATACTTAATTCAACCAATATAACCTCCATAAAAGATTATATAATACATTATATGTCAAGAAGTAAACATAATGCACAAACAAATAAGTTAACCAATAACATTATGCTTCCAATAATATTATATAACTTAGTATGTAAGAAAAATTTAAAATCAAAGCAATTCATTCATTTTTATATACTACTTAATGTGTGGTTTAAGTTTTCTTTTGAGGAATATACCCATGGACTGGCACCAATGATTCTATAATCAATGGCATTACCACAAGATTGAAATCAGTCCAAACTCACAACAGAGCTCAATATCCATCAAACACAAGTACCTCTAGCCATCTGAAATTCTAGACACATATATAAGCAAATCAAATATATATAAATTTCAACAGAATTTAGACAATTAAAGAACATACCATGATAAAAAAAAATTTCACCAAACTCTGTTTTCAGAATAATAACCACTTAAACATAGAAGTTTTGAAACTTATTTATGACAGTTCACGTTTTGAAATTAAAAAAAAAGGTACCCCTGAGCTTGATTTTTATATCAAATCATAAGCTTTAAATACTAACTCTCTTTTCAAACAAATAAAATAGATAGCATAAACATCTATCTTATACTGTAAACCAAATTTTGGTTTCTACTTATTAAATAGTTTCATTAACGTTAAACAAAATAAAGAACGGTAGCATCAACGAGAATTCAAATACAACAGATGCTTTGCTAAATCTAACAGCTCATAAACAACCTACCTCAACCCGCAACCCCTAATCTTCCATCCATAATCCCTTCCTAAAGAAAATAACAACAATGCTTGCCGACCCAACCAACAGAGAATTCTTTTTCCTCTCACAGTACAAATGCATAACATGAAATTAAGAAAATCAAGCTAAAAGTCTTAAATTTTCCTTCAATAATTGACAAAAAGAAATTATAAACAAAAAACAGAGACGCATGCTAAAAGGATTCCAATCTCATGAAAAAATTGTGAGAAATTTTGCAAAAATTATAATCACACACCTTGTTTTGCCGGAGCGTTTCTTTCCCCCTCGCGGTTCTTCCTTCTGTCTCCGCTCTCTCTTGCGCCTTCTTTTCGCCGCAAGTCACTAATGAAATAGTGGGATAATAACAGTTTTGTCCCTGTACTATAAAAAAATAACAAATTATGATATTATTTTCTTCATTTTAATAATTTAGACCCATCTATAATCGCCAATACTAGATCAATAATATTCTGAAAAGCAAGAGTAGAGATGATGCAAGTCTGCCATCACATATAAAATTTTATGTTCAATATGAACGAAATCTACTACAATTTAGAAAAATTCTTCTTCATCACGACCGTATGGACTCATATCCCATCTCTCACAGGACTCAAACCCATCCTTTGTTCCTAAAAACTAAGTTTTAAAAATATATTATTTATTAAATTATTAAAATTAAAAACTTATGTCATATTTTCTAAAAATTAAAATATTTTTTTTGCTTTGATTAATTGTAAAATAATTTTATTTCATGTGTTTATTTAGTTTTCAAATAAAATTGAGGACACTATTTATTAAATTTTTTACATTAACTTATCCTATTATGTATGTTAATTATTTTTAATTTTGCAATAATAATATTAGTTACTAGGATTTATTTGTATATTATTAAAACTTGGTTAAGAAAAGAATTGTGAAGTTAATAGAGAAGGCCGGAGATATAAAGGTCATGTTTGAGGAAAATGAGCTCTATAAGGTGATCATAGATAACCAAGAAGCAATGTTGTAGACTAGAGAAGTAAAAAGTGTGACTACGGAGATTAGCATATTACAAGCCTCCTTTGTGCTCATACTATTTACTATACGGATATCATAATAGCAAATGCTGAGAACTATGTTTATTACTACTTGACAAAAAATGCATACTTAAGAACTTGCAAATATCATATTACCCCAATCCCTTTTGAAAATAGGTGGTCCTTAATTATCTTGGATGAATTTGAGCTATTTAAAGTGAAGAAACAGTTGGGCAAGCCCAAGATGAACATGATCAGAGAACCTGACGAGGAGCAGAAGGTGAAGAGAAGTTGCTCTATTAGATGCACATTGTGCAGTCAATGAGGACACAATAGGACAAGCGAAAGGATAAGGGGAAGCTTATGTAGAAGAAGAAAACTTCATCAAAGGTTGTGTTTTTTTTTTTTTTCTGTTAATGTTACTTTAGACGATTTATACAAATCAAAAATGACTTTCTTATGACTTTTCCAACAATCTTTGTGCCTCAGATACTACAAGGCTAGGTATTAACCATCTATGACTATGCCATATCTTGATTTTGAGATTAGCATGCCTGAGATATTACTTTCTATTATGTGCCTTCTATTTTCAATATTGTTGCAGGACAAAATGAGTAGTCTTGAAGTGGCAATTGGATTGTGTGCAAAATTCTAACTTGGACCTTATGTTATTGGTTTTATTTCTGTATGCATTTTCTATTTTTTTAATCATTTAGGAAGATGACACCATATCTGTTATTGACATGTGGGAAATGGTGCATTACCTTGGATGTTTATGCTGATGCAAGGTAAGATTACACTTTGTATTTTTTGCAAATTAGACACTTTGCCTAGGATTATGTAAACTTTAATGATTTGACAATGTTTCATTTTTTAATATTGGTTTATATGTTTGTTGAGACTGAATATAAACTTTTTATTGTTGTGTTAATTAAAGATGCTAGAATTTGTTTTTTCTTTTATAATTTCAATGAGCTTGGAAAATGTTCATTATGAATTGTTGTGTGTACGTTATTTCTAAACCAAAAAGTATAAGATGTATGTTGTAGGTGCAAAGAATATTGAGCAAGGATGCAATAGATTTGGAGGGGTATTAGATGGTAATTGAAGAAGGGGTGTTACTACATGGTTCCAAGTACCATATTTAGCATTTGTATGTTACTTGGCTTGACATTTAGCATGTCACACGCATTTATTTAAGACTTTTGTACTACAATAACCTAATAATTAGCAACATATTCATTCATTCAAAATTTGCATCTTTTTCAGTACACTATAACATATCATTTCAATTATCTATTCATTGCCTTTACATCACAGTAGAAGTGCACAATGCATGAACCATCTATGTTAATTGGTACAAAGCTTTTCATCTATAATCTTCGTTTATTAGAATGTATTAATAAAGTGTAGCAATATAATACAATTGTGATATAGTGAAGCATTATGAGAATCTTCTTGTTTCCACGGTCAGTTTCCGTGTTTATCCCTTTATTTGTGTACATATCTCACTCACCTGTTTGCAGATACACTGAAGCATCTCAAAACCTAAAGTAATCACAATTACCAAATTTGCAACAATAATATAACTTGTTTAAATTGCTTTCTAACTCACCGATTCAAACAACACACTTCTTGTTGCAATTATAATATTTTTTTCTCGAACTTAATGAGACATTCATTAACATTTTTTCTCCAATGCTTATTTATGCTTGATGATGATGAGTTTCTTCCTTTGCTTGAATTATTTGAAGCCATGGATTGATGTGTTTTGTTGAGCTATAATATTACAATTAACCGGATTTTGTTTGGTGGCAAGTTGTTGAGATGCAATAAAGAAAAGGTGACTACAAATTCTTTGATGAATTGCTAACAGGTTGTTATGATGAAATGGATGCGTCTATACTTGAATTATGTTCATGAAGGTGTCATATATAGTGATGCTAATGAGAAAAAAAATGTAATCGTTAGTTTCCAACGATCATTTGAATTACTTGTGAACATGTTAATGCGAATTTTTCAAATTAATAAAGGCAAAAATGTGTTTAAGTCAAGTTTTGAATATTTCAACTTGATGTCAGTTACAAGACAAGTCTTGGCAATGTTATCTCACATTTTCAACCAAATAGCACCAAGTTCAGGTTAATTTTTTAAATTAAAAGGAGTCAAGGCTATTACTGCCATTTCATGATAAGGTGTTAGTCAAATAATAATCAAGGATGGGTAAGTGATAGAAAACTCATACTTTTTATCGAAGTAATTGTTATTGATATCTCAAGGACGGTATGTGATGATACTACTTATAAAATTATTAGAACTTATTAACACAATAAATCAAACCTTAAGGACTAAAGTGATTTTTACTCATTATTTATTTGTTTGAAATTAGTCTAACAAGAACGTATTTTTTTAGAGATCCAATCAAATTTGATATTTGCTAAGAAAACTTTTAATAAAAATATGAATAAACTATTAAAAAACCCACTGCTATAAAAATAAATCAGTTGTTGCATCCTAATTCTTGATTTCATATCGGCCTTGAATGAAAGAAGAAGGCTTTTTTTAACAACTTAAAAAATTTTACTAGTTAAAATGAGATAGATAAAATTTGGTATTAATATTTGATGCCATCTATGGAAAAAGTTGAACAAAAAGCCTTAAGAAGAAAAAGAAAGAATGGCAGAAGTAAGAGAAAACAAGGAAAATCCATATCCTCTTACTCTGGAATAGATGCTAGAAGAAGAAAGAAGGCAGAATCAAGAACTTCGTGTGAAAATTGAAGAATAAGGCAAATTGATGGCTAAGATGTAAAAGATGATTAATGAATGGAGGGAAACAACAGACAAAAGGAGTGAAGATATGCTATTGTTGGTAAATTGGGATGTACCTATGCTATCTAGAGGGGATATAAACCAAGGTAACACGAAGAGACACATGTCAACGACAATGCTAACGTGTGTACATTTGACCTTAAGCGCACAGGTTATGAAAAGTAATAAAATGATAAATAAGGATCGTTTCACGAGGATTAAGTTTTTCAATTTTAAAGTAACTACTATGATTATGGTAAATTGATTTTATTTAAGCAATTCAAAATTTTGGGAACCAAAAGTAGAAAAATTAAAATGAATGATTGAATAGTAATTAATAAACAATAACATAACTCAAAATTAGAGAGAATCTACAAATGAGTGGAACTATGCTATAGTGAAGGTTTTAGGGCCTTGATTTCACTTATCTATCCTATGTTTCTCTTAATTAGTCGTTACAAATGTGCTTTAATCCTATTCACTTATCACAGGATGAAGAATGACCTCGTTATCTCTCTTTAGCGTTAAACAAGGTTTTATGTATAACTAACCAAGTTAATATCCCTATCTGACTCAATTGATTATATGCTCATTACAAATTATCTGTTATTAAGCTTTTAGGACTAAATTACCTCTCGGTCTCTCGATATCCTAAGTGTTAATTAGGTTATCTATGTATTAACATCTTTTCGAGCTCACAATAACCTAAATTGCAGTTCTTTAATCTGATAAATAAACTAAACACTCCCAAGCATCAATTTATTTATAATCAATCAATTAATTCATCAAACAACAAATTAGAAGTATTCATCATAGGTAAACACAAGTGTATCAAATCAAACTAACATTAATAACATGCCAATTCATCCAAACATGGTTTAGAAAAGCTACATCAAGTCACTAGAACAATAACTTTAGCCTCACACAACATAATCCATAAAACAATTCATTAAGAAGTTTATAATTCTAAAAATAAGAAAAACAATAATAACAATATAAAATTCAAGGTAATTAAAGAGATAGAGGGATAAAACTAATGTAATTGACACTTTAAATCTATAATTCTTCGACTAATCTTTCGATTTCCTTTAAGGATTAATGACTCTCCACATCTCTCTCTCACTAGAATTCTCTCTATTTTTCCTTTTTTCTCACCTTAAAAGTTCTCCTCCCCCTCATCCAAATGGCTAGTGTCTTCTAAATATGATGAAACGTCCAATTTAGACAAAATCCAGCCATCTATTCTCTTCTATGGGTTGAAAATGGTTCTTGGAAGCACCCAAATACACGAGGGTTGCGGCATGGAAAGAAGTAGAGCAGGCACGCCTTTGGTTCTATTTTTAAGGAGGGAAAAATAGCAAGTATGGCATGGCTACATGCCCTACTTGTTGTTTAGGGGTGCAAAATTTAGCTTGAGAGGCGTTGGTGTGGTAGCGCCACCCTTGTCGCCTCCTACTGTTTTCTATTTTTAACCAATTTTTTTGGGATCCTTGTGTACACCATAGGTTGAACATGATATATAGCTAATATATCATTGGAAGCTCTGAAAATCTAGTTTGCAACGTAAGAAACTGAATGCAATTTCGTGTTTTGTAGTGGAAGTTATGATTCGTTTTGTAACCCATACTAATATGTCAATGATGGCAATGCCATGATATTTTCTACTCTTTTACCCCAATTGGCACCAACTTCTCCTTAATTATATTATTCTTGCTTTCTACACAAGTACACAATTTTATCAAATAATCACTTGAGCTTGAGGATAATTCACAATTATTTAAGCTCGTATGTAGTTAGTTCGTGAGTGAAATACTCACTCATTGTGTTTGCAATGGATCTTAAAAGAATTAAGGCCAATGAAATGAGCACAGGAATCTAGGAAATCATTAACCTAGATAGCTTAATGGAAAAGGCAAGCACGCTTAAGCACTGTAAAAATTTTTCTAACAAAGAAGCCATTAATCCATCTTTTATGGAAGAAATCAAATGGCTGTGTAAAGAGCTAAGGAAGGTTAAAGAGGTGAACAATAAGGAAGAAAGAACATTAAGAGTGCTATCTCTCTTAAGTCCTAATCTCATGACTTTATGCCTATCTAAGGGATTCAAGATGCCTTATATTAGCCTTTACTTGGGACAAATTGACTGTAAATCCTATATTGAACAATATATGGAAATAATGCACATTCATGGCCTGATTAAAAATGACATGTCTAGACCTTTCTCTCTCCCTTTGAAAGGATAAACTAGGGCTTGGTATTAGAAACTATAGCAGAGAAATATTCATTTTTTTTGCAACTTCCTCGCGAGTTTGTCAAAGAATTTCATGGGGCATTCTTTTGGAAAAAGATATGAAAAGTCTACTGTTAATAAAGCATGGAGAAAAGGAAAGCTTAAACAACTTCATTAAGTGTTATAATAAAGAAGTCATTGCTTTTGGGTGCATACATCGAGGATATAGCTCTTGAAGGATTGAGGAAAGGGCTTAGGATATGTGGGTTTTGGTTTAAAATAAAGAAGAACAAGTATAATACTTACTAGAAGACTTATTAGAAGGTAAAGGAAATGATATTGCTAGAGTAGGAAGTAAATGAAAAATGACAATTAGAGGGACGTTTCAATACTTAGAGGCCGACATCCCGAGATCTTGGTCATATGAGAGAAACTGGTAAAATATATACTAGGAGATAATCAAAAGAAGAAATCAGAAGCTTAGGACGTGACTTATGGAGAAGAAAGGATTAAGACATATCTGAATCATATTGAAGAACTAATCATTAGGATCATGAGTACAAATACAAAAGTAGGAGGTTTAGGGATTCACTAACAAAGGGAAAACTAGTGCTCTTTTTACAAGTCAAAGAGGTTGGATACCCCTGCAGTATGAGAGAGGTAAATTAGGAGAAGGAAAAGTTCACTTCATTGAATGCTTCGCTTGAGACCATATTGGAAAACATTAGGCAAAGAGGATTAGTAGTAGAGTCAAGAAAAAGGATGGCACCCCTAAAAGTATAGAACATAAGTAAAAGATGTTCTTTCCATTATGACGACGGATATACGATGAGGAAGTGCATGAGCTTGAAGAGACATATTGAAGACTTAGTAAAGAATGGCTATCTGAACTTATATTTAGAAGCAACAGAGAAGCAAGGAAGGTTGCATATTGGGACCAACCTTCCCGGACCATGATAATCGTAGGAGGACTGAACGTAGTAGGTGACTCAAATAATGCTAGAAAAAATTATTCGAGAATTTCAACAAGACCTAATTACCTGACCTAGGGTTTCAACAATACCTAATTACTTGACCTAGATTTTCAAAAAGACCTAATTACTTGACCTAAGTCCCAAAATAGTAAAAACAATTTTCTACGCCCATAATATTCACAGATGAAGATGAGAGGGATACCACGTACCCTCAAGATGACGCAATTGTTATAACTATGAACATGGTAGGGTTTGAAGTGAATAGGATTTTCATCGACCTAAGGATTTCATATATCACACAAGGTTACAGAAGCTGTCAGACCAGAAACATACTACCTAAGCCATATAAATGGTGAAGTGATTGGAAAACCATAGACACTAATATATTGAAGAAGTATTATGCCTGATATAACTAAGAAGACCAATTCCTTTTCATTATTTCATTTTCTAGTTATGTCTTGTCTCATTTTTTATTTTATTTTGTCTTGCATCTATTTAATATCAGACATTCTACTCAAATACCATAATTACTTGATCATGTAAATTTAATTAAACCATGCCTCCATGGTACCGACTTCATATGCTCAGATGAGCAAATCTATATCTCTTTGATGCCAAAACTTATAAGTCCAAATGGACCAAATAGTACCTTCGCAGTATTGACTTCCTATTAAGGTGAGCCAATCTATATCTTAATGATGCCAAAATTTACAAGTCCAGATGGACCAAAATTATACCTCTGTGGTACCAACTTCATATGCTCAGATGAGCTAATCTGCATCTTTGTGATGTCGAAACTTACAAGTCTTAATGGACCAAATTATATCTTCACAATACTGACTTCTTTCCTAGATGAGCCAATTTGCATCTCTGCAGTGCCAAAATTCACAAATCCAGACGGACGAAATTGTACATCTGTGGTACCAACTTTTCACTCAGATGCGCTAATCTACATCTCTATGATGCCAAATTCACAAGTCCAGATGGACCAAATTGTACCTTTATGGTATTGACTTATATGCTCAGATGAGCCAATCTACAACTTTACAATGCCAAAATTCACTAGTCTAGTTAAGCCAAATTATACCTCTGTGGTACCGACTTCATATGCTCAGATGAACCAATTTGCATCTTCGTAATGCCAAAATTTATAATTCCAGATGAACTAAAATTATACCTTCACGGTATCGACTTTCTGCTCGGATGAACCAATTTGCATCTCCACAATGCAAAAATTTACAAGTCTAGATGGATCAAAATTATACCTTTGTAATATCGATTTCCTGCTCGGATGAGCCAATTTGCATCTTTGCAATACCAAAATTTAAGTACAAATAGACCAAAATTATACCCCTTTGGTACCGACTACTTATATATGTGTGTAATTCTGAATTCCTTTCATTTCAATCATCTTCTCAATGATAAGAATTATTTTTCATATGAAGTATGTACGTGTATGTATATATATATGTATATATATATATGGATATAAAAAGAATAATAATAAAAAATAATGACAGAAGATAATAATCAAAAACTAGATGGATGATTGGAGCAAAAGACAGAAAATAACAATCTTCATGTATCTCATGCATGTATGGCTAAGCCAACTAATCATTTCCATGCATATGTTTCATGCACGTATGAGAACTATTCATGCCCAAGAAAATAAAAAAGCCAAGGAAGTGCAAAAAATTCAAAGTTTCCTATGCATTAAGGGATAAGACAACAGAATAAGTGACGGGCATGCCTTGGGCAAGGCACCACTAAATGAGTGGCGTACATGTGGCAACCTTGCTGCGCACATGCACGTGCCTCACTCGCACATTGATAGCACAAGTGGCATGTGCACACTATCCCAATTGAGCACTCTATACATACGCGCCCTAGATTTGCGGGCACACGCCTTCCACGTCCTAAATGACGTCCTAAGATGATTTTCAGCCGTCAAATTAGTTTTGAATGGTCAGATTTCGCCATTCTTAGGTTTTCATCAATTCTTATAATTAGCCACCATTAGCCATTTTTGGAAAAAAAAGATTTAGAGAGAATTGAGAGAAAATAGGGAGACTTTATTAAGAGAAAGTGTTAGCAACTCTAGGAGGATTTTTGGAGAAAACAAGAAGATATCTAATTAATCACGGCATCAAATCAGTTTTATCTCTTCTAACTCTCCAATTTCATTTTAAGTTTAATTGTCTTTAGATTATTGTAATAACAATGATGATTTTGATTTATTTTATGGAATTGATGATGGATTGTGTTAGAATAGGCTAATTTCATTATCCTATGGTCTTGATGTAATTTATTTAAATAATGTTTGTACATTTTTAATGTTAATGTTTATGGTTTATTCACTTGTATTTATCCTTATGTGTAATGCTTCCAATTTGTTGTTTCATTGAGTTAATTAATTTGTGTTGAATGAGTTAATATTTGGAAGAGTATAATTTATTCACCGAGATAGGAAAAATATAATTTAGATTTTTATAAGTTCGGGAGAACCTCAAAGGCTCAATAATCATATTAGCTTTTAAAATTACAAGATATTGGGAGGTATTTGGATTTTCAATAGTTAATAATAGGTCGTTTTTAATGCATGTCTAATTGAAAAAGTTAAATAGGGATATCGACTCAGATATATTAGACATAGGATTATGCTTGACACTTAAGAGAGGTAGCTATAGCAATTATGAGTCTGTGATTAGTGCATCGAATTTAAAAACATTAATAACACTTGAGTAGAATAAACATGAGAATGAATAGATGAAATCAAGACCCTAAGACCCAAAGACCAATTTTTTTGCATAATTCATATCTCATCTCTTAAGTCTATCTTCTAGTTTGTCTTAATTTTAGTTATTTCTTTATTTTATTTCATTTCCATTATTTTTACATTTGAATGTTTAGTTAGCTTAAAAAAAGTTGAATTTCCATAAGCATAGTACTCAGTTAAAAAATGAGCTTAATAAATTTTCATAACTATTCACCCTAATTCCCGACTTCATATCAAACCTGATTCTAGTTGCATATTGGATCTATTGTCTTGAGGTCCCATAGAACTGATCCTTAATCCCACATTATAAAGACCAGGTCCATACTCTAAAAGAAGACTCGACAACGAAGGAATGGAGCATCCACACTTCATAATGGGCTTACACATATTTTGTCAAAGCCCAACCCTGACAAATGACTTTTGTTTAATTTAGACATATTCATTAAATGGGAAAGCATGTTTATGCGCTAAATTATATACAATTAGGATTTTACCAAAGATAATATTTCAAGTAATACAAGAAATCAACAAGTATAAAGAAAGAATGAATGGAAGAAGGGGACTTTTTCTATAATCTAAAAAGTTTTACTAGTTGAATCAGATAGAGAAAATCTGGTATCAATGCTAGTAAAAAAAATCTTCAACTTGCAAATAATAATACTACTACAAAATCATCCAATGCTACAAGTACACAAAAATAAGTATATGTAAATTGTCAATCAATGCATTCAAGTACAAATTATCAATCTCTACGTTGGTGCACGCTAGAAGCATCTAGAATCTACCAATTACCAAACCACATTTTAAATTAAAAATATATTTTAAATTCAACATTTTAGAACATAAGATGTAATTATATACAAATGCCATACTTACACGTGAATAGGTACATTTGATTAATAAATGCATCAAAATGGTTCAACATAATTGAATGCATATGATTATACTTTTTCTATCTGTAAATGTTCGTATTTGCATTAAAGATCATTATAGCTATATTGCAAAAGACTTAACTCTTGTTGCATCATTTTATTATTTTGTCTTGAATTTTTACATAACATATGTGACAATGTTTGACTATGCTTATAGATTCGAATATACGCAGGACCATATGTCCCATTGCTTAAATGAATACACTCTCTCTCTCTCTCTCTCTCTCTCTCTCTCTTTTCCTATTTGTTATTTCTCTTGCATTTGTGACAAATGTTCATGGAAATGACTTTACAAATATTCAAACTTTATTAGAACATTCAAACATTCAAATATTCATGGGATTACCTTAATATCAAAGTATATGAGTATATAAATAATTATTTTAGCTCACTTATAATTATATTTGCACTATCTAAAATCATCTATATTATCATCAAGCTTTGATTGAGTGTTAATAGAAACACATACTCAACCTATTTTCTCTCCTTTTTCTACATATAAAACAAAGAATCATGCATACAAAGTAATTCAATTCAAAACTGAAACAAAAGTTTGAAACTCACTCAATTGCAAAAAAACCACCAAAAAAAAAAAAAGTCTTTATGCCTAATTAGTGATATCTTTACAATTCCATAGTAAAGAACTGCTTTGCCCTTAAAGTATTCTCATATGTACATTTTAGTCCTAATACTTTAAAAGTTACCTATTCTACATTAATGATATGCTCAAAATAGGTTGTCGTTAATAGCACTAGACTCTAGATTTCTCAATCTACACAATGGTAAGGTTAATTTCAAGAAATAAGTAATGAAAGGAGGCAAATACTTATTCAGAACATGACTTATTTAATAGATTGAGAGTTCAATATTAAATTTTTAAATCACTAGGTCTTAATTGTACATTCAAACCATATTTTAAGGACCTAGCAATCTTTTTATCTTCATAAAATAACCTTTTAACATTGAAA
The DNA here is from genome assembly GCA_022749755.1 of Azadirachta indica. Classification (NCBI taxonomy): domain Eukaryota; kingdom Viridiplantae; phylum Streptophyta; class Magnoliopsida; order Sapindales; family Meliaceae; genus Azadirachta; species Azadirachta indica. The sequence continues at coordinate 3,016,480 of CM040447.1, forward strand.
ATTAAACAACCAAAAGAAAAACTTAGCTACTAAAAAGAAATAATAATTACTCTAGGAAAGTAAAAGTTAACACTATGGAAAGCAACAATAATTTAAACCAGAAGTACTTAAATATACCTTTCAATTGTAAGAAAGGCCTAAATGGGTTTCATAGTAAATAACATAATCAACAATAATCACTATAGGTAAATCAACAATAATCAATATAGGTAAATTTAATTATGAACTTAGAATTATTTGTCATTTCCCTTTTTGCAATTTTGTGTAATGTAGTGAATTTATTATAGTAGTTTGTGCAACGTAGTAAATTTACCATAGAAATAAATCTATGCAAAGAGTAGTGAGCTTTCACTTTATTTAATTAAAGGTGGGTAAAAAAATTAGAACTACACCAAATCAATAATAGTACCAAAAAAAGGAGGATTAGACTAAAACAAGATTTCTTTTTTATTTTTTTAAAGTTATGCGTTGAAAAAGACATTGTTTCCAAGTAAAAAAAATGAAGTCATTTATTTTTTGAAGAAAAGAAAGGAAAATAAAACATGTAACAAGAAAAGAAATTCAAAACTAGAAAAATTAGACCAACTGGAATCAAACTAAAATCAACCGAATTAGTTCCAAGTCAATCTTAATTCTCTATTATCAGTCTAATTTTTGTTTAGGTCTAATTTCTTATTCTGTCCAGTGTAGGGCAAATAGTTGATTTTTTTTGAACTAGTTCGGTATCATAGAAAATCATAATGAATTGGACCATGCCCTACCTCATCTTTAATGAACTTGAATTCTTTGTCATTTCCTCTTTTGCAGCAATTGGCATGTGTATGTATGATAACTTTAGTAAAATGAGAGCATTGTATCTTCTCATCAAACTTTACAGAAAGTGATATATAAAACAAATTGCCAATGGCATGATGCTTACACCATCCTCTATAAATTAAAGATACATTCTATCCTTAGTCTCCCAAAAAGAATAGTTTGATCACAGTTTCACGCAGTAATTAAAGAAGCTCAACTTTAATGGAATGCATATGCATCTCTATTTCAGCAACTAGAAATATATGTATCAACATAAGTCTAAGTGCCATATCAGATATACAAATCCAAAATTTTTTCTTCAAAATAATTCAATAGAAACATATAACAACATCAAAGCAAATTCTTCAATTGATCAATGTAACAACTGAGAAAATGGATAGAATACAATTTTTTACTAAATTTACTACCAATCTTCAAATTCAGATAGTTTTTCTTTTCTTTAGACTCCCCTTTCCATATTTGCACTACAAGAAAAAAGGGTTTTCTTGATAAAAGAGTCTTGATTTTTAATTTATACATCATAATTTCTTGACATTTACATGACACTTTTTACTTTTATCATGAATCATGACACACACTTGAAAAATAAAAAATGTGTCAAGAATTTTTTATATATATTTGTCAGTGTTAAAATGACGTCGTTTATTCTAAATGTAAACGACGCTGTTTTTTTAATACTATAAATCAAAAAGTTTATCTATTTCACACAAAACATTTTCTTTTAGGGTTTAGAGTTTCCTCCTCACAATCGCCACCGTCTCCATGACGCAGGCGAATCACGGGTGGAAAAAGAATATCTTGTCAAACGCTAAATCTCTTCACTTCTTTGACGCAGTATGTTAGATAAACATTCTAATGGCAGAGATTAAATATCATTTTAACCTTAACAGTTCAAAACACGAGTGTTAGGATAATAATTCTATAAGGGACAAAATCAAAGGGGAATATTTTTATTGAGTTAAAAATTATCAAAACAACTAGTATAGGCTCTTTATATATAATAGAGAAAACCTAGTGATACAAGTTAACTCAAATAAGGAAAAATAGCTGCTACCTAAATAAGAAAATTAGAAATTAAATAACAAACTGAATTGGTAAAAATAAAACACTTTCAAATCTAATTAAATTCTAAAATTGTCCTACATCACTCAGCCTAACGAATGCAATTGTTTGATATGTGCTTAACACGTCTTTGTAGAAGAGAGATTTTGGAATGGTAAAGATATGGAACAAGACATGGTTTTATAGCTTTTGTGATAGCTTTTTCATTCCCCAACAATTTTTGCATTTGTGACTAATGGCTTCTTGACAATCGATCTCTTCCTTTTTTGTTAATTTTATTCGTTTGAATGTTGAACACAGGTATGTGGATGGCTTGAATTAAACTATTCACATATTGTAATTTGTTTGTTGTTGTTTTCTAATTTATTGCTTAATTTATGGTTTACGAAATAAGGTTTATGATTATATTTTTGTGGAATTTGAGAAATGCATTCTTTAAGTGAGATATTTTTGTTTGTCATGATTTTAAATTTGGAAGTATTGGACTATTGTATGTGTGGTTGTACTTTTAAAGCTTTAACAATGAAATTTTTATGATTTGGTATTTTAGATTTTGCAATTAAGTTATTTGCTAAAATGCCCAAGTGGTTCTTTATTTAATTTAATTTAATTTACATTATTCACTTCAACATGAATCTATTTTTATTGCTCAATACCAGCTAGTATATCACTATACTGTAATCATATTGTTACTTCTAATCATTTTTTTGCAAGAAACAATCAACAAAAATAGGCATTTTGTTGTAAAAAAACAACAATGAAAGAGCAGTAATAGAGTTGCTATTTTTATAGTTGTTTATGTTCTAAACTTTTCCAACTCCCAAATTGCGCTCTCTTGGTTCTAGGTACCTTGATTCTTGTGAGAGGTGTGAAATGCTGCTTAATCCTTTGGTATTATTGTGGTTTTATAAGGTCATTATGAAGTAAAAAAGTTTCTCATATTTTTTTGTTGTTGTTTATATTTGCTTACATTTTTTTTTAACTTTCTAATTTAATTTTTCTTATATTGCTGTTGATGGTTAATCTTGCTAATAATCATCTTATCATATATTTTTTAATATATTCTTTACATAGCTGGTCAAGTAAGAATTTAAGTAAATTTGCATGGGTTTAATTATTAATCTATTAGGTGTTTGATTAAATTCCTAAATAAACTTGAAATGTTATTTTGTGACAATAAAGAATACAAGAAGAAGACTTCAATTTGTATTATTGAATAATGATCTCTCATAATGGAAATTAACGCCTTGCTTGAAAAAATCAACATTAGTTGTTAGTGGTAATCTATAATATATTTCTTTATGTGGATGAATGCTACATAATAGAGCTTGGTGTATGAGAGAATCTGCTACCAACAAGTACAAGAATTCTAAAATTCCCCTAAATTAGATACTTGAAACTCTAATCATAAATCAGGTAAATTACTCACACTTTTTTGGCTACTTTATAATGTCAAATGTACATGTGATAATTACAAATTCAAGTTGCATATTACAGTTTAGGATAGTGGATTTTTACATCATGGATTGATACAATTAGTTGATAATTGTTTACTCATTTGTCCCTTTATTAATGAAATTACATTAATAAGTTAAAGATGACAAAAAGAAGGTTAAATTTTGTCTTATTTTCTCTATGCACATGTGAACTCCTATATTTCATATTCTTCATCATTTCACTTGATCTTTATAGACTTGAATAATGGAACAATGTTATTTTGTAAAGTTACTTTTTTCGAGTTTACAACTTTATATGGTATTAAATCTTTTGCAGCAAATTAATAATATAAATAATTTGTTTTCCGAGTTTTTTTTGTTGTTTTGTTAATTGTTCTCTTAATTTCCTTTAAAGTGCATAACTGATGACTTAATATTTATTGCACCTTTAGACTGACTTAACTCAATACTAAATATTTTCAAATTAACTTAGCTATCATCCGTTAAACTAGCAATGAAGTATACAAAGAGGTTTGTGTCGAGTTTGGAATAGTTGGTGATAGTATTGAAGAAGAGGAGTAAATAGTTTAAAGATGTTACAACTTGTTGGATTTATTAATACAGCTATAGGTTCATTGTGGTACATTTTGGACATTTATTTAATTTATGAATGTATTTTAAAAATTTATGTAATTTGATATTTCATTTAGAATTATTATTTTTAATTATATAATTATTTAATCTAAATTCTTAATATTAGATATACAATCAATTAATATATAAATGTAATAGTTACAAAAATTATATAATATATCAAAAATCTCATCATGACACAAAATAAGAATCATAACAAACCAATATAAAAACATCATAAATTTCTCGTGAATATAGTGGATAGTTCTTGATGCATATGTATCAGTACATCTTGACACATATTTAAGAGTTATATATTGTGACACTTAAAATGTGTCACCTATTTTTGAGGTGACCTACATTAATACAAAAATAAAAGTAAAAAAAAAAGTTTACTTGACACAGATTTTATGCATCTCTATTTCATCAACTAAAAATATACGTATTAAGAAAAGTCCAAGTACCATACTAGATATACAAATCCAAAATTTTTTCTTCAAAAGAAACCAATAGAAACATATAACAACATCAAAGCAAATTCTTCAATTGATCATCGTGACCACTGAGAAAAAGGATAGAATACAAATTGTTAATAAATTTACCACCAATCTACCAATTCAAAAAGTTTTTCTTTTCTTTATACTCCCCTTTGCATATTTGATTTATTTTCTCCTCCATAGAGTCAACACAAACTTTTTCTCTTCTATAAACTAATCTTTTAACATTAAAAATTAAAGGGAAAAAACCGAAAATACCCTTGTTTCCCATAAAAAATTCAAAATACCTTCATAAAAAATTTTCCATCAAACATGCCTAAATTTAAACTTTTCGGACAAAAAAGCCCTATGCCCACACAATTAAAAACACATTGCATTTCTTATTGTTTTCTTCTTCTTCTTCTTCTTCTTCTTTAACTGAGCTTCCCAATAATGTTGCATAAAATGTTTTAATTTCAATTAATTGTTGATAGTACACAAGTTTTGATTCATTTTATAAGCCCTATTTAAAGGTAAGTATATTTGATAGTTAATGCCACTCAAAAAATAATATTTTGCAGAGTGAAAACTCGACCTATTATGTTGTGTTCAAAAGTCTAACTCAAAAGTTGGTTTCGAGTACTTTACTCGAAACCAATGTTCAAGTAAAGGATAGTAATTGTCAAGTAAGGTGAAATCAGGCCTTACTCGATAGTAAGTTTTGAGTAAAGAGATAATTATCACATTATCACCTTACTCGGAACTTATTGTCGAGTAAGGCATGATTTCACCTTACTTGACAATTACTTTCGAGTAAGGACAGACTATACCTTGCTCAATTACTTCAACTTTAAGAAATTTTTTTTGGGTTTTAATGATACAACGAGATAATACTACTATTTTTGGGATTTTGAGGTGATGGCCGATAGAGTTATGATTGTTACTCGGTTTAGAGGTTCATGGGAACGGTTTTCAAATGGTTGTGATGTTTATGTCAGGAAGAAATAATGCCATTTTGTATTGATACAGACATTGGGTATGAACAATTTATGGAACTTTTATAAGCTGCATATGGGATTAATCTAGCTGAGAGCGGGATTATAACGAAAGCAATATTTGTTAACTGTGCACAAGTTATAGGGGTACTTTTGCCTAAGGCAATCATGATTAATACAGAATCCACTTTCTGTGCCTTTATTTATGTCAATGATGCATAGTTTGTTAGCATGAGAGGTTACTATTACTTATATCTTAAAGTGGAACGAGTTGGCAATGCACCACATTCAAGTGCACATGGTCTCAATCATCCTACCACTACTGTACCCCAATTTAGATCATCAAGTGGAAGCAATCAGCTAAGTGAAAATGCTCCAGTGCTGTCAACACCATTTCAGTTCAATAACTAATGCAATTACACAACTTTAAGGTTTAAAGAACATCACCGTCTACCTACATTAGCACGTAACTCTCCACTGATTATTTAGCCTTATATACAAACTTTACGGATGATGCTGAACCAAAGTGAACAAAAGATGTGCGTAGGGGAATGTGTAACAAAAATAGCTCAATACCTTGTCCAATAGAAGTGAATCAATACATTCGGTCATTACCTCCTATTCCACGTTCATGACCATGGCAAGCGATGCATGCTCGAGTTCCAGAATGTGAGATGTGTGTGTTAGGCAAATTTACAGAATGAAGTAGGAATTGTAAGATAAATTGGGGTTAATAGCACTAAAGAACAATTTCTAGTTTAAGATTTTTAAGTCAAATACAACCCGTTTTAAGGCAAAGTATGTCGTGGAAAGTTGTATTGAAGACTCTATGCCATTAAGAGCAATGATGATGCCTTCTTCAAAGTTACATGTATTAAAGCAACGCATATTTGTCTCAATAAATAGTTATAGAATAGGGATTGATAAGCAAGTAGTTGGTTGATTGGACAGCTCATAAAGAACAAGTTTAAAGATGCTAGTCAGATTTATACTCGGAAGAATATCCGTGAAGATATACAGAGTGAATACGGGGTTTGGCTACTGTACTTCAAGACATGGCTAGCTGGAAAGAAGCATTATAGATTATGTATAAAGATCCAACTTTATTATTCAAGGGGCTTCCCTTGTATTGTCACATGTTAGAGGAGAAAAATCCAGGGTCAATCATATTGATTGAAACTGATGAAGATGACAACTTCTTATACTTCTTTGTAGTGCTTGGGCTAAGTCTTCAAGAATTTCGCAATGCCATTCATCCTGTAATCGCTGTTGATGGTACATTTCTAAAGGGCAAATTCTAACGAACATTGATTGTGGCCGCCGCACAAAATAAAAATGGGCAAATGTTTCCTGTTGCTTTTGAGATTGTTGATTCTAAGAATGATGCATTATGAGAGTCGTATTTTTAGAAGCTATTGGGGACCACTGGCCTGATAGAGAATTTTGTTTTTATCTTGAATTGACACACTAACATAGAAAAGGAAATTAATTTTATTTTTCCTGAAGCAACTCACGACTTTTATATTTACCACATATCCAATAATTTGAAGGTGAAGTATAAGATGAGGCAACAGAAAACTGACATGTTCATAGTAGCATATTTTATGGCCGTCGATGCATATTGTGCAAGCAAATTCAACCAATATATAGACAAATTGCGAATAGTGCATCCTGTAGCAACAAAGTACTTGCAAGATGATGCTAGGCTCTATATGTGGGCAAGGTGATGCTTTCCTTCTAGACATTATGATATGCAGACTACAAATATTGTTGATAGAATGAACTCTTTGTTGAGATATGCTCTGTCTCTCCCAACCATTTCTTTAACAGAATACATATGGTCGTTGGTGTAAAGGTAGTTTTAAGAACGTAAAGAGTTGGCTCCTGTGAGAGACGGATAGTTGATAGAGTCGCGTAGGCAAAAGTTGATGAATAAACAAAGTTGTTGCAAACCATGACAATGTACCCAGTGTCTCGTTTTGAGTTTGAGATAAAGGATAGGGACAACGTTGACATTATCGATGTATGAGAGAAAAAATGCAGTTGTGGATACTTTGAGATTGAACAATTGCCTTATGCGCATGCTCTAGCCACCTGTAGAAGCATACAGTTATCTTACAATTTATTATGCTCTAACTACTAGACAACCGACATGTATATGACTGCGTACACAGAGCCTATTTATGTCAAGAAATGATGCTGACTGGGTGGTTCCTCCAAAGGTAAGAACAAGTTGTGAAGACCCAAAGATAGCGTTCATCCGCCGACTGCCTAAAGAAGCAGCGTATGCCATCCGCTGGAGAAGACATTGTTAGGAGGAGGTGTAGTCATTGCCTACAGTTAGGCCACAACTGCGCAACATGCAAGAATATAATCCCATTCCATATGGATAAGTGATTTTACTTTGTTGATTCATTAATTCATTAATGTTTGTTGCTTTATAACTATTAATTTGTATGGATCTCTATTGTTTTTATTATTATTCAAGGTTTGTGTATAAGTACGTTCATTACATAGTCTTCTATTAACAAATTATGTATTGTCATTTATCTGTTACTATGTTAAATCATCTTGTATAGAAACTGGTACAATTAGCTCATTTTTTTGCTAAGCTTATGTTCTCGAGGATGCCTAAATCTTGCTTTGCTTAAAACTGTCAAGTTTTGAACAGTTTACTCGAAACTACCTTTGAGTAAACTACTCAAAACTTACAGTTTTGAGCAAAGAGGCATTTTTTTTTCCTTTTTTCATTTTGTTCAAGAACGAACGCAAAAATTTCAATTAAGTTGTGCATACTTCATCATGCAGTTTAAGTTGTAATTTTTTAAATATTTTTACAGCAATTGGTTACATATTTCTTCACTAACTTTGGATATAATGCAATTAGTTTAAGTTGTGATATATTGTTTTTTGTACCTATATTGCAATAATTTTTATTGTCAGTTCCCTCAAACTATGGACACGATTGTTGTGAATGAAAGACTTGAACATTTTTGTACAATGAAACTATGGCTGAAATCAATAAATTAGCATATAACATACTAAACAAGGCTAATATAATGTTCAAAAATAGTAAGCAATCTACAACTGTAGCATGTAACATATACATGTAAGCGTCAGCCTTGTAACTACAATAACTACCCCACCCACAAATCAATTGCTACCTTGGTCCTCAATGTGGGTCCATCCTCAGGCTCAAAATTGAAAGGAATCCCCAACCTTAAATATTGCATAAACATAAATGTGAATATCCCACAATCTCTTGCATCCGCGGCCTGACGGGGAATGCCATCAAGGCTATTGTTGATCTAGTAGACGAGGAAACAAACAGCATAACAAAAGTAGTGCAATGTCTGGCTCAGCATCAGAGTGCGCATTAGGGGCGGAATCACAGACACAGATCTTTTAGAGGCCCAAATAGACCTCGTAGGCCACTCAATGGTTGCTGCATATGTGCATAGGTATGTAGATGATATCGATGAAAATCCAATCCTTATATAGATGGCTCCCCTTCCCTATGGCAAAGGACTTGATGTTAGTGTCAGGATAAAAGGTCCCATCGTCTAATACCCCAGACAAGTATCTGTTATATGCCGATCGCAAGAGACTCTGCACTATCAAGTATTTTATTAATAATCTAACATTAAAGTTTATTAACAGTCTAACTTTAATATGTTGTGAATTGTAAAAAATAAAGAAAACAATAGTAAAAGAACTTACAACTAAATAAGGGGAGGCTATAGTCCAATGCTGTGGTACCTAGTCCCTGTACATCAGTTGGTGATGAGCCAATATGTCGATGTACTTTGTAATATACTACATAAATTGTAACTCATTAGTTCAAATTATCAAAAATAGTCAAATTCAAATTACAATAGAGTAATAAACTTACACTATCCTTCAGCCATTGATCAGTCTCGCTGATAACCTGTAGCACTCAGGTGTGATCGTGACAGTCTCAGACTCAATACACACCCCTGGAGTAGTACCCGATGAAGAAACCTGCCATACAAGTCATCAGGAATTGGTGCACGAGGAAATCTAGTATCTTGGATCATAGTGAGGCTTATGCTTGACTGTAAAGGTTTTATGCCTTCTCATAGGACTTCTGTACGATGCCCACTGGTATGTGTGCTGATATCGACTTTATGGGTCCAATAGCTAGATATAATGCACACACTTGCGTCCCTATCGATATAGGCTTGAAAAGTAACAAAAAATGTAATGCATAGTTAACAGGGACAAATAGAAAAAGCAACAAAAATAAAAAAACAGACATAATTTCCCCTGTAACAAAGACATTTTGAAAATTTTAAACCTACATCTGTGTGTACATAAAACACTTTTATAGCAATATTCTAATCCTACGAATGTTGTGCCTCAGGCAAGCAACTTAAATTCCCAACCCACAATATACACAATGTCCTACGCAAATAGCTCAATACTCTACGAATGTTGCAAAAACTATTTGAAGTATCGAAGATGGTTACCTGTGCAGTGGATGATTATATTGGGCTTCGGACAAACAATGGGGCGGAGTAGACCATGGATCTCCTTAATCAGGTTGGTCAGTGCATCATGTTGATGCTGTGTCGTACTATCCTGTTTAGAGCTGAAAGTAATGAAATTAGACTGCAACAACCTCAGGTGTGACTCGATGTCCAATCCATGAGGTTCTCCAAACCCTGGACCTGTGTCGTCATGGCCTAGAGTGTCATCGTCAGCCATATGGTCTGAGCCATCATTAGGGCTAAAGTTCGGGCGATCTACCACCTATCTCTTGCCACGGCGAGGCCATGGGCATTGGAGAGTGGAAATAAACCACTCATGAGTATAAATATACAAACTATACTCAAAGGATTGTGTATTCAAGTTAACACAATTTAGTAGGAATAATGCATACCTCTTTCTCTTTTACCAGAGGTGGTAAAGTCGCCACAATGGCGGGTGCATCATGGACTGAGGAGTGAAGGTGGTAGCTGTCCCAGCGTCATAGGGCACAATGTCTTCCTCGGTTGGTACAGAACTAATGTTGGTATCCTTTGCCATTAGCTCATTAACGTGCTTAGGTGTTGGTCCATCTATAAATGATGCATGTCCATTCACCTTAGGCACTTGCCCAATGTATGGCAATGCTAGTCCAGCTACTAATGACTCCAACAAATGCAATACTACAAGAGCTGCCTGTACGCAAATTAAAAGGTGACAATGTTTAAAAGAAATAACACAATTCTTTTATTAACAAATTTACTTATTGTATTTCAAGTAAACTTACTTGTGTGGGCTTGAATATAAATTTATTCACATTTGATGTCCGGACACACTTCGACTTTGAATGCCACCGCAGCATACGATGGAGCCAGTCATTAATGCGTATCCCAAACTTTGGAACCGCAGATGAGATAATTTCATACATCCACACCTACATAACAATTTAATATGACTATTAAATTATTTCAATAAAAAATTTAATATATTAGCACAGTAAGTAAGAATAATAGCATAATACCTGAAAAATAATTGGGAAACTCTCTACATTATATCTGTTATAATGGTCTTCCCTTTAGCCTTGGCCTCTGCCGATTTCTTCTTGTAGTGCTCCACCTGTTCGCCTATAATACGACTCAATCATCAATAAGTACATGTCCAAATGAGAGAGCCCATAGAAACTGATTAAACTCATCTAAATCATCTATCAACCTCAACAACCATATGCCTGAAGTGTCTATTGCCCTGGCCTAGCAATATGTGCTCAATCAAGTATAATAGTGATAGCTTAACAACATCTGTATTTGGGGTCTTACTTAGGTCCATATCCTCGTATACCTCAACTACTATGTGCAATGGAATAGATAAAGACCCTCTAAAGAACCTATATCTCAGTCGATCATTTTATGACACAACCTCCAGATATGGTTCGAATCTCAATCCTATGATGAACACAAACTCAATCTGGGAAAACCTAATGGTCATGCCCCAACCAGATACCACAGCTCATGTTGTGCATCATCATTATAAACCTTATGCATCAACACGTACGGAACAAGGTTTCCAGAAAAACATAGATCCATATCAAAGTCCAAGAAATGCCCTAAGCATGTCTCTCTAAACATATGCCTACTGATTTTTGGCAGATCACAAAAGTGAGACAGTGTAGTTACCACTGCATCTGTGAAATGATTCGCTTTCTTAATCTTCAACGATCTTGTAACTGTCACCATATTTCTTGAACATGTAAAATACAAATTTCATAAGTTTAAAAATTTTTCGAAGATATGACAATCATCTAAATTATCTAACGCAATTACTTTAATGATGTAAATAAATAATAAGCCAACGTAAATTCTATGAAATCAATCGACAATTTGGTACATTACAATGCATTGTATTTATATTTATATTAATTAAAAACATATAATCAATTATATAACAGTAATATATGAAAACAAAAAAAAACATTGGAAATTATGCAAAATTCATTTCAGACCCACACTTATCCTTCATGCTCGACACTGACGCTTCATGCTCGAAACTAAGAGTGCTTGAAACTATAACTACTTTTGAGCATGAAATATTTTGCAATTTCCAGTGCAAAGATTCGTACATGAAGCGAAACATAAGTTTTGCTCACATTGCAGAACACTTTCGAGTGTTTCCATGCTCGAAAGTTCTGCGTTAACGTCAATTCAAACAAACTGATTCCACCTAATTACAACCAAATCCAACCAAATCACAGTCATAGTCATGGAACAACACAATTTGACATCTAATCATACCCAGAAAACATAAATTTCTATAATTGTTCTAACAAAATCAAAAAAACATGAATGAAAACCTAACCTCTTCTCCAACGATCTACGTTGCTGTCGTTGATCTCGAATCTCCAGTCACCGCCAATTGCACAACTAGAGAATTTGCCCCAAAATTCAAAGATGCAACTCAATTTGATGGTGCTTGAATGTATGGATCCCTCAAATATTTGATGGTGTTGGTGCTCGAAACTGAGGAAGAAAATGGGTAGTTTCTGTGTGCAGAATTTTGCTTACAAGGGCATTTTTGTCTGAAAAGGTTAAATTTCGGCATGTTTGATTGAAATCTTTTGATGAGGGTATTTTTGAAATTTTTATGGAAAACAAGAGTATTTTTGGTTATTTTCCAAAATTAAACATGCAAAAGAAAAAATTAGCTATTACAAAACAATAATAATTATTGTAGGAAAGCAAAAGTTTATACTATCGAAAGTAATAATAATTCAGACCAAAAGTACAATAATTTACTTTCCAATTTTAAGAAGGGCCCTAAATGGGTTTTATAATAAATAACATAATCAACAATAATCACTATAGGTAATTTAAATTATGAACCTAGAATTATTTGTCATTTCCCTTTTTGCAATTTTGTGTAACGCAGTGAATTTATTATAGTATTTTGTGCAACGTAGTAAATTTACTATTGAAATAAATCTATGTAAAAGATAGTGAACTTTCACTTTATTCAACTAGAGGGGTGCAGAAAAGCCAAAATCAGACTAAATCAGTAATATTTCCAATAAAAGGGGATTGGACTAAAACAAGATTTCTTTTTTATTTTTTTTAAATTTTGCCAAAAAAAGACATTATTTTCAAGTAAAAAGAATGAAGTCATTCTTTTTAAGAAAAGAAAGGAAAATAAAACATGTAACAAAAAAATAAATTCAAAACTAGAAAAATTAGACCAGATTCGAATCAAAATAAAATCGGCTGGCTCAATTCCAGCTCAAACTTAATTCTCTATTACCGGTTCAATTTTGGTTCAAGTCTAACTCCTTATCCGGTCCAATATAGGGCAATAATCAATTTTTTTTTGAAATAGTTTGTTATCATAGAAAATCTGACTGAATTGGACTATGCCCCATCTTACCTTTAATGAGCTTGAATTATTTGTCATTTCCAATTTTACAACAATTTGCATTTGTATGTATGATAATTTTAGTAAAATGAGGGCATTATATCTTTTCATCAAACTTTATTGAAAGTGATATGCAAAACAAATTGCCAATGGTTTGAGCATCAAACCATCCTCTAAAAATTAAAGATACATACTATCCTTGGTCTCCCAACAAGAGAAGTATGATTGCAGTTTCATGTAGTAATTACAGACGCTCAACTTTAATGAGATGCATATACATCTTTATTTCGACAACTAGAAATATAAGTATTAACAAAAGTCCAAGTACCATATTAGATATACAAATCCAAAATTTTTTTCTTGAAAAGAATCCAATAGAAACATATAACAACATCGAAGCAAATTCTTCAATTGATCAACATGACCATTGAGAAAACGGATAGAATAGAAATTATTACTAAATTTACCACCAATCTACCAATTCAGAGAGTTTTTCTTTTCTTTAGACTCCCCTGTGCATATTTGATTTATTTTCCACTTCATAGAGTTAACACAAACTTTTTCTCTTCCATAAACTAACCTTTTAACATTGAAAATGAAACAACCAAAAGAAACACTTAGCTATTGCAAAGCAATAATAATTATTGTAGGAAAGTAAAAGTTTATGCCATCGAAAGCAATAATAATTCAAACCAAAAGTACATTAATTTACTTTCCAATTTAAAGAAGGGCCCTAAATGGGTTTTATAATAAATAACACAATCAACAAAAATCACTATAGGTAAGTTAAATTATGAACCTAGAATTATTTGTCATTTCCCTTTTTGCAATTTTGTGTAGCGTAGTGAATTTATTATAGTATTTTTTGCAACGTAGTAAATTTACTATTGAAATAAATCTATGTAAAAGATAGTGAGCTTTCACTTTATTCAACTAGAGGGGCACAGAAAAGCCATAACCGGACTGAATCAGTAATATTTCCAATAAAAGGGGACTGGACTAAAACAAGATTTCTTTTTTATTTTTTTTTAAAATTTTGCCAAAAAAAGACATTGTTTTCAAGTAAAAAAAATCAAGTCATTCTTTTTAAGAAAAGAAAGGAAAATAAAACATGCAACAAAAAAATAAATTCAAAACTATAAAAATTAGACCAGATTCGAATCAAATTAAAATTGGCTGGCTCAATTCCAGTTCAATCTTAATTCTCTATTACCTGTTCCATTTTGGTTTAAGTCTAATTTCTTATCCGGTCCAATATAGGGCAATAATCGATTTTTTTTGAACTAGTTTGGTATCATAGAAAATCTGACTGAATTGGACTATGCCCCATCTTACCTTTAATGAGCTTGAATTATTTGTCATTTCCATTTTTACAACAATTTGCATGTGTATGTATGATAATTTTAGTAAAATGAGAGCATTATATCTTTGAATTATTTATAGAAAGTGATATGCAAAACAAATTGCCAATGGTTTGATGCTCAAACCATCCTTTAGAAATTATAGATACATACTATCCTTGGTCTCCTAACAAGAATAGTATGATTACAGCTTCATGTAGTAATTACAGATGCTCAACTTTAATGAGATGCACGTACATCTCTATTTCGACAACTAGAAATATAAGTATTAACAAAAGTCCAAGTACCATATTAGATATACAAAATCCAAAATTTTTTCTTGAAAAGAATCCAATAGAAACATATAACAACATCGAAGCAAATTCTTCAATTGATCAACGTGACCATTAAGAAAATGGATACAATAGAAATTGTTACTAAATTTACTACCAATCTACAAATTCAGATAGTTTTTCTTTTCTTTAGACTCCCCTTTGCATATTTGATTTATTTTCCACTTCATAGAGTTAGCACAAACTTTTTCTCTTCCATAAACTAACCTTTTAACATTGAAAATTTAACAACCAAAAGAAAAACTTAGCTATTGCAAATCAATAATAATTACTATAGGAAAGTAAAAGTTTATAGTATCAAAAGCAACAATAATTTAAACCAAAAGTACTTAAATTTACCTTCCAATTTTAAGGACCCTAAATGGGTTTCATAATAAATAATATAATCAACAATAATCACTATAGGTAAGTTAAATTATGAACCTAGAATTATTTGTCATTTCCCTTTTTGCAATTTTGTGTAACGCAGTGAATTTATTATAGTATTTTGTGCAATGTAGTAAATTTACTATTGAAATAAATCTATGCAAAGGATAGTGAGCTTTCACTTTATTCAACTAGAGGGGTGTAAAAAAACCAGAACCGGACCGAATCAGTAATAGTACCAATAAAAGGAGATTGGACTAAAACAAGATTTCTTTTTTATTTGTTTAAAATTTTGCCATGAAAAATGGACATTGTTTTCAAGTAAAAAAATTAAGTTGTTTTTTTTTTTAAAGAAAAGAAGGGAAAATAAAACATGCAATAAGAAAAGAAATCCATAACTAGAAAAATTAAACAGACTAGAATCAAACTAAAATCGACCGGCTCAATTCCAATTCAATCTTAATTGTTTATTGCTAGTCCGATTTTGGTTGAAGCCTAATTTCTTATCTTGTCTAATGTAGGGAAAATAATTGATTTGGTGAAATTTTTTCTTTGTGTTGGGATTATTTTCCTTGGTGGTTTCTTGCTACGATTGGTTCTAGTTCTTGTTTTTTATTTCATTGCTTATTAATTAAAGTTAGATCTTGGCACTACTAAAAAAATGGCCATCACTAATACCAACTTCTCGACATTCTTAAGAAAGTGTCAAGGCTAATACACAGAAGGAGTCTTTTTGCTCGAACGACAAAACTATAATAGGAGTCATTGACACTAGACAACAAGTATCAGGTTTCTTTGAGACTATAGTATCACCAATGAAAATAATGTCGTTTTGATCTCATTTTCAACAACAATACATTGTCATTTCAACATAAATTTATTTTTTTTTGGGTTACATAAAGTATAAAAAGATATCAACACTAAACCTGGTTGTTTTGTGCGTTTTCCATAAAAGAGAAAAAAGGCTCATGTATATATATGAACAACTTCTTCTTGATGAGGATGGTATATGTGTATTGTGATTGTATTCAAGAAATCAAGCAAGTTAGTGAGAAGTTTCATGAGTGAGTGAAACCTTGTAAATTGATGATCTAGTAGACTTGATTTGATAAAAAAAATCCCTTTTAAGCTATCTTAATAGTGGATATAGGCCTTCAAGGTTGAACCACTTAAATCTTGGCTTCCATCTATATATAAAAGTTTTCTATGTGTTAGGATTATTTTCCTTGGTGGTTTCTTGTTACAATCGGTTCTAGCTCTTGATTTTGATTCATTGATTTCATTGTTTATTCATTAAAGTTAGAACTTGGCACTACTAGAAAAATTTCCATCACTTATATTAGGTTCTTGATACTTTTGAGCAAGTGTTAAGACTGATACACAGAAGGGGTCTTTTTGTGCAAACAATAGAATTGTAACACAAATCATTGACACTAGACAAGTATCAAGATTCTTTTAGACTATAGTATCACTAACCAAAATGATGTCATTTTGAACAACAATATGATGTCATTTTAACATAAATTTAAATTTTTTCGATTACACAAAATATGAAAAGATACCAACATTAAACTAAGTTGTTTTGTGCATTTTCCTAAAAAAAAAGGCTCAAAATCATTTTCCCACTCTTAAGCCAAATATTTTCCTTCCTCAACTGAAATTTGACCAAACCAACATTTCCTTTACTTTACAAATTTTTCTCAACCAAATTTATCCAAATGAAACCTAAAGGCAGATCTCTCTTGCCATCGAGTCACTCTTTCATATATCCATTGATGTTTTGAATGCTCTTGATGTTGCTTAGTCATAGATCTCTATTGCCTTCTCCTCCTTTGTTTGTTGTAGCTAGCAACACGTTTGAATTCTAGGTGAAGAACTTGGCAATGAAGGTTTTGTGTAGGTTAAAGAAAGGTAATGTTGTCAAGATAAGTCAAGTTATGAAGAGATGGCCAATAGACGAACTGGGCTATTGATGCCTTTTGATTCATTGATGATTCGATTAATGCTTGATGGTGGCTAACAAAGGCTAATAGATGAATTGGTTACTAAGATAAATTTCAATGTTATAGCATCCCTCTTCTCTCTTTCTCTCATAGTGAATAAAGGAGGTACTGTTTTGAAACACTAGGTTTTGTTGAAATATTGTCATTTACTTTGCTAGCATGCCAATTGTTTGATAAAATTCCTTATTGAATTCGCTTTTGATTTTCCTGTAAAAGTCGTTTGGTTTCTTCATTTTAATTTGGTGGAACGTGATATTTATTTCTTTTTTTGGGTTTTTTTGGATTCTAAACATTCAAAGTATTAGGGTTTGGTTTACTATTTCTATAGTATTACATTTTGTTCTTCTAGAGATAAAATTTTTCTTAGTGCTTGAATCGAGAAGTTAAAAATCATTGTTTATATGTATGTGGAAACTAGACATGTCAAACTAAACATGTCAAAAAAAATAATCAATTTTTTGTTAATCTAGTTTGATGTCATAGAAAATCCACTAAAAAATAAGACATTTTAAATTAGCTCAAATCTACCTTATTCAATTTTTTGCATAATATCCAACTTTGAATCAAAGCGGAAGTGACCCAAGTCAACCACATTCACACTTTGTAAGTCATCGTATCTCAAAATCTTGGTTTTATTCTTTGTTTTCTCCTTGTTTGTCTTGAGTGTACATTATTTTATTAGTTTGATTTTGTTTTTCAACTTCCAAGGTTTAGGAATTCAAAATATTTTCCTTGTTTCTATTTTTGAGCTTTGGACTGACTTGATTCTCAATTGTTGGTATGTTTTCATTTTGAACTTTGAGTTGGGAGTTAATTTGCACAATGCATGTTATTTTAGTTAGTGGGTTTGATTTGTTGGAGTCTATGTGCTCTTTTGCCTTTGTTACAAACATGTGTATAGATCCAAACATATAAGTATAAAAATATATATTTTCACCATCATCATGCATGTATATTTGGATATGAATATATCAACATTTGTATATTTTTATTTTTTCTTCCTCTAGAACACCTATATTACTCCTACATGTGCTTACATGTTGCATATAAATGGACCCTGTTGATTTCAATATGAGATTAGAGTTATGACAGAACTAACTGAAAATGAATGTTAATATGTATAATGTGAACTATGAATGAATATTAATATGTTTTTTGTTTTCTGTTTATTCGGTTTATATCATCTTGTATTAGTCTTTGTACTTATTATATATATCTTAGTCGATATAATGCATTCTTGTATGTATAATGTTAACTATGAATGAATATTAATATGTTTTCTATCTTTTTGTTTTTGATTGTTGTGAATTTATTAGTTGGAAGCTATGTTTTTTTGTTGTTGTGTTTGTTTGTAATTGGTGAACACACAAAAGAGTTATGATATGAAGTGGTTGCGATTAGATACTAAAGTGTTGTTTGCTTCTTATCTTTTTCTTTTGCTAGAATTTTTGGTCATGTATTGGATATTAATAGATTGCATGCAGGTTTGAGAAGATGTTCGAAACCAAAGAGTTTAGCTTACACCTAGATCACATACCTAAAAGAAGACAAACAATAATGAAGGAAATTTAGAAATTGACAGAGGGCAAGAAGATTTATTGTTCATTATAATTACTTTGGCATTCTAATGGGTTCTAGTGCCAATTATTCGAGGAATTATATTGGCATTTTGACGAGAGATTACATCTCTATTATTTATGACAATTGGAAATGAGTACCTTTTGCATTGAACTTGTGGATGCATATTCAGGTTAGCTTGGAAGGTAAATGTTAGACTTGTAGCTATTATTTTCTTGTGGTAGAAGTGATTTCTAATTTATTTTCTTGATGGACCTTAACACATGGTTTTATTTTACCTTACAAGGATGATCAAAAACATATAAAACTGCCTCCCATTCATTACTTAAACATTATAGAAGTGCACTGGCAAGCATTTGAGAAGAACGTGTTATCTTCAAAATTTGAAGTGCGTTATCTACAGCCTTGCAGTTTAATTTAGTTCATTCGTGACTAATTTAGTATAATTAATTTATTAGATTTCATATGTTTTAGAAAAAAACTGAGGATGCAAAAAAGAAGCGAGCAATACTAAAATACATTCACCATTTGGGTAGTATAGGTTACGGTGGCATGACAAAAAATCTCGTAAGTAATTCAGATGCTTGAAGTTAGTTAAATTTATGCATGGTTTAAGCTAATTTATTTGTTTAATGTTGTGTTTTTTTTTTTTGGCAAAAAAAGGAACTTAAAGTTTCTTTCAAAAGTCAAATTGATCTTAGTGAAGCTTGGCGACGTGTAAGACATATATAACCTTGAAGCGATATTAATAATTGAGAAAATTATTAGTACAAACTTGGTGATGTTTATGCACATTTCTCCAGTATTATTTTATTTTTGTAGGAGGAATTAAAAGGTCAAGTTGACTAAGGATCATTCCAATCAATTGGAGATTAACCAACAATCTTTGAAAGATGTATGGAAAAGGAAAGTCAGTATACTTACTTCTTTTTTTGAAAGGTTGTTATTCTACATTTTATTTTACATGCTCTTTACGTTGTTTATATTGTATTTAAATAGTTTGATGAGGTAGAGGGACAACTATAGCCAAATAAGGTGGCCAAAACTTCTGTAGCAAGAAGACTCTAACCAAGAACATTATAGCAAAAATTTTAAAAAGAAAAAAGAATTCCCCAGCAAAGATCCCAATCAAGAATAACACAATTACCAGTCTAAGAAAATCTTCGAGGTTTCCCTCTAAGTCAGTAAACAATTCTCTTATTAGAAATTATGATCAACAAAATTCCCATCCACTAGTTCAAGAAGATTTTATAGTTTTATCCCCAAGCTAGAATATGTGATTATACCATAGTTTGCAACAAATGATTGCGACCAAGATATTGGTCAAAAGGAACAAAAGTCAAAAAGAACAAAACTAGCAAATAAGGCATACCCAGCAAAGAAGCCAGAATTGAGCAAAGAACAGGGTGCAAAGAAGGCAAAACCATCAATGAAGGCAAGAGTGATCAAACCTGCAACAAGAAAGCTTGTTCTAAAGAGGACAACCATGATTAATTTCAATAGGAAAAACTGAAAAAAAATTGGCCATGTTTGACCTGGTTGTTAAGAGTTGTTTGCAGAAGACCATTAGAGTTAAACATGATGAAGATACATTTGGTCAAAGTTAGGTAACTTATTTGTCGAATACCGATTATGACCAAATAAGCAACATGGAATGGTTATCCAACTCTTGCATTGAATTTTCGATCAGGTAAAACTTTTAAATTGGTGAGCATACAATGCACTGTAAATGTTATTATACTATATCATAATTGTAAATAGCTAAAATTATATTCATTTATCATCACATACAGTTGGAAGATGAGATGGTTGATGATGCACTTGGCTTTCCAATTCGCTTTGCCAGTCCAACCAAACAATCTAGCTATGGTCGTACTCACATCGCCAAAAACTACAATGACCGATCTAATTATATTTTTGAAAGTCTAGCCAATGCACAATTAGGTCAAATCACATTAATGCCTTACAACCCAGGGTATGATGCCTTTTTAATCTTACTAAATTCACACGCTTTTGTGTTATATTAATAAGTTACTGATGGTGTATTGTGTTGTTTTTTCATAGTAATCATTGGGTATTGTTAGCAATCGATTTGTTAACATCCATTATATATTATTTGATTCATTGGGTGGTAAACCATTCGATGATATACAAAACATTATAGCTATGTATACCTTTTAAAATCTAACCTTATTTACATTAATTAATTATATGTATAGACATATTTTATGTTACAAGTATTCTAACTAATTGGTAATTATCTTTCAACGTGTATAAATTTTTTGTGATTTAGAAAATGTATAAGAAGGTGAATTTATAATGGATTATAGTCAAGCAAACAAATCAAACCTATAATATGAACTTTAATTAGTATTTTGGTCAACATACTGACTATTATGCAATTTATAATGCTTCAAGCAACCTAGCAGTGTTGAATGTTGGTATTTTATAATGTACATGCAAGATGTTAACGTCTTGAAAGATAATGTGAGTTTTAGGTTCTGCATTGAGTTGGTATTTTAGTGTTTGAAAAATAATAAATTTCTCACATGTCTTTAATTAACATATTTGATACTTTATATTATGTTGAAGTTCAAAGAAATCAATGAATATACTAAAGATGATTCACAAAAGTTCGTGAAGAATGGGCTTTATAATTTGCTGTATTGTTCTATTGATGTATTGGTGCTGGATGAAATACTTTGTTGCTTCTGTTATGCCCAGAAATGAAGAAGTTTGAAGGGAGTGGAAGATAGTTTTCAAGTCATTGGGTGGCTTGGTTTGCACTTTGGATGAGGTTGGTTTATAAATTGGTGGCTTGATAGCTTGGCAATTGATAAGTTGGCAATAAATTTATTGTTGGCAATAGAAATCGGCAAATGAAATGTTGATATGTTCTACACTAAAATATATGTTGGATATGTTGGTCATGTCCTGCACTTGATAGTTTGGCATTTTATGATTTTGATTTTTAAAGGCAAATCATGTATAGATTGTTGTTAACTTATGTATTTGATATCATATTCAATACAATGTTATTCGTATATATTGCTATATTGAGGTATTTTATTAATGAATGCTTATAAACTATAGTATATCGTTGCTATTAACTTGGTATTTTGTTACCAAATAAATATAACTTATCTTGTATTGACATTATATATTGACATGAAAAAAAATTATGAGTATTGATATTATATATTGATATTAACTTATTGTGTATTAATAACACATAATAATTATTTAAATTGAAAAAACAAAACATGCCCAGAATTAATGCTTTATTGATATTAACAATATAATCAAATTTTTATTTTTTAATGTAAAAATTATTTATTGATACTAATATTGTATTAGCAAACAACAAGTAACATCATACAAAAAATCCAACCTACTCTAACATTATAAACACATTAATGTTTTCATATACAATTGAATCACAAATCATAGATACCTTTTTGGTAATAGTACATTTTGACACTATATTTTCAATAGCTACTACTACATTAGACGTGCATACTGATACTTTTTTGTGGTAATCTATTTGGTATCAGGAATTGTTGGCTGGAGCTATTACATTACTTGGAACTATTGTCAATAAAGCATATCACCAATACTATTTTGATGTCAGTAATAGCCATTTTTTTAGCAGTGTGGATTGAAAGCTAACCTCGTTATTTATCTCTTCCGAGCGTCAAATGAGTCCTATATATAATTAATTAACTCAATATCCCAATCTAATTTGATCAATTATACGTTCATTATGCTCCACCCACTATTAAATACTAAGGAATCAATTATCTCCTCGTCTCTCAATATCCCAAGTATTAATTCGATTAACTAAGTGTTGATCTCCTTCTGTACACACAAAGACCTACAATGTGTTTTCCTAATGCAATAAACAACTTAATCTTTCCCAAGCATCAAATCATTCGTCACCAATCAACTAATTTATCATGCAACAAATTAGAGGCAGTAAGTATAGAGGAACACAAATGAATGGAATCATACAAACATTAAGAAAAATACCAATAAACCAAAACATGGTTCAAATTAAGTTACATCAAGTCCTTAGTTTATAAAATTTTAGCCAAAGCTTGTAAAATCTATAACACAAGTCATCAAGAAATTCATAATTCTAAACATGAGTTAAACAATAATAATAATAATATAAATTTCAGGACAAAAATTAAGAGAGAAAGAGATAAAACTAGAGTAGATGATGCTTCTAATCTTTGATCTTCCAGAAGTCCTCTGAATTCTTCAAAAATGTTGATTTTTAGCATCTCTCTCTAGAAATCCCCTCCTCTCCTTTCTTGTGTTTCTCATTTTGAAAATACCTCCTCCAATGGGTAACAGTGGCTAATGTAAAAAAAACAAAGAACCCATAGTTTTGTCCAAATCTGGCCATCCAAACCTGATCCAAGGGCTAAAAATAGCCTTGGATGTCATTCAGCTTGTATAGGAGTCGGGGGGGGTGGGGGGGGTGTGGGGCGTGGTGTGGCGGTGGTGTGCAAAGCTAAGGTGTGCTGGGGTGCCATAGCTCAGCCATGAGAGGGTTCACATGATGTGTGTGGTGTGGCCACGCCACTCTTGCTGCCTATAATATATTAATGGAAAGCTCTATTTGTCTAATTTCCAATGCAACAAACTGATCGCAATTTTTGGTTGTGTAAATGAAATTATGATTATTTTAGTAACCATACTCAGCATAACAATTTATACTCCTTTAACATAATTTGTACTAAATTCTCCTCAATTCCACTTCTCTTACTTCCTTGCACACAAATATAAAAGTCTATCAAATAACACCTAGACTTGAGGATTTTCACAAATATATTAATTCCGAAAGTGGGTGATTCGTAGGAAAATACTCACTTATCAATTATATTAGTTATATTGAATAATTTCAATTCTATTATTAGGTATAATTCTCAAATTTTTAAATTTGATTTATAAATTAGAAAAATATAATAAGAAATTTACAATTAAGAACCTGCTCTTTTAATAATTGTGTACAGATTATTCAAAAGTGTTTGAGTGAAAGCAAACTTTTTCTTTCTCCTAAATCTCCTCAATATTTTATGCATAAAGGTGGCATCCATACATTTCAATATCAAAAGACTAAATAAATAAATAAAAAGAATATTTAAGATTTATTCTCTTCCCACTACTTATCTAAAATTTTGTCCCCACCCATCACATTGAATATTATTAAATTTTGGACTCTTTAAATATAATTATCAAAGTTCAAGACACCACTGTAACCCACCTTACAAATAGATTATTGAGATATATTTTGAGTTTGATGCAGGGGAAAGGGATAATATAATTGGATTCATTCATTGTTTAAAATGGTTTAATAATTAATATCTGTGTTAAATAAGAGTATGAGTATCCTTCAGAAGCACTTTTTTTCCAAAATCTTAACAAAATATTGTTAAATAAGCAAGCTTATACTGTTACCTGATAGTGCTTCTTGTATAGCTTAACAGCCTTGGCATGTCACAACAATATGTCGTGCAGAGCAATAAGAGGTTCTATATCATAATTGACAGCAGAACAATTTCCGAAGGGCATTGAACAGTAAGCCGGTTGGCATCATCCTTTGATACGAGTCCGCTTGAAATTGATAAAAAATGACCTTTTAAAATAGCATACGATGACTACTGATATAATACGTAATAAAGTAAGACCTTAATAAATATGATTTGTGTTAAGTATGTCTATGAGCATGCATTAATGTGTGAATATTCCTCCCCCACAATAAAGGAAATGATGACTTGATTTTGAATAGAAATAGCAAGCAAAACAGCAGAAAACAGTAGCATGCAATGGCCATAACACGAGAAAATAGTAGCATAAAGCAGCACTAACTATAACACAACATCTCCCAACACCTCTCAGTAGTTTGCTGCAGAAATACTATTTTAACATTCTTCTGAATTGTGCTTTGCTGGCTCCCACCTCATCACAGCAGCATGTCATGAGTAGGAAAGATTCCGAGCGGATGGTGGAGCATCAAGTAAATTTCATACAGACTTTTTAAAATTTAAACACATTTAAAACCTAAGCAGCATAAGCAAATAGAAAACAAACAGATTTTATTCAAATTGAAAAGCTCAATTTTGGAAGTCTACAATAAGCAAGCTGGAAGGAAGCAACTTACACAGTAAAAGAATTTATCAATAGTAAAACAGATCCTATGCAAGAGTTTTACAGATATATGAGAAAAATAAAGCAATCAATGCCAAAAATGAGATTGAATATTAAATCACTTAGAATTACTTTCAGCCATATTCACAACTCATCAAGGTTTGCTGTAAGAAAACAAAACTTACATACATACTTGTATAAAGTTTTGTAGACACATTCACTCATTAAACTATAATTTTATATTATCTCAAAACTGTAATAATAGAAAATATAGAGAGAGAGAGAGAGAGAGAGAGAGCAATACCCTTTTCTCAAGTAATAATTTTCTCTTGGTCTTCCAATCTTCTTTAGTTGATCCCTCCAAATAAAGCAAGAAATTAATTGATTTTATAGATAAATGTCAAAAGAGATTAATTGCATCATTATTCAACTATCAAAGGTATATACTCTGACCACCCTACCGCAAAGATGCTTCAATAAGCAAGCTTTGTTCGAGGTGTCAAGATTTCGAAAGCCAAGACCACCCTTCTGTTTAGGCGTACATAACTAATCCCATGAAATCAAAGCCATCATCCTTTTATCCGAGTCCCCAGATAAAATAAAATTACGGGCTTGACGATGTAAAGAGTTGATGAGAGATTTAGGCCATATATAAACCATGAAACTATGAAGAAGAAGACTTTGGAACACTGTTTTCATAAGCTCAACACGACCTGCCATAGACAGCATTTTTCATTTCCAACCATGTGGCTTAGAAATAGCTTTATCCACCAAGATTTAAACATGTTGTGCTCTAGGACAGCCTCTGAAGATTGGTACTCCTAGATATGTGAAAGGCAGCCCCTCTACAAAACCAAGAATGTCTTGAATCAAACTCCGTCGGAAAAGAGCCGATTTACCAAGAAAAGAATTAGATGGGATAAAGTATTACTATCTCCCCTACAAAAAGGGAAAAAACATGGTCAACATATAAAGTACTTGTCGGTGGAGTGACCTTCCGTGGAGAAAAAATATATAGGGGACATTTTCCCAAAGGTGAGTAAATCAGCCAAACCACAGCAAAGAACCTTTTCTGCCAGACAAAAAGATAACGGTGATAACGGATCTTCTTGACGAACATCTCTACCACAAGAAAAGAAGCCATTGGGTTTGCCATTTAAAATAGCAGACACTCTAGCGGAATAGACAATCAAGGAAAGCTCTGGAGAACACGAAGAAAATCCCAACTTAATGTTTCAAAGGCTTTCTTTGTACCATGCTTAATAACAACATTTCCACCCCAAGCCTTCCTATTCAGAAGATTAAGCCCCTCAGAAACAAGAGTGATATAATCATGAATGGCCTTCCCTCGCACAAAGGCTGCTTGGGAACGTTAAAATTGGCATTACAGAACTGGCATTAAAGAGCCTAGTCTTGAAGCCAGTATCTTGGTAATAACCTTAAAATTGAAATTGGCAAGAGCAATAGGATTGATCAGCACCTTCAATTTTCGGCAAATGCAAAATAAAATTGGAATTAAAGTTGGGAAGAATATAATTTTGAGAGAAAAATGTGTAACCCCTTTCACCACATCCAATCCGATGATATCCCAACAATTATAATAGAAAACACACGAGAAACCATCCGGATAAGGGCACTATTTGGATCCATGCTGAAGATCGCAGCTTTAATCTCCTCTGCACTTGGAAGAGTTGTCACAAACTCATTATCTAAGTCAGAAACAATGTTTGGAATAAGGCGCCGAATATCAAGCGAACTTGTGGGAACCGACTCTTTAGCCGAATACAAATTCTTGAAATACTCCCCAACACGGATTGGAATATCATCTATTTCTCCAAGAGATTTTTGTTGATCCGCATAGCACAGATTTTAAACCTTGAAGCTCGAATTCTGGCATAGGAATGAAAAATTTTAGAACTCCGATCACCTCACGAGCCCACTTGATGCGAGCTTTATCCTTCTAAAAAGTAGCTTGAGCATTGACAGCTTCCAGAACCCCATTTTTTGCCTGAATTTCAGCCTCACTGCAAGTTGCATTAGAACCATCTGAAGCCATATCAGCCTAAATCCTGTAAAGATTCTCTTGTGCTTTATTAACCCGAACATGAACATCACGAAAATCCATCTTGTTCCATCGCCGAAGCTCTTGCTTGATTATTTTAAGCTTATGAGGACCAAACATTTGCTACCAAAGCCTTAAAATCCTTATGTTGAAGCCACACAGACTGAAAGCGGAAAGTCTTTGTACCTCCCTAAAAGGAAGAAAAGCAAGAAACTACCATAGGAGAATGATCCAAGACCGTACGATAAAGAACCTAACAAGGAGAGTGACTCCAAAAATCCACCCAAGCTAAATTACACAAGACCTAATCTAGTTTGCGCTCCATATGACCAGAACCTCAAGTTCATGTCCATGTGTAGAAAGGACCCGTAGTGAGAATTTGGATGAGTTTGCATGCGTCCATAAAGTCATGAAAATGTTGACAAGAAACATTTCCTGGCAAACCTCCCCCAACTAGTTCGTGAGCACCCAAAATTGCATTAAATGTCCAGCAACCACCCACTGAAGATGCAATGAACCCAGCAAATGCTCTAGTTCTTCCCAACAAATTCTTCTAGTAATAAAGTAAGAGGAAGAACACAAAAGAAAAGCCAACCCATCTATTCTCCAATTTGGCCTTAAAATTTACCTGCTCAGAGCTCGAATAAATCATCTCACATTCCAGATTATCCGCACCCAACACCCAAAATTTCAGAATAGAGTTTTGCAATGTCCCAATTAATGATAAACCTAGCATACGGCAATAGCTATCTGGAATTTTTGTCAAACATAACCATAGGTTCAGAAAAGGCCACCAAGAAAGGATTGTGAACTTTACAAAGATTAGCCCAACTCAAGACGAGAAGCGGGGTTAGCAAGTCCCCGAATATTCCAAGATAGGAATTTCATGGATTAAGTAATGCTAGACATACCCTTACGAGGTTATAATGTCTGAACTGCTTTTGACTTAGCTGTAACTCTTTTTCTTCAATCATGAGAAACTATTTCAAAACCAGCATCCGTAGTACGCTTGGTGAGAATGCTAGTGAGCATTTGCAAATCATTCAGAATGACTGAAGTTTCTTTCTATTTCTGAACCTGGTTCTCATCTCTATCCGCAATTGCATTTTCCTCTCTTAACAGTTCACCAATACCGTCTAGAAAAGTTTCATCATTAGTGGGTGACAGATCTTTCTCAGGGATATGTTTGGAAGACTCAATGTGAATCAGGTCAATCGATTGGGTTCTGATTGTGTGCATTGTCCACGTTTTCTGTCTGCTTCTTTCGATTGGTTATCCTCAAGATTTTGTACCTCCGACAACGGTAGAGCAGGGGCAAGAGCATTCAATGTAGCATCTTGGATCCGTTTAGAAGAAGGCTGTGGAATAGAATCCTTTCCTTTATCAACTTTCTCAATATTCGAACTAGATATTGTCCCTTGCATGGTTCGTGCCACAGGCTTATAAACTTTCCTTGCCGTAGCCTCCCCCTTTTCATTGTTGTTGTTAAAACGATAATTCTTCAAGCTGTGGCCAAAACGATTACAACGACTGCACTTAGTTGGAAGGTTTTCATAATGCACCTTCACATCAAACATGTAACCGGGTAGTTCCACCGTAATGAAATTCGGCAAATGAGCAGAAAGATCTACCTTAACTAAGAGACGGGCATAATACCCATATTTCTTCTCTTGTGTTGCTTGGTCTATCTAAAGGGGGATGCCAACTCCAGTAATAATTGTCAACAATGTTCCTGGGTGCCATTATTCCTGAGTTTGGATAAGCGAATCCAAACTTGTGCATAGGTCTGCATTTATGGGTCCTAAGGATTAAAGTTTAGCTGCCATTGGAAAAGCCTGAAAACTCCTTCTGGGAAAGAGCAGGAGCCACCACCCCATACCTTACGCATATCATTCTCTGAAGAAAAGTGGGTATAGAAACCCCAAGCTAGTGCAGTCATGATCCATCCCTCCATTGTGAACAATTCTAAAATAATTAGGAAACTGAGAACACATGAAAATTAATCCTAAGTTAAACTTAAATATTTCAGAAATTTCAAATTTAAAAATTCTATAATCAAATTCAAATAACCAAATATATTTCTACCAAATGCTAACATAAAAATCCTAACAAATTTAAAAGGGTATATTTATCGAAATATTATTTTCAAATTTTTTGTTTTCTAATGCAAACAACTTCATACTTATATATATGAAGTTTAAGGGAAGAAAACATGTTATTTATATTCATATTCAAGTCAAATTTTGATTTCAACCACATTTAAACTTCAACCAAAAAAAAAAAAAAAAAAAGAAATGCCACCTTACTGTTTTTACACTTTCAAAAATTTTATGCCCTTCCAAGACATTTCACAATTTTACAAGTTGAATCAAAGCAGTACCCATCTTAATAAGATAAAGTATTTTAAGTTTGAAAAATGATTTGACTAAAGGTTGAGTTGACAAAATAAAATATTAGTTAGTAAATATTTAATTTTTATTTTCCATAAACTTAATAATATTTCACTTCAATTAATTATTAAAACTTGCAAGATAATATTGTCTTGGTCAATTCAAATTTTCTAGTATTTTAAATTTTTTATATACAAATAATAGCATTTTATGTTGATAAAGCATTAATAACTATGGGGTTTTAACACATATCTCCCCCGAGGTTTGGTTTTTTAACATCTAAAGAGAAACTTTAGATAAATGTACATTTACCTCTCCTGAAGACATCCATTATCGTTAGTGAACTATTAGTTTGAAGGGTATTATGGTAAAGAAGCAATTACTTTCGTTTTTAGTGTTTGGTTTAATCTTGCAAGTGAGAAATCATTAGTAGATGAGCTACCTTAGTTTTAGAGATATCCATGTACCCAAAGCTCTCAAACCAAAATACGCTGTAATATATGATCTTCAAGTTAATTTCTATCAAATTAATTATCTCTCTTGCAATACAGATGTAAGGGTCAAGTTACTGAAGAAACTTGGAGCTATTTTTGTGCCATTACTTGCCTATTTAAGTATATATTCAATGAGAGAAAATCAATACTTGAATTGGTTTGAGCTGAATGGTGCTATTTTGGGTCTTCAAAGAGTTGTAATCAGATTTGAGCTAAATGGTGTCATTTTGGATCTCCAAAGAATTGTAATCAAGTTTGGGAACTTATTCAACCAAAGGATTCTATTGATTCAACCAAGTAAACAAACTACCCAATTGTTTCATGTTTGTACTAATTTTCTTGCTTGTATACGCTGTTGGTGTTCATAATTATGTGGATGTTTATAACAAATCCGAATAATAGCTGATTTATGTTGTATTTGAGATGGAAAGGGTTATTGTGTTAAGCAGGTATGTTTATGGGTTTAGAGGGTTTGTGCATGTATCCAAAATTGATTAAGAAGAAAAGTTAGAGAAAAATCTATTTTACACTTTTTTTTTTCTTTTCAAGCAGTTTGGAAAATTCTACTAGTATTAATGGAATGCTGAGATTAATCTTTTACATATGAGAAATTTTGAATTGCGTAAAATTTTACTTTTTCTTTCTTTAGCTTTTAAGTGATTTGTTTTATTTAAACTGGTATTGTTATCTATCACAAACAAAAGGTTGGACATTGTATATGATTGTTCTGTTTTCTTGTTTAATTTTTGTTAACATCTTTGCATAAATTGATTTTTAATTATCTATCTTCTTATTATACGTGCAAATATTCATGAAGTAAGTATGCTGAACTTGGATGCAAAGCTCTTACGTGTTCGATTTGGAAACATGACAAGCATGTTTTGAGGTTATGTTTTGACATTTGAGAATATTTGTGTTATATAGTTTTCATTTGTGTTCTCTTTACAAGATTTATATACTGAGTACTTGTCTAAAATATAATTGCTAATGATGTTTATCAATGAATTGGCTATTAATGTAGTTTATTATCTATATAGTGTGCCAATATCAATTGTATTTAGCTTACATTATAAAAGTGACTGGAAGCTATTGTGCTTCATATTAGAATTTAATAAATTAATCAATGTTAAGATTCTACATGTATGAATTCTAAAATTTTCTTTCAACCTTCAGATGTTAGGAAACCACTTCAATGTTACTAAAATATTATTTATAGTTGGTGGATTAATTTATTGTTGTATAATACTTGCTCTTTTGGATATTTTTCCCATTCTTTTTTTGGAATTCATGCTAAAAATTACGATGTATTACTTGACTAGTTAATATGTTGTTTCAGGTTTATGCATTACTTTGATGTTGTTAAAGTTTACTTCTCATTGTATTATTTATTAGATATCAATATACAGTAATTTTTGCAAATTCCAACAAAAACTAATTTTTGATTTGTTGTTTTTTATTGTCTTTATTTCAAAAAATGACAACTAAACGGCATATATGTTTTTTACACAATTTTGGATAGAAATGGATGTCTCTAAAGGAGGTAAATATATATTTCTTCAAAGTTTCTCTTTAGGTGTTAAAAGGCTAAACCTCATGGGAGGTATATGTTAAAACCCCTAACAACTATAAAATAATTAATCTAATCCATCTTTAACCAAACCTTTCACGGGTCTATTTAGTTTGTTATTTTCTAATAAAATAAAAAAAATTTATTTAGGTAGTTATAAAACAGTCTAATCTCATAACTCACTTTATTCTTTTAATTAAAAATTAAAATATTATTTCTTTTAAAAATTAGATGAAAGGTTGTAAATAATATTACTTCATGTATTTATTTAGTTATTAAATAAAATTAAGAATACATTTTACAAAAAGTTTTACATGAACTTATAATATTATGTATGGTAATTATTTTTAATTTTGAAAATAATAAGATGAGTCATTAGGATTTATTTGTATATAGTTAAAACTTTAAGAAGTTAATATATATTATTAGAAAAGATAAAGAGGATTTATGACTTAGTAGGACACTAGTTATTTCATAATTTTAA
This sequence comes from Azadirachta indica, assembly GCA_022749755.1. NCBI lineage: Eukaryota > Viridiplantae > Streptophyta > Magnoliopsida > Sapindales > Meliaceae > Azadirachta > Azadirachta indica. The sequence goes on from CM040447.1 coordinate 3,048,578, forward strand.
AACTTTAGGAAATATTTTATTGAGATTTGACTACTATGCATATTAACATGAATGTATACAAGGGTTGCCAAAACCGTTTGCTCCATTCAATAGAATCCAATAATTTACGTCTAGTAATTAGAAATTTAAAATTACTTCCAATCATAGTAGTAAGGTCATATTAATTAAAATGAGATAGTCACATATAAATTCCTAAATCTTAATATATTTCAAATAGGATTAGAATTATTTATAAGTAAAAGCCATTTTACTTCGTCAAGTTTGATCTATTGAACTAACAAGTTTTAGTAGTTTTGCAAATACTCAAACATTTAATCCATTTTCTTGATGTCATATGCTTAGATAAAAATTTAGTTAATTACTATTATTTCTTATTTCTACTATATTAGGCATTGTCACGAAGTTATATAAATGTGTTATATTACCCTTTTTTCATCTAAATAAATGTGTGCAAATAACAAATTAGGATGTTTTAAAGTATTTCTAAAATCCCTAGATTTCATCAATGCAATAAGTCAAACTTTAAGGATTAAAATGAATTTTATCCATATTTATTTGTTTGAATTATTGTAAATATTGATTTTGGTAGATGTTTCAGTAATAAAAATAAAAAAATACATTTTTACAAATATGCCAAGACATACTAAAACAATGTCCTTAGGGAAAAATGTTGCCCTTTTAGAACAATGTCTTGGTCCAAATTAGGTTCTATCGTAGTTTACTCTAGGAAAGATAAACTATACACTATCAAAAGCAACAATAATTTAGATGAAAAGTACTTAAATTTAGCTTCCAATTTTGTCTTCAATGGGTTTCATACTAAATTGCTTAAGCAATAGTAATTATTCTAGGAAAGTTAATTAATTGTGAACCTAGAAAAATCTATCATTTCCCTTTTTGCAATTTTGTGTAATGTAGTGAGTTTATGATAGTAATAAATCTATGCAAGTAGTGGTGCGTTTACTCTATTAAACAAGGGTAGGCGAAAAAAAGGGAACCGGATTGAATCGGTGCTAGTACTAAAAATGTAGATCAAAACTAGAAAAATCATATTGGACCGGAATTGAACTGAAATATACCGGTTCAATTCTAATTTTGTTCGAGTTTACTATTGTTGGTTCGATTTTAGTTCAATTCTAATTTTTTATTTGGTTCAGTATGGGGCAAAAATTTTAACAATTGACTTTTCTTGATCTAGTTTGGCGTTATAGAAATTAGACTGAACTAGACCACGCCTACCCCTATACACAATGATCTTGAATATAAAATGTGCTTTTTGCCTTCTTTCACTATGTATAACATTGAAACCTTTTATGGTATTAGAGCCTTAGATTCTCAGAAGATTTTATAATGGCCAAACCTATAAACTCAACTACTTTTTCTGCTTTTTCAAATACCACATTAGCCAATTCCATTGAATTCTCAAACCCATTAATCTCAATTAATTTTGCTATATAAGTACCTCTCAAACTCACCACCAGTAATTATTCTTCCTACAGAATTTAATTTGATGCACTTTTCTGTAGATATGATCTAATGGGATTTGTTAACAATGCACATCTTTGTCTTCCTCCAACTCTAAACAATAATGGAGTTGAGAAGACTAATTTAGCATACTCACTTTGGGTTTGGCAAGACAAACTTATTTTTAGTGCTTTTATTGTATCATTTTCTTCAAGTATTTATTCGATGCTTAAAGACTTCAATGAACTTTTGCAAAAATAGGAAAGCACTTACTCTAAGCCTTCTAAAGGATAGGTTATGCATATCAAGAGTGGCCTTTCTAAGGTTGTTATAGCTCATGAGCTATTACTGATTATATGTAGATTATTAAAAGCCTCGTTGATGATCTTGCTAAGGTTGGTGAACCTTTTATTCTTAAAGATTTGCTTCTTGCAATTATTGATGAACTTGGTGAAGAATATAGAGAAATTTTTGTTGCTATTCATGAAATGCCACTAAGCAACCCAAAAGCGGTGTTGAATTGGGTTTTTAACAAATATTAACACAAAATTCAAATTTTTATCCAATCGCATAATAACACAATATATGTGATATGTAAAGGAAGATATAGTTGAGAGATTGAACACCAAATTTATAGTAGTTTAGCAACATCCAGCCTATACCCATTCCTTCAATCTTCACTTGAAGATTTTACTAAAAACAAGTCTTGAATCCAAAAGATTTCACAATTACAATCTAGAGTTTTGGCACTCAACAACCCTATACAAGTGTTTATGCTCACTAAACATAAATTAACTACTTAAACATTAAAGATTCACTTCATTCACCTTTTGATAATCAAAAATCAAAAGCAAACAAGTATAACAAACTTAAAAAATAACCTCTTCAAGAGTGAATGATGAAATTGAATGTTCTTTGAGGGATTTGACGTGCATATAATTATTTGAAGCTCAAGCAAGAGATTGAGGTTGCTTTCAGCTTAGGGTTTCTTAAAATAGACTTAAAAAACAATATGTTATGAAAGAGAAGTCTCAAATTTATATGTGCCAAAAACTAGCCATTATAGCCTTTAAAACAACTAATTTTGAAAAAGTAAGTTAACCAGTTTGGTCAACTTGGTCAACTGGGTTGAGGTCGAAAGGGGAAAATCGAAAACCCAAGAGGTCGATTGATCAGGCTGTGCAGGGGCACTATTCACAAGCATTATTCATAGGTTTGAAAAGTTTGCACTTTATCCATTTTCAAGGTTTGAAAATTTTGTAATTTGGTCTAGTTTCCAAATTTCAAACTTTAGCAATTTGTTCGGTTTTTAAGTTAAAAAATTTTGTAGTTTGGTCCATTTTTCAAAATTCAAAAACATTTGTTTATAGAATTCTTTCGAGCTTGCCATAAATATCGTACACATTTACATTAACAAGTACACAAGTATAAATACAAAATGATATATCATACTTGTGTTTTTAATCTTCACTTTGACCTTGACTATCTTTTTCATATCTTGGATTGGGCGGTGTATTTTATAATCATCAAAATCTAGCTTTGTGTGAACTAAGGTCAATAATATCCCCTTTTTTGATGATGACAAAATAGTTGAACCATGTAGGGATTTAAGCAAAACTCCCCCTACAAAAATGATTTACAAGTACAAGTACAAAGAGAAACACTTCTTTATTTTGTGATAAGTATGTAGAATACCCATTTATCGACCACCTCAGGGCTTGAATTATTTTATAAATCCTTAAGTTTTGTTAACATTTGATGAATTTTAGTGACTTTGTGCAGAAACATTAGAAAATGATTGTTCAAGATGAAATTGGCTCAAAATAGAAATGTCAAAAAAGTTGGAAAAGAAATGGGATCAAAATGCAAAAGTCTTAGGGACCAAAGTGCAAGAAAATTAAAAGCTGATGATTATGGCCTATTTGCATGGTGCACTCGTGCCATGCCCATCAATAAAAAGGCCAAATTGGTCCAGAGGTTGGTGTACCAGCGCCACCAAGGGGTGCAGCCACACCACTAGTTGAGCTTCAATTGCGCCCTTGGCGATTTTGAGAGCCTCCGCACCTTCTGGATGTCTTTGGATGGCTTTTGGTTGTGAGATCATTAACTAATGGCCGAATTTCGGTATATTTTAGGTTTTTATGCTTATGAAAGCTAGCCACCATTAGCCAAGAAAGGAAAATTGAGTTTTGGGTGAGAGAAGGTGTAAAACAAGAAAGGATTCTGGAGAGAGAAATGGATTGATTCAAGTGAACGCTTTGGAAGCAGACCTTGAGGAGAATCACTGAAGCTCTCAATTGAGTCTAGAATCTTAAACTTTTTTATTTTCATTTTGTATTTTATTCGGGCTTAATTTGTTGAATTTAAAGATTATGGAATACAAGATGGTTTTGATGTTGATATATGAGATGATTGGCTAGATTTCTTAGTTTAGGATCTTAATGTAGCTTACCTTGATTATGTTTAAGTAATTGCTATGTTTTTAATGCGGAATGATTCTATTTACTTGTGTTTACTTGCATTAATTGGTTGTTCCACAAATTGAATGATCTAAGATGGATGAATTAATAATTGGTAAGGTTTAATTTGTTTATCAAATTAGGTAAATACAATTTAGTGTACTAAGGTTTCGGGAGGAATTTAGTACCTAAATAATCAAATAATTACTTAGATTAAAGGCAAGAACTGGGAGGTAATTGAATTATTTTAAGTAATTAAGTAGGATATACTTAAGGAATGCTTAATTAACTAAGTTTGATAAGGATATCAATTTGGGGAATTTTACATAGTAATTCATTTGACACTCGAGAGAGGTAGCGAATTCACTTTAAATCCTACGATTAGTAAATAAAATCACGACATATTGTTAATAGCCAACTAGGAGAAACATAGGAAAGGATAAGTGAAATCAAGGTCCTAGATCTCATATTCTCAAATTAATCAATTCATTCTTCGACACTCTTTAATTCGATTTCCATTTCTCTTTTAGTTAGTCATCGAGTTTAATTCTATTTACTTTAACAATTAGTCAACTTGAATTGATTAGATAAAATTGGACTTTCAAGGCTATAGTACTCAGTATTTAATTTAAATTTTCAATTTTCGTGGGACGATACTTACACTTATCATTTTACTACTTGATGAAACCTATACCCTTGTGTTTAGCATTGTCACGATTATTTTGCTTAGTTCAACTCCATCACAACTCCAATAAAAACATATCCAAATACTTCACACAATCAAGGTCAAATTACTCACAATTCATTATAAGGGAATTCACAAAAAGAATCACGTATTTTTCTCCTCCTTTGGCATCATAAAAAACAATAAGTGCTATATAAAGAGCATGATGCTAACAATTAAGGTAGGATCATAAATAGCCCATAACAAGAAATGCAAACCAAGAAGTGTGTCCAAGAAAGTCATTTCATCTATAAACCATGAAGATTAAATGCTTACATAAAACATAACATTAAATATAGCCAAGTCAAATCCACAAAAACTACAAATAGTCTATAATAAAATCATAATATTGACAAAGGAAAAGGATATGAAAACATGACATGTTTCTTGGACCTCAACGATTCAATGGCCTAGATGAGGAAAAATAATGGCAAATATTGTGAAGAATTTGGGTAATATCAACTTGCATGGCTTCTTGACAGTGTTCATAGTGGCTATACAATTTTCAAGGCCACTGAATCTAGCATCTATCCTAATCCTTATCTCATCAATTTAAGCTTGAAGAGATGTCATAGTTATGCTATCCATAGACAACTATTCATCTTCGTCACTATGGCTAACAAATTCATGTGCTCTACCAGAAGCTTAACTAGTCACGGTCTTCCGAACCTATCTCCTATCCTTAGTTCTTTTATACCTTGTTCTCCCGATATAGGTGAAATGAAATATATCATGCTTGGGTATCTCAACAGACTCCTCATGATTAAATGGTACCTTATAGTGTTTAAAGATCAAGGCAAGCAATTGTCCCATAATGAAGAGTGGATTTTGGGTACCTAACAATCTTAGCCATGTTATGAATAACAATATAATTCAAATTGACACAAATAAAACTTTGGAGACAGTAAAGGAGGAATTTATTCATGACACCTACATTTGTTAAATGTTTCGCTTTTGGAAGAACGATGATGGAGATAATGTGTACCAAAATTTTGCTTGTCAAAGAAAGCTTGAGAGTTTGATGAGTATAACCTGAATCAAGCCTTACTCTTCATCACTTACAACATAAAGTATATCCTCCACTAATTTCTTGAAAAAAGCACTAAAATCATGAAATGCAAAATGTGCACGCCCAAAATTCAGAACTCTAAGAATGTTTTTTGTTTCATTATCCAAGTCTATTTTCACTCCTTTCACTTTGGAGATAATCCAAGAACTTTTAGCATCAAAGGTGATATTGTTGTAAAATAATCTCATCAACCTAGGATCTATCAGCTTCCTAAGTTCTAAGATATGCCCCTATTTTTGATAAACAAATTATTCCTTTAGGTTAAAGCCTCCAAAAAACTAGAACAATTAAATTCAAAATTTTTAGACAATGCAAAGGAATCAAATAAGAGATTATCAAGCCTTGCTTTTGTTCTTGTTTTCTTTGATTCCTCAATTGGCACATTTCCTCTCCTTCTTTTGCATGAACTAGCTATTGGAGATGTAATTTGATTCCTAAAATCGAGATTTATGAAAAGTGAGGGTTAAGGTTTTGATTTGGAAAATTTTAATTTTAAAGAGAAATGAAAGAATTTATTGAGGGAAAAATGCTTTTGGAAGACGAGATTATGAATTTTGAAAAGAAATTGGCTAATTTTTGGTTAGAAAATAAGTGTATATAGAGTGAGAAAGCCTGAGAGTGTGTAAGAGTTTTTAATGAGAGAGAGGGCAAATAAGAGTGAAAGAGGTGGTGAACCAAAGCCTTCGTAAGCCTAAACAATTGTAGCAACTCGATTGACCAACCTGTGTAGGTTGGTTGACTACTTAGAGGCAAAATGTTGCCTCCTTAGGTTGGTCGACCAACTTGTGTGGGTTAGTCAACCACATAAAGGCAAAATGTTGCCTCCTTCGGGTCGGTCGATTGAACTGTGTCGATTGGTTGACCTAGTTTTTTGGTTTTGTACGACTTTTAAAATTTTGGTCCCAGATAATATATATGCTAAGATGAATTGAAACATTAATCATAAAGGGTAAGAGTAAAAGGTATGTGGTCATAGAGAAGCATATAACATACAAACTTTTATTTCAAATGCATGTGGACAAGATTAATACATACACATCACAAGACATATATCATATAAGATTGCAAGTAGAAAATTGCAGATTAAAGAAAAAAACATAAGAATCATTTACAAATATAATGACACAAATATCACTAAACAAGTGTATAGATTAATACATGAATCTAAATATCTCAAGTTCATGCCTAATGGTTGTAAATCTGTCTTCCCTAAGTGGTTTAGTAAATATATCTGCAAGTTATTTTTCCAGAGGAACTGATTCCATGGATATATCGCACTTTTAAACATAGTCTAAGGAAATGATGCTAATTTCAATGTACTTAGCCCTAGAGTGACAAATGGGGTTCTTGGATGGAGATTGGGAAATGATTAAAAGCAATGCCTTAATCTCTAAGTGTGTGATGCATCCAAAGTATTTGTACACAATAACTATTGACAAAAATGTATTCCACTTCAACAATAGAAATTGCAACAAAATTTTGTTTCTAGCTGAACCAAGAGACTAATGAATTTCCTAGAACATGACACATGCTACTTGTGTTTCTATTATCGACTTTGCTACCCGCAAAGTCTACATTAGAATAGCTAATCAAATTAAAATTTACACCTTTTAGATACCATGGCCTAAATCTACAGTAATATGCAAGTATTTAAAAATAGGCTTAAATGTAACTAGATAGAAGTTCTTGGGACAAGATTGAAAATGTGCGCATAAGTATACACTAAACATAATATCGGGCCTATTAGTTGTTAAGTAAATTTAGGATCCAATCATATCTCTATATTTCTTTATATCTATGTCAGTACCATTTTCATTTTTATCAAGCTTGAGTGTTTAACTTATTGGGGTTGTTGCCCTGTTTTTAAAGTCCCAACCAAATCGTTTAAGTAAATTTTTGATGTACATGGATCGGTTGATGAAGATTCAACGCTTGAGTTGCTTGATTTAAAGACCAAGGAAGAACTTTAATTCTCCCATCATACTTATTTCAAATTCTTTTCTCATACAATTTGAAAACTCTTCACATAAAGAATCATTAGTAACACCAAATATAATATCATCAACATAAATATGAACAATGAGTAAATCATGACCTTTATGCTTAATGAATAATGTGGTGCCGACCTTCCTCATACTAAAACCATTTTCTAAAAGAAATTTACTAAGCCTTTTATACAAAGCTCGAGGGGCTTGTTTCAAACCATATTAAGGCTTTAGTCAATTTATACACATAGTTTGGAGAGGATTTATACACATGGTTTGAGATGAATCTTCTATGATCAAAATGCTTTGATGATTGGGATGAACTAGCATTTTTTGATGTCATGAATACTACATAAGCTTCTCTCGAAAATTTCTTCAAATACTTGGTGTGTGCACTTTCTACAACACCTCCTCCTTCATTAAATCAACATCTAAAACTACTTTTTGCACCTTCCAAATATTTCTCAAGTGATTCCAAATGAGAAAGTTCAAGAAATCTTCAAAAATTTTCACTTAAGCATTTTATCAAACACTTGGTGTGCAAGTTCACTGCCCACTCAATGTCAAGTTCAAAGCTTCCTCTTATACTTCAAATATCTCAAAATTGATCCCATGCACTTTTATTACACTCCGAATTTCCAATATTTCCTATAAAACTCTTCAACAATTTCACAACATACCACCTCTCTAAATTTTCCAAAATCACCAACTTACACAATTTATACAACTCAAATATTACTTCAATAATAATGAAAAATTGGTAACGCAGTAAAGAAACTTGAATTTGGATGTAGAAGACTATACTTGAAGGTTAAAAAATAGTTTCCAAAAAAATTTCAAGTGAAGAATTTGCATGAAAGAGAAGAACTTAGAAATTGTGGATGGGATTGGATGTTTGATTATGTATTGTGATTTGATACAATGAGATGAGAATCAGTTTGTGGCTTGGATTTGAAGTGTTTGAAGAAGATTGTTGGCTACGAGTTTATGTTTAGAGAGCAAATTGGAGTGAAAAAGTAATAAGAGAGTGTTTATAAATATGTTTGTGAATGTGTTTGTGTAGAGGGGGATTTTGGCCTAGGGTAAAATTAAGGAAAACATAAGTGAGGAAAGGTTATATAGGCATGAGGTAAGGAAAGGCATGGCATTGTGTTGGCATGCACTAGGTTGGCTCAGCCATGCCATGCCTTTGGTAAAATGGGCATAGAGCTTTAAGGCGAGCCATGCGAGCTTGGCGCAGCCACGCTATGCATTCAGCAAAAAAGTATGAGTGCGAGTAAGTTAAGGGTACGGGGCGTGGTGTGTTACGCACGAGCGTGGCATTGGCGTGTGTATGGATTGCTGGTCGTGCCACACACTCGCAAAAATAAGGCAATGGGAGCATGTGGGCATAGGGCTTAGGCATGAGGAAAATTTTTCTGTGAGCGTGGCGCTGGCACACTTATGGACTACACGGCTATGCCACACGTTATAGAAAATGGAGGGGTAGCAGACAAACACAAGAGGTGTTTGTTGTATGGATTTGGCAAAACACATTGTCACCTTCACCTGAACTACACATAGAACACAAATTAGAAACCAAAAACAAATAAAAGGAAAACCATAAAAAAATTTCAACAAAAACTTAAATTATGAAAAGTTTGGATTGCCTCCCAAGTAGCACTAAATTTAACATCCCTATCTGGACTTAGCCGCTAGTGATTAATTGCGCTCCTTGAGTGAAACGTTTAAGATCTTTTATTCTTTGTTTCCCAAATAATGCTTAAGTCTTTGTCCATTGACTTGAAGCAACCTCTTGTCATCTCCTTGCAACTCAACAATGCCAAACGGAAAGACTTTGTTGTTTAAGAACGGCCCTAACCACCTTAATCTTAGCCTTCCTAGAAATAGTTTTAATTGAGAATTGAACAAAAGCACTTGCTCTCCCTCTTTGAATTCACATCTAAAGATTTGATTGTCATGCCATCTTATTGTTTTCTCTTTGTATATTCGGGTGTTTTCAAAAGCATCATTTATTAACTCTTCTATCTCATTTAATTAAAGAAGCATTTTCTCTCGTAACACCTTTATGTCAAAATTCAATGCTTTCATGGCCCAATATACTTTGTGTTCTAGTTTGATTGGAATGTGACATGCTTTTCTGAATACTAACTCCTACGGTGACATTCTAATAGGAGTTTTAAATGCCATACCATAGGCCCAGAGTGCATTGTCTAACTTCTTCGACCAATCTCTCTATGAATTGTTCACCATTTTCTTAAGGATCATCTTCAATTCTCTGTTTGAAATTTTTGGTTAACCACTTGTTTAAGGATAGTAAAGAGTGGCAATCTGATGCTTGATACCATACTTTTCCATTAGAGCTTCAAACTGTTGATTACATTTCACCATCACTAATAATTACACGAGTTGTGTCAAAAGAGTGAAAATACACTTGTGCAAGAAGTTAGTAATCAACTCTACATTATTTGTACGACAAACCATAGCTTCGATGCATTTAAAAACATAATCCACAGCCACCAAAATGTACTAATTAGAGAATGATTATAGAAATGGCCCCATGAAATCTATCACCCAAACATCAAATAGCTACACCTCCAAAATCTTCTTTAAGGCATCTCATTTCTTTAGGAAATGTTGATGATTCTTAGGCACTAATCACAAGTAGCAACAAATGCATAGGCATCTTTGAATAGTGTTTGCCAAAAGAATCGCAATTGAAGTACCTTGGTGGCCGTCTTCGTTACACCAAAATGTTCCCCTCACTTTGATGAATGACAATGCTTCAAGATGTTTAACATTGTATCTTCTAGAGCACATCTCTAAATGACTTGATCACGACTTCTCTTGAATGGCAACGAATCTTCCTATAAGAATGACTTCAAATTATGCAAAAATTTCTTCTTGTGGTGAAATGAAAGTTCGGTGGTAGCACTCTACATGCCAAATAATTAACATAATCCACATACCAAAGAAGCTTAAATTTGATTGAAAACAACTGCTCATCTAGAAATGTTTCAAGGACTTATGAGTTTTCAGTTTTCTCCTCTATTTCCAACCTTGAAAGATGATTCACCACTAAATTTTCACTGCCTTTTTTGCCTCTTATCTCGATATCAAAATCTTGAAACAATAAAATCCACTGAATTAGCGGAGGTTTTACATCTTTCTTCGCAAACAAATGGCAGATGGCAGCACGGTTCGTGAACACAACTACCTTGAAACCAATGATGTATGACCTAAACTTATCAAAGGTAAAGGCCACTCCAAGCATCTCCTTTTTTCTTGTTGTATAGTTTTGTTGAGCACTATCAAGAGTCTGGCTTGCATAATATATTGCTCAAAATGTTCGTTCTCACCTTTGTCCTGGCACTACTCCAAGAGTAAAGTCACTAGCATCACACATAATCTCAAAAGGTTAACTCTAATCCAGAGCCACCATAATTGGGGCCGCTATCAACTTCTTCATGATTAGTTCAAATTCTTACAAACAATCATTATTAAAGTTAAACACCACATCTTTTTCAAGTAAATTACAGATAGGTTTTACAAACTTAGAAAAATTCTTGATGAATCTTCTATAAAAATTCGCATGTCCAAGAAAACTTTGTATTCCTTTGATGTTCTTGGATAGCGGAGCTTTTCTATTGCTAAAATCTTGGCATGATCGACTTTAATTCCCTTTGACGAGACTCTGTTTGTAAGAATAATCCCTTCTTGTACTATAAAGTGACATTTCTTATAATTAAGTATTAAGTTTGTTTCTTCACACTTGCGTAACACTAAAGAAAGATTGTGAAGGCATATATCAAATAATGAACCAAACACAAAAGAAAAAAAAAATCATCCATGAATATTTCCATTATCTCCTCTACCATATCTACAAAGATTGCCATTATACACCTTTGAAAAGTCGTAGGTGCATTATATAGGTTGAATGGCATTCTCTGGAAAGCAAAGTACCATACAGGCATGTAAAAGTGGTTTTTTTTTTTATCTTCAAGGGCTGTAGTAATTTGATTGTAACCAAAACACCCATCTAGAAAATAGTAATATTGATATCCTACTAATCAATCCAACATTTGATCAATGAATGGAAGTGGGAAGTGGTCTTTCCTTGTTGCCTATTAAGTTTCCAGTAATCAATACACGTATGCTAACTGATGACCGTTCTTGTAGAAATTAGCTCATTGTCATCATTCTTTATAACCGTCATCTCTCTTTTCTTAGGCACAACTTAAGCTAGACTAAACCTAAAGTAACATAGATCCTGGCATTCAATAACTTCAATACTTCCACACTCACTACTTCCTTTATCACTGGATTTAGTCTACTTTGATGCCTAATGGTTGGTTTTATAGTTCTCCTTTATTAGAATTTTGTGCATGCAAATGGATGGGCTAATACCTTTAATATTTGTAATGGACCACCCAAAAGCGGACTTGTGCTTCCTTAACACTTAAAGCAATTTCACCTCTTCACCTTGATTAAAAAATGCAGAGATAATTACTAGAAATGTTGAATTCTTTCCCAAAATAGAATATCTGAGATGTTCCGACAATTCTTTAAGCACCAAACCATTGTGAAAAACCTCCGTAGCTTTCTTAGATTCAACACCTTCATTTTTTAATTCACTTCCATCCAAATTATCACACCCAACTTCATCAATTGGTAAAGATTCTAATGCAAAAACTTCATCAATCAAATCTCCACAATGATCATCACAACCATCAAGATTAAAATCATACAACACTTTACTTTTAGATAAAGAATTCACAAAGCATCTTTCTAAAAGATCTTTAGCCATCACATCGCAAACTATATCTCTAACACATTTTGAAATCAAATTAATTCAATTGCAAGAATGTACCTCATCCAGGTGTTTCAAAGTGTTGTAAATGTTGACTTTTACCTCTTTTTCATTGACTCGTAGAGTGAGCATTCTGTTATGCACATCAATAAAGCCTTTTCAGTAGCCAAGAATGGTCTCCCAAATATGATAAAAACCTTGCGATCCTCTTCATATCTAAAACCACAAAGTTGACCGAAAAAATGAACTCATTTACCTTCACAAATGCATCTTTTATGATATCCTATGGACAAGTGAGTGAGTAATCTGCCATTTGTAATGAAATTCTCATCGGCTTGACTTTCCATAATCATAACTTCCAGAACACCAAAACCGGTATTCAATTTATACTCGCCCCCTCACACAATGCTTTTTAAAAGTTTGATTTCCCAATAGTGCATGAGATATTAAAACTACTCAAATGCTTCTCCTTCTTTGGCAACTTCCTTTGAAAGATTGAACTACACTCTTCTGTGAACTTAATAGTTTCATACTTCCAAACGCCTCTTTTATGACATCACTTCCTTTATAAACTTCGCATAATTAGGCATTTGCTTCAATGCATCGACAAATAGAACGTTGATATGAAAATTTTTGAACATTTCAAGGAATTTAGAGAATTAAGTGTTAAGATTTTTCTTTTAGAATCTTTGAGGGAAGGGCAATGGTGTTGTAATTATTGGAAGATTATTCAGAAATAAAATCCTTTATGGCTTAGACACTTACCTTGGTGCTTTATCTTCAATTTCTTTCCTAATCACTTCGCTTTTCTTCATTTTATCCTTCTTAGCTTCATTTTTCTTAGGCTTATGTGATCTAAATCCTTGCCACTTCTAAGAGTTATTGCTTCGCATTGATCATTAGGATTCGGCTCCGTGTTGCGAAGAAACTTCTCAAGTGATTGCCCTTTAATTGAATTGACGAGCTGACCAATTTAAATTTCTAACGACTTCATTGTGGCACTTATATTTATGCAATACATTTCAATACTATCAAGTCGAGCTTTAACTTTATTGAACTGGTTCCTTACTTCCACAATAAAAATTCCTAAGAGATCTTCTAAGGATGGTTTCTTTTCCACCATCGATTGTTGGAAACCCGGTGAGTGATGTGGTTGGAAAGTATTCCTTTGATTTTCATAAGAGAAATTCTAATGATTGCGAAGTTCAGGATGATAGTGAGTTGGTAAGTTATTGTTTTGCTAAAAGTTATGGTTTCGATTGTTGATAAATTGGCATTGCTCCCCCTTTAAATCTTCAACAACTATGACAAAACTAGCAACCATTGCTTTCTCTTGACTTGAAGAAACTTCCCTTGTAGTAAGGTTTTTAATTTGGTTTGTCAAAGCTACTACTTAGGCTGAAAGTGCTGCCTTTTGATCTACCTCATGAAGTCTCACAACTTTCTTTACAATAGACCTCTCACTCGGCCATCGGTAGTTGTTATGCACCATTTCTTCGAGCAAAGCATAGGCCTTCTCAACTGTTTTAGACAACAAAGTACCATTAGTTGCAGCTCTATAATTGTTCGAGTTGTTCGAGTTTTCCCATTCAAACCATTATAGAATAACTACATCTGAAACCAATCATCGTACCCATGCTGAGGACACTTATGGATTAAGTCCTTAAATTGCTCCTAAGACTCATACAATGACTTAAAGTCCAACTGCCTAAACTGTGCAATCACTCTCCTTAATTGTAAAGTCTTCGATGTTGGAAAGAACTTGGTAAGAAATTTTTGAGCCAACTCTACCCAGTTGTAAAACTTGCAACCAACCCCGAGCCTTATCTAAAATGGTTTACTCTGTTCATTTTGACAGTATCACACACCTCTAAAAACATAGCCAAATGGATATGGTTTATTAATGCAGGTTTAAGCTCTAAAATTTTTGGCATTGATTGCGTGTCCATGAATCCTCGAATAGTTATCATTAACCATCGGCCGAAAGTAATCTCAAAGTGCTTTTGGTTGTTGAGGTTGTGCTGGTGGCTTTTGATTTCCTTTGTTTCCATAGCTTTAGATCAATTTCTCTTTCTCTTCTCAATTGGCGAAGATTTTGTTGAATCTCAAAATTAAACGCAATAAGTTCAAGGCTTCGGGTTCTTTGCATGCACCTGTAGAACCCTTAAATAAAACAATACTTAAACCAAAGTCGAAAAAAAAATGAAGGCTTAGATTAAGATTGAACAATGCAACTATAGTATCAATAATAATTCAAAATTTTCAATGCCTAGCAACAACACCAAAAACTTGATTGCGACAACACTAACCACAAAGGCATGGGTTGTATCAAGCAGTAAAACAATAAGAGTCTCATCCCACGAGAATTGAAATTTAAAACCACTACTAAGTACTATAGCTTTGGAGGTCCAATTTTATCTAAGCAATCAACATTGATTAATTGTAATGGCAAATAAACTAAAAACGCTACAATTAATTAACAAGAAATAGAAATTGAATTAAAGAGTCAATAGAAGAATAAAATATGTAAGGATAAACTATCTAAGGTCTTGATTTCACTTATTTATCACTATGCTTCTCCTACATGGTCGCTATTAATGTGATTTGGTCTAATTCACTAATCACAAGGTTAAGACCAACCTTAATCCCTCTTTTCAAATGTAAATCCAGGTCTTACGTACAACTAATCAAGTTGATATCCTTATCTATCTCAATTAATTATACATTCATTAAGCACTGCTTGTTGTTTAACACTTAGAACTCAGCTTATCTCCTGGTTTCTTAAAATCCTAAATTTTATTTAGATTATCTACGTGTTGATTACCTCCCGTTCTCACAACTACCTAGATTGTGTTTCTTTAGTTCGATAAACAAATCAATCTTTCCTAAGAATTAATTCATCTATCTTCAATTTAACAAATTCATTAATTAACAAATTAGAACATTAAGTAAGGTAAATAAATAGATCAAACTGTAATAATATTAATAACATGCCAATTGATTAAAACATAATTGGGACAAGTTATATTAAGACCCTAAATTAAGAAATCTAGCCAACCATCTCAAAATATCAACATCAAAATATCATATATCCCACAACGAATTAAACCCAAATGAAATAAAAAATGAAAATGATAAGGTTCCAAATACTAGACTCAAATGAGAGCTTCAATGATTCTCCTCAAGGTTTTCTTCGAAAGCCTTCACTTGAATTTATCCATTTCTCTCTTTAGAATCCTTCCCTATTCTTCACCTTTTCTTACCCAAAATAATTTTCTATCCTTGGTTACTTGTTATGGCAGTTACCCATCCCAAAAACATATAAACCTAAAAGATATCCAAATCAAGCTATTAGCTAATAATCTCATGGCCAAAAATCATCCAAAGATATCCAAGAGGTATGGGGGCATTCAAAATCACGCGAGGGTGTAGTGCAGCCATGTGCCTTGGTGGCGTTGGCATGCCACACTCTCGGCCAATTTGGCCTTCCTTTCCATGGGCATGGCGCGATAGGCAAACCATTCAAATAGCCCCAAATCATCAGACTTTGCTTTTCTTTCACTTTGGTCTCTAAAACTTTTGCATTTTGGTCCAACATTTCTTTTTCGATTCGAATTCATTTTGAATGACAATTAGCTATCTTTTTAATATAGGCACTAAAATTCATCAAATATCAACAAAATTTGAGGATTTACAAAACAATTTAAGTCCCGAAGTGATCAATAAAGTATTCCACACACTTATCAGTGTATCATGAACAACCGCCATCAAGAAAGCCTCTCCTGCTCCTCAGTGCCTACAAAAAGAAGTTGCATTGAGGTTTTAGGTACCCAAAATTTCTTGGGTCCTTAGGTGTTAGTATCGGTTCCTTTTGGAACCCATTTCATGTAAAACCAAATGCATTCACTTTGATTGGACATCTATGACTTAGGTGTCCATATATGTTACAAGTCAAAAAAAAAGGTTTTACAAAATAGTTTTTATAAAACTTTTGTTTAGAGTATACCTTATAAACAATGCCACTTTTATTGAACACACATTTTTGGGAGCTCCAAGTTCTTTTAACCTCTTGTAAATTTTAAGAGAATCTCGTTGTGGTCGAAAGCTTGTTTCTTAAAGTTTTCAATTTCCTTTAAATGCATTTCCTTCTCCTTTTCAAAAATATGATGCAACTCCTTTCAAGAATCATATTCATTGATTTAGTTCTTTTAAGGAAATGAATTCATTTGCTATCACCTCAATTTTATTTTTAAGTCTTCAATTTTTAAAAACCACTTTTTCAAAGTTTTCATATATTTCTTCATACGCTTGTGATAATTCATCATAAGAGAAGGAAGGTTTAAAGTCACTTACCTCATCGTCTCTTAAAGCTATAAAGCACATGTTGGTAATCTATGGAGTCATCATTGGATAAGCTTTCTTTATCATCATCCCATGTTGTTGCCATAGCTTTCTTCTTTCTTTTTTTGTGTTTGAGAAATGTGCAGTTAACTCTTACATCTCCTAGCTTGTTGCATTCATAGTAAGTGATTTGGATCTTCTTACTCCTTTCACCCTTTTGATATTCTCCCAAGAAATCCTTAAATGATTTTCTTCTACAGTTCTTCTTGTTTCTTTAATAGCTTTGAACCTATTTGCTATGAATGCCATTGTTTCTTCAATGTCTTTTCCTTTCTTCTTCATTGTTGCTTTCAAGTATTGATGACTTGAAAGTAATATTTTTCTTCTTCTTTTCTTCTACTTGATCACCTGAAATTTTATCTCGTAGTCCATGAGTGAACCAATAAGATCATCAAAAGAAAGTGTGTTAAGGTCCTTGGCTTCCTCTATAGCTATCATCTTTGCACTCCATTACTTTGGCAAAGACCTAAGAATTTTCTCGACTTTCTCACTGTTAGAGAAGATCTTTCTAAGTGCCTTGATTGAGTTCACTATAGAGTTCACTATATCTATAAACCTTTTGTACATGATATGTATAGATTTATGTGGCTCCATCTAAAACAACTTATATTGCCTAGCGAGTCTATTAATGTTTGATTCCTTTACTTAGCTTTTCCCCTTGTACACTACTTTTAGTGTGCACAATATTTCATATGTTGTTTCACATGCATAAATTCTATGGAATTCCCTCTTATCCACACCACAATAGAGAATATTTACAGCTTTCATATTTGTGGACATGTTTTTCCTATCAACTCCATCCCACTCCTTACTCAACATAGGAACATTCTTTCCTTTTTCGTTTTTCGTTATAGGGACTTTATGGCCTTTAGTTATTACCTCCCAAAGTTCATAGTTAGATGCTTGTAAATAAATTCCCATTCTAGCCTTCCAATAAGCATAGTCATTTCCATAAAAAATTGGAGGCCTAGAGGTAGAGTGTCCTTCCAATTGTCCTAGGGTTGCCATGGATCCTCTCTAAAATGGTCAATCCTAAGCTAGATAGCCTTGCTCTGATACGAATTGAAATGCCATTGAGAAACCCAAGAGGGGGAGAAGGAGTGAATTTGGTTTTTAACAAATATTAACACAAAATTTGAATTTCTATCTAATCACACAATAATAAAATATATGCAATATGTAAAGGGAGATAGAGCTGAAAGATTGAACATCGAATTTATAGTGGTTTGGCAATAACCCGACTTACATCCACTCCTTTAAACTTACTTAAAGATTTCACTAAAAATAAGTCTTGAATTCACAAAACTTCATAATTACAACCTAGGGTTTTGGCACCCAACAACCCCATATAAGTGTTTACACTCACTAACCATAAATTAACTACCTAAATATGAAAGGCTCACTTGTTTCACCTTTTACAACAAAAAATCGAAATCAAACAAATACAAGAAACTTATGAAATAACCTCCTCAAGACTGGATGATGAAATTGAATGTTCCTTAAGGGATTTGTTGTTTGTACGACAATTTAGAGCTCAAGCAAGAGATTGATGTTGTTTTTAGCTTAAGGTTTCTTGAAATTGACTTCAAAAACATATATGTTATGAAACAAAAGTCCCAAATTTATATGTCTCAAAAATTAGAAGCTATAGCATTTAAAACAACTAATTTTGAAAAAGTCAATTGACCAGTTTGGTTAAGATGGTCAATCAAGTTGAGGCAGAAAGTGGAAAATTGAAAACCTAATAGGTCAATTGATCAAATTATTAGGGTTAGTTGACCAGGCAAAAATAGAGAGAAAAAATTGAAAACTCAACAAGTTGGTTGACTAGGTTGGCGGTGGTGGTCAACTAGGCACTATTTACGAGAACTGTTGAAAAGTTTTCACTTTAGCCCATTTTCAAGGTTTAAAATGTTTGCTCTTTGGTCTAGTTTTCATATTTCAAACTTTAGCAATTTGGTTTGTTTTCAAGTTCTAAAATCTTGCGGTTTGGTTCATTTTTCAAAATTCAAAAACTTTTATTTATAAAAAAGCCTCTCGAGTTTACCACAAACATCATACACACTTATATTCACAAGTATACAAGTATAAATATAAAATAAAATATCATACTTGTGTCTTGAATTTTTATTTTGAGCTTGATTCTCTTTTTCATATCTTGAATTGAACAGTATGTTTTGTAATCGTCAAAATCTGGGTTTATGTGACCTAAAGTCGATAGTTCAATCTCGAAAATCACCGATTTCTTTTGAGAAGCTTCATGGTAAATTTGTTAACTTTGAAGCTCTTCTCGGAAAGGGATTAGCATACGACGAGACTGTCACTATTACTGCCAACTATACTAACAAAGGTGGTCAACCTAGTATCGGTAGCAATCAGAATAAAAAAAACATGTCTCAATATCATCAAAAGCAGTGTCAAAGTTCAAACAACAAACGAAAACCCCGAACAATGGTCAGGTTTCTAATCCTGTTACCTACCAAATTTGTTTTAAGTTTGGTCATCCTGCCAAAAAATGTCGAAAACTTCAGCCTGTAGCCCCACGGCTAACGCAGCAGCTTCTCACATGCCATTTACTATTCCGCCACGTGCTCATTATATTGCTCAGTCAACCTATGCCTCACCCAACTGGCTTGTTGACAACTTGTTCCCTCGACTATTTTTGCATCTTTTTGCAATGACTTTCGTTGTGACTAAAAGCTGTTTTTCTGGTAATTTACACCTCAATATTATAAGGTTAGCGTTACGACGAAAACATATTTAATAAACTATTCAGAATAAATATAAACTTATTGGGATGTGATTCTAGGTAATTCATTATTTTCATTGCAGACCTTTACGAGTAATAAAATGTAAAACTTAAAAATGTTAGTAAATTGAAAAAATCTACTAAATTCAATAAGTATTAATATAGCACAAAGAATTCTAAAATCATATTTTATAAGATTCCAACTGCCAAACTCCAAATCTACTGAATTTGGCTTAAATAGAATTCCAATCCCATTCCTCTTCAAACAAACATAATGTCGTCTTAGACTTCAGAATATTTATCAATATCCTGTTCATAAATAAACTTTCAAAAAAAATAACAATTACCATCACCGTCCAGAATAGAGACACAAAACAATAATAGAAAATAGTTATAAACATAACCAATTCATATAAAATAAAAACAAATAAACTTTTCTAATATTACAAACAATATGAATTTATTATAAATCAATAATTTAAATGAATAATGTTTAAAACCCGATTGATAATATGTATATATCCAACAAAGATAAATATATATCCTAAGTATTTGACACTGGTAATACATTGTCATCGACCATACAATTTGTCCTTCAATCAAGGTTAATACTTCTATTTCTTTGCAAAATTATACTTCCTTCTCATCCTTAAATAATGAAAAAAGTTGATTGTTTGTTATAACATTTATTTACAATAAATTGAACTAAACCAAACCATCAGTTTCAACACTAAATCTTCTATTTCCATTTTGCTACTCCACCTTTTCCTTCTAACTCTATTTCCTCCAAGTATTTCCCGTCGCCGGAATACTTCACCGTCAATGAATTGCCATCGGCTACACAATTTCTCCAACAAGCAAGGTTAATACTTATCTTTCTTGGAAAATTTTCATTTCTTTCTATCTTTGAATGATAAAAAACTTAATTAACATTATAATGTTATATTGATTATTATAAATATTATTTCTATTTATAACCAATCAAAACAAATTGAGCCACTAGCTAGTTTGGACCCTAAATATCCTACTTGTTCCACCATGTAGTTACTATGTTAACATGTAATGTAATATGATCACATATGCTTACACAATTTTTAAAATTATTTAAAAAAACTATCCTATCATTAACACTTGATGAATGTGACGTCATTTGTGATGAAAATTTTGTAATACAATTTGAGATATATAACATTACTCATGAATATGATAGGTTTAATGGATAATAAGAGAAAATACTAAAAATTTATCTCAAATAATATAACATTCTTTCATTAGATAATTAAGATGTGTAATAAAAATATTTGAAACTACAAATATTTATTATTTAGGTAATATTTGTTTTTTCTGTCTAAAATCTGAATGAATAAAATATAAATTTGATTGAAATCTAAATTTAATGACAGAATATAAATAAATATTAAATTTTTTTGTAAAATAAAAAATCTGAAACTAATATATTAAGTTGTATATATATATATATATGTAAATTTTAAATAATAAATTAAGCGTATTATTGACAAATACATCATATATGATAGGAGTCCTGCCTTTCTACTGAATTACAATTTCTCTTCTACTAGGCAGATGTGGTGATTTGGCTTGGGTAGTCTTTTATTCTTCAAACTATTATTTAGGGATACACTCGATCACCGAGGGACAACCCGTATGCCATACCAGCTTGCAAACGACAACCTATAAACACAGCTAAAAATATGCATCAATAGACTCAAAATGTCGGATGATCGGGGTGGGGGGAATTAGTAAAGAAGAGCAGAGGAAGAGCCTCGTTGCAAGTGGACTAATATATAAGAAGCTCTTCGGATCGAATTCGTAACTGTAGAATGAAGTCTGTAATACTCCGTTGACCAGAACAATTCGGCTCCAGAATAGTTGGCAGGGGGATAGATATCCAATTAATATCTTCGATGACGTTTTGTTTCACGGTAAACACATAGCAAAATTCTTAATTTGATTCCATCTGCTCCATCTTGTAATAAAGATTGATTTCCTAAAATATTTAAATTATTCAAATATTTATTCATTCAAATTTAAATAAAAAATTTTTAAGTTAATTATTTTAAAATGTTTGTTAATAAATATTTAAATATAAATTAAAAAATAAAGGGCTTTTACATATTTTTAGTCAAAAAAATAAACATACCCTTAGTGAATTGATCCAATCTCTCTTTTGGAGATATCTAGCGTTACTCATTTTAAAATCCTAAAAATTATACATAAAAAAATATAAAAATTATTCTATGATATTTGACCTAATTTAATATAGAAATCCTAATTTCTTTGACTATTTATTTTCATTTCTTAGAAAATTTTCCCAGTTACATTGGAATTCGATAGATATGCCAACTACCCGATAACTAACTGTCTCCTGATCAGATTGGATTAATTCATAAATTTCTAAAATATTATCGACACATTTCTCCACAATTTGAAGTAAAATAGCCTCGACAATGTCATAATAGTATTGATAGAACTTAACTCATGCATGAATACATATATATTTTCGTGCATGTACATACATACGTATGTGTCCTACTACAAATAAACAAATAAATAAGAAGATATGCACTCGATAGAGATATCTACAAATCAATTAAAGGTGAATGAAGTGACCTGAATGAAATATGGATATTGAAAATTACGTGAATCAGATTGTAATAATCATACAGATAGATTACATTACTAGCTACTTCATCGTAGTTAGCCGTTTGTAGGTAGGTTTATTGAGACCCAATCTTACACTGACACGTCTGTTCCCCAGTTTCAATCCACCATTTCGCTTAAACATATCCCACCAATGAAGATTCTTTCTCCCTCCTTTCGATTTCTTCTTGTAATTATGCTTCAGCCCTTGTACAAGTTTACCAAAATGATTAGCTTTAGCTTCAGCTTTTTCTAGTTGCTGCTTGTTATTATGCTGAATGTTATCCTGTAAATGCTTCCATGTAGCGTGATGTACCTTTGACTCATGATGATCATGATGCTGGTCATGATGATGGTGATGATGATGGTGATGGTGGTGATGGTGATGAAAGATGAATCCCAGCTTGTTCTTGAATCTGTTCTTCAGTCGTTCTAGTGCTGTATTTTTTGTTGCTTTATGATTTTTATATAATCTTCTGTGCTTGTTGTTTTGAACTCCATAATCAGTACTAGTCGAACAAGAAGAAGAGTTGTCTGAACTACTTTTGATTGATCTAAATGATCTCACCTCGCTGTCACTTTCACTGGTGTTTGTTTTCCAACTGCTTGATGAAGTGCTACTGATCATACTGATGCTAGTTTCATCACCGTCTGATTCGCTGCTGCTGCTGCAATCTGCCTCTATCAATGTAGGCCTCAGAATTGCCTGTCGTTTTGGTGGTTTTCTATTGTTCTTCCTCATAATTGTCTCTTTCTGATGTATTGGATGTGGGAATCTTAACCCATGAACAGCACACCCATTGCGCTTGCTGCTAGCATCAACTTGACTTGCAAAACTCTTTGAAATTTGACCTTGTGCTTGTGCTCGTGCTCGTGTGTGTGCTTGACCTTGTCTACTCCCCATAGGCCTCTTAGAAATTTGACCATGTGCTGTTGTTGCTAACTGAATCATAGGCTCACAATCCTTATGATGATCATCGTGCAAATCTAATATCCCTGACTCAATTCTTCTTATTGCATTATCTATATCTCTCGAGAAATTACGCAAACTAGGAGCAGGTTTAATGGAGTTTGAGGAAGAAGCTGGAGCTGCAAATAAATTATCACCTCTAATTTCACTGATTCTTTTCCCTCTTACTACACTTTGATTGCTCTTCAATGACTCTCTACCATCTTCTCTCTTCATATACTGCTGTTGATTTTGAGTGCCATGAAATTTGCTTGTGGCTGTTATGTTTGATCTGATCTTTTGCTGCTGCTGCTTCTTCTTCATGACACCTTGCTCACACCTCATACAACTATTCTTCTTGTTTGGAGGTAACTTATTTGAGTACTCATGTGGTGTTGCATTAATCATCTGTGAGACAAAAAGGCAATGAGAAACTGATTAATCTCTACCCTCTATATATAATACATTACATGTAACATATTGAAAAACAAGGTTTAATCCGTGTATTAATCTCATTTAACTGCCTTGGAACGAGTTTGTAAAGCCTTCTCTGTAGCACCATCAAGCAAATTCTTTAATAGAAGCTTAGCTCTCTCATCCAACTGTAATAAACAAACAAACAAACAAACAAATAAGTATATAAATCTTCGTGCATCCGTGCGCCCGTGTACATATGTGTGTACATGTGCATGTGTGACAACGAGAAAAAATCTAATAATTAATATCCCAAAAGATTTAGGGCTTGTTTAATGGTACTAATTAATACCTTTTAAGTAGTAAACTAAGAAATATAATTACTGGGTGATTTGTTTTAATTAAAGTGTTTAACTAAATTTAAGTCAACACCTGGCATAATTTATATTTCTTAATTACATGATAACTAAATAAGTAATTGGAGTGATAGAAAAAGAAAAGAACTAAAATATATAAGTACTATAGACATAAGCGCATTTGTTTTAACATTCTCAAACAAACCAGCAACACAATCAAGTTTGCTGCCTTATTTTTACTTTTTTGTTGCAAGTGTTATCTAATCCTTTTTCTTTACTAATAATACTAATAATAATAATTTTAGTTTTTTTTTTTTTATAATTGATTTTATCTCATTTTCATCATATATAGCACACATAGCAAAAGGAAATAAGGTGTTAATTAAAATAAAAATGTTGATTATGTAATGTGATGAAGTAGTTAGTCTCTAAGAAGAGATTAATTAACTCACTATTTGATTTCTTGGTTGTTGAAGGAGTCCATATAATTTTCTCAAGGCCTGCAGATCAGCCTCCACATCCACAAATACTTCCATTCCTTTTGATTTCATTCACAACCTGACAAAAAAAGTTAAAAATTTAGAATTGAAGAACTTCCGGGACATAATTAATCTTAATTATCAACAGAATTGTATATAGTTAAAATTAATTATTCAATTAATATACACAAAATTCATCTGCAGAACACATAAAGATCACTGCACTACTGAACCCCAAAAAGAAAAAAAACAAATATCGATGATCAGATTTCAAAAATTTTTGGAAAATAATATAAATTACAGTAAAAAAAGAATTAAAATAAAAAAGTTATTGGTAATTATATAAGAACCTTGTTGGAAACAGAGAGAGTCGCAGATGAAATGGAGAATGAATCTTTGCAACTTCTGTTTTGAGAGGTAAATTTCGGGGCGTACTTTCATGGAGAATATTCGCTTTTTTTTTTTTTCTATAATAATAATTTAAAATTAAAATTAAAATTAAAAAAATAAAGAAAAAGAAAAGAGTGTTTTAAATAACCGTTTGAATGGAAAAGACTAAAGACCCTGTTCCCACTTCATATTATTACACTTTTGTGTGTTAAATTAATTGGGCACGGCTACGGTAGATTAGGATACACCGTACATCCCTTATATTTATTATTATTTTTTAAAAAATTACTAATATTCAGTATTTTTTTTTTGGGGGTTATAGTATAGCTTAAATATAGGTACGACAAAACTCCTAGTGAGTTTAGGATTTTACCGGGATTTGTTTTAAGGGTAAAATTGAAATTAAGTGACAGAGAATGAGATAAAAAATGGAAGAACACTATCTCTGTTTGTTAGTAGGGCAGAGAATAATTTAGTACTCTCCATTTAGCCTTCTCTATACCATCTCGCCTATTCTCTATAATGTTATAATATATTATTTTTCAAATAAATATATATAGATTATATTTAATTAAAAAAAAGATATTTTTATTTGACTACTCAACTTTTGGTAGTATTTTATTGTAATACAATAAGTATTAAAACGTAACACTATAATTACAAATTTGTAATATTTGTCTAATAAAATTTAACTGCACAATTTAAATAACCATAATACCTTTATCTTATATAACCCAATGATTTATAATCTTTCATTATTTTTTATTTTTCATTTTTTCTTTCTATTTTACTTTCTCTTACACTTTTTTAAAAATAAATTTTGCAAAAATAACTACAAACTTAAAATTAAAAAAATTAAAAAAGCTTTAAATCTAAGAAAATACTAAATCTCGCCACCTTATTCCCTCTATATTCTCTTGTCGTTGGTTATAGAAACTTCTCCAGCTCCCACTTGTTCTCCTTCTTCAGCCACTGTAACTCCACCAATCTCAACTCCATTCTCGTCCATCATTCCATTCTTAACCAAATCATTTAGCAAACACAAGTTCCGCTGCAAGTATTCTCGTTCAAACGTGGCAAACACATGTACGACGAGTACGCACTTGAGTACGCACTTGCCTTGGGGGATAAGCTTGCACTGGGTAGCAAAGAGATCCACCTTCATGAGGCAAAAGAGTGAGGGGTAGGTAGGGTTATTTGGGTTTAATTTGTGGGCCCGTTATGAATTTGTGACTAGTTGAGATATTTGTTGTCTTTATAGATTGCAATATACCATTCTGATACTTGTATCACAAATAATCATAATTTTTTTTATCTTATCAAGTAATCAAATTTATACTTTTAATATAATTATTACATATGAATAATATTATAATATATTAATAACATTTTATTTAGTATTTAATATAAATAAATAAGAAAAAAGAAAAAATAAGTGAGAATGGAGAATTCAATTGTCACATCTTACATCGCTAGCAAGAGTGAGATTAGACAAGCCTTGAGTCCCTTTAACTAAACAGACGCCTTTTGGTTATAAAACCAAAAAGCAAACTTGTGACAGGTTGCATGCATAAAATAGACAATATTTACATGGTTTTAGGCCCTTGTCGTTATATTGTGGCATCAGAGCTTTAGGCTAATAATTTTATAAATTGAATAGGATAAGATTTTGAATCCCATTGGCATATAGATTTAGGATTAAGTTCTTTGCTTATGTCTTATATGAAGTTGAACTTAGTAGTTATGAATCTTTATTGCACTTATGATTTTGATTTCTTTCTTTATGGCTTATGTTTTGTTGGGATATTTAAAATTTAAGGCAATTAAGCATAAATTGCTATTGATTTGTTTGTTATATTTGAGTAATTGTAGTTGTTAGTAGTACCTTTTACTTGTTTGAAAATTTTGTATATTTATATTCATAGATCATGTGATATTTTCTTGTATAGTTACACAATCTTTTTGTTTAGACGAGGATGGTATGCAGAACTACTAATAGGACTAGTGCATCAAGCTTTAGAAATCCTCTGCCTGTTATAAATGAGGCTAATCCAACTGTTTTTGAAATAGCATAAGAAGCCAATCCTTTATCAAAGCATTTAAAATTCATGGATTTCAAAGTATTTTAAATGCTAAAAGATAAGGATAAACACAAACACGTTACATAAGACAATAAAGATTAATGCATTGGGCCTATACGTTTCCCATGTTCTTTTTTGCATAATTTGACATATATACACTTTTGCCTAAAGCTAATCATTGCCCTTGATTAATGTCGTCAAAATCTTCTATGCCCATATGCCTTCTACCTTGGATACGTTTGGGTATGTTGTTGGTCCTTTTATGTGGGCTAAATCTCCATCTTGGGCTTGATCCCAAAAATCTTAGGTCAGTTACAAACAAGATAGGCTGTCACTAGTGATAGGAGAACTGCACGGTGTAATGTGAACATAGAAGGCTAAGGTGATAATATTTAGTGTAAAGATGCAATAACCTTAGGGTAGTTCAAGAAAATAGGACCACTGATTTTCATGGGACCACAGGTTCACTAGTAGCTAAAGTATTGTAGAAACAGGTTGAGAAAATATTTATTGCTATGGGACTTGACACTAACCTCAAGGTTGTGCTTGCAGTTTTTATACTAA
This sequence comes from Azadirachta indica, assembly GCA_022749755.1. NCBI lineage: Eukaryota > Viridiplantae > Streptophyta > Magnoliopsida > Sapindales > Meliaceae > Azadirachta > Azadirachta indica. The sequence continues at coordinate 3,076,133 of CM040447.1, forward strand.
CCTTTAGTGGGATGCCACAGCTCATCTCTTGAGGACCTAATTACGTAGGAGGCCTACCACTTGGTGTAGAGGCATTATTGGAGAAATACTTTCCTAGTTGAGTTCAAGATAAAATGAAGGCTGACGTCTTGCGGTTAATACAAGGGTCATGGTTAGATGTTGAGTATGAAGAGTAATTTATAGGTTTATCGTGATTTTTTTTCCACATTGGTGGGTGATGAGGATAGTAAATACAAACAATTTCTTGAAGGGTTCGTCCAAAAAATTAAGTCTCACCTATTTGTCCTTAAGATAACTATTTATGTTGACTTAGTCGATCATGCCATCATTACTAAAGGGGACTTAGCTGAGTCTTAAGCTACATGAGATAAGAAGCATAAATAAAATTGTTAATATAGATCGCGAGGTGAATGTTTTAACAAACAGGGTGGTCAATTCTAAAAGTAAGTTGGTTGAGAAAACAGGGGTGCTTATAAGGATCTTACGTGACTCCTTCTAAAAGGAACATAATGCCTTGCTCTCATTTTGACAAAATGCATTTGGAGAATGTTTAACCTGTGGTTATACATGAAATAGACTTAAAGATTGTCTGAAGAAATGTGACATTGATATAATGACCCAAGTTGATGAGGGACGAAGGAAGAAACCAACAATTTAGGGACGCGTCTTCGCAATGACTAAACAAATTGTTAGGGCATCCATAGATATGGTATCAAGTACATTGACCTTGTTCTCTAGAGATGCTAAGGTCTAGTTTGATTCTATTGCCACCTATTCATTCATATCATATGCATTTACTCGTTATGCAACTAAACCTGTTGATCCATTAAAATATCATCTATCAACTAAACCTGTTGATTACTATACTAAAGAAATTATGTTCCTCAGAGAGGCAAAATTTGTTTAAGAGAGTCAAAGTTGTAGTAATTCTTTAATTTCCATGGCCATAGCTAGGAAGATGTTGTAGAAAGGTCGTGAAGGTTTCTTGAGTAGTGTTAGTTAATAAAAATGAGGAGGTTTGTGTTAAAATTATACCCATAGCATAGGAGTTTAGTGAAGTATTTCTAAAAAAAGTACCAAAGTTACCCCCTTATAAAGAAGTGGAGTTCACAATCGATATAGTACTCAATACAATAGCCATATCTAATGACACCTATTGAGTTAAAAGAACAAAGGTGCAGTTATAAGAATTACTAGATAATGGTTTTATTCGCCCTAGTGTTTCACCTTGATGTGCTCTAGTATTATTTATTAAGAAGAAAGATGGTACCTTAAGATCATGCATTTACTATTGGCAGCCCAATCTTGTCCCTATTAAGAGCAAGTACCCACCTCATTGAATCAATGATCTCTTTGACCAACTTCAAGGTACAACAGTGTTTTCTAGTCTTGACTTATAATAAGGATATTATTAGTTAAGGGTCAAGAGGAATAACAATCTGAGACTGTCTTTAGAACACATTATGGGCATTATGAGTTTTTTAAGATGCCATTCGGTTTGACAATTACCTCTTTCACAACCTTTATGTACTTAATGAGTAGGGTGTTCTAATCATATCTTGATCGATTCATCATAGTGTTCATCGATGACATTTTAATGTATTCGAAGAGTAAAAAAGAGCATGAGGAACATTTAAGGTTGGTATTGTAAACACTTAGGAAGGAAGAGTTATACACAAAATTTAACAAGTGCAAATTTTGGTTAGATAAAGTTACTTTTTTAGACCATGTAATAACAAAAGATGGAACATTTATTTGTCTTGCTAAAGTAAAGGCAATATTGAATTGGAAAAAACATTCCAATGTCACCAAAATTATGAGCTTTTTGGGTTTAACTAGTTATTATCAACATTTTGTGGAAGGCTTCTCCAATATTACAGCTTTATTGACAAATTTGAATAAAAAAAGGTGTCAAGTTTGATTGGGATAAGGCATGTATAATCACTACTCTAGTGGTATGGGTTTTGCGATATACATTGATGCTTTTAAGATAGTGTAAGGTTATGTGTTGATGCAATACGGTGAAGTGGTTGCATATGTTTCCAGGTAGTTGAAAACTTATAAGTAAAAGTATATAGAGTTAGTAGTAGTAGTATTTACTCTTAAGGTTTGGAAACATTATCTATATCGGGAGATTTGTGATATTTTCACTAATCATAAGAGTTTAAAGTATATGTTCACTTAGAAGGAGTTAAACTTAGACAACATACGTGGTTAGAATTAGTGAACAATTCTGATGTTTTCATTACCTACCACCTTCGTAAGCGAATGTGGGGGCCAATGCGCTATGGGAAATCATCTAGTTCTATAGCATGTCTAATCATTACTTAAATATATGTTTTTAAAGATTTAGTGAAGATAAGGATTAACATTGTGGCATGTGCACATGCTAATCTTTTGGCATGTCAACCTACCTTAATATGATTAAACTAGCTTAGAAAGGGGACTCAAAGCGCATAAGGATTATCGAGGAAGCAAAAAGTATGCATAGATTAGAATTTAGACTTACAAATGATGACGTGTTATGGCTAGGGCAAAGGTTATATGTGCCATTCAAAGAGAAGCTAAAGGAAGAAATTATACGGAAGGCCCATAAATCAAGTTACAACATACATCTTAGTAGTACTAAAATATACCACGTTTGAAGAATAAATTCTGGTGTAGAAGTATCAAGAATGAGATTATTGCATTCATATTGCAATGATTGGTGTGTCAACAAGCAAATATTAAACATTAGAGCCCAGCAGGCTTTTGTAGTCACTTCCTATTCTAAAGTGGAAATGGGAGAATATTGCTCTGCACTTTATTGGTAGACTACTTCATTTTAAGAGAGGTTATGATTTCATATTGGTAATTATTGATTGATTAACTAAATCTGCTCATTTTCTAGCAATCAAAGGAACTGACAACTTAAGACAGATTTACTAAGATATTCTTACACAAGGTGGTGAGGTTATCTGGCATACTGGTATATATTGTATCTAATAAAGATCCCTGTTTTACTTCCTAGTTCTGCTTTAACCTATATTAGGAATTGGGAATAAAGTTAAAGTTTTAGCACAACATTCCATCCTCAGAAAGACGACCAATCAAAATAAAGAATAAGGAATTAGGAACAAAAAGCACCTCATACTTATTTAGTTTGCATATAATAACAGCTTTTACTCGAGCATATTTATGACACCTTATAATGCTTTGTATGGTAGAACATATATATCCCTTATTTATTGAGATGAGGTTGGAGAGAGATGATTATTAGAGCCAAAAATTATGTAAATTACTATAGAGATAATTAAGGATTAAGGCAGGACTCCATACATCATAAAGTAGATAAAAGAGTTATGCATACCATCACAAAGGCGACATAGAGTTTGAAATTGTTGATTTTGTGTTCTTAAAGTTGTCCCTTTAGAAAGGATATTTTGCTTTAGGAAGAGAGGTTCATCTAGCCTTTGGTTTATAAGACCATTTGATATTTTGGAGAAGATTGGTCCAGTGTCCTAATGTATAGCTTTACTAGCTAGTCTCTCTATACTGCATAATGTGTTTCATATTTCAGTGATAAAAAATATGTTCCAAGCCCTAAACACGTGTTAGACTATCAACCAATCAAGATTAATAAAGATATTATATAATGGAGATCATTGATGAAAAAGAACAATTCTTAAGGAATAAAGTTATTCCATTAGTTAAGATATGTAGGCGGAATCATACAACAGAGGAAGCAACTTGGGAGCACAAAACATAAGTAAGAGAAAAGTACTTTGAGTTTTTTGAGGTGTAAGTACTAAACTTCGAGGAAAAAATTTCTTTGAGGAAGGAAGAATTGTAACATCTTTTTTCCTTGTAAAATAAAGTAAGAAATCATAGGATTTGAAATTTGCGTGACTTAATATTGGAAAGAAGAAATTTTGACTTATTAAAAATTTGAACTCTCGTATTTTCCTGATTAGCTTTAAGGTTTTCTTTTAGGCACAATTATAAATATATATTTTTATGTTTTCCCTACCTCGCACTCTTCTTTTTCAAACACAACAAGTGTATTTTTCTTTATTTTGGTGGTTTGGCTTTCATAGACTTATAAACTTAAGGTAACAATTTTGATTTACATATTGTATTCATTCAGATTTTTTATTTGTATATTTTATATATTTTGTACTAATTTTAATTTATTTGCATAGTTTTCCTTATATCTATCTAATAGGGTGTAATTAGAGTATTATCCGCGATATTGTATTGAGATTTAGGAATTCAAATATTAGTTAGTCTCCTTTACACTAATGAATTGATCTCATCATCAAACCCTACAATATATACTAAGTATAAAGCATATAAATAACTATAACAAAAATTCTGTTAAGACTTTTATATCAAATTAGTTTTCTGTACACTTAATCCTCACAAAATAAATACCTGAAAAATTTTGTTTCACTCAAATAAAATGAAAATTCAAATTTATATGATTTTTTGAATTTGAAAGTTTCACTCAAATAAGATGAGAATTTAAATATGTTTCAAGATAAAATTATTTAAATGACCAACGATTTCTAAAAATTATAAAATTTGGTACGATGCTTCATTTATGTCTATCAATTATTTTATAACACTATTATAAAAGGGTTATAGTTGACAGAGAATATCTTTCAAGAAGGGTCCTTCATGACAGTGCTTTATTATCAAAGAAAGTCCATTCATGAACCGTTGACAACGATGCAATGTGTTATTTGTCACAACTCAGTGATAAAAAGTTATCACGAAATCATGATAAATATTATTTTTTGTCATGTAAATATCAAGATTTGTGGATATGTTCTTATCAAGAAATGATCAGCTTTTTTGCATTTCAATTTCTTGTTTTCTTGGTTATCCTTTTTGTCTGGTTTTCTTGTTTCTCTGGCTTTTCTACTTATTCTATTTTTTTTCATGATTATGTTTGATATTTATCATTTCTTTCAAGTTTTTTACCATTCTCTTTTGTAGTTTTTCTATGTAATTTAAGAAATTAGAGTAATCAATATTATTGCCTATATAATTTAACAAAATACCATCATCCCAATCCACATTATAAAAAATGACTGCTGTTGATGCTGAATTTTGACATTCTGATATCGAACAACAAATCACCTGTTATATCATGGTTAACCTACAAAAGGAAACACAACTGGAGGAAAGTTGGATTTTTTAGCAAAAACCTTTTGATGCTTAACAACATGGAGACAATAATTTCTTTGACCCGGTCACTAAACATGAAGGAGAAGTCTATCAAGGAAGTATCGACAATGATTCACTGATTTCTTTATTTCTATCTTGTGAATGAATAGTGAAAGAAACTAGAACTTGGATGGCTTCTTGTTTAGTTTTTCACAAATGGCGAGAGTTGCTAATGCAAGATTTTTGGACTGCATACGGCCTTGGCCACAAGATATTATCTACTTTAGACTATAAGCCTCACGGTTTTGTCCTCTTGAAAGGGCCCTTGTAGGTTAAAATGCTCACCCTTCTTACATTTATCATAGGATAGTTTTAACTCAACAATGTGGAATAATTCCCTCCCAATGTAGTACCCTAGTCAAGGGTAGACTACACTTTTTTTGGCATGTTGATATGAGATTTTCATAGATGGCCACACTATGGATGCAAGATTATTACACTATGCATGGCCTTGGGCGGCCACCAAGAGGTATTGTTTGCTTTGGCCTATAAGCCTCACGGTTTTGTCCTCTTAAAGGGGTTAAGATGCTCACACTTCTTTATATTTGCTATAAGCTAGTCTTGACTCAACGATGTGGTATTCCCTCTCCCACAAGTGTAATCCCAATCCAATAAATACTATAGCCAAACTAACTCTCCAACTAACATTAAACCAACATAATTGTCAACATGGCTCAAAATAGAAATTAATTTATTAACTTTTTCAAATATATATATATATATATGTACATAGCAACAAGAGGATAGAACACAAGAGTAAAAACCATTTTGTAGTGAGCAATAGTAGAGAATAGCAGTTAGGAAAGCACACCCCATATTCATCATAGCAATAGAGCAGCTGAAACTACAGCAAGCATAGGCAAAGGAAAAGAACTGAAAAACACAAGAAGCCTAAAACAGCCAGGACAGTAGACAACTTCATCCTTCGGCAATAGGCAGCTGAAATAGCAGCAAGTTGTAGTTTGCTTTGTTACCAAGAACATACACATCAACAGCATAAAAAGCACCAAAACAGAAAGCAACAGCTTTCCAACAGTATATAGCAGGAGAAAAAGCAAAAAATAGCAAGCAAAAATAGTAGCATACAATAGCTACAACACCAAAAAAAAGTAGCATAAAGCAGATAACAAATTTATACAAAATTTGGCTTAACATACTGTTTAGGCTTGTAATTTTTCTCCGATGATGTGATCGTGCATATCTTGTAAGTTTGCAATAAAATATTGAAAGATTACCATGACAATTTTACACAAAATTTGGTTGGATCACAAAATGTATGCATGAAGACAACTAAAACTTCTCCTTACTTTCTTTTCAACTTCTAGGGGAGAAACTACACATCCATACATCGGATGAGATATTCAATTTAGTCTAAATCAATGGACATATTTGTAGTATGACCTACATTATCAATGTGTGTCTTTTTTTTTTTTTTGGGCATTATTGTATGTCATCTTGCTAGAATTCTTTTATCATCCTAACATGTTGCCACAAGATATAAACCTAGTCAACTAGAGTACCAAAAAGCTATAGGAAAAACCTATGGCCTATTCTTTTCTAATCCTCCAAAACTTATAAACACATGCTCACAAATGAAATGCATTGACACAATTCCTGCCTAAACCATCATTTCAAAAATTTAGATATGTTTTGAAAATATGAGTTATATTCTTACCATTTTCAATATTTAGAAATATATTTGATATAATATTTACAAACCTTTTTTTCAGAGTGAAAACATGTTTGATAGAGTTTTTGAAAAGAATAAAATAAGGATATGTATTTGATTGAAATATGTTCAATAACTGTTTTCTCTTAAAAATTTACCAACAATCAAGTACAAATCTTTATTGATATTGATTATTTCAAATCGATATTTAAAATATATGAATTCTAATACTATAGTTTAGTTATTTCCTTTAAAGATAAATTCAAAAAATAGTAAATGATTACAAAATAGTTGAAGATTATTTAACTTAAACATAATAAGACATAAATTTTATTTAAGTAAACTTTAAAATATTTAAAATATTTTATATAAATTTGAGTGGTTTTAGGTCAAATTCCAATAATCAAGTACAATCTTAATTTATACCTAGAGTCACAATTTTTAAAAGTCTCCATTAAATGATGGACTCTTACTTAAAAGTCTTCAATAGAAATCATAATTTCAATTATATAAATAACTGATACACGTATAGCAATTAACTATAAATTCATGTGTACGATAGTTTATAGAAGTTAGAAATTTAAGTTTAAAAAGAGACATTATAAATGTTACAAATTTAAAATTCATAAATTTTAAAAATAAGTTTAAGATAATAAAAACAATTTTTGAATTGTGTTAGAATTCTAGAGAGCTAGAGTACTCCACTTGTCTTTCAAAATATCAAGACATACATGTCCTTCCAAGTTGTATTAAGAATCTCATTTTATTTCAGTCAAGAAGTAGATGTCATAAACTATGCAGATCAAAAGATGAAGCCTAATAAAAAAGTCAGTGACAAAAGATGCAACAACCAACCTTATCAATGTTAGGATAATATATCTTGGTGAGAAATTAAACCAGTGGTAAGGAAGATTATTGTACTTTAAAAAAGACATCAGTATTAGATAGTCTCATAAAGAAACATATATAGAGATATAATGACCCTAAAATACTAACTTTCACATGAAAAAATATAACACCCCAAAATTCGACCATTCTAAACATAAGTCTAATGAGGGGGTATGATCTCTAAATGAAAAATTACATCACACAACTATACATTCTCTTTCGAAATAACTCAATAAATGGAAAGAAAATAAACAAAGAGGATACTGTATGCCAAATGCTTTGATTATTTCATTGAGTTAGTCAAGAATATGTACAAAAATAAAGAGAGCTTACAAAGTATTTATAGCCTAAAACTAAGGAGCAAATATTTAGTCTACAAAAATATTCAAAACAGATTCCCTAATTAATATATAATAACTGTGATTTGGATAAATGCATGTGATTGGATGGGTTTCTTTATCATGCCCTAGCAAGATGGCAGTTCCATCAAGAACACCAATCTTGGACCATAAAATTAATAATCTAAAGGAGGACAATGGTTTTGTGAGAACATCAGCCAATGGTGCTACCTTAAGTACACGAGATACTTGAAGTAGTCTTTTTGAGACTTGGTCAGGAATAAAATGGTAGTCAATAACAATGTGTTTTATGCAAGAATGAAACACAGCATTGGCATAAACATAAGTAGCCTTATTAATATCATAGTAAATGATCAATGGGATTTTTACAAAAATTTGAAGCTCTTTGAGCACAGAAGCCAACCACTTGACTTCGGTGGTGGTGGAGGCAATTGCCTAATACTCAAATTTTGTGAAAGAACGAGCAACACTTCTCCGCTTCTTAGAGCATCAAGAGATAGGATTAGAGCCAAGATAAATTACAAAGGCTATAGTAGATGTTTAATCATCTTGATTACCTGCTTAATCAGCATCAAAGAATGCATGCAAATGAATCGAAATGTTACGTTTCAAAGCAAGCAGTGAAGGATTGTGTGCTTGAGTTATCTTAGCAAGCATTTAGTAGCTACCAATGAAGGTGAGATGGATGGTATATAAATTGTGACACTATATTCTCTACATAAGACATATCCGGTGTGTAAGTTGAAGTGCACCAAGTACACAACAATATTCAGCATCATATGTTGGAGAACTTGTCATTAAGAACAAAAGAACCACTAGTAGACAATGTAGCTGTAACACCTTTTCCACCATCTATTATGGTTAAAGAAATGATATCTCTAATGTACTTTTGTTGGGTAAGAAATAAACTATGTGGAGTAGAGATAACTTTCACTCCCAAAAAAATAACTCAAGTTTCCAAAATCTTTGAGCAAAAATCGAGTAGAAAGAGCTTGATGAACTAGCAAATGAACGCATCATGACTTCTTGTGACAATGAGACTAGAAAATAGATTGTTAAGGCATCTTTATGATAGATAAATAAAGAGGAATAAGAACGACTATTAACAAAGCCATATTTGAGCAAAATCGAACTCAATTCCTTGTACCAAGCATGTGGAACCTACCTGAGACCATAAACCTTTTGCAAGTGGCACATATAAATAGGAATATTAGAGTTAATAAATCTCGGTCATTGGGTCATGTATACCTTTTCAATCAAATTTCCTTGGAAAAAAAGCATTGTTAACGTCAAGCTGGTAAAGAGACCAATTGTTGGCAATGGCAATTCATCATACAATTCAAATGGTGGCAAGCTTGATAATTGGACTAAATATTTCTATAGAATCATTATGCAAATGTTGATGGAAGCCATGAGGAAAAAAACCCTCACTTGATACCTTTGAATGCTGTTGTTAGAATTTCTTTTATCCTTAAAAACCTACTTATAACCAACAATATTAAATTAAAAATTATGATGAGATCCCATGTACCCTTTTTCACAATGGCATTAAATTCGGCACTCATAACTTGTTGTCATTAAGGATGTTTCATAACTTGAGACACATATATGGGTACAATAGATGGTGTTAATGAATATTTGTTGGTGGTAAAGGCACGTTTAGATTTGAAAATATTATTCTAGGAACGCGTTACCATTGGATGAGTACGGCTTAGAAGTGATAATGGTGTTAATAATATAGGAGAAGTCTGGGAAAAGGTAGCTTACAATGAAGGAAAATTATGAGAATTGCTAATAATGGATGACATCAGATTACAAGAAGAAAAATAAATACCTTGTGGAGTGGTTGCATAAGTTGCGTGGCTTACATGGCTAACATGGCTTGTGTGACTTTTGTAGGTGGCATGGCTTGTGCAACTTTCATAGGTTGCTTAGCTCACATGATTCGTATGATTGGCTTAGTTTGCATGGCTTACATTGGAATAAATTGTACATAATATAGATCCTTCAATTTGAGCGGAGGATGGGGGAGAAATAGTGAAGGATAACGAACTATGGGCAATAGTATAAAAGGAACCCAAGTATCAAAACTAGATGGTAAAACACGGCTAGAATATGGATGCAAGGATTTAAAAAGAAAATTTTCTTAGTGAAGCTAAACTTACCAAGATATAAAAATACGATTTTGAGATGGATCAAAGCATTTTTAGGTATTTTGACAGGAGAAATAGCCCAAAAATATAGATGGATAGGAACAAGGTTCAAGTTTGTTAGAGGGAAGAAAACACCTGATATCCCCCTATTTTTGGGCCCAATACTTCATTACCCTCTTAAACTTTACTTAATAATCCATCACTCTCTTGTTGTCATCTATATTATGATTAAAGTTATTTTTAAGTATTAAATAAGAGAATTATAAGGTATTAATCAAAGTTTAGGAGGATGATGGGTTATTAGGTTTAAAAATAGAGGGGTATCAGAAATTTTCATAGTTTGTTGTTGGCATATGGCTTTAACTAAGGAAAATATCAACATCCAAAAACCCAAAGTTTAGAGTAGTTTGGTGTCATCCCAAATAGTTTTCAAAAGGTGAGTGATTTTGAAGAGTGGTGCTTGGTAGGTGATTTAAGAGATAGTCAGATGCTTGAAACGAATGGCTCCAAACTGATAAAGGTAATGATGCATGGTGAAGAAGAGTGAGACCAGTTTCCTGAATATGACGATGTTTTCATTCTATAGTACCATCATGTTGTGAAGTGTACGGTGAGATAGTAAGGTGGCTTATTCCATGTGAGACACATAATTTATTTTAATATATTTTCCCCTTCCATTGAAATCCATTCATGATTGTTTGAAAATTTTTTCAACAAGAGCTTTAAATTTAGGGAAAATATTAAAGACATCATATTTAAAGCGTAATGGGTATATTTGTAAAGTGGTAAAAAAAATAACATAATAGCAATACCTATCAATAGGCTTAATAGGAGTAGGACATACAGATGTAGAGGACTTTTGCTAGATAACGTGGACACCCCAAATGGAAGCATATAGCTTTTATTGCAAGAACAAGAAACACATAACTTTAATGAAAAATTAATAGAATCGGAAAGAAATTACTGCTATTTAAGAAGAAATTCCTGGACACGAGAAGAGGGATGGCAAAGATGACGGTGACAATTATAAGCTGAAAGCTTAAACCCTATGAAGCCACTAGTTTTTTACTAAATGCACCTTGCAACGTTGTTGGCCACTCATAGGTATTGCTTTTATTCTGTTCTTGTAGAAGAGTCACCCCCCTACTTAAATCCTTCACAAAAAAAAAACATTTAAGTAAGAGTTTAATAGAAATATTTTTTGTTTTTCATAATTGCGAAATAAAAATTAAGTTATGCTCTATAGAAAGGTCTCAAAGAATATTGTTCACGAAGAAAACATGAGGAAAAAAGTTCGATTGTCTTTGTATGTGTAACTGGTAAGCCAAAACCATCACCTAGAACAACATCATCAAGCTCTTCATATTATGAATGCAAGGATAGGTTTTGAAGGTTAATAGTAATGTGATAAGAAGCATCGATATCAAGTATCCAATTTTAATTCTTGTTAGTGTTCAAAGATGATTTACAGTGGGTGCAACTTCAGGGATAAACTTAAGTCGTGGACATTTTTTGGTTGTGTGCCCCATTTCATTACAGAATTGGCATTTAACCTTTAGGGTAATTAGTTTTCTATTATAATTTCCTTTACGATAATGGTTGGAATGTTGAGATTGTCCACAGTTGTCACGATACTGCAATTTCCCTTGATTGCTATTGCATTGCTAGTTGTTGTTATTGCTCTTGAAGTTTCTTCCATTGTTATAATCAAATTTTTAGCTCTAATTGGTAATCACAAGTGTAGAAGTATTAATAATAGACTCATGTTGTAAATAATTCTATAGAAGTTGAAATCTCCTTATATTGTGAGTTGAGACCATTTAGGCAACGAAGAACAAAATCATCCTCATCAAATAGGGCACCAGTAAGCATCAATTGGTCAGCTGCACTCTTTAAGATTTTAAGGAATTCAGAGTCATAGTTTGTACCCTGTGAGTCAAAGAAAGTTTCTCTCTTAAGGAAATAATTTGAGCTCAGGCTTATTGGCATAAAGTCGACCTAGCTTTTGCCAAGCGTGGGTTGTGGACGGGGATACAATGTATGGCTTGACATGTATAGACAAAAATGTGAATATGGAATGAAGAAGAAGTTGGTCTAGTTGGATCCTTTGAAGATAATCATTATTGGGAATAGAAATTCCATTTGGGCGAATTAGGATAGTAGGCAAGGAAAAGTGCCAACTAAATACTTCATCAAATAATTACCAATAAGCAAAGAGTTGAATTGAATGTATCAGAATGGATACTTTGTGGGGTTAATTTTAAAGGAAGTTGGGCGACAATGTTGATAGAGATTATAGTTGATTTTTATTGGCAAAAGCATGGGTTGAGATAGTTTGGATGCTTTCTGCCGTTGATATATTGATCTTATTTTTTACGTTAGAGAGGAAGCTTGAATACATGTAAAGGAAATAAACGAGGATATTGTGTGTCAAATGCTTCGATTATTTCATTGAGTCAGTCAAGAATATATACAAAAATGTAGAGAGCTTACAAAGTATTGACAGCCTAGAACTAAGGAAATTTAATTTGCAAAACTATTCAAAACAGATTCACTAATTATTATATAATAACGGTAAGCCAGATTCTACGGTGTGTGACTTCAACTCCTATGATTTTTGGCTAAATGCATGTGATTCGAAAGGGTTTCGTTAATTATTACAATATTATTAAATAAATCATATATTCTCCAACATCTTAAATGACAAATATGATCAACTTAAAAGTAAAAATCCAAAATACAAGTCATATGAAACATAATGAAAAGTAATAGCATTCTCAAACATCTATTAATGTAGAATGATACATAAAAATCCAAAGCTATCATCTAAATAAAGCTACCAACTCACCGCTTTAGGCTATTTAATTTATAAAAAATAAAGCACGAGGGATGCATTGTCAGGTTGATAAGTAATCTCACTCATGATATATATGTGGGCATCCTTTATAAATGATCATAAAATATTTGCAAGTCTATTTATGATATAATCAAGTAAATGCAATTCAGGTATGTCAAAATGTAATATTCAAAAGTAAAATAACTATTTAGACAAATGTCAAATTCAATAATTAACCATATAATAGCATAAAAATAATCTCATAAAATAGTGTTTACACAAAACGTGTTTACATTGCTCATATCACATAGTATCACCTGTACCCCAATGACTCGGCTTATAACAGAATCAGATAATGTGCATAATCAGAATAGAATTCCAACTTGTCCACATAGATATTTTGACCAAAGTCAAGAAAGAATCATAATCAGAATTAGAAACATAATACTATAGACAAATGAGTCAAATTATTTTTCTTCTATAAAGAAGATAAGCATTTGTTATAAACACAATGGCTTGCACTAAGACATTTATTTTAGTAATATACTTTATAAAATTATTTTTTATTTAAATTTCAAAATGAGATCAAGGTTATTAAGAGTTAATAATTTTTTTATCAAAGTAAAATAGCAAGTTATAAAATTCTATACAATAACTTCCTTTATAATAATAAAAATTTTATACATATTTTCAAACGTTAAAATACATAAACATTTAACATGAAATATAATTATGTAGTAAAACAAACACAAATACATCGTGAATGGAATTACTTACATTAATCCAAGCACAAGTTTTAGGCTACTTCTAATCGTTTAAAAGATACCAAATATCAGAATTTTAATCATGGCTTTAACTACCTATTTTAAAACCTAAACTTAACTCTTCATATTTTGAGTTTTTTGTTTCTTTTCTAATTAGCCTAGATTCCAAGATTTTTATTTTCTAAACTAAAAATTGAATTGACCTAAAAACTTCTAGATTTGCTGAGCATACTTGAGAATACCATGTGTAAAACTTTTATCTTATTTCTCGACCGAAAAATTTCTGAAACAATTTATTTTCTAGTCAACAGAAACTTATCCATAGTGTTTAGTTTTATGATTTCTTTAATCAAAATTTTATAATTTTTTTATGATTATCCAAAAATTATAGAATTTATAGGACAACTAGTAGACAATAAATGAACCATCATACACAGTTTTATAATTTTTAGAAATTGTTTGGTCACTCAAATAATTTTTATCTTAGAACATACTTGCAGATTTTACAGATTTTCATAACATAAATATCCAATTTGAAGCATCATATAAATTTTAATTTTCATCCGATTTGAGAAAAACAAAATTCTACACGTATTTTATTATGTAAGGATTATATATATAAAAGATTTGATATAAAAGTCTTAACAGAATTTACGTTATAGTTATTTATATACTCTATACTCAGCAAATACTATAGGGATTGATTGGGAATCAATATATTAGTGCATGGGAGATTAGTTAACACTTTAATTCTTTAATCTAAGTACAATATCGCAAATAATACTCTAATTACAACCTATTAGAAACTTATGAAGAAAAAATATGGAAATCAAATTAAAATTAACTAGTACAAAATAAATAAAATATGAAAATAAAAAAGGCAAATGAATACAATTATGTAAATCATGAGTTTATAAGTCTATGAAAACTAAACCACCAAGATAAAGAAAATACCTTAGTTGTGTTTGAAAAAGAAGAGTGGAAGGTAGAGAGCACAAAAAAATACACATTTATAGTTATTCCTAAAACAAACCCTAGAGCTAATTAGGAAAAGACGAGTTTAAATTTTTAATAAGTCAAAATTTTCTTTTTTTCAATATTAAGTCATACAAATTTCAAATCTCACGATTTCCTGCATTATTAATACTACGAAATAAGATCATATAAAGTTTTTCCTAATTTTGCAAAGAAATAGGATGTTATACTATTTGCCACATGAGAATTCTCTATCCTCGCTTAATTTAAATTTAATGAAAAATGAGAAAATTCATTCACAATAAAACGCTAGTGTAATTCCAACCCCTCACTATTGTGGGCAAAATTTTGTTAGCAGCAAAATGCTAGTGTAATTCCAACTTTTCCTTAATAAAAGGGAGAGATATTCTTTTACCTCCTCTTTTTTTTTAATATTACATTACAATCTACTGATATATATATATATATATATATAAGATTTCTATTAGCAGTTTAGATATGATAAATATGTTATACCTTAAATACTATTGCAATATGTACCCTCACTCCAAACACTTGCATACATATAGTGTAATGTCTACCCTCACTTCAAGAGAGATTCTTTTACCAACCACTTTTTTTTTTTTTAACATTACCTCACTCCAAGAGAGATTCTTTTACCACCAAAATTTTTTTTTAATAGTACATTACAATCTATTGATATATGTATCATATTTCTATTAGAAGTTTAAATATAATAGTTATGCTACACCCTAGATATTAATGTGATATTTACCTTGATACTTAAATACATATAGATCATGAATTGTTGCACATGAATTTTGTTAATAATATTGACATATCATAATAAGTAAGTCATTGAATAGAAAATAAGACATAATAACATGCTTATTCTTAAAATTTTTGAAAATGCCAAATGAAAATAAAGAGATACAACATGCTAAGTTAAACAATCTGACCGCAATCCCGAGTAACCCTTTGTTTTCTGTCCACTCCCGTTCGAAAACTAGATCATGAGTTGTTGTTTTCCTTAATTTTTGAATATTATTTCAAACTTGTTAAATTTTGGATGTGAAAATTTTGTATGCACACTCCATGTCCACTTTGTCCAAAACAACAGGCATCAGGCGCACCAAATATATTCGAATGAAGTATTCGATATCATTTTGATATTCAAGAACAGTTGCTTTAGCATTTTTTATCTAACCAATAGCATTTCTGAGAATCAGCCCCCAATTTTACATCAGAAACAAAATTGATTTGTGTATGTATTTTTCATTTTTCCATTTTATCATTTTTACAGAGCACTTTTGAGCCTAGGCAACTGGTCTTCAGCTTCACCTTTTTTAGTCTCTGCCCTCTAACAAATAAAAATTTTTGGTTTCGGAAAAGCAGCAGCATGATCCGAGTCTCGGTCTGAGTCATACCCTAGAGCGCTTTAAGTAGACTAAAGTACCAATGCTTGCCAAAACAACTGCACCGGCCAAGATACCAGTGTGGAAAGACGACCATCCAGTTTGCCGGACAGTGCTTGTAGTAGATTCTGATTTCTTTTGCTGGCTTATATCGGAAAAATCCAGATGCAGCCTTAAAACCTGAGAGAGAGAGAGATCATATTGAACATCAGCCATGTGAAATAAGCTAGCACTAACTTCTTGATAATCATTTCAACCCAGAGTCATATTTTTGTAAATCATAAACATAAAGAGAATATAAATATAGATAAAAGTATTTAAAAAGCGCAATCCATTACCTTCAGTCCCACTGATCTGGCATGACTGATTGCACCAACAAGATCAGCATCAGTTGCAAGGAGAACCTTATCACCCTCATCATCTTCATACTAAAGGAAATATAAGGTTTTTATTAAAAAAAAAAAAAAAAAGACACAAGTCAGTTATTCTCACAACAATATAGAAAGCCTCGTGCTCAAAAGAAAAGATAGATACTAACCAGAAGCTGAGGTCGTTCTCCATCATTACCAGTACCAATTCTTTGCATGACAGCAGATAGCAGCTCTTCTACACTCTCAGTAGCTAGAGAACAAAGAGGCAAGATAAGTTCTCATTCAGGGTGATGGGAACATTCTGTTTTTTCTTACATTTACATGTCCAAACTTAAGGTTTAAAATACCCATATCAACAAATATATAGAGGGTCTAAAACAGGGATATTTCTTTTGCATATTGCAGAAAAAAAAAATTCACATTGATGTCATTTTGAAAAGCTAAAGGAGATATATATCACAAATTTCAATAAAACTTTAGAAAATGCTATCAGTGGTATTTTTATATACTTTTAACTTAAAAAAATTACATATAAAATACATGAAATGACATGTATGCACAATTCTTATAGTCTATACTGGTTCACATATATGAAAACAATAATCAATAACATTCAAAGAGGATTTTTTAAACTTTCAAAACTATTTTTTTAAATATCTACCTCAACTCTGTTCAATAAATATTAATAAAACAATCTTGAACATCCCAAAGATGTCACGTGCTAAAGGCATTATGCAGCTTGGGCCATCAGGCGATGCGTCCACTTACACAGAAGCATGTTGTCCACAAAGTTTCACACGCCTTTGGAGTACAAGATATTGCAATTAATAAATATTGTGATATATGTGAAGACATCTCAATATCTGTGGCGATAAACTGTCATAATGCATAATATCCTACAATATATTTTAGATGATTTGTAGCATATTCCAAAGAAAACATATATGATTCAGATAATTATAGAGATAATCTAATTCAGGACTCAGGTTCTCACTACTCACCACAATTGAATCGATGTACTCGTCCCTTACAATCCTCAAATTTGAAGGCAAATGAGTTTCCAAGACCAAGAGATGGATATATGAATTTCCCATGTTCTGTTCCGTCCGATGTCATTAGGGCAGACATTTCACTGAAAAGTACATCCTCTAAGGACTAGTGCTGGAATTGAGCACGACAACAGACAGCATAGTAGTCAAGGTAGCAACAATAATACCTGTGAGTGTCATAATCCTCTGGTGGCTCTAACGCAAGGGCTGAATCCCAGAACTTTTGCATCATTGTGTTTGCCACATCATTAACAGCTCCAGAACTATTTTCCACCTAATAAAGATAAAAATAATTTGCTCAAAATTGAAATCCTTGATGTAAAATAAGACTTAAAGAAATTGTATTCACATGAATTTAATATGTATTTATGCTTTAGTAAGTATAACAAATTATACATTTAGCTACTATTAAATTTAGAAGCCTTTTCCCTGAGCACGTGACAAGTGCCACTGTGACTATTTCAAAATTATATGCTTTAGATTGTGAAAGTTTAGCCATGAACCTATATTTTCAAGCAAAAACAAGATCATCACTTCAGTTTCAGTTGTTCAGTGAAACACCAAAGTAACTTTATGATTTATTTACCAAGCAATGAACGGAAGCAGAGATGATACTCTGATGCCACTACAAACGTGTATCGGCAAAACCACCATCACCAATGGAGTCCCTTCTTTCATATACACCAGCAGTTTACCTTCTTTCATTCTGATTAACAATTAACCTTATCCCTCACTATATGCAACTCTACACTCACAAGACAGCAGAAACCAAAAATAGTTCCCCTCATATAATACAACTACCATTCTTATCACTTCCAAATGGAGAAGAATAAGACAAATTAGTACTAAAATTGCACATCAAATATAGGCAAAAGAATTTACAGCTCCCATTTGCTTGTTAATGTCCAAGAGTCTAACTCATGAGTAGATCAACATCAATGCAAATCAAACTAAATTTCCCTAGTAACTTTGAACAATTACACAAGGATATTGAAAGATATTTTCTGTACTCAAGCAGTCTGCTACATATTGTTAAAGAGAGGAAGTGAGAAGAGACAAGAAACAGAAATTATCGAGTGAATTTACCAATCATCAGATAATTTATTTAGTTTTACATCTTATAACGTGGAAAATAGGAACTTGTGAGTTCAACAAACTAATCCGAACTATGTTTTGTTATGAAGGCATGATTGCTAAGGATGACAAGAGAAAAATGGAGGTAGAGAAATCAGCGAGCAGGAAAAGACCTTTTAACATTTACGTACGTCAATTTTGTCCCAAAAATATAGAATCTCTATGAAATCTCAACACGCAATCTTCCCTTAATATTATATTAGACATCCCTTGACATTTCAATTAATCAATTAAGTAATAAAACCTTCTTAAGAGAGATGCTGTAACTTTAACATATTTTGCTCAATTGTAGACAAAAAATATTGTGACCATAAAAACTCTGCACCAGAAATGAAATGACTTTACCATAGAAATTGCCGCATGAGTTATCTGCAAAACATCTATGCAAGCAGAAACACCTCCATCTGCCAAATAAACTTCATGTTATTTAATTCTTTTTAAAATAAAAGAGAGAAAGCAACTTTAATGGACCAAACTTCAGAAACTAATCACACCTTGGTCAACAACTGGAAGATGTAAAAACTTCCCATCGTGCATTATGTGTAATGCATCAAGGATTGTTGTTTCCATTGTTGCACATTCAGGGTTCGGTGTCATAACCTGAATCATTAATAAAGCACAAGAGGAACAATTATAAGCATCAAATTAAGGTTTCTGGAGACTCATCCACACTTCTAACATGTCAGGTATAGGAGTGGGAGGCAGTAGATTACACATTGATAACTTGAGATAATCACATGGGGAGAAATGAATCAAGTTTAACTTGGGCATTCTTTTATGATGACAGAATTTTGATGACAACTAACAGAAGATTCATATTTGGGTTTTAAGATAAAAATTCACTTCTGGGCTTGTCAAGACTCATTAACAGTTCTGTGATATTCTCAATAAAAACTATAGCTTTCAACAAAGGGAAGAAAAATCCATACAGATTATCAATCTTATAATAAAAACCAAAAAAATGAAATGGAAAGAAAAGAGGGAAAAATCACATAATATAGGGATGAAGGGTACAAAGACATACAACTTTCCCAGATTAAAGGCAGAACACAAGAACAAAAAGACTAGAGAATTACATTCCAATGAAAGCATCATGGTCGTTATCTATTTACTCATTACAAAACTACGTATACAAGCTACCATGTATCAGAAATAATATATGTTCTTTCAAATCTTCGCCACATATGATTTCACATCGTGAAATGTTCAGAATTCAACTGTACAAAATTATGTCACACTTTTTAAAGTAAATATGATAAGAATTTTACCTACATGTACAATCTCTATTCTCTAAATGGTTACTTCTCATGCATAAATGGAAAGGAGGGACATTGCAAGTTTTGTGATGCATAAATTAAGTAAATAATATGACATTAAAAAGTTCATTTGCAGCTAGCTATCCCTGCATTAAAAAAATTCATCAGGAAGAAAGGATACTCAGACCATATGGCATACAATATGGTACTGGTTTGGCTCTAGTGAAAATATCCCACTAGGAACAATTCCTTTTGTTCAACAAGGGCAGTCATGTGCAATGAATCCAACACAACAAGAATAACCAATGTAATTTGCACAGATATCTCCTCAAGCACATAGCACAGAAATACAAGTAACTCATAATATTCAAAGAGTAATAAACTAAACCTCACCATGTGTTTTCAAATCCAAGATATAACCACATAGTACAGGAGAGATTTCTAATTCACATGAATAGAATAAGAACAAACTAAAGGATAATCTCAGAATGAACCTTTTCCACCAGAGTCAACTCAGGAGAAAGATTTTGTGCCACAACTCGCATAAGGATATCCTTCGAACTGGAGTATAATAGCAAAAAACAAACCAAAATCAATGATTTTGGTATATTATGAGAAATGTTAAATGCCACTTTGAAGATATAATATTCAGCAAAACATTCAAAATATTTACTTATAAAAAGCCTGTGAAGGCAAGAACAATACGTTAGTATTCCCTGAATTTTGTTTCCTGTCGCAATGATAACTGAATTACATCGCAATTCCCGCATCTTTTTTGCAGCCACATAGACAGGATCTGATGGAGATGCAATGGCAACCCTAAAAAGATAAGAAGCAAAGCAATGAAATAACAAAGTAAGAGAAAAACAGCTGCACATCCAAATACAAACTTAATTTCTTCAAAAGAGAGGCTACTAGTAACTAAGTCTAAAATTACCTGGGATTGTCAGCAATGATAGTTGACAATGAAGGCTTGAACATCCTCTCCCTCAAAGTTTCTATAAATGCATATGGGGCTGAAATAGAAGATCATGAGAGTAAACAAATATTAAATTCAATTTATAATAAGCAATATGAAAGACACCTACTTCTAACACATATACAAAAATAAAACAATTGATAGGAAGCTAACTTGTGCAATATGAAAGAAAAGCCTACTATTAAAACACATATAAGGTAAAAAAGAACTAGGTCGGAAGCTAACTTGACAAATACTTCTCCACAGGGCTGTATATTGATAGTTCTCTTGCACAACTGGCAAAACCTATGATATACTTCTGAATACATTTAAAGTTTGTAAATATAGATCTTTTACTCAAAAGATATCTAATGATTCTTCTTAGATGTTCGGAACACAAGGTAGACAAGCATCAACACTTAAAATACAGAATCTTTTCCTATGAAATAGAAATGTCAGTGCAAGGACAACAAGAAGGTTTCAAAGCATATTAAGGAAGAACATGTGTTTTGACACTACTATTGTGAATAATGCCTACTTTACTAATTTTTTCTTCCCTTGTTCAACATGTGTTTCTTTCCAGCAAACTGCAAATTCATAAACCTACTTTTCGATAATATTGAGAAAATATGCCCCATTTCATCATATGCATTATCTTACTATCTTCTACTCCTTTCCTCAAAAAATGTCTTATTATTTTCTCAATAACCTAGACCTTGAATGGAATTTAAAAGAGGCATAAAGAAAGAGTCAATACACTAAATAATATTGACCAATAAGAATTAATTTAACCCAACAGGAGACCACCCTCTAGCAAGCTTCTAAATTTTTTCTGCTTTTTCAACAAAGAGATCCAAAGACTCAAAAAGTCCGGATTATCTCCCATGGGTAAGCCAAGATACTTCAAAGCCCAATTTCCAATGCAACAACAAATAATATGTGGCAAAGAAGTCTGTCCCCCTTCTTCTGCAGCAATTCTTTTCTATTTATTCTATATATATTTGACCTGCTCTTTATATCTTGGCAGTGTTCTGCAATCATTTAATGACTAGAACAGATGATCAAAACTCTGAAGCCTAGAAGTCTTGCTTTCACAACCTTCAGACTTTTTGCATCCCTACCCATCTCTGAAACTCACAAACCAGTTATAAGCTGCTACCAGAATTTTCAGCTATTGAAACTAAAATTGCCCTGAATCCCTAAAACCTCTATGCCACAAGTTAAACCAGAAAAGTTTCTAATGGAATCAGTGAGGCCCCACCACCTAAGGGTAGGAAGATCTGCTTCCAATCTGTCCAGTGTTATATGAACTATGAGACATTAATATTGTTGACAATCCATAGAACATTTCAATACATACCAACTTTCTGTAAACAATTCCTATTCCAGGGGACTAATCAGATGCACATTCATGGCCAAGAAAGGAATAAAGTTGGCATTTATAATATAGAGTAGATCAATAAATGTTCAATAAAAGCATTCATCATTATACATCTACTAATGGACAAACAGTTAAGCTCTTAACCCAAAGTAAAACATAATAACTAACCAGAAAAATTGCTTCCCCACTGGCGTTCCACCCCTTCAACTGCAGCAGCAATAGCACTCCCTTGTTCAGCAGCCTTCTCCATTCTAGATATGGCATCATAGAGACACTTGGTGATATCCAATATGGCAATAACTTCACCATTCTCCACAACAGGGAGGTGCCTGAACTTTCCTGTTGACAGAATAAAACCAATTGAAATGCCACTTGATTTGCAGATAGTGCTTACACCAAATTGCTACTAGATGTTTATAGATGATATCACAATACTGTCTCTAAAAGGTAGACAAATATTATGATTTAAATTGCAAGAACCTGTCATTATATGATGTACAGAAGCAGGTAATAAAAGTTCTTTCCCATCTGTCTTTGATAAATACAATACGAGTTACTACCCACCAAAAGAATAAAATTGCAATGATTCCTTGTCTTCTCTACACTCTAATTTCTCTTTGGTTAAACAAGAAGAGTGTAGTCACTGCCTTCTCATATACTTTCTTTAAATATAAAACTTGGTTCAATCACCAATAGCCTGAGTTGCAACTTCTAATACAGTCCAGTATCCTTGCTTCTAAATCAAAAATAAGTCAACGAACTGTTTCCTCCTCATTTTTCCTGTAACAAAACGGATAAATAAGGATAAAATCAATCTAACCTTGGACCATCTTCTGAAGAGCTTCAATGGCTAAAGAATCAGAAGTCACAAATATAGGATTGCGGGTCATGATCTTTGAAACAATTGTCTGGTCTGGTCTCAAACCTTCCGCTATTACTCTAGTGGCAATATCCTTCCAATTTTAAAAACAAACCATTAAAATTTAAAAAAAAAAAAAAAGACAAGCATCAACATATGATAATAAGAGTTATAATCACCTTATCGGTAACAATTCCAGATAGCAAAGCATTGGCATCAGTCAATAAAACAGCATCGACACGACGAGCTGCCATTCTCTTACAGGCATCGGATACAATTGTTCCCTCCGGAATCGTCAGAGCTTTAGATAACCTAAGCTTCTTAACAGTCCTCTCCCCGCCAACAGACCTTCAAACAAATAAAATACCAATTCCGTCTCCATTAAATCGAAAACTAATATTTAAAAAAAAAGAGAGAGAAAAACTTACGATTGACCATTTGGAGAAGAAGGTTTGGAGAGATTTCCATTTTCCGCCGACACCGATTTCTTAGCTGTGGACGGCCCTCGCTTCGAGCTCCGACGACTACCGCCTTGGCTACTCATTTTTTAAATTATTTGCGTAGTACAACTCACTTGAACAGGCTTTTGATGTCAGAAACCCTGGAAACGGGAGAGTTTGAAGGGCTAGAGAAAAGTTAGGGTTTATTCTGTTTGGCTGAGGGGAGGGCTGTGGGAAAATGAAAGATGAAAATCTCTCTTCCTTTTTCCCACCACCTCGCCTGCGTGTGATTGTGTTTTTTTTGTTTTTTTATTATTTGAATTGAAAAATTACGGAAAACGAGATAATGTAATAACCGCGGTTGCAGTATACGTAGGACCCACTCTAACCTTCGTTGCGTAATCCCCACCTTACAAGCGCTTGCAAAGTGGGAAAAATCGTTCCGTTTTATTTTTTTTCAAATTTTAAACCGAACCGGATAAACCGGTCAATTTACCGTTGAATGGATTAATAGAAACTCGATATGACATTTTTTTTCTTTTAAAAAGTGAAATTTTTCATTAAGAGAAAACTCAGTACATTTTGTCCTGTATTACATATTCATGATAATCTTCTATCTATACCTATTTCTCATTATTATATAAGGCTAGTTTGGCCAAATAGCGGGCTGTTGAATTACGACTCCCGGGAGCATGCATTACTTGGATACAATTCTAAGAGTTTAAAACTATTAATAATTTCGTCAACTATACGCCTTCCTTCACACCTGCTGCATATTTTTTTATTGATAAGGCTTACAACATTTAAAGAATCTGATTCTATGTTTGCAGGATATAGTCTTGTATCGATGGCCAAATTAATTCCTTTATTAACTGCAGCTACTTCAGTGAACTCCACATTTGTTGAAAAAGGAACCTTGCAGATTAATGCTGTCATTACTTCCCCCTTCATCAGTCCTTATCAGTACACCAATTCCTGCCCTTCCAGCTTTTCCATTTATTGCTGCATCCACATTGACTTTGTACCGCTCTTGATCTAGAGGCTACCACTTGGAGGTGGTTTTGGCTTCAACATTCCTTTTTTTGTAGTTGTATCCTTCAGCCACTGATTGAAAAGAAAGCCAAAAAATCTCTGCCTTGAGCAATGTATCTTGTGGGTTTTGGCAGGCCTTATTATAAGTATAAAAATTTCTAGAGAACCAAATAGACCAACAAATAGTTACTCACTTCTCAAATTCAATAAAAATAATAAGTGGGATATATTAGGGCCTTTTTTACCAAACTGAACTCCAAATAATTGTTTACTCTTTTCAGCATGATTTAGCGAAGAAGACAGCAACTCAGCACAAGGAGTGCATCCCTGTTTAATTAAGTCCTCGTTGTGGTTTGATCATTCCTCTTGCTTCTCCATTAATAAAAAAAGAGTAAGTTGCAGAGGAGATGCACCTTAGAATGAGGCTTGTCCATCTTTCTGAGAATCCCATCTGAATAATTACACCTTCCAAGAAGCGTCATTTAATTCTGTCATATGCTTTGCTGATATCCAACTTAAGAGCCACCAACCCTTTTTCCCTTTCTTCTTTCCTCTGATTTTGTGAAGGCACTCATAACCTACAATGATATTATCTATAATAAGATGCCGAGGAATTAAGGCCACTTGATTTTCGGATATCACCTGATTCAAAATTATCTTTATTCTATTGGCTATGCACTTCATATTTATTTTGTAGATGATGCTACATAGGCTAACCGGCCTAAACTCTAATACTTTCCTAGGCTTCTCCCTCTTTGGAATCAATGCAATATAGCTGTGGCTGATTGTAGATAAGTCTTCTCCCTCATTTAACACTTTCAGACAAGCCTCAACTACTGAATTTCCCACAATGCTCCAGTGCCTTTGAAAGAATCCTGCTGTAAATCCGTCTAGCCCTGATGCTTTGAAATGATGCATTTAAAAGAGGGCATTCCTGTGAACTCTTTTTCTAGAAACATATTCATATCATCACTTATCTTTTTCTCTATATGCTGTAAAGCAAAATTCAAACTTTGATTAGAAGGGTTTGCGAAAGAAAATAAAATTTGGAAAAAGATACATAAGAAAATAAAATTTGAAAAAAGATACATACTTCCCTTTCAATGTCGTCAATGCTTTCTAGCCATTGATCATTATCATCCAATAAGCCTTCAACAAGGTTCTTGTGTCTTCTCTCCGATGCCTTTGTTTCCAATAGACTTCTTCATCTCTCAAAGTATTATCTATCTGTCTCTCTATCTCCTTAATTGCTTGAGAGTTGTCGGGAGTGTTGATTTTTACATGCTTGAGATTTAGGTGTAGTCTTTTAATATTATCTCTTTTTGCATCCAACCTCTTTCTGCTCCATTCCTAAAACTTGTCTTTTGCATTGTTAATGTGGCTAATAAAGGAGGACATTGGATTAGTAGGGTCCACTTCTGTAAGTTGTTGAGCAAATAAAACTTCTTCAATGAACTTAGAAAACAATTTCAATTAATATGACACTAAAATAAATAGAATAAAGTTCTATTAATATAGAAAGGATTTGGTATGATATCTGATCGACAGAAATCTTTATATAGATGATTTTTGATTCTGCGATCCAGGAAAAAGAACTTGAGTGATTCCTTTTCAGTTCAGCCATTTTGTACTATCTCCTTAAATTCTTCATAATGGTTCCAGAACTCTTCGTACAGATATCTTTTACCCCTTCTTTGCCATCTTGAATGAAGAGATACTTTCCATTTCCAGAATTCAATAAGAATTGGTGAGTGATTCGGGCTTTGAGTTTCAAGATGAGTAACTAGAACTCCTAGAAACTTTTTAGTCCACTTGAAAGAGGAAAGGAATCTGTCTAATCTTTCTTGAACTAGGCCAGCACCTCCTTATTTATTATTCCATGTATATAGAAGTCCAGAGTAGCCCATGTCTACCAAATCACACATAACATCTAAATTTTCCATAGCCAACCCTTTTTCTCCCGTGAACCAAGAATTTGATTAAAATCTCCGCCGCATAGCCAAGGTGTAGAAAATAACTTAGCTAATCTACGTATCAATGTCTAGGTGTGAACTTTTTCTTGGGCTGTTGGATAGCCATTGTTGGAAAATTTTATCAAATAAATAACAAAAAATTTAATTAGGACAGCTATAAATATTATATGAATACATGATTTTAATATAAGTAAAAAGAAAAAAAAAAGAACATATTCCTTTTGATGCTTATAAATTAATTTGTTGCAGATTTTTCTTTACCAATAGTTTATAAACCAATCCTTCAACAATAGCAATAAAGAGAAGCATAGGCTTCTTTTGTAATACAATAGTGTTTAGAAAAAACTAATTTTTCTCTGTTGTACATCAAAAGAAAATCTCTTTTTTTATCTTTTAGGGTTTTCATCTTTTTTTGTTTCTTTTATATTAGTTTTATTCTAATTAAAATAATTTTAATTAAAATAGAATTGAATTAATTAATAACATTGATTAATTAATTAAATATGTAAGACAACTCCTAATAGAAGTAATATTTTTAATTAAAACAATTTTAATTAAAATAAAATTAATTAATTAATGACATTTATTAATTAATTAAATTTGTAAAACAACTTCTAATAGAAGTGAAATTTTAATTAATTCAAAATTAATGTTGAAAAGAAACGATAAAGAAATTAAATATTTTTATGAGAATTTATCCATTTAATTTTTTAAATTAAAGTATTTGGATAGTAATGAAAGATATTTTCTTCAGAATATCTTATTAATTAATTAATTCTTAATTAATTAATTTAATCCAAATACATATTTCAAAAAACTATTTTCTACACATATAAATATTCAATATAATAATTTTATCCATCGTATTATTTATTACACTAATCTAAGAGGTAGTATTGGGGATCTAGGGACCTACAATTTCAAGCTCTAATAAATTTAGATAATTAATTAAATTCTTTAATTAATTAATCAAATTTATTAATTTTAGTATTATTCCACTAAAAATCTAGAATTGAACTATTAAAATTATAGACATATTTTACTCAGAAAACTTTAAACAGTCTATTAATATAATCACTATATGCAGTTCAACCTTTTTGTAAATGGTCCATAATTATAGTTAGGTCAATTTTCTATTTTATCTCTCTAATTATATCTTTATCCTTAAATTCCATTGATTCTCCGCTAAATAGTTGATTTATAAGTCAGTTATAAATTGAGCGCTCAAACTGTTCAATCATGGAATTAACACTAAAGGAATCATCTTTTTGACTTCCAATAGGAAGGAATGGATTCCATACTTGTATATCACATTCACAGCTATTTATCCTATTAAATCTCTAAGATACGAGTGTTGAGCTTGTGTCAAAACAAACCTTAACAAGTAATTCCAAAAACTCAATAACATAAACAAGAGTTTATGACTATCTACATATGATCACCTCTTGACATTGTTTGAATTCTCAATTAGTAACAAAATTTATATAAGAATTCAAATTATACCTAATCTAGTCATATATAATCATATTATATAAAATACCCTCACTATAATGTCACTATATTGGCAGTCTGGATGAAACTATCATATTCTTAATGTTAGTAGACCGCATTAGTAATATTTAATTAAAGAATCCAACTTTAATTAATTTATTACAGACTATTTCAGTTTATTATCATAATCTTAATCCACTTGTATATATAACACTTATATATACTAAGATTATGGTTACATAAAGAAATTAGGATTTTTCTAATATTAAATATAAACATAATTAAGTATAAAGAAATGTTAAGTTTATTTATTTCAGACAGTGTACAAATTACATACTTTTAAGACATTATCCATAACAATCTCCCACTTGCCCTAAAACATTTTGGCTAGTAACGTCTTGGTAAACGGGTTTGTAAGGTTGTGTTCGAATGCTATCTTCATAACTGTCACATTACCTCGATGCACGATCTCTCTTTATATACTTCCTCTTTATCCATATCTGGAACTATTCCCAGATCAGTAAGGAACTTCTTGAGGCATACTGCTTTTTTAGCTGCTATATATTCAGCTTCCATGGTTGAATCAACAGTGCTAGATTGTTTTACACTTCTACAAACTATAACTCGACCACCAAGAGTGAACATTGATCCAGACGTTGACTTTCGAGTGTTTTTATCTAATTGAAAATTAGAGTCAGTGTAACTAATAGGGTTCAAGTCTCCACCTAAATAAACAAGCATATAATTTCTCGTTCTCCTAATATACTTGAGAATATGCTTTACTATAATCCAATGACCCAATCCCAGGTTGGATTGGAAACGACTGACTATTCCCACCACATAGCAAATATCAGGCCTTGTATATAATATAACATATATGAGGTTCCCAACTGCGGATGCATAAGGAACCTTTCTCATGTTCTCTTTCTCCTAAAATGTCTTAAGACATTGCTCCTTGGAAAGAACAACTCCATGTTGAGTTGGCAGATGACTTTTTTAGAGTTTTGCATCGAAAATCGCATAAGCACTTTATTGATGTACGATGCTTGAAAAAGTGCAAAGAGTTTGTTCTTACGATTCTGAATAATCTCGATCACAAGGACATAACTTGCTTCTTCTAAATCTTTCATGTGGAATTGTTTGCCTAGCCATTTCTTTACGTTAGATAATATATCCACATCATTCCTAATGAGTAGAATATCATCTGCATGAAGTATCAAGA
Organism: Azadirachta indica; assembly: GCA_022749755.1. Classification (NCBI taxonomy): domain Eukaryota; kingdom Viridiplantae; phylum Streptophyta; class Magnoliopsida; order Sapindales; family Meliaceae; genus Azadirachta; species Azadirachta indica. The sequence goes on from CM040447.1 coordinate 3,105,569, forward strand.
AGACCACATTTTCTTCTTTGATGTTCTTGTATACACAAGGCTCATCAATATTCTGCTTGAAACCATAAGATTTGATTGTCTCATCAAATATCAAGTTCCAAGATCTTGAAGCTTGCTTAAGTCCATAAATAGACTTAAGTAGCTTGCAAACTTTTTGCTCCTGACCTTCCACCACAAACCCTTCTAGTTCACCATATAAATGCTCTCATCAAGATAGCCATTCCAAAAAGCTATCTTGACATCAATTTGGCATATCTCATAATCGAGATATGCAACAATAGATAAGAGAATACAAATGGATTTAAGCATGGCCACTAGTGAGAAAGTCTCCTCATAATCAACTCCATTCTTTTGGGTATAACTCTTTGCCACCAACCTTACTTTAAAAGTCATTACTTTCCCATCCACACTTCTTTTTCTCTTAAAGATCCATTTAAACCCAATAGGCCTGACATCTTTAGGTGGATCTATAAGTTCGCAGACTAAATTGAAGTACACGGACTCCATTTCTTGGTTATGGCCTTTTACCATTTTTCCTTATCAAAATCCTTCATTCCATGCTTATAAGTCAATAAATCATCTTGGTTTGTATCGGATACAACAACTTATGCTTCTCCATCCTCTTTATAGCAAGCAGGTAGTCTCACAACCCTCCCACTACGTCGAGGCACCATGATGCTCTAATTAGGAATAGTGGTCTCCTACTTTTGTCATTAATTAACTACTAATTATGATGGTCTAATCTGATCAGAAAGCAACTCCTCCAGTACAACCTTACTACGAGATTTGAAGTTTGTCATGTAATCATTCTTGAGAAAAGTAGCATTTGTTAATATAAACACCTTTTTCTCTTGAGGACTGTAGAAACACCTTTAGGGTATTCTTGAGAAAAGGCGTATGATGAACAGACTTAAAAGGTACTACATTTTGAATGTAGACCGCAGTTTGTAGTGCATATCCCCAAAAGGAAAATGGCAATGAAGAATAGCTCATCATAGATCTAATTATATCAAGCAAGGTTCTGTTTCTCATTTCTGCAACACCATTCTGTTGTGGTGTTCCAGGTGCTATAAGTTAGGATAGAATACCATGCTCCAGCAAATAATCCTTAAACTCTGAGTTAAGGTATTCACCTCCTCGATCTGATCGAAGAGTTTTAAGTGATTTACCTAACTACTTTGCAACTTTTGCTAAGAATTCATTAAACTTTCCAAAAGTTTCAGATTCTCTTTGCATTTGATATACATAGCCATATCTAGAATAATCGTTAATAAAACTGAATAAATATTCATAAACACCTCTAACTTATACATTTAATGGACCGCAGACATCACTGTGTATAAGTTCAAGTGGTTCTTTAGCCCTCTTACCCTTTGCTGAGAAAGGTCTTTTAGTCATTTTGCCCTCTAAATAGGATTCGCAGACAAGTAGGGTGCCAACGTTTAGCTCTCTTAAAGGATCTTCCTTTACGAGTCTGTTAATTCTATCTATACTAATATAACCTAACCTAAGATGCCAAAGATATGTCTTATCACTTTGAGAAACTTTTTGCCTTTTAAGTTTATGATGTTCTACTCTGAATAGTTCTATATTAAGAAATAGTCGTTCCTTTGGCTTTAAAACACAAAGCCCATTTTCTTCTTTTGCTAGACAAATATTTAAAACATTTTTTGAAATAATAATCTGATTATTATTAAATGAAATGCCAAATAATTGTTCAACCAATTTAGAAACTAAAATCAATTTTTTTTTTAAAGCAAGGAACAAAATAAACATTGCTCAAAATAATAAATTTATTTTGAAAATGTAAACGAATGACTCCTACTACTGATGCTGAAACAACTGCTCTATTGCCTATTTTCATGGTGAACTCTCATTAGCTAGCTCTTTAGAAGAACTTAGAATCTGTAATGAAGAACAAACATGGTTACTGGCTCTTAAATCAACTATCCAGAGAGATAAAACATCTTCCACTACACAAGTTTCTAAAACTAGTAAATTGAATTTACCTTTCTTCTTGTACTTCAGTTCGGAGAGATACTTTTCGCAGTTTCTCTTCCAATGCCTATTAACTCCGCAATGGAAACATTTTCCCTTCGGGGTTTTGTTCTTGCTGCCTTTGGAGCCTTTTTTTGGCTTTCTTGGATTGTGCTCTATAACCATCATTTTTATTCTTCCTCTTTTTGCTTTTTCCAGAGGAATAAGGTTTATCTTCTGTAACATTTGCCTTACCTTCTTTGGGTTTCTCTTTCGATACGGCATCAAAGGTTTGCAGTTCATTGAGTAGTTGAGTCATATTGTAATTCAACTTATTCATAATATAGTTCATCTTGAACTACATTAAAACCGATGATAGTGACACAAGAATGATGCTGACTTGAGTATGCTCATCACTGGTCGCACCATGGATTTCTGCCTCATTCATGTAATTCACCATGTTCAATACATGTTCTCTAACTAGAACACTCTTTTTCATCTTCTCATTAATGTAGTTACAAGTAACTTCATGACACAATTGATCTGAGGGTTGCCCAAACATGGCTTGGAGGGACTCCTATATCTCATATGCAGTCTCCATCCATTTATGCTTCTACCTAAGCACATCAGTCATACTGGCTAACATGTAGCAATGGGCCTTGTTGTTGGCTTCAATCCAATTATCATATCGCTCTAATACATTATGAGGTAAATTGGCAGTAGTTTTAGAGGACACTTCTAAAGGAGAACAAACTTTTGGTTCTCACATATCAGCACTATATTTATATTACTCTTCCATTTTATAAAATTTTCACCATTTAACTTTTCGTTTGGAAGTAATGCAATAATGGGATTGGTTGTAGACATAATTACTTAAATAAATAAATATAGCATTTAATATACTTAATATCATAACATTTTTTCGGAATAGTAAAATTGATGCATGATGTATATGATAAACACATAATTAAATTATTAAACCACGATAATTCAATCTTACAATTAATGTGCCGCCGTAGGATAGATCGCACTAATATAATTGAATTGAGACTATCTCAATTAATAAATGAAATTTAAAATATCTCATATTTTCGTCATTTATTAATTACTTTTTTTTTTGTCAAGATACAATTAACAATTTAAGTTGTATCTTTATAAGTGTAACCCATTATTTTGGATTTTAACAACTTAACTAAAAAATGCCACAATAGGGTAAGTCAATTTTGAAATACATCATCTGAATCCTATCGCTAGGAAGCCAACCTTGATATTAATATAGATAGACACCTTTTGTAGGAAGGACGAAATCTAAGCGTCTCGAGATGCTATCTATATCTCACAAGATTGTACTAACAATGGAGATTGTGGGGTATATTGTCATATATCCCTCTCCCATTCATTATTTTAAAAACTATGTGTTTCTAATTATAAAACATCTTATGTTTCATAGCTCTAATGAATTATTTATATCTCATATTAATAATTACTAGATATATAGAATCTAACTCGATTTTGATATATTATTTAGGTTAATAGAGTCCAATCTAATTGGCCCTAAGTTTATAATTTATTCCAATATAATTGGGCCTAACAATTTAAAATAACCTAGTTCTATTAGTATAGGCCTAAATAATTACCACATATTTAATAAAATCACATTTTATTAAAAATAGAATAATATAGGCTAACCTAAAAATTAACGATTAATTTAGATAAGCTCAAATTAAATAAATGAGATAATTACCAAGTTTAAATTATAAAACTTAATTACCCATTATTTAATTTATTATTTTATTCAATTAATTAATTATAATCATATTCATATTTAACTATCAAATAGAAATGATGATATGTATGCATGATATTCAATAATGACAATGAATGGGTATTATGAATGGCATGTTTTTATATATGCTCATGTTATTATATCACATATCTCATAACAAAAATAATTAATAATTAATTAACTTTGGCCAATTCCTCTAAGATATTTATTTACAAACCCAAATGATTAAATAAACTTGCAAAGATATATATATATATATAGGCTCGTAGGCCCAATAAAATAGTAGTCTTCTAAAGTCTATAACAAGCCCATCTTGACAAGTGTTCGGAAATAAATGTCTATATGAACTCAAAAACTTTTCTTAAACCCAATATATAATTATAGTAAGGTAGTTAACTTTTGAATTTTTTTTTAAATAGCCCAAAAAGCTCATAAAATATATATTTTAAAATAAATTTTTCAAAAAGCCCAAAAACAAAATTTAATTAAAATTTAAGTTCTACCATAAGACCTTTTATGAAAATAGATTAAAAGTACTTATTGATATTTACCAAAAAAATAAAATTTTCAACCCTCATATTCCACGTCTAGGGGCTTTTCTGCGCACGAGCAAGTACTGACTTTCAAGTCCCTAGCCCTGCAAGCTACCTTGTGTTTGCGGCAGTGGATACTTTACCCACTGTACCGCCCTCTTCTCCTCCATTTAGTTTCTTCACGAATTGGGATTCTAAGATTTGTCAAATAATTACATAACAAAAAATAGATTACATTGAACCTATACCCTTTTTGGGTTTACAAAATTTTTAATCTAATTAAAAATATTGATTAAATCAAATCTTAGTGAACCATACAATTAACAACCAAATGATTCATACATAAAATTCATCTCATGATAAAATATAACATTTATCAAAGCAAATAAATAAAAAATAATAATACACCACTAATGCATACATCAATATTAAAATCATACACTCGTATAACCTGCCTTTGATACTAATTGTTAGAAAATTTTATCAAATAGAAAAAAAAAATTTAACTAGCATAGTTATAAATATTATATGAGTATACGGTTTCAATATAAATAAAAAGAAAAAAAAAACAGATATCTTTTAATGTTTGTAAATTACTTTTATTGTAGATTTTCCTTCACCAATGGTTTTCAAAACAATCCTACAATAGTTGTACTAAAGAAAAGAGTATTCTTCTTTTGTAATACAATAGTGTTTAGAAAAAACTAATTTTTCGCTATTGTATATCGAAAGAAAAACTTTTTTCTTTTATCTACTAATTTTTCACTATTGTAATCAAAAGAAAAACTTTGTTCTTTTATCTCTTACGGTTTCCACCCTTTTTTTGCTTCTTTTATATCAGTTCTATTCTAATTAAAACAATTTTAATTAGAATAGAATAGAATTAATTAATAACATTTATTAATTAATTAAATATGTAAGGCAACTCCTAATAGAAGTAATATTTTTAATTAAAGCAATTTCAAAGAAAATAAAATTAATTAATTAATAATAGTTATTAATTAATTAAATTTGTACACCAACTTTTAATAAAAGTGAAATTCTAATTAATTTAAAATTAATGTTGAAAAGAAACGATAAAAAGGATAAATATCTCTATGAGAATTTATCCATCTAATTTTTTAAATTAAATTATTTGGATATTAATAAAAGATATTTTTCTTAAAATATCTTACTAATTAATTAATTCTTAATTAATTAATTTAATCTAAATATGTATTTCAGACAACTATTTTGTAGACATATAAATATTCAATGTCATAATTTTATCCATTATATTATTCACTGCACTGAATTAAAAGGTGGTATTGGGGACCTATGAACCTACAATTTCAAGCTCTAATAAATTTAGACAATTAATTAAACTTTTTAATTAATTAATCAAATTTATTAATTCTAGTATTATTCCACTAAAAATCTAGAATTGAACTTTTGAAATTATAGATATATTTTACTCAATAAACTTTGAACAGTTCATTGATATAATCACTAAATACAGTTCAACCTTCCATAAACAGTCCATAATTAGAGCTAAATCAATTTTCCACTTATAAATTGAGTGCTTAAATTGTTCAATTTTAAAATTAACATTTAAGGGAACCATCGTTTTGACTTCCAATAGGAAGGAATGGATTCCTTACCTGTATGTTACATTCTTATCTATTTATTCCATTAAATCATCAAGATATATGTGTTGAGCTTGTGTCAAAACAAATCTTGACAAGAAACTCAAAAGGCTCATTAATATAAACAGAAGTTTATGACTACTCAAGATTAAGATTAATATGCATATAATCATCTATTGACATTATTTGAATTCTCAGTTAATAACGGAATTTATATGAGAATTCAAATTATGTCTAGTCATATTGTATAAAGTGCCTCCACCATAATGTTATTACATTAATAGTTCAGATAAAATTATCACATTTTTAATGTTAGTGGATCATATTAATAATATTTAATTAAAGAACCTAACTTTAATTAATTTATTACAGAATATTTTACTTTATTATTCATAATCTTAATTCTTTTATATACATAACACTTATATATATACTAAGATTATGGTTACATAAATAAATTAGAATTTTTCTAATATTAAATATTAACATAATTAATTATAAAAAATGTTAATTTTATTTATGTTAAAAAGTGTACAAATTACAAGGTTTAGGGCATTATCCTAACAGCCATAGATTCTAGTAAATCTCTAATCTTCTTCTCCATCAATGATTGCCACATCTATATGATGACTGGAATAAGAAAGAATTTTTGCATTTGTATTTGTTATAAATTTTTGTAGTATTCCAAAATACTAAAATTCTATAGTGGCTAGTTATAAGACTTTTAAAGAGTTTATATATGGAAACAAACTTGGAGTAAGTTAACAAGCCAAGTAATGGGATTCCCTTGCGCATAAAACAGTCTAGCTAAAGCTTAATCTTGGGGTTTGGTCCAAAAAGTATTTAATGCGCATCGTCACTCAACCCCCCCACCCCAACTTGAACAGTAGCAGTTGAAGATGAAACGATAAAAAGACACAAAACTGTTTAAGTGGTTGTCTGAATAGTTGCCACTTGCCTATAAATACATACATAATCTAAAATTTTATTCATTCATTCGTTTCAATTCTTCCTTGCTCTCAAAATACTCTCTGCCAGAATAAAGCATCACCATGCAATCTTCAATCTTCTTCCTTCTTCGACGTTATTCTAGACTCATTGTATTTGATTTGCAAGCTTACAACAAGTCCCATCATTGTATCTTGGAGCTATACTGCCATTGAACCTTTCTGCAGTGGGATACTATCGTAAAGGGGCAGAAATAACTTTCAGGACAGTGCTCTTGTACGCCTTGACGCTTACATATTCTTGTGTTTTTCTAACAATCTAAAAGTTATTATGGTAACATCAACGACTCTTGCGTCCTTGACCATAGATTTTGCCTTACTTGCTGTTGTTAAGTCTATTCCTAACATCTCCAAAATTGAGATGTCTAGGGGAACCAACTTCAAGCGATGGAGGGACCGCATTTATGATACTCTGGACGTTCTCAATCTTGCTGCCTATTTGACACAACCACCACTATATGCTGCCTCCAAAAATTATCAAGCATGGGTTAGGGGCAATAAGGTATGTTGCAATGCTATTTTGAATACTATTTCTAACGAGTTATATGATGTTTATTCTCTCTATGACAAAGCAAAAGAAATTTGGGCATCTTTAGAGAAAAAATATATCATTGAAGGTGCAAGTGCCCAAAAATATGTTATAGCCAACTTCTTGGATTTCAAGATGGTAAAAGATAAGCCAATCACCGCTCAAATTCATGACTACCATTTACTAATCAATGATTTAAGGAATGAGCAAATTACTCTTCCTGAATCATTCCTTATTGGATGTTTGATTAAGAAATTGCCTGATTCTTAGAAAGATTACAAGAAAAGTAATAAACACAAGAAGAAGTAAATGACATTGGAGAATGTGATTGTTCACATTCGAATTGAAGAAAAGAATAGGTTAAGGGAGCAAGAAAATAAGGCTAAGGAAATTCGTTCCAAGGCTAATGTTGTTCAAGATGTTGCACGAAATTGCTTTGTGTATGGCAAGCATGGCCATTATGTTATTGAATACAGGTTTAAAAAGGGCGATAAAAAATCTTCTAAGGCAAATGTGGTTAAAGGAGAAGATATGGTCGCTGTTGTTGTGGTTTCTCAAGCAACTTGGTTGCTAGTGAGAAACAAGATTGGATTATTGATTCTGGTGCTTCCAAGCACATATATGGGAATCGAAGTTCATTTTTTTATTACACTCAATTGGGTGAAGGAGAAGAACAAGTTTTCCTTGGAGATTCTCATTCTACTCCAGTTATGGGAAAAGGAAAAGTTCTTCTTAAATTGACTTTTGGAAAAATTCTTTCCTCAAGTAATGTGCTTTATGTTCCAAATATAAAATACAATTTAGTGTCTGTGTTTGTTCTTGGAAAATCAAATATTAAGGTCTCTTTTCAGGGAGACAAGGTTGTGATGTCTAAGAATGAGATGTTCATTGGAAAAGGGTATTGGTCCAATGATTTGTTCAAGCTTAATGTACTTGACACAATTATTAATAAAAATGCTTCTACTTCTACTAATATTGTTGCTCTTTTGATTTATGGCATGGTAGGTTAGGCTATGTAAATTTGTCTTATTTAAAGAAAATGAAAAGATATGGTCTAATAAATATTGATGTTACAAACGTCAATAAATGTAATACTTGTGTTGAATCAAAATTCATCAAGAAAATAAATAAATCTATTATGAATAGAGAAACTGAATTACTTAGTTTAATTCATAGTGATCTTGGTGATTTTAAACAGACAATGACAAAAGGAGGCAAAATGTTTATATAACCTTTATTAATGACTTATCAACATATACAAAATTATATTTATTGAAAAATAAAGATGAAGCATTTGAAAAATTCTTAGTTTATAAGAATGAAGTTGAAAATCAACTTGGAAAGAAAATCAAAAGATTGAGATTTGATAGAGGTGGTGAATATGAGTCTAATATGCTTAATGAATTTTGTGAAAATCATGGCTTAATATATGAAATTACACCTCTTTACTCTCCATAGTCAAATAGAGTAGCTGAAAGGAAAAATAGAACTTTGAAAGAGATGATGAATTCTCTGTTAGTAAGTTTTAAAGCACCGTGGAATTTGGGGGGGGGGGGGCGCAATTTTAACTGCCTACCACCTACAAAATAGAATACCATATAAGCAACGAAGAAAAACACCTTATGAGTTACGGAAAGGTCATAGGCCTAATTTAACATATCTCAAAGTGTGGGGGTATTTAGTAAAGGTTCTAATTCCATATCTTAAGAGGAGTAGAATAGGATTTAAAACTATTGATTGTATGTTTATAGGGTATGCTCAAAATAGTGTTGCATACAGATTTTTGATTTTTGAAGATAAAGGAAAGATATTTGATGCAAATATTATTATAGAATCTAAAGCTGTAGAATTTTTTGAGAATATTTTTCCTAAGAAAAATCCTACTAGTTCTCAAAATTATAATCAAATAATCCAAAAAGATTTTCAAGTAGATCCTTTTGAAAGCTTAGATGTTGAATTAAGGAGAAGTAAGAGAATAAGAAAGTCTACTAGTTTTGGTAGTGATTTCTAAGTCTTTATGACTAAAAACGACCCTCAAACATATGAAGAAGCTATGACTTCTCTTGATGCTCCATTTTAGAAGAAGTAATAAACAATGAGTTAGACTCAATCATGAGTAATCATGTTTGGGAACTTGTTGATTTATCTCCTGGTACTAAACCAATTGGTTGTAAATGGATTTTCAAGAAAAAACTAAAAGCTGATGGGTCCATTGATAAGTAAAAGGCAAGATTAGTTGTCAAAGGTTTTACTCAGAAAAAAGACATAGATTATTTGATACTTATGCATCTAGAACTAGAATTACATCCATCAGAGTTCTAATCATTATAGCATCAGTGTATAATTTGTTTATACATCAAATGGATGTGAAAACAATATTTTTGAATGGTGACTTGGAAGAAGAAATATATATGACACAACAAGAAAGTTGTATAGTTTCAGGTTCTGAGCATAAGGTTTGTAAGTTTATAAAATCGTTTTATGGATTAAAACAAGCACCAAAACAGTGGCATGAAATATTGATCAGGTTTTAGTATCAAATGGAAATCTGATAAATGATTCAGATAAGTGTGTTTATTTTAAATAATTTGATACTAATAATTTTGTGATAATTTGTTTATATGTTAACGACATGCTTATTTTCAGCCCTAGCATGGAAGTGATAAATAAGATTAAAAATTTTCTTACTCCTAATTTTGATATGAAAGATATGAGAGAAGTAAGAGTTATTCTTGGTATTAAGATAATAAAGAAAAATAACAGTTTTATGTTATCACAAGAACACTATGTAGAGAAACTTTTAAAGAAGTTTGGATATTATGAGTGTAAGCCAGTATCAACTCTATACAATGCAAATATCCAACTTAAGAAAAATTATGAATATAGTGTTAATCAAATAAGATATGCCCAAATAATTGGTAGTCTTATGTACTTGATGAATAGTACAAGACCAAATATTGCATATGCTATTGGGAGATTGAGCAGATATACTCAAAATCCTAACAAAGATCATTGGACTACTTTAGAAAGACTTACAAGGTACTTAAAAGGTATATTACATTTTGGGCTTTCGTTTGCTAGAGATCCACCAATGTTAGAAGGTTTTTCTGATGTTAATTGGACATCTAAATCCAATGAAATTAAATCCACTAATGGATATATTTTTACACTTGGTGGAAGAGTAGTTTCATGGAAATCTTCCAAGCAAACTTTTATAGCTTATTCAACCATGGAGTTTGAACTAATTGCCTTAAAGAAGGCGTGTACAGAAGCTGAGTGGTTAAGAAACTTCTTAACTGATCTTCCCATTGGTGATCATCCTCCTACATCAATCTCAATAAATTATGATTGTCAAGTTGCTATAGCTAAAGCTAAAAGCAAGATATACAATGGGAAAAATAGACATACACGTTTGCGACATAGTATTATTAAGTAGCTGCTAGAATCTGGTATTGTAAGCCTAGATTTTGTAAAGTCAGAGATGAATTTGGCCGATTCTCTGACTAAACCACATAGTGGAACGAATGTCGAGGAGGATGAGACTTCTGCCTAGACATAAGGTAAAAGTGATAGGAACCTTACCTATGTGATTGAAGATTCCATGAAGTAAGTTTATAGGGGTAATAACAAGTCACTTATTGTCTTGAGTTACTATCATTCAACATATTTGAGTCCTCCTACGATTAGATAGTAAACACTACAGTGAAAAGAGTAAGCTTTTATACTTTTAATAAACTCCATAGCCCAAAAATTGGATGGTGGCACGTTTAACTGTAGGATATGCTTGACGAAGGGTTAACCTAAATGAGTGTGGAATTGGACCAATTCTTATGAGAGTTAGGCAAACATCTCTAAAGTACTCATGATTACCAAGATAGCACATGGCCATAAAAGCGCAAAACCGCAGAACAACAAAAGAATAAGATTAAACTTAATGTGAGTTATTAATTCACTGATTCGCACCAAAAGAGCTATGGTCCATAGAAATTAGTTATATTTCACCTAGTTCTTGTGAGACACAATTAATATGCTCAATGACTGGTTCATAACTTGATAAGCACCAGTTCATTTGTATTAAGTTTGTTATCAAGTGATGATGTATTAAAAGTGTAAAATTTAGTATTTTGAAATATGTAGGGGATTGTTATAAATTTGTGTAGTATTCCAAAATATTAAAATCCCACATTGGTTACTTATAAGACTTTTAAAGAATTTATATATGGAAACAAACTTGGACTAAGTTAACAAATCAACTAATAAGATTCCTTAACGCATAAGGCCAGTCAGCCCAAGCCCAATCTTAGGGTTTAGTCCGGAAAGCATTTAATGTGCCTACTTATCCTAAAGGATACTATCCTAAACTCATCATTGTATCTTGGGCCTATACTGCTGTCAAACCTTTCTGACAAAAACCTGCACCGCATCAGTTCAAATTGCTTTTCCGGCAATTTTGTCTCACACGAGAAAACCATTTCTGGTTTGTATTGGCAGAGAACTTCTCTTAATGAGAAAACCATTTCTGGTTTGTATTGGCAGAGAACTTCTCTTAATGTTCAAACCGTTACTTGTTTAGACGGGGCTGGAGCCTAGCACCCACCGTTACTTGCATTGGCTCAGTAATTTGGGAATTAGATTTTGTTGAAAAAGGTCTAGAGGGAGAGTTTGGTTGTAACATTTCAATCTCAGTCCTACTTAAAGGCGATCTATAAACATTAAGCATTCTTTTTGTGTTGCGCTCCATGTCCGTTTTTTCCTCATTCCCTCTATTCCTTTTGTTGTGGGCTTGCGTTTGGTGAGGAACTTCTTCCATCCTCTCTTGTTCTCTTGCTCTTCTCTCCTATGTTTCGTTTGGGCTCTGTGTACTATTTTGTTGTGTGATGGACTCGATTGAAACTTGTAGGGATTCAAACTGTTGCCCTTTTTTGTCCGCAATTCTCGGTGTTTTCCCATCTTTTAGAGTTTGAGTGGACCCCTTCATTTCGCTGATGGAATCTGAGATTGTGGCTTGCTCATAATTGTTGAGCCTTCCTCTTGCATGTTCAGAAATGATTTTGTCTGCCCCTTTCTTAAAGTTGATGGCCACTGTTTCATCCTGCTTTCGATGATCTTTGACCTTACTTTCTCTTTGAATTCCACTGTTGATGGTCTCCTTCGAAGAAGCCGTTGTTGCGTCCAAATTTCCCCCCGTGATGTCTTTCTGTTGCTGGCTTGTGGTTGTGTTCATTCCCAATTCTTGTTCTTTCTGCTTACTCTTGAAGCTTTTCGATCTCTCAGATTTGTTAGGAGCTTTAAGCCACCGCTCGTATTTGAAGCTTTTGCTTATTTTTGAGGAATTTGTCCTGCTTCGTAACTCTGTGCACTCTTTTATGGAAATGTCCAATACAGCCACAGTGAAAACAAAAATGTGGTAGGCGTTCGTATGAAACAAGAACAGTTGAGATTTCATCATGCGCGGCCAATTTAATTTTAATGCTTCTTTTAAGTGGTTTAGTAATATCCATGCTAATTCTGACTCTAGGACATTTGCCAATGCACTTACCTGAAGCACCAGAACCCATTTCCTCTACCGTGCCGATGATGTTTCCCAAGACATGCCCCATTTCATTTGTCATACAGACCACCCGGATGTTATGGAACTGCACATAAAATGATGTCCTGGAGAAATCTGTTTTCGTAAGATCACCAACTACATTTGGTTCTGCCGACACAATAAGCACATTATCGAAATTCCATGGACCGCCCGCTAGGACTTGTTTTTTATCCACCGTCGAGTTGAAATGAAATATAAATTTATTATTGCCCAAACTCTCCATATGTGTTGAATGGCTGCCTTGAACCCCTCCTTGTTGATCAATTTACTTGACAAAATCTTCCCCCAAAAGCATTGTTCAAGGCTATTTTTGCAGCTTCTTCAACTAAGATTACTTCTTGTTCGTCTTCTGTCAACGTAAGGGAATTATGCAGCCTTACTATCTCCCCAGTATCCATTTTTGGAAGAAAGCTATTGCTGTGGTAAAGATTGACTAACAACGAGAAAAGATTTTGGTCTTGGATAGAGAGATCAAAGAAAAAGAAAAAAACAACGCTACCAAGGAGTGAAAACCACACGTCCAAAGACATGAGAAAGCTTCTCCACCGTGAGTTGCTGTATTGATCTCAACTCGCGAGAGACGAGTGGGTTCACCGGCCAAAGATTATCAATATGACATTTAAGAAGGTTCAATTCTTGAGAATATAAGACATTTATTGTGGATTATTAGCTCCAGTATGGTTACGAGAGATTATAGAAGTATATAAGATACTTACGGTGTGTTTGGTTGAAAGAATAGAAGTGAAAGGGGTAGAATAGAATGACGAATAAGACTTGTCATGTTTAATCAGTTGGTAAAAATAACGGAGGGAATGAGGATTCCATAAAAAATCTCGGTTCATTGATCACTGCTAAGAAATCCAAATTTCGGGGATGAAAATGAGTTAAAATTATTATTATTATTTTTTATCTTTTACTATAATATTAAATTTCAGCTTTATTCCTTATTTAAATTATATTTTTGAAATATTAATTTTTTTTCTTTTTCTTTTTCATTCTTTCTCTGCATGGACAATCACTACTCTCCATTATCACCGATTTTTTTTCTCTACTTTTTCTCATTTTAATGCTTCATTTTGTTTATTAATTTTATTGAAGAAGGTAAGTAACAAATTCTTAATTAATTTTGTAATTTTTTCAATAATTTCTCTATTTAATTCTTGGTTTCTTATTGATGGGGAGATGAATTTTTTTATTAGAAGCTTTTGCTGGATTCCTCCATTTGGATTCTAGTGAAACTTTTGTTACAAAAATTCTCGAGAAAAATAGGATCAAGTTCTGTTTCTTTCTTTTTTCAATTTTCTAGTGTTCTAGTTTTATTATTATCGATACGGGTTTTACTTTAATATTATTTTTTATGGTTTTTGCATCTAACTTCACTGAAATATGAATTTACGATAGTCATGCTTCGAATTATTGGATAATGTCAATAAATCTTATGACAAGTACCAAAAATTCATAGTGAACTTTGACGGGAGTTTCCCTTGAAATAATACCACGCCGATCTAATCGCCACCGGAGTCACAAAAAACTATCTAAATTTAATACTTTATGCTAATAAACTCCATAAACAATGTAGCAGATAACAGCCGGGGTCGAGAATTGATGTGTATTCGAATCATACAAACCAATAATCGTGGATATGCTTATATTGCTAAAATTATTATTGCTGTGATGAAGGAAGCAGAAACGTCATCTATTTGGGCTACAAATTTTGTGTAATGAATTAGTTCCTTTTGTTTCTGGATTTTTGGTTTTTGACAATACTTTCTTTGTTGTCAAAATTTACAGATAAAGAGGGAAATTGCCATCTTGAAACTCCTTAAATATCCTAGTATTGCCAGATTACATGATGTTTGCTTTTCATCTTCATCTATATCAAAATTCAAAGTTGATGTTGTTTTTGTTTTTGTTTGATTGATATAACCTTATGGCTTCTCCTTATTTTTTCTGTTTATTTAATAATTTAACCTCCTGTTTTGTATTCTTTCCTAAAATTACACTCAAATTGTCATTTCAAATTATATAATTTTTAATGCATATATTATTATATTAATAGACTTTCAAAAAAATTCACCAGTTTTCAATTATTATCATACTGGTTCTACGTTACATTGTTTTTAGCGCATGAATTCAATCCCATTATACCCTAAATCAATTTAGATCAAAAATAGATTCTAATTTAGATCTTATTTAATAGATTTTTATGTTGGATCTTATTTAAGAAAGGTGTAATTGAAAATGTGTTAGAATATTTATGAAGGAAAATATGAAAAAAAAAAAAAAAAAGAGATATAAGAAAACTTTTAATTTTATATTCTCCATTAACTAATGGGCCTCATTTATAGTGTTGAACGACCAAATATATATATATATATATATATATCTCATTACACATTGACATTAAGTGAATTTGAATAAAAATAAAAGAACAAAAAGAGTAGACAAAAAGTCAAATTTGTTTATTTACATGCAAGTAGAATACATTAAAAGAAGGGTGGAATTAATATATACCTGCCCAAAAGTTTAGAAAACTCACATATAGATGAAAATTTTGAAGAAATTTATACATACCTCTCTCGATCTAGAGATGAAAATTTTTTACATGGAAACAAGACTAGACCCAATCAAGTTGGGAATCAGGTGAATGGGGTAGCATTTCAAATAAAATCAGGGATTCCGGTTGAGGATGGGGATAAAAATCCATCCCAATTTTAAAATTAGGTCAGGGACGAGATGGGACTTCATCCTAGGCCTGAACTCGCTTTTCGATAAAAAACTCAAATTTTATGTGGGTAATTACATACACATCTCAGTTATCTAATAAATAATTACAAAAATTTTATATATTGTTCTTTTCAGTCAACCAAGTTCTTCAAAAATGTTTATATTAATTTAATTTAATTAATTAAGTCCTTTATAATTATTTACAATTTTTCAGTTTAATTAGTTTTAGAATTTTTCAAATTCATTTTCTTAATAAAGAAATTTACTTAAATAATCAACAACTAAAAAAATTAAATAACTTTTAATAATTGAATTTGGAAAAATGAGTTTTGATAAAATAAAAAATAATCAATTGATGTCAAACAAAAATTAATTTATAATTAATGAATGTTGATACATAAAAGTTGACCTTGAGCCTAAGTCTAAGGGCAAGCCAAAACTATATCGTTTACGAAGTAGTGTATACAAAAGTACAATTGGACTTAAGACTCTTTAGAGCTCAAATTGTAGATTGTGGTGGGAAAGATAAAAATAAGACCAAGTCTGTCTCAAATTAATATAATAACTTAGGTTTAACTCACTTGAGGGATACTTAAGCCCAAATGATTTATCATATGATTAGGCTAATATATAAGGAACACAAGAGCCCAAAAAGTCTTTTTCTTTCTAAAGCCAAAAATCTTATTTAATTAATTTAAGTATTTTATTTTAATTAGGATTAATTAGAATAAGTGTTTTGTTATGAACATGAGTTTTAAACACCTATTTGAATTAGGATTAATTGTACTAATTTAATTCTAGATAAAGTCTTGTCTTAAAGAAATTGTCTTGCATTAGAATATGATTATATAAGTTAGTCTTATTCTACTACAACTTTATGTGACATATAAACTCATTATTTCACATTCAAAGGGACATTATCACATTAGAATATCAATATATCACATTACATCATTGAGGTCTGACTTTTGTCAACCTAGAATCACGTCTTTGAAGAGCATATTCTTCTTTGCAATAACACTTATGATTCTTGGCTTATTCTTTGGGCAATTACTTGTCATCCTTGTCAACCTTAAACACCATCCTATTGTTCTGTCATCTTTGCTACATCTTCTGACCTTAAATTGGTTATTTTAACCTCTAAAAACACCTTATCCATAACCTTAAATTCGTTAGACCGTAATCAGTTGTTTGAATATCGCCCAAGTTTGTTTATTCAATATTAATCTAATTACGATCCATCATTAAATCATTTTGTTCCTTTGTATTGATATTGGGATTAGATTGCTCCCACACACATCGTGGACTTATAATTTGTGTTCCATACTTCTTCTAAGTATTATTTAGGTACAAAAGTGGAAATAGGTGGCGGTAACAGATCCCTCTGTTCAAATCCAAGTTAGTCTCCTAAAAATGCAACATCATAACTCTCATACCATGTAGTGCGATGTAAGGGACGTGATAGGCCTTATTCCTTGCAACTCAAAAAAGGGTGTGAAAGCTTAATTTAGAGCTAAAGGCCCAATGGCATCAAAGCTCGTCGAGAGTGATATTAGACCTATGCAAGCGATCAACTAATCATGAGTCGGCACGTGAATTACGTAGATTTCCCTCATAAACATTGTAGGTGACTTTAATGGGGGAGTTTGGCTAAGATCTTACTAGACATGGTGGTCACAAGGAGTAGCAATCAAACTAGTGACAATAGTGATATTTAATCTTCTGCGAGGTAGAAACAAATACCTTTAACAGTAACTGACAATGCTTAATAAGAGCAACAATGGAAAGAGAACAAATGATATTGCACAGAATGACACCTTGGGGCTTCTGCTAACCAAGCTAGCAATGGAATCCTAACTCCTCACCACCATTGACGGATAAGACCTACGGGATCCCACCAATAAGATATAGCTCAATAGATGCTACTTTTGAAATTGCACAAACCTTATTTGGGGGCTACGCTAGTTCAGATAGACCATTGCTAGTACAGATCACGATACTTGGGGGCCACGCCAACTCAGATAGACTACCACCAGTACCGAGGGCTGCTCTAACTTGGATAAACTACTATTTATATAGACCACAATATTTGGGGGCTACGTCAACTCAGATAGAGGCAATGTTAACTTAGATTCCTCTCACATCTTACTAGAATGATATGCACCATATCACTCAAATAAATAAAACTCACTAAACAATGCTTCTATGAGGATAGTTTTATATTCTTTTCTGACAAAGATATCTCTTGCAAAAAACCTTTTCTTGTTCAAGTAGTTTTCTTTCTTTAAATCAAAGGCCCTTGTAAAACAAAAAAAAAACATTTATTTTAAATAAAATTCATTATTTCCATTTAAATCACACCCAAGGCCCTACTCTTTTCATCCAAAGTATATTAATACAACAAATATATATATTACAAAATCTAGATCTCAAAAGAAAAGGAAATTCATAAGAAAACAAAACATGCTCCTAGAAAACATAATAGACAACAATAAAAGAGGGGATATTCGATGACGGTCATACATGGCCGAGAGTTCACCTTAACCAAATATACTGCCTATAAAGAGCAATCATTGCTTTATGGATTCCCGAAAAAAGTATGCTTGAAAAAGGATGCCTGGAAAAGGATGCCTATGTAAGATGCCTAGTAACATACACTCAAATGCTTCAGAGGGATAATATCCCAACGAAATGCCTTAGCACACCTAAATACAAGAAAAGCTCACTTTAAAGTGAGACGTCGTACCATCTGTAGCTCTCATACACGCAATAATAGAGGCTACTATTAAATCCCTGCTGTATGGCAGAAGACATTATAATGACCATGATTGAGGCTGTGGTAGACCATAAAATGTCTTTAGAGAACTAAATACCCCATGGCTAACATTTAAGCCCTTTGGGAAGCCTTTGAGGCATAACATATCAAAGAGGAAAATATATGGAGGCTCTTGTGATATATTTATCTTGGAGATCAAACCTTTTTTTATGTAGGATGTACATATACGATACTACCAAAATATCTTTCAAAGCATGACCTTAATAAAGTCAAGTGA
Source organism: Azadirachta indica (assembly GCA_022749755.1). Lineage (NCBI taxonomy): Eukaryota > Viridiplantae > Streptophyta > Magnoliopsida > Sapindales > Meliaceae > Azadirachta > Azadirachta indica. Next base: position 3,124,396 of record CM040447.1, read on the forward strand.
AGCAAAACATAAGTACACATAACCACATGTCAATTGATATGTAGAATAAATAAGTACTACATAAACCTCATTTGCTTTATTGTTATTACACTAATACAAACACAATTTGCAATAAAAGATGAATTGATTGTTATACTGTTAGTTATCTTAAACATCATTACAAGTTAAAACTATGATTTTTCCTCTTTGAAATTGTTTTGCTGGTATATCTGATAAGCATTGACCTCTTATTATCATTATGTTCACAAGATACCTATGTATTTCTCATATGCACACAAAATATCTTATATGATTAAGACAAGACGCGACCTTTATGATTATTTGGCATAGCATAACTAACCACTTTTGCAAGTATGAAGTAAGCATGTTCATAATAACTTAATGGGATTAGTCCATCATTAAGTGATTATATATATGTTTAACATCTAACAAAAGGTATAATTTGCTATAAAGATCACCTGCAAGAAATTACATGCAAAAACCAAAAGAAAAGCCACAGGTATCATCTAAACTTTGTTTATTTGGTTATACTAACAGAAACATAAATTGGTAGTGTAATCAAGATTATTAGCAATACTATTGATAAGACCTCTAGAAGACACGCCTTCAATTCTCTTCAAGAAAATACCTATGGTATAATAGGATATAAGTGATATTGCCAATCATATTGCTGATTACCATAAGGACATACCCAGAACTTGCCACGAAAAGGCTAAGTAGGAGGAAAATAAATGTCCTAAAAACATTATCATTGAGACATGTCCAGGTATGATTTCATACTTTTACATGCGTTACTTTGCATATAGCTATTCAGAAATAGAGGAACACAAGAAAAATGTCAAGGCAAATGTAATACCACCAAAAGCCTTTATTTTATTGATCTTATTCATTGCTCACCGATGAGGGCTGCATAGCCCATATGATCAAGGGACTAATGTTGATACATGAATATTGGTCTTAAGCCTGAGCCTAAGCTTAAGCTCATATTGCATCGTTTTACCAGGTATTATATATATGAAAACACAAGTGGGCCCAAGCCACTTCTTAGGGCTCAAATTGTAAGTTATTGTGTGAAAGGTAAAAGTTGGCCCAAGTTTAGTTAAAATCAATATAATGTCTTAGGCTTAGCCCACTTGGGGGACAGTTAGACCCAAAGGATCTATATGATTAGGCTAATCTATAAGGAACGCCAAAACCCAAAAAGCCTGTTTCTTTTTAAAGCCCAAAACCTTAGTTTAATTAACTTAAGGTTAATTAAAATAAGTATTTTATTTTTAATTAGGATTAATTAGAATAAGTGTTTAATTACAAACATGAGTTTTAAACACCTCTTTTAATTAGAATTAAATTGTACCAATTTAATACCTACATAAAGTATTATCTTCAGGAAGTTGACTTACGTTGGAATAGGATTTTATGAGTTAGTCTTATTTTACTACAGCTCCACGTCGCACTATATAAACTTATGATTTCATGTCCAAAGGGACATTATCAAATTAGAATATCATTAGATTATCATATTAAAGATCATCATATCACATTACATCATTGAGATCTAACTTTCGTCAACCTAGAATCAGGTCTTTGAAGAGCATTTTCTTCTTTGCAGCAACACTCGTGATTCTTAGCTTATTTTTCAGCACAATTACTTGTCGTCCTTGCCAAGCTTAAACACTACCCTATTGTTCTGTTGTCTTTCCTGCATCTTTTGATCTTAAACTAGTTATTTTAGCCTCTAAAAACACCTTGTTTGCAGATTTAAGTTTGTCAGATCCCAATTAGTTGTATAGATACTATTGCGAGTCAATCTATTCAATACTGATCTAATTGCGATCCACCATTAAACCATTGTATTCCATTATATTGATATTAGGACTAGCTTGCTCCCACACACAACGTGGACTCATAATTTATGTTCTGTGCTTTTTCTAAATATTTTTCAAGTACATAAGTGACAAGGTGGCGGTAACAAATCTTTTTGCTCAAAACGAGGCCAATCTTTTAAGGTTGCAACATTATGACTCTTGGACTGTCTAATGCAACCTAAAGGACGTGGTGGGCTTTATTTCCTACAGCTTAGGAAAAAGGTATGAAAGCTCAATTTGGATTTAAAGGCCTAACAGTATTAAAGCCCATTGAGAGTAATATCATGCCTATGCAAATGATTAACAATGAATTGATTTGTTATGATATAATATTATAAGATTAATATCGAACAAAATATTTTTCTACAAAATTATCAAAAAACTTAAACTCCAAGATCGATCATAATTTACTACTATGTAAGGATGGCAATGGTGGGGTGGGGATGAGAAGGCCTTTCTTGTTCCTCACCTCATTTTAATTTTGATCTCCATTCCTCAAAAAAATTTAATAGGGTGGGGATAGGATAAAAAATTATGAATTATAAAAATTTTTTCATTAAATATTGTCCATATATGTATTTTTTATTTGAAAATAATATATTATAATATATTATTATACATATTTAGGAAATGGGGCAGAAATGGGTTAGGGAGTACTCAATTGTTCCCGACCCCATTAATGATATGGTGATTAATCTCCCTCCATTCTCTATGCCATTCTCCATTATACATTATAATTTTATACTATTTCGGGTAGATCCTCATGGGACCCCAAACCTGTAGGGATTTTGCCATCCCTACTACTACATGTATTTATTTTTCTATTTATATAAGTAAATGTATCAATCAAATTTGATATTTTGTGCTAATAAAATTATTATAAATGATTTCATGTAAATTTTCTCTATCAAATTGATGATTATCATCAACTACTTTATTTTCATTAATAATTAAATGAAAAAGTTAAGTATCTATTTTTATTGTATTATTTTGATAATATGTTAAAAGATGATTTTACGTATGAAAAATTAATTTATTATTATTGAAAAGATATATATATTTTATTTATATTATGAGATTTAATGAAAAATTAAAAAAAATTGATGATACATTTTGTAATAATAAATTAAAAATTGATATTATAGAATTTGATTTTTTTATTAAATATAATAAAATTTAATTTTTTTTAAAAATTTATCTTAAGTTTAGTTCTATTGAACCAATTGTAAAATTAAATTATTATTTATATTTTTAAATCCTAAATCTAAAAACAAAGAGAGTCGTCTCCCACCACTCTATTTTCTTCTCACAATCACTCATTGTTTATTGCCAGTGATAATGATTTTCATAAACATAAATTATTGCATGATTGTTAATGTATGTACAAGGTTTTTCATTTTTATAGATTTACTAACTTTTAATATTATTTTTCTAATATTTGAGATTTTGATCATTATACTCTTCATTTTTGAGAATTTTATATTTAAAATATATAATAATAATTTTATAATTTAAAATAATATAGGTTATAAAATTATTTTATATCAATATAATGATTTAAAATTTTTTTAAAATAATTATTAAAGATAAAATCATTATTAGATTATTATTAATGATAATAATAGTTTTAATTATTAAATTTGAATTATTTTATATTAATATAATAATTTTAAAAAAAAGTTTTAATAATACCAATTAAATATGTATTGTTAGTTAAGCAATTTTTATTATATTTTTTATATATAAATGTATGTGGTGCTATTTTAAAGTTGTTCAATTCTCCTTTAAGTCAAGTGTTCGAACCCTTGGAATCGTAAAATTTTTCTTTATTTATGAAAGTCAAATGGGGTTAAACCTGGGTGGAAGGCCTATCGAGATCTTCAACCCAAATCGGTGCCCAATTGAGGATAGGGACATCCAGCTCAATCGAAAACAGGGACAAGGTCGGGTATTGGGGTCCTCAACCCGACTTATTGTTGCCCCTACTTAGATTATTAGTTGACCATTCATTTTTAGTAAAAGAACTAAAATAATGCTTAAAATTTGACTCTACATGTTTGTAACAATGCTTATATGTGTGCATTTAACCACAAGCACACAGGCTGTAAAAAGTAATAAAGTGATAAGTAAGAATATCGAACCTGCGAGGATTAAAATTTTGAATTAAAGCTACTATGGCTATGGCAGCTTAATTTTGTCTAGACAACCTAATTTCATGAAACAAAATTAGATATAAGAACATAACCAAATAACAAACAAATTAAATAAAATGAAAATCTCAATTATAATAGTTCTAGGGTCTTGATGTCATTTATTTAACTCTATGTTTTTTCTAATTAGCTATTGTTAATGCGTTCTTATTCAATCCACTAATCACGGGTTATAAAATGACCTCACTCCCTCTTCAGAATGCCAAACAAAGTCCTATGTATAACTAACCATGCTGATATCCCTATTTGACTTGGTTAAATTACATGTTCATTATGCTCTACTCGTAATTAACTCCAAGGAGTTCATTACCTCCTAGCCTCACAATATCCAAATTGTCAATTTGATTATCTAGGTGTTGATCTCCTCCCGATCTCACAACTAACTAAATTGTGTTTCCTTAATTTGATAAACAAATTAATTACTCCCAAGTATCAATTTATTCATCATCAATCAACTAATTCATCAATTGAAGAAATTACAGGCATTAGTCATAAGGAAACACAAACGAATAAAATCATAATAACATTAATGAAATGTCAATCCATCAAAATGTACCTCGAATAAACTACATCAAGTTCCTAAAATATAAAATTAAGTCTATCATAGAAACATCCATTGCTATTATTATCAAGAAATTCATAAATGTAAAGATAGTAAACAATAATATTACAAAATATAAATTTCAAGAGATAAAGTGAAGGAAGATAGAAAACTCAGATTGAGAGATGCTCCAAGACTCCAATTCTTCAAGAATCTGCCAAGAATCTTAAAAAAATTGTTGAACTCCAAGCCCTTTCTCTAGAAACTTCAGCCCATCTCTTCTCCTTATGTTTCTCACTCTAAAAATACCTTTTTATATTTGGAAACAACTGCCCAAATGATTAGTTTTGTTCAAATCTAGCCATCCAAAATTGATCCGGCAGTGGAAAATAGGCTTAGGATGTCATTTGGGTTGTAGGAGGGGGGGGCATATGTCTTAAGAGATATAGATAAAAACTAATTTTTATTCATATTTTAATATGTTCAAAAATTGAATGACAAACGACTATAGACTTTCCAATGTTGTATTTTCTAACTCCATTTTTTTCCATTTGATTGAATTTAAATCTAACTTTTTATTCAAGTATTTTACAATTCAACAAAAGACATTTAACAATACAAAAATCAATGCATATTAATGAAATAAAAAACATAATTCATTTTTAATGAAATGAAATATGAAATGCATGAAAAAAAAAATGTTGCTCTCAGTATATTTCTTCAACGCATTGGTAGGTTTGTCAGATTATTTACTTTTTTCTTCACTCAACATAGGTCTATAATCGAATGCTTAAAGCTTGCAACATGACTTAATGGCTTTGCGTCAATGATGCTGATCAATTCTAGGCTTATTGATAATCCACAATCAACTTCCTTTTGTAGTACCCTACCCTCAAGAGAAGTTAAATCCCCGTTGCCTCCTTAAAGAGAGATGTCCTGAATCGCTAGACGATGGGGGCATACTCCCTAACTGCCATCATACTATGCTCATAGTATGAACAGATTTTTGAAATTGTCAATATAATGGAATGGTATGACTAGATAGGAAGGATTTTTCTGTCTTTTTTTATCCCACCCCTCTAGCCGTGGCATTTTTTGATTCGTTATTTATATTCATCAATCACTCATTCTAATTGTCATTTTATTCTACAATTTTAAAACTAAAATTGCTATTAAAAATAATAATAATAATAATCGAACAAAGTAGAGGACTTTTTGAGAAAGTGATTGGTCTGACATAAAAGAAGAAGAACTTCTATTTAAGGAAGGCCTGAACATGTTAAAATTGCGAGTCATGATAAAAATAAAAGAGGAATTTATGCGAACAGTTATTAATTATTACTCATACTCGTGAAAAATCTTCAATGCATAAAGTTAATATTATTTTCTTTTGAATTTCTTTCAAGTTTACATTATGGATTAAACCAAACTATTTAATGTTTTATTGAAGAATGAATAAGACACTTATGCCAAACATGACCACTCTTAGCACTAATGTCTGCAATATTTTTCTCAGGGTGGTATGTTGTAGTTACTTGTACAAGCTTATCATGGCAAGCCCATCCCTCAGCTACAAGTTGCTGGCAACATTCACCAAATAGGTTATAATCCTTCTATATACTCGCTTTTATAGCTTGGCCACTTTCTGGCCTTAACTTAGATCCACAATGCTCAAGAAAATCGTGAGTTTCCTTTGGTAGTAGAGGTAAAGGAATAAGATCTTCAGCTGCCATGAGAACTGATGAGAGCGTGACAAACAAACAAAAAACCAAAATGGATGTCTTGAAAGATTAGATCCCCATGCCTACCACGTTGTTTGTATATGTTTTTTCCTTAATGTTTTTCGAGGGGATAGCTTTTCTAAAGAAATATAAAGTATTAGAGCACACTCTTTTATATTATGGTATATCGATGTCTTATGATTTTAAAATGTTTTAAGGACTTGTTACGTGATGTTTCTATTAAGTTCATTTATTTGAAGTTAAAAATATTATGGGTTATTTATTTTGTGAATTAAAGGCATTGAACTTAAACCTTTGTGACTAAGGATTCGGTTTAACGTTTTCATTTTTACTGACCTAATATACAACAATTCCTTTTGACTTAATGTCTCCAAACTATATTACTGTCAAATTCATCTAGAAATGGTGATTAATGCTTTATTTTTCTGTCCCATTGAAGTGAACAAATAAAAATAAACAAAGTTGTTTCTTTAAACTTTGAAAGTAGTAAATGTCTCTCACATTTTTTAATCGGCTTTTCTTTAGTCCGTCCCTGTTAATTTATTTAGGGAATAATTATAGGGTGGTGATATCCACTTTTTCAGTGATAGCCTCCTACTTATTAAAGCAACTCGTTAAAGTTCTAAATTTTATTATATTTTGTAAATGACCTATAAAATACCAAAAATAAACTAATCTATTTAAAATTCTTAGTATTTATTTTTTTTTTTTTTTGCGTATTCAATGATGGTGATGAACCTACAGCTATAGGCAACCTAAAATAGAGTGGATTGGGTTTTCATTAATTCATGAAACTAATATATATCCCAGTTCAATGTTAAATAATTCAAACCCTCTGTTGTGTAATATATTGTTGTAATTCTCTAAGTGTATGATCAAGTGCGTGTAACAAGTGTAAGTACAATTATAAACAATGATATAGAGAAAGAGAATATGAAACATAGTATTTTTACGTGATTCAGTATACTTCGGCCGATGTCCGCGCTTCCAAGCTAACTACGCTAATGATTTTTAAATTCGATCTTCAGTCCTCGAAGACGTCCGATCTAGGTTTAAGCGCAAATAAATCTTTACAATAGAAGTGAATTTCAACTACCACTTAAACCCTACAACAAATAATTTTGAAACAGATGTCGCTTAAATTTTACAGGAAGTGACTCTGAACAAGTGTCACTTACATTTAACAAGAGATTGCGTACTCTTTGATCCTCTTACAATTAATGTTCACAAAATGAATTTGATCAAGAATCAATAATTAGTCAATATAAACTCCCCATATATCTGTCAAAAAGTTGATGTGATATTGAAATTTGCAACTGTAATATCACACAGTAAAGGTTGCATTTTTTTCACTTCTTTGCTAGAAAAGGAAAATCGCTTTATTACTTCTTTCAGAGGAATTATCCCTCTTTTTCTTGAATGGAATTATGATGTATATATTTATAAGTACTTATCTCCTTGTCTTAATAGCATTCAGAGCTTGCCCCATCAAAATTTTAATGTGCCTCGAATTAGGATTCCAGATCCAATTTGGTTTCATATCCTTATAAGGATCTTGATGAACAATGGTGTCATGATAGTAGTTCAATCTCCCTTAATCAGCTAATAACAGACTCCCATCCGTTCGTTGTTCGCCAAAACTATGATTCGCCTATATATGATCCCAGTAGATTTCCTTGCATGACATCTGACCAGCCATAAAATGACCAAGAGCTGCTCTTAGCCAAACTCAATAGACTCTATCTGGATTGAATTTATATATGGGCTCGTTGGCATAAGGCCAACTAATTCTATAAGCCTTAGGCCATTTCCTAAACATCCAGTCCTTGAATTTTTAGTGAAACTAGCATTTTCATTGGAATTAGTTGGCTCCGAACAACACCAGACTAATCCATATACTAAACTGAACATGATTTACAAAGTCCTTTGGGACGGAAACATTAGATACTCCTTTGAACAGATATACCAACTATTTCATGTCTAAACATCGCAAAATTCCCTCGGCATTGGTCAGAATTGGATATCCATAGAAATACAAGGCTGAACATAGCAATGACCCTTAAGGTTCTAGCAAAATGCCAGTGCATGCGATGTAACCACTCAGTTTTTTGAATCTCACACCGTCAATTAATTCATATAAATACGATAATGATGAGTGTACTTGAAATTCTTCACCGCCTTGCCATATGCCTTTATGTCACTAGTCCATTGTGTCCTCTTTTTAACACAGAATAGAGACATTAGCAGACGGTGTCATGGCATCATCAGGACCATCAATCTTTGTCGCAATAAAAATTAGAAAAAGGTAAAATAGGTATAAAAGTTTTTAAATTTTGCTTTCTTCACCATTTTACTTTCTCGCATATTCTACAAAACTCAAATTTTCTCAAACTCAGCTAGTCTTCATAGGCTCTTCTCCTTTCCTACAAGCAAGCTCCATTATGCCCTCGGCATTCACCTCTATTCATTAAGAAACTCTCCAATCAAGTTAGTTGTTCTTCTCTTTGGAACTTCTTTATTGTACATATTTTCCCAAATATTGTTGAAATATGGATTCGTTATATTGTTTGGAAAAAATGTTGTGCTTCCCTTGATTTGTTTTGTGGTTTCTTGTAATTCAAACTTACTTTCCAGCCTTAAGACATTAGAGTTAACCCTAGAGTTAATTAAACTGACAAAAATCACTCTAAAGCTAGACTTAGGTGTTTGGGTTTCCTTTATCTGAACAGGAACATTGCCGTGCTAAAACTTTATGATATAAAAACCTTGTAGAAACCCTAGAGATGTATTCACTGCTAGGGAAAAACATTTACCTGATCCCATACAACAAGGTTTACCATTCTTAGGAAAATAAGAGTTTGATCTGAGCAGAACTGACTTATTTTAGTTGCAATCTTAGATACATTTTAAGGCAAATTCTGAATTAACTAGCCCATGTTGATATTTACTTAGGTAAATCATGATGAGATTTGAGAGATTTAACGTGAGAGATGTTCTCAGTAGCCCAAGGAACGAATTTGACACCTCTTTAATAAGCTCTTTCGAGATCTATCATAAAGCTTAGACCTGACTTGTTAGTAGAATTAGAGTTGAACTTATTAGGAAGCATGAAACCATCCCTTTAAGAAGTGCCCAACCTTTTGCCATATTAGATCTCACCACTAAAACTCCATTAACCATCATAGGCTTCTAATACTTTCAATTAGAACTTGAGGTGGTAGTTTTATCTGAAATTTCTTTTGACCATGTGTAGGGAAAAATGGATCTTAAATAGACTAATAAGGGAGATTAAAAAGTTCTCCAGAATCTCTAAAGTCTTGTGAATAGAGTCGCTCAACAATATAATCAGATCATATCCTTAAGTCCGATCTTTGAACCTCGTAATCGTGAATTGGTTCCTTAGAGCAGCATACGTAAAGCATCTCTAATACAACATAGGCAAAGTAGTGGAAATGCATGTGATGAACTTGAAGAGCGTGAAAATGACTTTAAGGATGAATAGAATGAATCTGATTTAGAGGAAAATCTCGATACTATTGATAGTCACAATTCAATAATCCAATACCTTTCTCCTGACCTTACCAATGGGAATAGCCCTTTTGATGCGGGTATATTTCCTTTCAATATTACTAAGGCTAACCTTAGAGTTTTTAGGAAACTTTACCAAATCCCTTCATCACCCTTAGAGTCTCTAAGGCCAAGGAGCTCCCTAATCATCCTAGGGGTGATGAAGTAGCCTTTAATAAGGAGTTGTTCCTTCTTGGAGCTAAATTACCCCCACAACCATATTTTGTTGCCTTATTATGTGGTTTTGGAATTTCCCCCTACCAATTAAAGTTAAATGGTTAGAGGACCATCATTGGGCTATGTAATCTGGGCTATGGCTAAACAAACCTCCCCGACCACCGATGAAATCAAGTACTTGTTTCTACTAAAAAAAGGGCTAAAAAAATACCCTGGGTTTTATTATCTCCAAGCCAATACTAATGATTCCAAATTGGTTACTGGTAACCCCATCTATAACAAGAATTAGAAGGATAGCTGGTTTAATATAAGTGGGGATTGGTGCCAATCTTCAATTGCTGAAATGAACATACACGCCTCCATGCCTTATGCATTTAAGCTTATTCTCCATAAGTGCATTAGATAGAGCCAATTAATATTTTTCATTTTTTATGCTGAATATAAACAGCTGACCGACATATTTTTACCTTGTGCAGCTGTTTAAGGTTCAAAACCTGATTTATCGACTCCTCTTCTATCAAAATTAGTAGTGGGTGTGCGAATTCAGCTAATCAAAAGAAATTGCTCTCACCTGACTAGCTCATAGGCTCTGTCTGGTTAAAGTTACCACTACTAACGAGGAACTCGAAGCTACTTTAAAAGTACAAAAATGCCTTAATTCAAAGGTTGATCTGGACGATTCCACCATGGGACAAAGTGAGTACTTCATACTTTCCCTTGTGAATTTTACTCATTTTCACAAGTTTTTATTCACCTTGTTTGCTAATGCTTTACAAAAGGAATAGCTCTAAAGAAAGGCAAAGGGAAACTCTAAGCTCGCTAGGCTGAGTTCTTACTAAACTTAAATTATAAACTGAGGACGTCGCAAAAAAAGCTAGGGACCCATCCAAGAAATCTGGTCAAAGCAAGGGGGAGCCTTTTAAAGGGAAAACTGTTGAGCCCAAGGCCTCTGAGAAGAAAGCCGAAGTGGGTCCTAAGAAGAATAATAAAGTCTTGTTTGAGGATAAGGGTAAACGGGCAACTGAGGCCTCAAAGAGAGTTGAAGAGAGGTGCGTCAAAGAAGTGATATATAGAAGAAGTGGAAGAAATTGTTGAAGTTGATAGTCTCTCTTGGATAGATATCCTTAAAGAGAAGCAGAAGCTCTTTGAGCACCTGATCCCTTCCAATAATCATTTAGCAATTGCAGCCAACCTATCCTTGTCTCTGAAAGTGGAGGCTACCAGTATGAACAATATTCTAGATAAAATTCATGAACAGCTAGGCAAGGTAATTATGCTTGAACTTTTTATTTTGCCTGATTGTGGCGGGTCTTTCTAATTAGCTGTTTGCCCTTTAAATTCGTGCAGTGTATCATTCTCTAACCTTTCACATTGATTGTGTGAAAGAACATTCTATCTCAAATGTCAATATATACAAAATTGTAGATCAACTGATTTTGGAGAGAGAGCAGCTGGACTAGAAGTTGAAAGAAGTAAAAGGCGGGAAGAAAGTTTGGAGTCTCAATTGAGTGGGCAGAGGAAGAAGTGGGCAGAAGAGCGCAGCACGCTTGAAGATAAAGTTGTTGACCGCAAGGCTCAATTGTTTTAGCTCGAATCTCAAGAAGCTAACTTCGCTCATGTTAACAAGGACTTAAAAGATGAGCTTGCTCGTACTAAGGCGATGGTCAATGAGCAATGCGATGTCTCTGCTGAGGAAGCTTTGGAGCTGGCTTGCATGATCTTCCAAGCGGAATATAAAAGGCTTGAACTAGGTTAGCTGTTTGACAAACTCGAATTTCCTTGTCCTGTTTAACAGGCAATCGAAGGTCGAAGGAAGGTAGCTGCTAAAGAGCTTATCCATGATTCTGACCGCACTTAGCCCAACTAGAGAATACCTCCAACGTTTCGTTACCGCCTCTGAAGGAAACTTGATCTTTATTTTTCCTATACTTTTGAAAAACTCAAGGAAATTGTAAATGATTAAATTATTATTTATTTTTTTATCAAAATTTAAATGCTTGAAGTAATGTTGTTTCGTTTTCTATGCTTGAACTGCTTTTATTATGTCATCTCAATAAATTTCATAATGAGATCAGAAATCACATGTTTTGGATTTTGGTGGCCTGAAATTGTCTTAAGTAACAGGAATGAAAATTATATGTCGTGATTTTCCTAAGTAAACTTGAGATTCGTTAGCTCATTAACCATTGTTGTGTGGCCTAAACTATGTTCAGGTCTTTTTACAACAATTCTTGAAATAGAATGGACTTATTAATCTTCTATTTATTATTGTTTGATCTGAACTGAGGTCAGATCTTTTTACAACAACTTTTAGCTTTCTGAATATTGTTGTTTGATCTGAACGGTGATTAGATCTTTTTGCGATAATTTTTTAAATAAAATTCATTAATCTTATAATCATCTATTGTTTGATTTGAATTGAGGTCAAATCTTTTCACAATAACATTTTGAAAAAATAAAATTTATTAATCTCATAATCATTTGTTGTTTGATCTAAACTACGGTCAGATCTTTTTATAACAATTTTTCTAATAAAATGAAATTTGTTGATCATTTAGTTGTTGTTGTTTGATCTGAACTGAGGTCAGATTTTTTTATGAGACCCTTTTCTATGATGGTAGAATAAGATAATTATTGCTAGATCTGAACTGAAGTCAGTTCTTTTTAGATAATAATTCTGTAAATCTTCAAGGAAAATATTTTTTTAGCATCTCCATATTCCAGGACTTCTTGACTTTTATTTTGTCTGCGTATTGCAGCTTGTAGACTCTTGGCCTGATTATTCTAGTTACCTTATATGGTGTTTCTTAATTCACTCCCAAAACTCCTTTTTTGAGTACTTTGGTGTTCTGCATAATTTTCCATAGCACTAGATCTCCTTCGTGAAAAGGTTCTCGATCAAACTCTCTTGTTGTAGTATTTGGCCGCTCGTTGTTGACAGGTAGTGATCTTAATGAGCACCTGATCTCGCTTTTCTTCAATAGATCTAAGCCCAGTCTAATCAACTCATTTTTTTTGAGTTCATTGAAGTGCTTTACTCTGAACGAAGGTGCTCTAATTTATATAGGAATTACTTGCTTCAAAACAAAAAGCTAAGAAGTATGACGTTTTGCCGATTGAGGTCCTTATTGTTATTCTGTAAGCCAAAAGAACTTGAGGCAACTCGTTAGCCTATGTTCATTTCTTATCATTGAGCCGCTTCTTTAGTGTTTTCTTGACGGTCTTATTTACTGCCTCAACTTGCCCATTTGCTTTAGAACGAACAAGAGGAACGAATCTGAGATCGATACTCAGATAAGAGCAAAATTTTTTGAAGTTCACATTATCGATACGCTTCTCATTGTCTACTACTAATATGCAAGGGATTTGGAACCTATAGATCAAGTTTTTTTCCAAAAAAGCAGTGGTCTTCTTCTTTGTTATAGTGGCTAGTGACTTTGCTTTTACCTACTTCGTAAAATAATCGATGGCATTTATCACATATTTCATCTGAGCGTGTCTCGCAGGCAATAAGGGAATTAAGTTCAATCCCTACTAATCAAAAGGCCATGGACTGAGCAGAGTGATTAGTTGTTCAGAAGGTTGTCTTAGAATGTCCTTATGGAATTAATAACTTGAACAGGCTTGTACTGTCTTTGTCACATCTTGATATAGTGTTGGCTAGTAATATCCTTGACATAAAATGCGATATACCAATGACCTGTCCCTTCCATGGTCACCAGAATTGCTCATGTGGACTTCCTTGAGCATATAATCCGCCTTTTCTTCATCAACACAATGCAAGTAGGAGGGTGATTGGTAATTGGAGTCTAATGAGTCTCCCTTGTTAATCCTTTTTAGTTAGATGCCTCTTGATGAATTATTGTTCCTTAATTATGGCCATAGCTTTTCCAACATATTCCCTACAGACGGCGCCAACTGTTGATACCAAAATTTGTAGCTTTGATATTACATGATAAAAGTGTATTTTTCTCGCTTCTTTGCTAGGAAAGGGTAACCACTTTATTGCTTCTTTCAGAATAATTATCCCCTTTTTACTTAATAAAATTATGGCATATATATATACAAGTATTGATCTCCTTATCCTAATAGCATTCGGAGTGTGCCCCATTAGAACTTTAATATGCCTCAAATTAGGATTCCAAATCCAATTTGGTTTCCTACCCTTATAAGGTAGTTGAATCTCCCCTGACCAGCCAATAATAGACTCTTATCCATTTGTTGATAGCCAAAAATATGATTCGCAAATATACGATCCCAATATATTTGCTTGCATGACATATAACCAGCAATGACTTGACCAGGACTTGCCTTTGGTTGAACTAAATAGACCCAAAGGCAATTAAAAATCTTTTCTTTAAACTGTAAAAGAAGTAAATGTCTCTCATATTTTTTAATTAGCTTTTCTTTAGTTCGGCCCCGTTAATTTATTTAGGGAATAATTATAGGGTGGTGATATCCATTATTTCTGTGATAACGTCCTAATTATTAAAACAACTCGTTAAAGTTCTAAATTTTTATATTTCGTAAATGAACTATAAAATACCAAAATTAAACTATTTTATTTGTATATTCAATGATGGTGATGAACTTATAGCTATAGGCAACCCAAGAGGGAGTGAATTGGGTTTTCTATAATTCATAAAACTACTATATATCTCAGCTCAATGTTAAATAATTCAAACCCTCTATTGTGTAATATAATAAATTCAACACACTATTGTAATTCTCAATATGCAAATAATAACAAATTAAGCTCTTAAGTGTATGATCAAGCGCGTTTAACAAGTACAAGTACAATTATAAACAAGGAGATAGAGAAAGAGAGGTATGAAACGCAATATTTTTATATGGTTCAGTGTTCTATGGGCAACGTTTGTGCTTCCAAGCTAACCAAACTAAGGATTTTTATTAAATTCCATCTTCAATCCTCCAAGACCTCTGGTCTAGGTTTATGCTCAAATAAATCTTTGGAACAGAAGTGAATTTCAACTACCACTTAAACCTTGCAACAAATAATTTTGAATTGGTGTCGCTTAAATATTACAGGAAGTGACTTTAAATAAGTGTCACTTACACTTAACAAGAGACTACATACTGTTTGATCCTTTTATGATTAATATTTACAAAATGAATTTGATCGAGAATCAATAATTAACCAATATAAACTCTCCATAAATCTCTCAAAAAGTTGATATACACATTTAAAACAAAAGTGTATTCGAAATGGAGTGAATAGCAAGTAGAAGCTCAAAATGCTTTGAATGCACTTCGAAAATGTGTAATAAAATTTTTTAAATGCGCAAGTCTTTTTCTGAATAGTTTTACACTGGAAGGGTAATGGCTTGGATGAAAATAAAAGAGGAGAGATAGACAGAAATGTAGAGAGAGAGTTGTTTAGAAGAAGAAGATGATGCACAGATGAATTATTGAAGAACAAAGCTCACTAAAACATAGTTTTTCTCTCTTTTCTTATCTTATTTTATTGTCTTGAATTGAACAATTTTGTGAATATTGAAATTTATGTTATCAATTGTTGAATTCTGGATGTTTCGAATCGATCTCTCTCTCATGATTGGCTAAATTTAATACCTAGGGCAATGGTTTAATCATTTGAAAACATTTATGTTCTGATATTGTGTTATTCTTGATTAATACTCCTATGTTGCGTATTTGTCATGATTGTAATGCTTTTAATTAATTGGCCATGGCCATTAATTAATTGATTTATTGATCGATAGATATTGAGAAATATTTATTGTGTTTAGATTGCGTGACAAATACCGCAAATTGCATATTAAAAAGGGTGTGTATTACTATGGTTTCTGTAGTAACTCTAGTGATTACTATTGCTCGTAATGCATTTTCATTTATTTAGCATTTAAACAAAGATACAGTGAGTGCATAAACATGGAATACATTCAATTGATCTCGAGAGAGACTATTGAATAGAATAAAGTAGTCTCACTAGCAACACGAGTATTAATCAGAATAGTATAACTTGAAGAATTAGATGTGAGTAAATTGAATTAAATCATTAGCCATGGGCATCACTTTCATTGAAATTTCCCTTTAGTTCTGTGTATTAATTTTTAATTTCTTTTAATTTCTCATTCATTTCTTAGTTCGGTACTTATTAGATTAATATTCCTCGTGGTACTATACTTCACACTATACTACTTCTTTTGCAATAACGTATACTTGATTGGTATCGCACAACAAAATGACTGTAGACTTTTCAATGTTGTATTTTCTAACTCCATTTTTTTGTTTGATTGAATTTAAATCTATCTTTCTATTCAAATATTTTATAATTCAACATAAGACATTTAATGATACAAAAATCAATGCATATTAATCAAATAAAAAACATAATTCATTTATAATGAAATGAAATATGAAGTGCATAATATAGTGTACGTACAATCGAAAAAAAAAATGTTGCTAGTGGTATATTTCTTCAATGCGTAGGTTGGTTGTCAGACTAATTACATTTTTCTTTGCTCCAACTTGGGTGTGTAATCAAATGCCTAATTCTCACAACACGGCTTAATGGCTTAGCATCAATCATGTTGATTATAAGTTTTAAAGACAAGAAAATTCTATTTAGAAAGGCCTGGACATCTTAGAATAGCGAGTAATGAAGAAAATAAAAGAGGAATTTATGCAAACAGCTATTAATTATAACTCATACTCGCCAAAAATCTTCAATGCATAAAGTTAATATTATTCTCTTTTGAA
Source organism: Azadirachta indica (assembly GCA_022749755.1). NCBI lineage: Eukaryota > Viridiplantae > Streptophyta > Magnoliopsida > Sapindales > Meliaceae > Azadirachta > Azadirachta indica. The sequence continues at coordinate 3,141,239 of CM040447.1, forward strand.
TTTGTTTCAAGTTTACAGTATGAATTAAACCAAACTATTTAATGGTTTATTGGAGAATGAATAAGACACTCATGCCAAACATGACCACTCCTGGCATTAATGTCTGCAAGATTTTTCTCAGGGTGGTATGGTGCAGTTACTTGCACAAGCTTATCGTGGCAAGCCCATCCTTCAGCTATAAGTTGATGGCAACATTCACCAGATAGGTTATAATCCTTGTACATACTCGCTTCTATAACCTTGCCGCATTCTAGTCTCAACTTAGATCCGCAATGCTCAAGAAAATTGTGAGTTTCCTTTGGTAGTAGAGGTAAAGGAATAGGATCTTCAGCTGCCACGAGAGCTGATGAGAGCATGACAAATAAACAAAAAACCAAGATGGATGTCTTCAAAGATTGGATCGCCATGCCTGCCATGTTGTATGTATATGTTTTGTCCTTTGTGTTTTCCGAGGAGGTAGTTTTTCTAATGAAATATGAAGTATTGGAACACACTCTTTTATATTATGGTACATCAATGTCTTATGATTTTAAAATGTTTTAAGGACTTGTTACTTGATGTTTTTATTAAGCTCATTTATTTGAAGTTAAAAATATTATGGGTTATTTATTTTGGGAATGAAACGCATTGAACGTAAACCTTCGTGACTAAGGATTTGGTTTAGCGTTCCATTTTCGCTAACCTAATATACAACAATTCCTTATGACCTAATGTCTCCAAGCTATATTACTATCAAATTTGTCTAGAAATGATGATTAACGTTTTATTTTTCTTTCCCATTCAAGTGAACAATTAACAATAAACAAAGTTGTTTCCTTAAACTCTAAAAGCAGTAAATCTCACATTTTTTAAATGGCAGTTGTTTAGATCAGCCCCATTAATTTATTTTGAGAATTATTATGGGGTGCTGATATCCCACTTTCTCTAAGATACATGCTACTTATTAAAACACCTCGTCAAAATTTTAAAGTATATTATATTTTTGATATGAACTATAAAATACCAAAAATAAACTAATCTATTTAAAATTTTAGTGTTTATTTTATTTGTATATTCAATCATGGTGACGAACGTTCAACTTTAGGCAACCTAAAAGGGAGTGGATTGGGCTTTCTTTAATTCATGAAACTAATATATATCCCAATGCAATGTTAAATAATTCAAATCTTTTGTTGTGTACTATAATAAATTCAACACAGTATTGTAATCCTCAATATACAAATAATAACAAATTAGGTTCTAAGTGTACAATTAGGTGTATTTAACAATTACAAGTACAACTATAAACATATAGATAGAGAAGGATAGATATGAAACACAATATTTTTATGTAGTTCAATATACTCTTGTTGATGTCCGAGCTTACAGGCTAACCATGCTAATGATTTTGTTATATTCGATCTTCAATCCTTGAATACCTTTGATCCAGGTTTAAGCATCAAATAAATCGTTACAGCAGAAGTGAATTTTGACTACCACTTAAATCTTACAACAAATAATTTTGAACAAGTGTCACCTAAATCTTACAGTCAGTGACTTTGAACAAGTGCCACTTAAACTTTACAAAAGACAATTGACTCTTTGATCCTCTTACAATTAATATTTACAAAATGGATTGATCTAGTATCAATAATTAATCAGTATAAACTCTCTATAAATCTCTCAAAAAGTTGATATATACGTTTAAAAGTAAAGTGTATTCGAAATAGAGTGAATAGCAGGTACAAGCTCAAATTGCTTTGAATGCACTTCTAAAATGTGTAATAAAATTTTTTAAGTGCGCAAGACTATTTTTGAATAATCTTATGCTGGAATTTCTAGAGAAATTTAGAAAAGCTAGTTGTTATTAGTCACTTTCAACTAATGTGAACATAAAATTCAAAATTTCTAGAAATTTAGATGTTCAGATTATCTTGTTTGATCCACCTGATTTGCTTTTACGCAAATTCAAAAGCCTTGTAGGTAAAATTGGAAGGACCTAATTTACACCCATTGTACTTCAAATTCAAAAGTCAAAATTTTTTTCTAACTTATTGAAGAAATTATATTTTATATTTATAATATTGAAATTGTTATGTTTATCGAGTTGACAGCTTATCCCTCATCACTAATATTTTGCATATTGAATATACAATTTTAGGAGGGAGGATCGATAGAGGCTTCATGGTTTTGGGCATTCGGAAGATTGAAATTGTTGTCTAGACAATAATAAAGAAAAATTGTGCTACTAGTAAATACTTTAGGGCTACAGTTAAGCAATTAATAACATTTAAGCTATTTATTGTAACTGTAAGGTTTCAATAATTTAAGGTGTATGATCCTTCTACAATAAATTTTCAGAATATCATTTCAAGGTTAGTGTTTAAGTATGTGTATATAAATATATATATATATATATCATCGTATTTTAACAGGCACATATTAAAAGCAGATGATAATAATAATTATTTTTAAATATGATATCGAATATATCTGTACTATTTTTAAATATGACATTGATTTCCGAATATTGTGTCAAATGTATTTTCGTACATCAAAAGTAATGCGAATAAAACCAATTTTTCATTTATATTTTAATATGTTCAGAAATTGAACGACAAACGACCATAGACTTTCCAATGTCGTATTTTCTAACTCCATTTTTTTTTATTGAATTTAAATCTAACTTTCTATTCAAATATTTTACAGGGCAACATAAGACATTTAATGATACGAGAATCAATGCATGTTAATAAAACAAAAAACATAATTGATTTTTAATGAAATGAAATGTGAAATGCATGAAAAGAAAATGTCATTATCGATATATTTCCTCAACACATTGGTAGTTTTGTCAGATTATTTACTTTTTTGTTCACTCAACTTAGGTGTATAATCGAATGCTTAATTATTGCAACACGGCTTAGTGTCTTCGCGTCAGTGATGCTGATCATAAGTTTTGAAGACAAGAAATTCTATTAACGAAAGGCTTCGACATGTTAAAATCGCAAGTCGTAATCAAAATAAAAGAGGAATTTATGCGAACAGCAATTAATTATTACTTATACTCGCGAAAAATCTTCAATGCATAAAGCAAATATTATTCTCTCGAATTTCTTTCAAGTTTACAGTATGAATTAAACCAAACTATTTAATGGTTTATTGGAGAATGAATAAGACACTCATGCCAAACATGACTACTCCTGGCATTAATGTCCGCAAGATTTTTCTCAGGGTGGTATGGTGCAGTTACTTGCACAAGCTTATCGTGGCAAGCCCATCCTTCAGCTATAAGTTGATGGCAACATTCACCAGATAGGTTATAATCCTTGTATATACTCGCTTCTATAGCCTTGCCGCATTCTGGTCTCAACTTAGATCCGCAATGCTCAAGAAAATTGTGAGTTTCCTTTGGTAGTAGAGGTAAAGGAATAGGATCTTCAGCTGCCACGAGAGCTGATGAGAGCATGACAAATAAACAAAAAACCAAGATGGATGTCTTCAAAGATTGGATCGCCATACGTGCCATGTTGTATGTATATGTTTTGTCCCTAGTGTTTTCCGAGGAGGTAGTTTTTCTAATGAAAGGTAAAGTATTGGAACACACTCTTTTATATTATGGTACATCGATGCCTTACGATTTTAAAACGTTTTAAGGACTTGTTACTTGATGTTTTTATTAAGCTCATTTATTTGAAGTTAAAAATATTATGGGTTATTTATTTGGGAATGAAACGCATTGAACGTAAACCTTTGTGACTAAGGATTCGGTTTAGCGTTTCCATTTTCGCTAACCTAATATACAACAATTCCTTATGACCTAATGTCTCCAAGCTATATCACTGTCAAATTTGTCTAGAAATGGTGATTAACGTTTTATTTTTCTTTCACATTCAAGTGAACAATTAAAAAGTAAACAAAGTTGTTTCCTTAAACTCTAAAAGCAGTAAATCTCACATTTTTTAAATGGCAGTTGTTTAGATCAGCCTCATTAATTTATTTTGAGAATTATTATAGGGTGTTGATATCCCACTTTTTCTAAGATACATGCTAGTTATTAAAACAACTGATCAAAATTTTAAATTTTATTATATTTTTGATATGAACTATAAAACACCGAAAATAAACTAATCTATTTAAAATTTTAGTGTTTATTTTATTTGTATATTCAATCATGGTGACAAACGTTCAACTTTAGGCAACCCAAGAGGGAGTGGATTGGGCTTTCTTTAATTCATGAAACTAATATATATCCCAATTCAATGTTAAATAATTCACATCTTTTGTTGTGTTCTATAATAAATTCAACACAGTATTGTAATCCTCAATATGCAAATAATAACAAATTAGGTTCTAAGTGTACGATTTGGTGTATTTAACAATTACAAGTACAACTATAAACATATAGATAGAGAAGGAGAGATATAAAACACAGTATTTTTATGTAGTTCAATATACTCTTGTCGACGTTCAAGCTTACAGGCTAACCATGCTAATGATTTTGTTATATTCGATCTTCAATCCTTGAAGACCTTTGATCCAGGTTTAAGCATCAAATAAATCTTTACAGCAGAAGTGAATTTTGACAACCATTAAATCTTACACCAAATAATTTTGAACAGGTCTTGCCTAAATCTTACAGTCAGTGACTTTGAAAAAGTGCCACTTAAACTTTACAAAAGACTATGGACTCTTTGATCCTCTTACAATTAATATTTACAAAATGGATTTGATCTAGTATTAATAATTAATTAGTATAAACTCTCCATAAATCTCTTAAAATATGTTTAAAAGTAAAATGTATTTGAAATAGAGTGAATAGCAGGTACAAGCTCAAAATGCTTTAAATGCACTTCTAAAATGTGTAATAAAATTTTTTAAGTGCACAAGACTATTTTTGAATAATCTTATGCTGGAATTTGTAGAGAAATTTAGAAAAGCTAGTTGTTATTAGTCACTTTCAACTAATGTGAACATAAAATTCAAAATTTCTAGAAATTTAGATGTTCAGATTATCTTGTTTGATCCACCTGATTTGCTTTTACGCAAATTCAAAAGCCTTGTAGGTAAAATTGGAAGGACCTAATTTACACCCATTGTACTTCAAATTCAAAAGTCAAAATTTTTTTCTAACTTATTGAAGAAATTATATTTTATATTTATAATATTGAAATTGTTATGTTTATCGAGTTGACAGCTTATCCCTCATCACTAATATTTTGCATATTGAATATACAATTTTAGGAGGGAGGATCGATAGAGGCTTCATGGTTTTGGGCATTCGGAAGATTGAAATTGTTGTCTAGACAATAATAAAGAAAAATTGTGCTACTAGTAAATACTTTAGGGCTACAGTTAAGCAATTAATAACATTTAAGCTATTTATTGTAACTGTAAGGTTTCAATAATTTAAGGTGTATGATCCTTCTACAATAAATTTTCAGAATATCATTTCAAGGTTAGTGTTTAAGTATGTGTATATAAATATATATATATATATATATCATCGTATTTTAACAGGCACATATTAAAAGCAGATGATAATAATAATTATTTTTAAATATGATATCGAATATATCTGTACTATTTTTAAATATGACATTGATTTCCGAATATTGTGTCAAATGTATTTTCGTACATCAAAAGTAATGCGAATAAAACCAATTTTTCATTTATATTTTAATATGTTCAGAAATTGAACGACAAACGACCATAGACTTTCCAATGTCGTATTTTCTAACTCCATTTTTTTTTATTGAATTTAAATCTAACTTTCTATTCAAATATTTTACAGGGCAACATAAGACATTTAATGATACGAGAATCAATGCATGTTAATAAAACAAAAAACATAATTGATTTTTAATGAAATGAAATGTGAAATGCATGAAAAGAAAATGTCACTATCGATATATTTCCTCAACACATTGGTAGTTTTGTCAGATTATTTACTTTTTTGTTCACTCAACTTAGGTGTATAATCGAATGCTTAATTATTGCAACACGGCTTAGTGTCTTCGCGTCAGTGATGCTGATCATAAGTTTTGAAGACAAGAAATTCTATTAATGAAAGGCTTTGACATGTTAAAATTGCAAGTCGTAATCAAAATAAAAGAGGAATTTATGCGAACAGCTATTAATTATTACTTATACTCGCGAAAAATCTTCAATGCATAAAGTAAATATTATTCTCTCGAATTTCTTTCAAGTTTACAGTATGAATTAAACCAAACTATTTAATGGTTTATTGGAGAATGAATAAGACACTCATGCCAAACATGACCACTCCTGGCATTAATGTCCGCAAGATTTTTCTCAGGGTGGTATGGTGCAGTTACTTGCACAAGCTTATCGTGGCAAGCCCATCCTTCAGCTATAAGTTGATGGCAACATTCACCAGATAGGTTATAATCCTTGTATATACTCGCTTCTATAGCCTTGCCGCATTCTGGTCTCAACTTAGATCCACAATGCTCAAGAAAATTGTGAGTTTCCTTTGGTAGTAGAGGTAAAGGAATAGGATCTTCAGCTGCCACGAGAGCTGATGAGAGCATGACAAATAAACAAAAAAGCAAGATGGATGTCTTCAAAGATTGGATCGCCATACGTGCCATGTTGTATGTATATGTTTTGTCTCTAGTGTGTTTTCGAGCGAGCGGTTTCTTTTATGAAAGGTGAAGTATTGGAACACACTCTTTTATATATATTATGGTGAATGGATGTCTTACGATTTTAAAACGTTTTAAGGACTTGTTACCTGATGTTTTTATTAAGCTCATTTATTTGAAGTTAAAAATATTATGGGTTATTTATTTTGTGAATTAAACGCATTGAACTTAAACCTTTGTGCCTAAGGATTCGGTTTAGCGTTTTCATTTTCGCTAACCTAATATACAACTATTCCTTATGACCTAATGTCTCCAAGCTATATTACTATCAAATTCGTCTAGAAATGGTGATTAACGTTTTATTTTTCTTTCCTATTCAAGTGAACAATTAAAAATAAACAAAGTTATTTCTTTAAACTATAAAAGTAGTAAATGTCTCTCACATTTTTTAAACGGCTTTTCTTTAGTTCGGCCCTATTAATTTATTTAGGGAATAATTATGGGGTGTTGATATACACTTTTTCTGTAATAGCATCCTACTTATTGAAACAACTCGTTAAAGTTCTAAATTTTTTTATATGTTGTAAATGAACAATAAAATACCAAAAATTAACTAATCTATTTAAAATTCTTACTATTTATTATATTTCTTTTTTTTGCATATTCAATGATGGTGATGAACCTATAGTTATAGGCAACCCAAGAGGGAGTGGATTGGGTTTTCTTTAATCCATGAAACTAATATATATCCCAGTTCAATATTAAATAATTCAAACCCACTGTTATGTAATATAATAAATTCAACACACTATTGTAATCCTCAATATGCAAATAAAACAAATTAGGCTTCAAGTGTATGGTTAAGTGCGTTTAACAAGTATAAGTACATGTATAAACAAGGAGATAGAGAAAGAGATATATAAAACACAGTATTTTTACGTGGTTCATTATACTCTAGCCGACGTCCGCGCTTCCAAGCAAACCATGCTAAGGATTTTTATTAAATTCGATCTTCAATCCTCGAAGACCTCTGATCCAAGTTTATGCGTCAAATAAATCTTTATAGTAGAAATGAATTTTGACTGCCACTTAAACCTTAGAGCAAATAATTTTGAACAAGTGTTGCTTAAATATCATAGGAAGTGACTTTGAACAACTGTCACTTACACTTAAGAGGAGACTACATACTCTTTGATCCTTTTATGATTAACATTTACGAAATGAGTTTGATCATGAATCAATAAGTAACCAATATAAAATCTCCATAAATCTCTCAAAAAGTCGATATATAAGTTTAAAAGTAGAGTATATTTGAAATGGAGTGAATAACAAGTATAAATCGAAAATGCTTTGAATTCATTTCTAAAATGTGTAATAAAATTTTCAAATGCGCAAGTCTCTTTTTGAATAATCTTAAGCTAGAATTTACAAAGAAATTTAGAAAACCTAGTTGTTATTAGTAACTTCCAACTAATGTGAACATAAAATTCAAATTTTCTAGAAATTTGGACATTTGAATTATCTTGTCCGATCCACCTAATTTGGTTTTACGCAAATTCAAAAGCCTAATAGGTAAAATTTTGGGTACCAAATTTACACCCATTATACTTCAAATTCAAAAGTCAAAATTTTTTTCTAACTTATTTAAAAAATTAGAATTAATATTTATAACATTGCAATTGTTATTTTTACCGAGTTGTTATTTTTATCGAGTTGATAGCTTGTCCATCCTCAGTAATATTTTGCATATTGAATATACAATTTTAGGAGGGAGGATCGATAGAGACTTCATGGTTTTGGGCTTTTGGAAGTTTGAAATCTTTGTCCAGATAATAATAAAGAAAAAACTATGCTATTTACTAAATACTTTTAGACTACAGTTAAACGCTTAATAAGCTTTCAGCTATTTATTGTAACTGTAAGGTTTCAATAATTTAAGGTATATGATTCTTCTACAGTAAATTTTCAGAATATTATTTCAAGGTTAGTGTTTAAGTATGTATGTCTGTATGTATGTATGTATATATGTGTATATATATATATATATATCATCCTATTTTAATAGGTACAAATAATAATTTTTATTATTTTTAAATATGATATCGAACATATCTTTACTATTTTGAAATATGAAATTAATTTTCAAATATTATGTCAAATATATTTTCGTATATCAAAAGTACTTCGAATAAAAACTATTTTTTTATTTATATTTTAATATGTTAAAAAATTGAATGACAAACGGCTGTAGACTTTTCAATGTTGTATTTTCTAACTCCATTTTTTTTTTGCTTGATTGAATTTAAATCTAATTTTTTAGTCAAATATTTTACAATTCAACATAAGACATTTAAAGATACAAAAATCAATGCATATTAATCAAATCAAAAGCATAATTTTTAATGAAATGAAATATGAAATGCATAATATAGTGTACATACAATTGAAAAAAAAATGTTGCTATTCGTATATTTCTTCGATGCATTGGTAGGTTTGTTAGATTATTTACTTTTTTCTTCACTCAACTTGGGTGTATAATGAAATGCCTAATTCTTACAAAACTTTTTACTGGCTTCACGTTAGGAAACTGATCATAAGTGATAAGTGTGTAGATTAAGCACTTGTCAATCGCTTCCAGACTTGAATTATTTTGTAAATCCTCAAGTTTTGTCAATATTTTATGAAAATTTGTGCCTTTTACAGAAAAGATAGCTAACAGTCATTCAAAATAAAATAGGTTTGTAAAAGAAATGTCAGAAAAGTTGGTAAGGAAATAGGGCCCAAAATACAAAAGTGTTAGGGACCAATGTGCAAGAAAAATCAAAAGTTGATGATTATAGGCTACTTGCATGGTACGGCTATGCCATGGCCCTTAGGTAAAAAGGCCGAATTGGCCAAGACGATGGCACGCTAATGCCACTAAGGTGTACAACTGTGCCACCCATCGAGCTCCCACTGTGTCCCTTCGCTATTTTGAGCGTCCTTGCACCTCTTGTACATCCTAGGGTGATTTTTGACCGAGAGATCATCATCCAATGGCTTCCTTTGGGTATCTTTTGGGTTTATCTATTTTTGGGATGGATAGCCACCATAACCAAGTAACTAAGAAAGGAAAGTGGGTTTTTAGAGTAAGAGAAGGTGAAGAACAAGGAAGAATTCTAAGGAGAAGTGGACTTATTCAAGTGAAGGCTTTGGAAGAAGATCTTGAGGAGAATCATTGAAGCTCTCATTTGAGTCTAGTATCTTAAAACTTGTTAGTCTCATTTTGTATTTCATTTGGATTTAATTTTTTGAACATAAACCTTTGTGGCTAAGGATTAAGTTTAGCATTTTGATTTTCGCTAACCTAATATACAACTATTCCTTATGACCTAATGTCTCTAAGCTATATTACTGTCAAATTCATCTAGAAATGGTGATTAACGTTTTATTTTTCTTTCCCATTCAAGTGAACAATTAAAAATAAACAAAGTTGTTTCTTTAAACTATAAAAGTAGTAAATGTCTCTCACATTTTTTAAACGGCTTTTCTTTAGTTTGGCCCCGTTAATTTATTTAGGGAATAATTATGGGGTGTTGATATACACTTTTTCTATAATAGCATCCTACTTATTGAAACAACTCGTTAAAGTTCTAAATTTTTTTTATATTTTGTAAATGAACAATAAAATACCAAAAATTAACTAATCTATTTAAAATTCTTACTATTTATTATATTTCTTTTTTTTGCATATTCAATGATGCTGATGAACCTATAGCTATAGGCAACCCAAGAGGGAGTGGATTGGATTTTCTTTAATTCATGAAACTAATATATATCTCAGTGCAGTGTTAAATAATTCAAATCCACTGTTGTGTAATATAATAAATTCAACACACTATTGTAATCCTCAATATGCAAATAATAGCAAATTAGGCTCCAAGTGTATGGTCAAGTGCGTTTAACAAGTATAAATACAATTATGAACAAGGAGATAGAGAAAGAGAGATATGAAACACAGTATTTTTACGTGGTTCAGTATAATCTGGCCAACGTTCATGCTTCCAAGCGAACCGCGCTAAGGATTTTTATTAAATTCGATTTTCAATCCTCGAAGACCTCCGATCCAAGTTTATGCATCAAATAAATCATTACAGTAGAAGTGAATTTCGATTGCCACTTAAACCTCACAGGAAATAATTTTGAACAGGTCTCACTTAAATATCACAGGAAGTGACTTTGAAAAAGTGTCACTTATACTTAACAAGAGAGTACATTCTCTTTGATCCTCTTATGATTAATATTTACAATAGGAATTTGATCACGAATCAATAAGTAAGCAATACAAACTGTCCATAAATCTCTCAAAAAGCGAATATATATGTTTAAAAGTAAAGTGTTTTCGAAATGGAGTGAATAGCAAGTACAAGCTCAAAATGCTTTGAATGCACTTCTAAAATGTGTAATAAAATTTTTTAAGTGCGCAAGTCTAATTTTGAATACTCTTACACTGGAAGGTAGTTGTCATTAGAAAAGCTAGTTGTTATTAGGCACTTCCAACTAATGTGAACATAAAATTCAAATTTTCTAGAAATTTAGACGTTCAGATTATCTTGTTCGATCCACCTGATTTGGTTTTACGCAAATTCATAAGCCTTGTTGGTAAAATTCGGAGGACCGAATTTAAACCCATTGTACTTCAAATTCAAAAGTCAAAATTTTTTCAAACTTATTGAAGAAATTAGATTTTATATTTATAATATTGAAATTGTTATGTTTATCGAGTTGACGGCTCATCCCTTATCAGTACTATTTTGCATATTGAATATACAATATTAGGAGGGAGCATCGATAGAGGCTTCATGGTTTTGGGCTTTTGAAAGATTAAAATCTTTGTCTGCATAATAATAAAGAAAAATTGTGCTACTAGTAAATACTTTAGGACTATAGTTAAGCAATTAATAACATTTCAGCTATTTATTGTAACTGTAAGGTTTCAATAATTTAAGGTATACGATCCTTCTAAAGTAAATTTTTAGAATATTATTTCAAGGTTAGTGTTTAAATATGTGTATATATATATATTATCACATTTTAACATGCACAAATTAAAAGCAGATAATAATTATTATTATTTTTAAATATGATATCGAATATATCTTTACTATTTTTAATATGAAATTAATTTTCGAATATTGTGTCAAATATATTTTCATACATCAAAAGTACTACGAATAAAAACCAATTTTTTCATTCATATTTTAATATGTTTAGAAATTGAATGACAAACGACCATAGACTTTCCAATGTCGTGTTTTCTAACTCCTTTTTTTTCGTTTGATTGAATTTAAATCTAACTTTCTATTCAAATATTTTACAGTTCAATATAAGACATTTAATGATACGAGAATCAATGCATATTAATGAAAGGAAAAACATAATTCATTTTTAATGAAATGAAATATGAAATGCGTGAAAAAAATGTCGCTATCGGTATATTTCTTCAACGTATTGGTAGGTTTGTCAGATTATTTACTTTTTTGTTCACTCAACTTGGGTGTATAATCGAATGCTTAATTCTTGCAAAACGGCTTAGTGTCTTTGCATCAAAGATGTTGATCATAAGTTTTGAAGACAAGAAATTCTGTTTAGGGAAGGCTTGGACATGTTAAAATCGTAAGTCGTGATCAAAATAGAAGAGGAATTTATGCAAACAATTGTTAATTATTACTCATACTTGCGAAAAATCCTCAATGCATAAAGTTAATATTATTCTCTTTTAAATTTCTTTCAAGTTTACACTATGGATTAAACCAAACTATTTAATGGTTTATTGGAGAATGAATAAGACACTCATGCCAAACATAACCACTCCTGGCATTAATGTCTGCAAGATTTTTCTCAGGGTGGTATGGTGTAGTTACTTGCACAAGCTTTTCGTGGCAAGCCCATCCTTTAGCTATTAGTTGATGGCAACATTCACCAGATCGGTTATAATCCTTGTATATACTTGCTTCTATAGCCTTGCCGCATTCTGATCTCAACTTAGATCCGTAATGCTCAAGAAAATTGTAAGTTTCCTTTGGTAGTAGAGGTAAAGGAATAGGATCTTCAGCTGCCACGAGAGCTAATGAGAGCGTGACAAATAAACAAAAAACCAAAATGGATGTCTTCAAAGATTGGAACGCCATACGTGCCATGTTGTATGTATATGTTTTGTCCCTAGTGGTTCCGCGGGGGTAATTTTTCTAATGAAATATGAAGTATTGGAACACACTCTTATATATTATGGTACATCGATGTCTTATTATTTTAAAACATTTTAAGGACTTGTTACTTGATGTTTTTATTAAGCTCATCTCCTTGAAGTTAAAAATATTATGGTTATTTATTTTGTGAATTAAACGCATTGAACTTAAACCTTTGTGCCTAAGGATTCGGTTTAGCGCTTTCATTTTCGCTAACCTAATATACAATAATTCCTTATGACCTAATATCTCCAAGGTATATTACTATCAAATTCGTCTAGAAATGGTGATTAACGTTTTATTTTTCTTTCCCATTCAAGTGAACAATTAACAATAAACAAAGTTGTTTCTTTAAACTATAAAAGTAGTAAATGTCTCTCACATTTTTTAAATGGCTTGTCTTTAGTTCGGCCCCGTTAATTTATTTAGGGCATAATTATGGGGTGGTGATATCCACTTTTTTTGTGATAGCCTCCTACTTATTAAAGCAAATCGTTGAAGTTCTAAATTTTATTATATTTTGTAAATGAAATATAAAATACCAAAAATAAACTAATCTATTTAAAATTCTTGTTTATAATTTATTTTATTTCTTTTGTTTGTATCTTCAGTGATGGTGATGAACCTATAGCTATAGGCAACCCAAGAGGGAGTGGATTGGGTTTTCTTTAATTCATGAAGCTAATATATTTCCCAGTTCAGTGTTAAATAATTCAAACCCTCTGTTGTGCAATATAATAAATTCAACACACTATTGTAATTCTCAATATGTAAATAATAACAAATTAGGCTTTAAGTGTATGATCAAGTGTGTTTAACAAGTATAAGTACAATTATAAACAAGGAGATAGAGAAAGCGAGATATAAAACACAATATTTTTATATGGTTCAATATACTCTGGCCAACGTCCACGCTTCGAAGCAAACGATGCTAAGGATTTTTATTAAATTCGATCTTTAATCCTTGAAGACATCTGATCCAAGTTTATGTGTCAAATAAATCTTTACAGTAGAAGTGAATTTCGACCGCCACTTAAACCTTATAACAAATAATTTTGAACGGGTGCCACTTAAATATTACAGGAAGTGATTTTAAACAAGTGTCACTTACACTTAACAAGAGACTACATACTGTTTAATCTTCTTGCGATTAATATTTACAAAATGAATTTGATTCCAAATCAATAGTTAACCAATATAAACTCTCCATAAATCTCCCAAAAAGTTGATATATATGTTTAAAAGTAAAGTGTATTCGAAATGGAGTGAATAGCAAGTAGAAGCTCAAAATGCTTTGAATGCACTTATTAACAAATTAGGCTCCAACTATATGATCAAGTGCATTTAACAAGTATAAGTACAATTATAAACAAGGAGATATAGAAAGAGAGATGTGAAACACAGTATTTTTACGTGGTTTAGTATTCTTTGGGCGACCTTTGTGCTTCCAAGCTAGCCACACTAAGGATTTTTATTAAATTCCATCTTCAATTCTCCAAGACCTCTGGTCCAGGTTTATGCTTCAAATAAATCTTTGCAGTAAAAGTGAATTTCAACTGCCACTTAAACCTTGCAACAAATAATTTTGAACAGGTGTTGCTTAAATATCACAAGAAGTGACTTTGAACAAGTGTCACTTACACTTAACAAGAAACTACATACTCTTTAATCCTCTTGTGATTAATATTTACAAAATGAATTTGATCACGAATCAATAATTAACCAATATAAACTATGCATAAATCTCTCAAAAAGTTGATATACAAGTTTAAAAGTAGAATATATTCGAATGGAGTTAATAGCGAGTATAAATTGAAATGCTTTGAATTCATTTCTAAAATGTGTAATAAAATTTTTCAAATGCGCAAGTCTTTTTTTGAATAATTTTGAGCTAGAATTTATAGAGAAATTTAGAAAAGCTAGTTGTTATTAGTCACTTCCAACTAATGTGAACATAAAATTCAAATTTTCTAGAAATTTGGACGTTTGAATTATCTTGTCCGATCCACCTAATTTGGCTTTACACAAATTCAAAAGCCTAAAAGGTAAAATTTTGGGTACCAAATTTACACCCATTACACTTCAAATTCAAAAGTCAAAATTTTTTTTCTAACTTATTTAAAAAAGTACAATTTATATTTATAATATTGCAATTGTTATTTTTACCGAGTTGATAGCTTGTCCGTCCTTAGTAATATTTTGCATATAAAATATACAATTTTAGGAGGGAGGATTGATAGAGATTTCATGGTTTTGGGCTTTTGGAGGTTTGAAATCCTTGTCTAGATAATAATAAAGAAAAGACTATGCTATTTACTAATTACTTTTGGACTACAGTTAAACGCTTAATAACATTTCAGCTATTTATTGTAGCTATATGATTTCAATAATTGAAGGTATACGATCCTTCTACAGTAAATTTTTAGAATATTATTTCAAGGTTAGTGTTTATGTATGTCTATATGTATGTATGTATGTATGTATGTATGTATATATATATATACATTATCCTATTTTAATAGGTACATATAATAATTTTTATTATTTTTAAATATGATATCGAACATATCTTTACTATTTTTAAATATCAAATTAATTTTCAAATATTATGTCAAATATATTTTCGTATATCAAAAGTACTTTGAATAAAAACAAATTTTTTATTTATATTTTAATATGTTCAAAAATTGAATGACAAACAGCTATAGACTTTTCAATGTTGTATTTTCTAACTCCATTTTTTTTGTTTGATCGAATTTAAATCTAACTTTCTGTTCAAATATTTTACAATTCAACATAAGACATTTAATGATACAAAAATCAATGCATATTAATCAAATGAAAAGCATAATTCATTTTTAATGAAATGAAATATGAAACACATAACATAGTGTACATACAACTTAGGTGTATACAATATGAAAAGCTATTTGTATATTTCTTCGATGCATTGGTAGGTTTGTTAGATTATTTACTTTTTTCTTCACTCAACTTAGGTGTATACTAAAATCCCTAATTCTTAAAGAACTTTTTAGTGACTTCGCGTCAGTGATACTGATCATAAGTGATAAGTGCCGGTCACTTCAAGACTTGAATTATTTTGTAAATCCTCAAGTTTTGTCAATAATTTATGAATTTTTGTGCCTTGTATAGAAAAAATAGCAAATTGTCATTTAAAATGAAATTGACTCATAAAAGAAATGTCAAAAAACCAGGTAAGCAAATAGGGACCAAAATGCAAAACAATGTGCAAGAAAAATCAAAAGCTGATGATTATAGGCTGCTTGCATGGTGCGGCTATGCCATGGCCCTTTGGTAAGAAGGCTAAATTGTCCAAGACGGTGGTACGCCAACGCCACTAAGATGCTCAACTGTGCCACCCATCGAGCTCCTATTGTGTCCCCTCGCTATTTTGAGCGCCTCCGTACCTCTTAGACACACTTAGGTGATTTTTGGCCGTGAGATCATCATCCAATGGCTTCCTTTGGGTATCTTTTAGGTTTATCTATTTTTGGGATGGACAGCCACCATAACAAAATAACCAAGAAAGGAAAGTGGGTTTTTAGAGTAAGAGAAGGTGAAGAACAAGGAAGAATTCTAAGGAGAAGTGGACTAATTCAAGTGAAGGCTTTGGAAGAAGATCTTGAGGAGAATCATTGAAGCTCTCATTTGAGTCTAGTATCTTAAACCTTGTTATTTTCATTTTGTATTTCACTTGGATTTAATTTTTTGAATCTAAAGATTATGAAATACATAATGATTTTTATGTTGACGTTTGAGATGGTTGGGCTGATTTCTTAATGTAAGATCTTGATGAAGCTTACCTTGATTATGTTTATCTAATTGGCATGTTTTTAATGTGGAATGATTTTATTTACTTGCATTTACTTGCATTAATTAATTCTAATTGGTTTGTCGACAAATTGGTTGATCTAAAATGGATTAATTAATACTTGGGAAAGTGCAATTTGTTAATCGGATTAGGTAAATACAATTTAGTGTGCTACGGTTTCGAGAGGAATTTGGTACCTAAATAATCGAATAATTACTTAGATTAAAGGTAAGAACTGAGAGGTAATTGAATTATGTTAAGTAATTAAGTAGGATATACTTAGGGAATGCTTAATTAACCAAGTTTGGTAAGAATATCAATTTAGGGAATTTTGTGTAAGTAATTCGTTTGACACTTAGGAGAGGTACCAAATTCACTTTAAATCCTACAATTAATAAATAAAATCATGACACATTATTAATAGCCAATTAGGAAAAACATAGATGGGACAAGTGAAATCAAGTACCTAGATCCCTTATTCTATTCATTCTTTGACACTCTATTGATTTCCATTTCTCTTTTAGTTACTCATTGAGTTAAGTTTTATTTACTTTTACAATTAGTCAACTTCAATTGCCTAGATAAAATTGGACTTTCAGGGCTATAGTAGTTATTAGTTGTTTTAAATTTCAATCCTTGTGAGACGATACTTGTATTTATCATTTTACTACTTGATATGACACGTTCGCTTGTGGTTAGCATTGTCACGATCAAGTTTTTGGCATCGTTACCTGGGATTGAAAGCTTTGAATTATTACTAATACTATAGTAGCATTGTTCAATCTTAATCTAGGCCTTTATTTATTTTTTTTTGGTTTTTGCTTAAGTGTTTATTCTATTTGTGGAGTTTGTAGGTGTATGCAAACGGTGAAAAGCCTTGAACTTGTTCCATTTGTTCTAGAGATTAAATAGACTCTTTGCTAGTTGAGAAGAGAAAAGAGAAACCAATCTAGAGCTATGAAAAAGGAAGGAAATCAACAACCACCGCCATAACCCCAACAACCAAGGCACGTCAAGATTACTTACAATTGGTGGTTAATGATAACTATTCGGGGATTCGTTGTCAAGCAATTAATGCCAACGATTTTGAGCTTAATGTGGGGGCATGTCTTATGAGGACTCCAATATACATGCATTGATCTTAATGCATTTCCAAAGACTTATACATGCATTGATAAACATTAATGTGGGGGCATGTCTCATGAGGACTCCAATATCTATTTGGCTATATTTTTGGAGGTGTGCAACATCATTAAAATGAATAGAGTAGACCAAGATTCGATCTGAATGTGGTTGTTTCCATTTTCATTAAGGGATAAGGCTTGGGTTAGTTGAAACCTTTACAATTGGGTAGCATTAACACATAGGAAGAATTGGCTAAGAAGTTCCTCACCAAGTTTTTTCCACCATAGAAGAGTTCGTAATTGAAGGAGAGATCGCTTAGTTTTGGCAACTAGACTCTGAGCCATTGTATAAGTCTTAAGAGTGATTTACAAACTTAATTCAGTAATCTCCTTAGCATGGTTACCAGGATTGGTTTCAAATTCAACTCTTCTACAATAAATTGAGAGGGCAAACTCGGACATTTATGGACATAGTGGCTAGTGGTACTTTGTTGTCCAAGACAAATGAGGAAGCCTATGCTTTGCTTGAGGAAATGGCTTTAACAACTAGCAGTGGCCAAATAAGAGGTAATTATGAAGAGAACTGCATGAGTTCATGAGGTAGATCAAATGGCAATATTTTTAGCCCAAGTAGCAGCTTTGATAAACCAAATTAAGAACCTTACTATTAGGGATACTTCTTCAAGTTAAGAGAAGATGATGTCTATGAGTTCTTTATGTGTTGATGGTAATTTTGAGGAAGAGCAATGCCAATACATCAACAACTAGAACTACAACTTCTGGCCAGTATCAATGTACCAACCCATTACTATTCGGGATTATGAAACCATGAAAATTTTTGCTATGGCAATGCAATGCTACCACTACCGTCACCAGAATTTCAACAACAACACATGGCCGAAAAAAAGTCGTCCTTGAGGACATGCATTGTAGAGATTAGGATTCGGTTCAACAAAGATGAAGTTAGGTTGGACAACATGGAAACTAATATGGTGAATATAAGAGCAATAGTAAAATCTTTGGAAATGCATGTTAGCCAACTACCTACACTAATTAAATCTTTTCAATGAGGAAAATTTTCAAGTGATATAAAGGTCAACCTAAAATAGCAATGTAAGGCTATCCTTCTTAGGAGTGGTTAAGAATTAGAACCATATAAGTCTAAGGAAAGTGAAAAATGAAGGCATAAAAGTTGAATCTGAAGCACCAAAGGAGGCATCAAGACCTATAGGCATCTTATTTTTGGATAATTCCCTCATTATCACTCCACCTTTGCTATTCCCTTAGAGATTTTGAAAAAAAAAATTAGATGCTCAATTTTCAAAATTCTTGGAGATGTTAAAAAGCTTCACATCAACATTCAATTTATGAATGCACTTGAAGAAATGCTGAATTATTTGAAATTCATAAAGGAAGTAATGTCCAGAAAGTGGCGTTTGAAGGATTATGAGATAGTGAAGGTAACAGAGGAATGTAGCTCTTTTTTTAAACAGAAGTTACGAAAGAAGGAGAAAGACTCGGGTAGTTTTATTATCCCCATGTACCATTGGCAAATCAAATTTTGAGAGAGCTTTGTGTGATCTTGGGGCAAGCATCAATTTAATGCAGCTTTCGGTTTTTCAGAAGTTATGCCTTCGTGAAATGAAGCCGACCACTATTTCCTTGCAAATGGCTTATAGGTCCATCACTTATCATTTGAGAGTTATAAAAGATGTGTTAGTCAAGCTGGATAAATTCATCTTCCTAGTTAATTTTGTGGTGTGTGACATAGAGGAAGACCAAGAGATCCCCATTACTCTTGGTCGACCTTTTCTAGCTACTAAAGGAGCTTTGATTTATGTACAATGTGGCGAGATGACATTGAGGGTAAATAAAGAAAATGTTAAGTTTAACATTTATCATGTCAAGAAAGCTCCAAACAACATAAACACTTCTTATAGGGTGGATGTTATCAACAATGATGTGGTGAATATAGATAAGAATAAGATGGAAGAGTCTTGGAAAGATGCTTATAAAGATGCTAAAATTTTCAAGAAGAAGAAAAGGAAACCGTATGATGGATTAGTTTGTAGGAGATATTTTGCATTAAGTCATCGTGGATGATTGCTAAATTCAAGATTAGAGTTAATTCTGGGCAAGGCAAAATCAAGAAAATTAGCTTTGTTCAAAATTGAAGAAGTATTACATCTTCATAAAGCCAATTTAAAAGATGAAGATGGGAGGTTGCTTAGTATGAATGGTGAAAAGCTCAAATTTTATTTTGGTGGAGAAGGACAAAATGTGGCAAATGTTTTGTTCATGGATCCCACTTGATCTAATTAATCAAGTCTAGTTAGGACATTAAATCAAGTGCTACTTGGGAGGGAACCCACGTTTTTCATAATTAGGATTTTTTTATTTGAATTGAAGTTCCGGTTTCTCTTTTATTTCTTTTATTTTTAATCAATTTCTTATTTTGTGTTGCTGTGTTTGTTTTAGGTGAATAATTTAAGGTGGTTCAGCAAGTTTAGGAGTGGGCAAAGGCATTTCTCAATAAAAAATTAGCATTAGGATAGAGCTTGTGGCACGATCGCGTAGTCTATTTACGCGCCCATGCCATACTTGTGGAAGAAACCCTCAGCATGTGCCCATTGCTCATTTTGTGCGAAAGTGTGTCACAGCCGCACAGTCTATACGTGCACCCACGCCACTTTGTGCAAAAGACCCCCCGCACCCCATGCATATACCTCCCCTCTTGTTTTGTTTTAGCCAACCCTCCCTCAATGCACAAACATATTCACAAACACTCCCTCATCTCTTCTTCTTTTAAATTTGCTCCCCAAACCCAAAACCATCTTTTTCAAATGCTTCAATTCCAAGCCACAAGACCATCTTCATCACATCATATCAAATCACAATACATAATCAAGAATACAATCCAACTCACAATTTCGATGTTTCTTTACTTTCAATGAAAATCCTTCAATTGGAATTTACTTGGAAACAATTTTTCAACCTTTAACTATAATCTTCCACATCAAAATTCAAGTAAGTTCTTCATTGCTTTACCAAATTTTCATTATTATTGAATTTGAATTTGAGTTGTTTGAATTATGGAAGTTAATGATTTGGAAAAATTTGTAGAGGTGGTATGTTGTAATATTGAAGCATAGTATTGGGAAGATTATTGAATTACTAAACTGTACCAAGGGGATTAGAATCACTGGGAAGAATAATTGGAGTGTTGAAAAGAAGATTTAATTTGACATTGGGTGAGTAATGTATTTTGCATACTGTGTTTGATAAAATGCTTAAGTGAGAATTTTTGAAGATTTCTTGAGCTTTCACATGAGGAATCACTTAAGCAATATTTTGAAGTGTGCAAAAAGGTGTTATAGGAGTTGATTTAGTGAAAGAAGTGTAGTAAAAAGTAGGCATACCAAGTGTTTGAAACTTTTTCCAAGTGAAAGCTTAAGTAATATCATGGCACAAAAAAAGGGTAGTTCCTCAAAATTGTCGACGTATTTGATTGCACAATGATGACCAAGGGGATAAAGAGGTGAGATCTCATATCTCTCTCCCAGGTATGGTTCCTTTCCCATAGTTATTTATTTGAATTCAAACATTGAGGACAATGTTTAATTTATATTTGGTGGAGGAAACTCAAATGTGGAATATTGTGGAAGTGTTTGTGAAATGCTTGTAAAATGTTTGTGGAAGTGTTTGTAATATTTTGGTGATCAAAAATTTTGCTTAAGCCACCACACACACTTTTTGATCTCAAATTTTTTTTCAGTTTTCTTAGTTATTGTTCTTCCATGTGAGTTAGTTTTATTTTGTTTTATGTGTTTGTTTACTTTAAAGTTTTGGTGATCACAATTTTTGCTTAAGCTACCATAGACACATTTTGATCTCAAATTTTTTTTTTAGTTTTCGTAGTTATTGTTCTTGCATGTGAGTTAATTTTATCTTGTTTTGTGTGTTTGTTTACTTTAAAGTTTCTTTTTCCCTTTTTAGTATAATATGCATACAAATCTTTTCTTGTCTTATAAGTTGTTTTTAATTGTCATTTGTGCTTGCCTTATTCAATCTAAATGAAAGGCCAATGATATGATTTTGATTGAGAGTACTTAATTTTTGGAAAATGATAAATGTTGGCTTAATCTATGTGCTTAACTTGCGGCTAAATTCACTCTATTTTATCATTCCTAAATTTTTGAATGGTAATGCTATAATTACTTGATTGTTTGGAAACTTAGAGAAGGTTTATGCGAACTAAGTGAACTTATAAGACTTCATTGAATTCTAGAACTTGTTTGATTGTCACTTAAGGCAAAATTTTGGGGGATGCTTCATTAGGGAAATGATTTAGTCGATTTTTACTCCATTTGAGCTTTCAAGCTAACCTAGAATTAATCAATCTTTAGTCTATCCCATTGAGCTTGAATACACTTGTCTTTTGTTGTCACCCTTGTATTGATTTAGCCTAAGAATAAAGTTTAATAATATTTTGCTTAGCACCCTAAAGTTGTTGATCATTCTATTGCTTATCTACATAAAGGAGGATGGGTGAAGTATAAAAGCAATTAAGTATAAGTGGCAACTCACACACTTGCATAAGAAATCTTTAAGTAGAGTGGCATTTGGTATTCAAATTGAATTGTTTTAGATGAATTGCCAACATTTTGAAAGTTTCGTTAATTTAAGTAACTGCTTGATATATGAGACTAGATTGTGATTTGAACAAAAATATGCTCATAAGTCTATTTGTCTCTTTGTGGTTTTTTTTGGGCAAAGTTCTCCTAATTAGTGATTTTTGTTTGCTTTTGTTTTGATTTGTTTGAGGACAAGCAAACATTTAAGTTTGGGGGTATTTGATAAGTGTGTAAAATATGCACTTATCGATCGTTTTGGTACTTGAATTGTTTAGTAAATCCTTAAGTTTTGTTAATATTTAATAAATTTTAGTGCCTTATGCAAAAAAGATCACAAATGATCATTCAAGACAAAATTGACTCAAAAAATAAATGTCGAAAAGGCTGGAAAGCAATGAAGACCAAAATGCAAAAGATTCAAGGACCTAAGTACAAGAAAAATCAAAAGCTAATGATTATAGGCTACTTCCATGGCATGGCCATGCCATGCCTCGGGTAAGAAGGCTAAATTGCCAAAAAGGGTGATGCACTAATGCCACCAAGGCATGCGACCGTGCCACTTTTTGAGCTTCCACTGCGCCTCTTTGCCATTTTAAGCTCCCCTACACCTCCTAGACATCCTTTAATGATTTTTGGCCATGAGATCATCAACCAATGGCTTGATTAGGGTATCTTTTAGGCTTATATATTTTTGGTATGGATAGCCACGATAACTAATTAACTAAGAAAGGAAAAAGGGGTTTTAAAGTGAAAGAAGGTGAAGAACAAGGAAACATTCTAGAGAGAAGTAGATTGATTCAAGTAAGGCTTTGGAAGAAAACCTTGAGAGAATCAGTGAAGCTCTCATTTGAATCTAGTATGTTAAACCTTGTCATTTTCAGTTTATATTTCATTTGGGTTTAATTTGTTGAATTTAAAGATTATGAAATACATGATGATTTTGGTGTTGATATTTAAGATGATTGGCTAGATTTCTTAATCTACGATCTTGATGTAGCTTACATTGATTATGGTTAATTAATTGCCAGGTTTTTAGTGTGGAACGATTCTATTTATTGTGTTTGCTTGCAATAATCGATTCTAATTTATTTGTTGACAAATTGAATGATCTAAGATGGATGAATTAATACTTGGGAAAGTGTAATTTGTTAATCGGATTAAGTAAATACAATTTAGTGCACTAAGGTTTTGGGAGGAATTTAGTACCTAAATAATCGAATAATTACTTAGATTATAGGCAAGAACTGGGAGGTAATTGAATTATTTTAAGTAATTAAGTACAATATACTTAAGGAATGCTTAATTAACTAAGTTTAGTAGGGATATCAATTTGGGGAATTTCGTTTGACACTAAGGAGAGGTAGCAAACTCACTTTAAATCCTACAATTAGTAAATAAAATCACGACACATTATTAATAGCCAATTAGGAAAAACATAGATGAGATAAGTGAACTCAAGGTCGTAGATCTCTTATTCTCAAATTAATCAATTCATTCTTCGACAACTCTTTAATTTGATTTCTATTTCTCTTTTAGTAATTCATTGAGTTAAGTTTTATTTACTTTTACAATTAGCAAACTTGAATTGCTTAGATAAAATTGGATATTCAAGGCTATCGTATTTAGTAGTTGTTTTAAATTTCAATCCTTGTGGGATGATACTTTTACGTATCATTTTACTACTTGATAGGACCCGTGCCATTGCGGTTAGCGTTGTCACGATCAATAAGTTTTAAAGAGAAGAAAATATTACTAAAGAAGTCCTGGATATGTTAAAATCGTGAGCCATGATTAAAATAAAAGAAGAATTTGTGCAAGTAGTTATTAATTATTACTCATACTCGTGAAAAATCTTCAATGCATAAAGTTAACATTATTCCCTTTTGAATTTCTTTCAAGTTTACATTATAGATTAAACCAAACTATTTAATGTTTTATTGGAAAATGAATCAAACACCCATGCCAAACATGGCTACTCCTAGCATTAATGTCCACAATATCGTGGTGCAATTACTTGCACAAGCCTAACGTGGCAAGCCCAACCTTCAGCTATAAGTTGTTGGCAACATTCACCCAATATGTTATAATGCTTGTATACACTCGCTTCTATAGCTTAGCCACATTCTGGTCTTTACTTAGAACTAAGATACTCAAGAAAATCATGAGTTTCCTTTAGTAATAGAGGTAAAGGAATAGGATCTTTAGCTGCCACGAGAACTAATGAAAGCATGACAAATAAACAAAAAACCAAATAAATGTCTTGATAAATTGGATCACCATGCGTACTATGCTGTTTGTATATGTTTTGTCCCTAGTGTTTTTCGAATGAAATATAAAGTATTGGAACATACTCTTTTATATTATGGCGTAACTATTTTTTATGATTTTAAAACGTTTTAAGAACTTGGTACATGATGTTTTCATTAAGCTAATTTATTTGAAGTTAAAAATATTATGGGTTATTTATTTTGTGAATTAAGCACATTGAATTTAAACCTATGTGGTTAAGGTTTGAGTTTGGCATTTTCATTTTCACTAACCTAATATACAATAATTCCTAATGACCTATGGTCTCTAAACTATATTATTGTCAAATTCATCTAGAAATGGTGATTAACATTTTATTTTTCTTTCCCATTGAAGTGAACAAGTGGAAATAAACAAAGTCGCTTTGTTAAACTCTAAAAGTAGTAAATGTCTCTCACATTTTTAAATGGCTATTCTTTAGTTCTGCCCCGTTAATTTATTTAGGAAATAATTATGGGGTGATGATATCCCACCTTTTCCATGATAGCATCCTACTTATTAAAACACCTCGTTAAAGTTTTATATTTTATTATATTTTGAAAATGAATTATAAAATACCAAAAATAAACTAATCTATTTAAAATTCTTAGTATTTATTTTATTTTATTTTCTTGTATACTCAATGATGATCATGAACCTACAGCTATAGACAACTCAAAAGGTAGTGGATTGGGTTTTTTTAATTCATGAAACTAATATATAACCTAGTTCAATGTTAAATAACTCAAATCCTCTGTTGTGTAATATAATAAATTGAACACACTATTGTAGTCCTAAATATGCAAATAATAAGAAATTAGGCTCTAAGTGTATGATCAAGTGTGTTTAACAAGTATAAGTAAAATTATAAACAAAGAAATAGAGATAGAGAGAAATAAAACACAATATTTTTGCGTGGCTCAATATACTTCGGCCGACGTTCGTGTTTCCAAGCTAACCACACTAATTAACTTATTAAATTTGAGGTTTAACCATCAAATAAATCTTTATAGCAGAAGTGAATTTCAACTGCCACTTAAACCTTACAACAAATAATATTGAGCAGGTGTCGCTTAAATCTTACAAGAAGTGACTTTGAACAAATGTTACTTACACTTAACAAGATACTACATACTCTTTGATCCTCTTGCAATTAATATTTACAAAATGAATTTGATCAAGAATCAATAATTAATCAATATAAACTCTCCATAAATCTCTCAAAAAGTTGATTTATAAACTTAAAAGTAAAGTGCATTCGAAATGGAGTGAATAACAAGTATAAGCTCAAAATGCTTTGCATGCACTACTAAAATTGTAATAAAATTTTTCAAATACGCAAGTCATTTTCTGAATAATTTTACACTAAAATTTATAGAGAAATTTAGAAAAGCTAGTCGCTATTAGTCACTTCCAGCTAATGTGGGCATAAAATTAAAATTTTCTAGAAATTTGGATGTTCGGATTATCTAGTTCAATCCCTTTGATTTGGTTACATGCAAATTTAAAAGCCTAATAGGTAAAATTCGGAGGACCAAATTTACACCCATTCTACTTCAAATTCAAAAGTCAATTTTTTTTCTTACTTATTGAAAAAATTACAATTTATATTTATATTATTGAACTTGTTATATTTACCAAGTTGACGGCTTGTCCCTTGTTAGTAATATTTTGCATATTGAACATACAAGTTTAGGAGGGAAGATCGATAGAGACTTTATGGTTTTGGGCTTTTGGAAGATTGAAATCTTTGTCTAGATAATAATAAAGAAAAACAATGCTATTTAGTAAATACTTTAGGACTGCAATTAAACACTTAATAACATTTCCACTGCTAATTGTAGCAATAAACTTTCAATAATTTAATGTATACTATCCTTCTAAAGTTAATTTTTAGAATTTTATTTCAAGGTCAGTGTTTAAGTATGTATATATATATCATCTTATTTTAACAGGTACATATTAAAAGTAGATAAACTCCCAATAAATCTCTCAAAAAGTTTATATATAAGTTTACAAGAAAGTGTATTCGAAATAGAGTGAATAGTAAGTATAAGCTCAAAATGCTTTGAATGCACTTCTAAAATGTATAATAAAATATTTAAATGTACAAGTCTTTTTCCGAATAATCTTGCACTAGAATTTCTCTACAAATTTGGAAAAGCTAGTTGTTATTAATTGCTTCTAGGTAATGTGGACACAAAATTCAAATTTTCTAGAAATTTGTACGGTCGAATTATCTTGTTCGATCCACCTAATTTGGTTTTATGCAAATACAAAAGCCTAATATGTAAAAGTTGGAGGATCGAATTTACACCCGTTCTACTTCAAATTCGATAGTCTAATTTTTTTTTCACTTTGAAAAAATTACAATTTATATTCATAATACTAAAATTGTTATGTTTACCAAGTTGACGGCTTATCCTGGTTAACAATATACTACATGTTGATTAGTAAGTATAAGCTCAAAATACTTTGAATGTACCTGTAAAATATGTAATAAAATTTTTCAAGTGTGAAAGTCTTTTTTCGAATAGTTTTATGCTAGAATTTATAGAGCAATTTAGAAAAGCTAGTTGTTATTTGTCGCTTCTTGTTAATGTGGGCATAGAATTCAAATTTTCTAGAAATTTGGACATTCAAATATCTTGTTTGATCTACCTAATTTGGTTTTATGTAAATTCAAAAGCCTAATATGTAAAAATCACAGGATCGAATTTACACTCTTTCTACTTCAAATTCGAAAGTTAAATTTTTTTTAACTTTAAAAAAATTACAATTTACATTTATAATATAGAAATTATTATGTTTATTGGGTTGACAGCTTATCTCTAAGCTATCTGGGACTTTTGGAAATAGAGAAAGTCCTGTGTTAATGTGTATTCTTTTAAATACAATCCAAGCATGTTGTTGAATTCTACTTGGTATTAATTCACTTTTATTTGCTCCTCTTGTATTTCATGAATTTCTCGCCCTTGCTAGATAATTCTTCGTTGTAGTTTAGTGAGATTCCGTTGATAGGAACTCCCTTGTGTTGATGATGAAGAAATGGCTTCTTGATTTTGGCTGAGAAATGGAGGATTTGGCATGCTTTGATCGAGGTTTCGAGCTTGATCTCGTCTTTCTTGAACTGCTAAAAGGTACTCAATGTGATGTTATCAAAAGCTTCGATTTTTCAAAGACAAGGCCATCTTGTACGCAGTGGTGAGATTTGCTTATCTCGGTCAATAATGAATCCTAAGCCTGACCCTTTAGCCCAACAGATGAATTTGGAAATGCAGGTGTGATCTATTAATGAATATGGATCTATCATCTGCTTTATTTTATCAATTTTTATACCTACCTTTAAATATAAATTATGATAAGGCAAGGGTAAGTGTGTCTACCTGTGGTCTTTGCTTTTATGGCCTTGACCAAGCTTTCTCTAATTACCCTTCCAATGTCAATGCTTATTTCTACATAGATGCAATAAAGCAAAACAACTTTCTTTATTGTAACCTCATGTTGATGGGAAGTAGGCATGAGATTTAAGCAAATGAACTTGTACCATGCTTTTATATATTTGTTCAGTGCATTTTTTGGAAAGGTAAGAGGTTCTTTTTGTTTGCTTCGACCTGTCACCCATTATGTTCTTGCGATACATAATTCTTCAATGATTATCGTGTTGTTCTACTCGTCATTTCTAAATTCGTCAAACAAATCCTCTTCTCTGTCAACAGGAGCTAAGCTATCGTGTGCATTGATTGCCTCTAAACTAAAAGGGATATTGCTACAAAGAAACACTTTATCATCATCCTTCATCATTAATGTATTGCATAAAATTCTTACTAATGATACCACCGCTGAATGTAGAGCGTCAGTGAGATCTCCTAATTACGTGCATGGATGAATTATAAAATGTGCCCATCTCTTAGATTTGGTTTTAGACCCCGTTTTATTATTGCTTTACTTTTCTCAACAAATTTATTGAACTTTTTCTCTGCCTTAAAGGATACAAATCGACTACTATCAATTTGTAGTGAAGCATGATAGATACTCCCTTTTTTGGTGCCATGATTATCACTTGAGCTCCTTTTTGGGCAATTCTTGGAACATTTGGAGTGCAACAAATAAACACCACCTAATTCAACATAAACCAACCCTAAATCTACTCATTTTACTCAAAGTTCTCTCTATAAGTGTTTCCCAATGCTCAAACTCGAGATTTCTTAACAAAGTTCACCGAAGCATTTTGTCAAACACTTAACATGCATCTTTCACACATCACCTAATCCGTAATTAATTACTTTTTTCTAAACTTTAAACCACCCCTAATAAATCCTAATCACCTCCGCTACAATGCAAAGCTTAAATTTTTCTCAAAGTACTTTCCAATGAAATCAACAAAATCAAAATACTCTAAACTTCCACCCAACTTTCGAACTTTAACCAATAATCCAACTCAAGTATCAATAATGGAAAGATTGCAAATTGATAGGGAAACTTACTTGAGAATATTGTTGAAGTGCTTAATTGAAGCTTTAGAGCCTTTTTGCAAAATTTGAGTTCTTACAAGAAATTCCAAATGCTTGAAATGATGGGGGATTTTAGGAAACTTTGTGTTGATTGGAGAGTTGATAATGTAAATTGAGTGTTTGATGACAATGTAAAGAGAGAATAATATGTGAAGATTGTTTGAAGTGAGTGGAAGACAATTTAAGGGTTAGGTTTTGTAAGATAAATAGGGAAAATGGAGTTTTATGATTTAAAGAGACTAAGAGGAATAAGCCAAAAAACAACCAAGGAAGAAATTTGGACCAAAAATTAAAATTTTCTTTTTTGTTAAAAATAGCAAGTAATAGAGGGGACCCAGTGCATGCCCGTGCCCTTACTACTACCCTGCCAAAGGGGCTGTTGCAAGGAGCACACATGAGAATGCGATGTCCTTGTGTGCTTGCGCTGCATGTTCTACCTATGCTCGCTTAAGCAAGGGGCATGCAAAAAGGACTTGGCCATGCAAAGTAGTAGCCTTGGTGCTAACATACGCTGGCCTGGTACGGCCATACTTTGGCTTCTACCTTGCTCACTTTTCTCAACTTCAAACGCTTCAAATCTCCTTTAACTTAGCTCTTTATGCTCTAACATCATGTCATAAAACACATAAAGAGCTAAAAATTAAAACCTAACACAAATAAACAAATAAAAATTCAACTTAAACAAAATTCAAAGGATAGAAAGCTTAGATTGCCTTCTAAAAAGTACTACATTTAACGTCTGTAGCTGAACTTGGCCGTGATTCAATCAAGCAGGTTCCTTGAGTGAAATGGTTAAAACATTTTGTCCTTTTTTGCCAAAAAATGCTTAAATCTTTGTCTGTTGATGCATGATAGCCTCTTATCATCATCTTGTAATTCAACAGCATCGAATATAAAGCTTTTGTTGATTATAAATGGCCTCAACCACCTCGATTGTAATTTTCCAAGAAAGAGTTTCAATCTGGGGTTAAATAAAAGCACTTACTCCTCCATCTTGAATTCATATCGTAGGATTTAGTTGTCGTGCCATTTTTAGTCCCCCTCTTGTATTAACGGGCATTCTCAAAAGCATCATTTCAAAATTCTTCTATTTCATTCAATTATAGCAACCTTTTCTCTCCTGTTACTTTCATACCAAAGTTCAATACCTTTATAGCCCAATAAGCTTTGTGTTCAAGTTCAACTAAAAGATGGCACGCTTTTCTGAACACTAGCTTGTATAACGACATTCCAATAGGATTTTAGGTTGTCGTACAATAAGCCATAATGCATTTTTTAGTTTCTTTGACCACTCTCTCCTTGAATTGTTTACCATCTTCTCAAGGATCCTCTTCAATTCTTTGTTTGAAATTTCTGCTTAACCACTTATTTGAAGATGATAAAGAACAGCTGTCCGATGCTTAACACTATACTTCACCAACAGAACTTTAAATTGAAGATTGTAGAAATGCTTACTGCCATCACTAATAATTGTTCAAGAAGTTTCGAAACAAGTAAAAATATGTTTGCACAAGAAATTAGTAACAACCTTTACATCATTTTTGGGACAAGCTATAGCTTCTACCTATTTTGAAACACAGTCAATGGCCAATTAGATGTACTGATTGGAGAAAGATAATTGAAACAGACCCTTAAAATCTATCCCTCGAACATCAAATAGCTCCACCTCTAAGATATGGTTCAATGGCATCTCATTTCTTTGGGAAATGTCTTCGATTCTTTGACACCAGTCATAAGCAATACAAATGCATAAAAATCCTTGAATAGTGATGGCCAAAAGAATCCAAACTGAAGCACCTTAGCTACTGTCTTTGTTGCACCAAAATGTCCCCCATACTCTAATGAATGATAATGCTTCAAAATGCTTACTATTTCATCCTTAAAGATATATCACTGAATGACTTGATCCAGGCTCCTTTTGAACAACAATGATCTTCCCATCAATAAGATTTCACATCATGCAAGAATTTCTTCTTTGATGAAATGAAAAGTCAAGTGGTAGCACTCTACAAGCTAAAGAATTTCTCATTCTAAATATCTGCACTAAAGAAGGTTGGATTCAACTATAAACAACTACTTATCTAGGAATGATTCAAGGACTTGTGAATTTTCTATTTTTTGTTATATTTCTAATCTTGAGAGATGATCGGCCATAAGATTTTCACTACCATTTTATCCCTTATCTCAATGTCAAACTCTTGAAGCAATAAAATCCATTAAATTAGTCAAGGTTTTGCATCTTTCTTTACAAACAAATGATGGATGGCAGCATGATCTATGAAAACAACTACCTTGGTATCAATGATGTAACGCTTGGATTTGTCAAAAAAAAAAAAAAAAGACCCCAACAAGCATCTATTTTTTTTTTTTCTCTTGTAGTGTAGTTTTGTTGGGCATTATCAAGGGTCCGAATTACATAGGCCTAGATGTCTTTTCTTGCCTTTATCCCAAAACTTCTCCAAGTGCAAAGTCACTTGCACAGCACATAATCTTAATGCTTGACTTCAATCTAGAACCACCATATATTGGAGCCGTTATCAGCTTCTTCTTGATCAACTCAAATGCCTACAAGCCATCATCATTGAAATCAAATAAAGCATTTCTTTTTAAGTAGATTACGTAAGAGTTGTACAATTTTAGAGAAATCTTTGATGAATCTTCTGTAAAACCTAACGTGTCCAAGAAAACTCTGAATTCCTTTGATGTTCTTTGGTGGTGGAAGCTTTTCAATGGCTATGATTTTAGCATGATCAACCTTTATTCCTTTAGATGAAATTTTATGTCCTAACATGATCCCCTCTTGCACTATAAAGTGACATTTCTCCCAATCAAGTACCAATTTTGTTTCCTAACACCTGCGCAATACTAGAGAAAGATTATGAAGGCATGCATCAAAGGATGAACCAAACACGAAAAAAATCATCCATAAATACTTCCTATTATCTCCTTTACCATATCCCAAAGATTGTCATCATACAACATTCAAAGGTAGCGAGTGCATTGTATAAATCGAATGGCATTCTTTGAAAAATGAAGGTACCATATTGGTATACGAAAGCAATCTTCTCTTGGTCTTCTAGGGCTGTAACAATTTGATTTATATCCTAAATAGCCAACATGGAAACAATAATATTGGTATCCTGCAAATTGATCCAACATCTAATCAATGAATAGATGTAGAGGTGGCAAAACAAGCGAGATGACAAGAGCACGGCACAGCCTAGCCCATGAATAATGTTGGCACAGCATGACACTACTAATAGGTTAGGCCAAGGAAAAACCCATGGGCCGTGCCATGACTAGTCATTGCATCGTGCTAAGCCCAAAAAAAAGGCCCACGGGCTATTATTGAACAAGTGAACAATAAAAATTAGTTACTATTTACTATGTATAATAGAAATTATTCAGTATTTGTGAGTACTATTTATAGGCACTATATAGCTAATATGTGCTTATAGGTCGTGCTTAGGCTACTTTTTAGTGGGCCGAACCAACATGACACATATAGTAATCGTACCCTGAGCTAGGCTAGGCTTATTTGTTTAACTTTGTATGTTGTGCTAGCCTAGCTCGAGAGCCTGCATGTTCGTATTTTTCGTGGGTTGTGCTAGCTTAGCATGATCTATTTGCCACCTCTAAATGAAAGTGGGAAGTGATCTTTCCTTATTACTTTATTGAGTTTCCAATTGTCAATGCAAACACTCAAATGAGGATCTTTATTATACAAAGGGTTTTTTACATTATACAAACTTTAATTTCATATAATATCAGAGGTCTCCTTTTATAGGCAAAGAGGAGCTCAAAAGGTAACTATTATAATATACTTCCTTATCCCTAAGAAATCTACTTTACAACTCATACATACTTTATGTTAGATCATAAGACACTTAGTAGGACACCTAGCAGACACCCTACAAAACATTACTTTTAGGGTTCTGTGCTTGTATTTGTAAAGTCTTCATACTAGGGAATCAATTGAATGGGGTTGAGGCCAATCGTCCTATTTATGTTCCTTGATTCTTGGCCAAATGACAAATGCCACTAATGAGATTGGTGGTGTGATCTAGTTCTCTCGTCCCGTGTCTTTGGGCCACTTATGGTAGTAAGACATCATTTCACTTTCTTCCTCAATATCACTAACCTATCTTGCTTCATGGATCCTCTCCTTGTAATATAGATCTAGTGTATTAGCAACTTATGGAAAGACTGGCTTATGTGTGTCATATTAGAGTGGTTACTTGTAGATTTCAACCAGTATCTTCCCAGTTTCTAGACATCATTCCTACATGGTGAAGACTGGATCTCTTAAATAGTCATGAGCAATAATCTTGATAAAGAGAGATTCTTTGTTTCCCCACATATCTTGGAGTTAAATGATTATGATGGTGTTATGGGTAATATGATAGCCTCCTTTCACTTTGCATGTGAAGAAATCTTCAAAAGTTGGTAAGAATAACCTATCAAACCATCTTCTTTTGTTTGATCTTTAGCTCTTATAGATGCTTCCTAGTTCAAAAAGAATTACTGCCGAATAAAGATTAATCCATAACCAGTATGTATAGTATGCTCCAAATGTTGCGTCTGTAATTAGGTTGTGTCTCTAATTAGCTTCTTCATCAATGACACAAAAGAAACTTTTCTTAGTTCTAAAGACTCTCTGGTGCATCTGGTTTTGATTTGGATGTAGTCACAACAATCTACATGGAAGGTCTCCATATGCTAGATCCTTCTCACATTCTAATGTTAAATTTCAAACTCGTTCCTATGTCTTTCTAAACTTTTTCGGATAGTCTACCGGAGTGATTTCCAAATTTCCAATTTTTTATTGGAGATCTATTGGAAAATCTTTTGGAAACTGTATCTCTTCTATTGAGGTTCTTCTTATTTCTTGATTGAAGAATGATGGTGGAAGTGTCTTAGAGCTTTATGCCATCGTGAATGCTTGTATAGGTCTAGAAAGATAGTCTGCAAGGATATTGGATTCTCCTTTGCTGTGCTTCACTATAAATTTGAATCTTGAGAAAAATTCAACCTACCTTGCCAATTAAGGATTTGGAATTTTACCTTCTTTTCTTCGTAGGAGTACTAAGAGATATTTGTAGTCTGTTTTGCTACAAATAGGTCAAGAGAGAGAAAGAATTGAAATTTCTTAATTCCCTTAACCACTGCTAGGATTTCCTTTTTGGATGATAGGTAGTTATATTGAGCACTAAAAAACCATTCAGATTTATAGCTGCAAACTCTCCTGTAGCTATCCTTATCCTTAATTAATACAGTACCTCAATAATGATCAGTTGTGTCTATTTAAAGGATGAGCTATCCATCTTCAGAAATCTTTAAAGGGGGAAGAGATTACCTTTTTACTTTAAATCTCTAACAGCTTTTGTTACTTCTGCCAACCAAGCATTATTTCCTTTCTTTAAATGCTTGAAAATTTGACTCGTCATTCTTGTGAGATTTTCAATGTGATATGTTGCATAATTGATGATTCCCAAGAATTGCTATATTTGTTTTCATCCAACCAGGTCATCAAGGAACTCAGATATTTTTTCAACAATATGTGGTTATGGGATAATGTGACCATCTTTGATGTGTAATCGCAAAAATTCTATTTCTCTAA
The DNA here is from genome assembly GCA_022749755.1 of Azadirachta indica. Lineage (NCBI taxonomy): Eukaryota > Viridiplantae > Streptophyta > Magnoliopsida > Sapindales > Meliaceae > Azadirachta > Azadirachta indica. The sequence goes on from CM040447.1 coordinate 3,176,063, forward strand.
CCCTATCTTTATCTTGGATTTTGACAATACGAAGCCCTACTTATACATTAAATCTTTAAACTGTTCAAGATAATTTGCATCATCTTCTTCATTTTTGCTGAAGATCAGAGTGTCATCAATGTAGGTTAGACAAAATGTTGATATTGGCCTGTATACCTCATTCATTCTGTGTTATAATTCCAAAAGGGCATTTTTCAAGCCAAATGGCATAACATTCTATTCATAGTGTCCATGTCACACTACAAATGTTGTTTTATGCCTATCTTCTTCCTTTATTCCAATTTGCCAAAATCTAAACTTCATATGGAACTTAGAGAAATATTTAGCTGATGATATCTTTCTCAAAATATGAGTGCTTCTTGGAATTAGATATTTGATATTTGGCAGGCATTCATTGAGTTTCCTGTGTTCAATGACTAACCTCTTGTTCCCACACAAACATTCACATAAAAGGCTGGACTAGCCCAAGAAGACTTGTATAGCCTTATTAGCTTTAGGTCCAACAAAGATTGAATTTCTTATTTGCACAATTCTTTATAATGGGGATTTCCCGGATGTGAAGCTATTGCATGTGGCATGATCCAATCAAATTTGTATGGAAGAGAGATAAAATACTGTTCTCGAGCCCAAAATTTATTTGGTACATCAGTACAACATTCCAGCAATTGTTTTCACTGTTCATCAAAACTATGTATCTCTGAACCCTGCACTTACTTTCCTCTTTTGTCACCTCTCCCAAAGAGGAAATTTCGTTCAACCCATGGAGTTAAAAGGGTATGAGCAGTTTGATCATCTGGGCTTTCAACAGTATAAGCAAATCCTTCTGGGTGAAAAATAAAATGAGCTACAGTATGAAGAAAGTCTGCACCCATAATTAGGTCTTCTCCTATTTGGTCAAAAGTGAAGTAACTATGCGGTTTACCGAAGGGTAAGACTTTAAGTGGCCTGGTATATTTTTTATTGTGAAACTCATCACTGCTGGCTGCAGCGAAACTGATTGCTGTAGGAATGAGAAGCTTTGAAGGCACACATTTGCTGTGAATTTTGGAAGAGACAGCACCAGTATCCAGTAGAGCAGTAAGAGCAATCTGTTGAGTTTCAAATGCCCTGAGAATGACTTGAACGTATGGTCAAAATACTGAAGTATTTCCCACAGTTAATTCAATTGGAGATTCTAAAACTAGTTTGATCGTTTCTTCCTCTTCCTGCGTTGAAGAGTCTTCTGAGTCTTCCGTTTCTAATTCCTTTTCATAGATCGTGATAGCATTATTAGAATCATCAGACCATTCGAAGAATTCATCATCAAATCCTCGATCTTCTATCATCTGGAAGAGTTTTGTTAATAGTCTTTTCTTCTGCTTGCATTGGTTTGCATAATGTCCTTGCTTTTCGCAGATGAAGCATCTCTCTTTTCCTTTGGGAAATTTTCTTCTTTTAACAAACCTGTATCTAGAACCATTGTATGGTTTCCATTTCTTCTGTTTGGTCTTATCAGTTTTGTAGTAAGATTTTTTGCACGAACATATATTTGAAGAGTCATGGCATCCAAATTGTTGAGGCTGATGTTTGCAGTATTTTTAGAGTGAAGACTTTTCTATTAGCTTCATATGTTTCTTCAACTACTGGATTCTGCAATGATCTTACATTACTTCTCTGGCCATTTGACATCATGATGCCAAGCTGTAAGTTGACAAATCTGTGATTCCTTCTGCCTTAAATTTTGCTTCGTGCATTTCAGCTACAGGTCCAGGCATATTGAGAACAAACGCCCTAATAATTGTATCAGTTGGTTTGTTGATCTTGTAGAAGAGCTGTTCTTGCTTCAGATAATATACCTTGAGTTGTTGAACATCACAGCATTTAGTCTGCAAATACGTCTTCTCAGCATGATGTCTTTCTCGGTCCATTGTGCCATAAAAATGAGCAATGAGAAACCGAATAATTTCTCGATAAGGACAATCTTGGGACATTATATGCTGTTTCTCTTGTTCGGTGAAAGTGTTTGTCCACCTCGATCTGAGAGATCCAATAAATCCTAAAATTAGCCTCCATGACACTGGCCTATAAGTGAAATGTGGAGCTCGATGTACTTCTCCTTCTACCCAGGCCAGCATTTTTTCAAAATAAGCTGGCTTCTGTTCTGGCTCAAGTCCATCAATGTTCCAAAAAGGTCGGGAGTCAGGTGCATTTGAAATTTGTACTAGTGCATCTCCTCTTTCTAACGCCTCTTTCCAATTTACTGGTTGTTGCTGCTGAGAATCTTCTGGAGCCTGTGATGTCAAAGGGTCTGGAGGAACATCCTACTTTCTGGTTGCAGCAGCTGAGGAGGAAGCTTCTATTGTTACCTGTCGTGCATCCATTTCTTCAGGTGTAGGCCTCATTTGAAGAGATTGTGCATACGTTGGATTGATTGGATTCTGCATGAGGATTGGTGAGGGAGAACTCACTGTTGAAGATGATGAATCATCAAAATCATCTCCCTATCCTGTTGGTTTAATTGGCCATGGTTGAGGGGGTAGAGGTTCATAACTTCTCCGAAAAGCTTTTGGATTATTTCCTGGAATGCTTTCCTCCAAGATATACAATTTTCTTTTCCTTGTGAAATTTTGTGAAATATTCTGCTTGTTCTTTCCTTATCTGTCTGTGGACTTTCGGATCATCTGCTCCTGTTGAAGTGATCATGGAGTTTGGCCTGGGCTCATGGGCTTCTGACAATTGTTTTATGCTAATTTTTTTCTTTTGAAATCTGGTTTCATTTACTGCCTGATTTCCTGGAGTTGCTGGTTGATTTGATGTTGTGCCAAAATCATCTCTAAAGCCTTATTTTGTTTAGCTGCATTCGTATTGCTCCAGTTCAATGCCTTTTCCAACTATTCAAATTCTGTGAGGCTGACTTATAACAGTAATAATGCAAACACCCTTAAATAAAATATAAACATTAACATAAAAATTGTCAAATCTGAACGTTAAAATTTTAAGTCATACTATCATAAAATTAATATAAATTTATAGCACACCATGTCAAATTTCATAAAGATGAAATTTCATAAATTCTTACTACTGTTGTTTTTTTTTTTTTTTAATATAAAATCACTTGCCCAAGAATGCAAAAACTTGTGACATATGATATAAAAATGCCATTGTGTATATTGCAATTAGATTGGACACATTAAAGTCAATAAAGTATCAAATATCAGCCTAACATTTAGTGGCATATTTTCAGACCTTAAATTGTTATTTGGCAATAATTGTGAGTGTTGAAATCTGGAACTAAAATTTTAATTTAACACGTGCTCAATTCGTAATCAAATGACCAACTTATTTTTTTTCATTCTTGCTTCTGTCTGCAACAAAGTTGATTCTATTGTCAGCAAATAATTTTTAAAAATTTGAAAAATGAAAATTTTAAATGTGAACGGGGACAATTCATGCATCTCACTTAATTGATAGAAACAATTTAACTTGTAAGACAACTGAAAATCTAGCAAAAATATGTATGCGTGAGATGAATGTAATTTTAAAAACTTGAAAAATAAAATTGTAATTTTAGTTAATTAATAAAATAAATTAAAACAAAGTTGAAGTAAAGTTTAATTCAATCTCTAAACATCCAGTGAACAATCACATACAAATCGTAATCTAACAATACTAAATCTTTAACTTACTTTGCTGCCCATACTCAAAACAAACACCAGATATAATATGAGATTTGCAATTGTCTTGAGCTAAAACCAATCCCTCATTTCTCTCCTTTTTTCCACATTTAGGTGGTTTTTTTAATCAAAACTCCTCTTCTTAGATTTTAACGTCGGCTTAATCTTCTCTTTGTCTTACTCAAGTATATATTAAGGTCCTGTTATAAATTAAAACAGAATGTGGAAGCGTAACTTTTTGTTTTAGATCTTCAAAATCGTTGTTCTACCATTTTTAGATACAAGCCTCACATTAAACAAAAATATCTGAAAAATTATTTTGTGAAGGCTACCTTCAAGTGATTCAAAATTACATGCAATTACTATAATGGCATTGGAAACATGAGTTATGTATGCCCTATTAAGAATCATACATATGTTGGTGTTAGAAATAACTGGTTTCCAAAAGGGAACCAAAACTAATATTTTAAGACCTGAAGACTTTTGGGTACCAAAGTGCAAAACTTGAATATTTTTGTAGGTATTAATATCAAGAAACAATGGGTGGTTCCTTGATAAGAATTTGTGGTGAAGAAAAACACTCAAATGAATGCAAAATATGTTCAGACAAAATGCAAAGGGAAGAATATATGCATAAGCAAAATTGGTATCAAATTTCTTATCTTGTCTTTTTAATTGCTTTATACACAATTCTTAGCCCATAATCTTAAAGCATATTTGTAGATTAAGTTTGTAGCATGTCTTGCCTGAAATATACATGTCATGAGCAAATTTAATTAAAATATCCCTCATTTTAGTAATGCCTTGATATGCACCCGATGTTTGTATAACTTGCTTGACATGCAGTTGATTTTTATTTCATAATTTTACAAACATTCTCATTGTTTTGATGATAAAATCTTTTGGAAAAACTTTTGCCTTTTTAATGCCATAAAGGAGAAGATGTGAAAATTTTATGATGCGCATTTATTTGACAAAAGAGGAGATTTTTTTAAAGTTTTGAAAATGAAAAATCATATGATATATGCAAAACACTTATGGGGAGATGTGATTTATTTTTTGTGTTGCGTCAAAATTGATGAGTATTATGAAAGCTATTATTATTTCAATATCTCGTTATGTATACTCTGGAAATAGAAAAGGAGACAATATTTGTTTTTGGTTGATATTATGTTCTCTAGTGCTTTTAATTGTTTGTATTTGCTCGCAATTTTAGGTTAGCTTTTACTTTCCAAATTCTTCAAAATTCCTTTTAAATTTTTCTTTAGATTTTTTATCATGCACTCGCATTTGATATTCTTTTTGATGATAACAAAAGGGGGAGAAGGTTGATTGATTGCCATATACTTGAATTAAAATGCCTTGTTTAAATGCTCACATGCTCAATACTTTATTTATGTTATTATTAAAGGGGAGCATCAAATGATAATTTGCCAAATTTATGAATTATTTATAAATTATTTTTTATTGGCAATCAATGGTTTGTCATCATCAAAAAAAGGGGAAATGGTTGTTAGCCCTACGGCTAATAAGCTATTATTTTGACAATAACAAACATTGATATCCTTGACTAACCAAATTCTTCTTATAATATTATTTGTTATATTTTTTAGGATAAAGATTTGGAATGGAATTGTCAAGTTGAAGATTAAAAGGATATTCGAAATCAAGGCATTTATGAAGAGCCAAATTGGCAACCACAAGAGCAAATTGAAAAGAAGTATGAAGAATTGAAGACACATACATATTGAAAAGAAGTTTGAAGAATTGAAGATACACATATATTAGGTGATTTATTATAATGTGTTTGAATTAATTATAATTGCACTAATAAGATCAAAAATATGATTTCCTTAAATTGCTTTAAAATCATAATTTTAGAAGCTATATTTTTCAATCATATTTTTTGAAAGTATATTTTTCACAAACCAATTTTCTTTTAGAATGAAAAGGGACAATTTTGCAAATGAGCTTATTTGCAAGATTTTGAAAGTTGAGTATAGACCTAATTGCAAAGCTTTAAAAACCTTATTAAAAGTCAAACATAGTCAAAACTAGTACATTGTTTGGTTTAGTCAAACCAGACTGAACTGGTGCACAATGTAGAGGTTCAAGAAAATCGATGCATAGTGAACTGTGAAATAATGCTAAGGTTATATTTTTAAATTTAAGTCCAACGGTTAGTAACAGTGATTGGATTAAAATGCAACATTTTCAAAACTTAGAAAATGGACTAAGATGCAAGATTTTTAAAGTTTAGTCCTAACAGTTATAACGGCTGGTAACAGCCATTTATTTTCTACTATAAATACTAGTCAAAATTCATTTGAAAACAAGACTTGCTATTTTTGAGAATTGAGATTATATTTTTACAAGTCATTTTGAGATTATACTTATTTTATCAAGGTATTTTTATTGTAATTCTTGAGAGTTTGAGTGTGAGGGAAATAACATGGTATTAAGGTTTTAATAACACCATAAATCACTTGGTTGTAAAGGTTGAAGAGGCACCCGTGAAGACCTCTTGTATAAGGTTCGAGTGGCAACCATGAAATTCACTTGGAGTTATAATTGTTTGCCTTAAGTTTGGAGGCACAATTAGTGGAATCCTTAAGCGGTTGGCTTGGAGACGTGGACATAAGCCACAGTTTGCAAAACCACATAAAAATCATTATTTTAGATTTTTCTTTCCCTTATCTCTTTATTTAAGTTTATAATTGTTTCACATATTTTCTCACACACTTGAATTTGATTTGTGATAATTAATTTACTATTTATTTAAATTGTGTATTGAATTTTTATTTTACAATTTAGAATATTTAATTTACTAGAGATAGAATTTGGGTTGCATATTGAATTTGTTAATTTTTTCTTTGAAAACCTAGTTCAACCCCCTTTCCCCTTCTTGAGTTGCCTTAATGCTATTTCAATTGTTAGCTATAAGGCTAATCAGCCATTGTTCTGATGATAATAAATATTGATATCCTTATTTAACCAAATTCTTTGTGTAGTACTTTTTGTGAAATTTTTTTGGCATAAACATTTGGATTACAAATTGATTATCAAAACGATATCAAAAATCAACGTATTTATGGAGAGCCAAATTAGTATCCCAAGAGCAAATTGAAAAGAAGTTTAAAGAATTGATGACACACATATATTAGGTGATTCACTATAATGTGTCTTTGAATTGATTTTTAATTTACATTAATAAGCTCAGAATTATTTTTAAATATTTTTCAATCATAAATCCTAGAAAATATATTTTTCTCAAAATAATTTTCTCTTGGAAATGAAAGGGATCATTTTGCAAAGAATCTATTTGCAAGATTTTCAAAGTTGAGTATGGATTTAATTGTAAAGTTTTAAACCTTATAAAAAGTCAAGCATGGTCAAACATAGTTCATTATTTGGTTAATTTTAACTGGACTAAGTTGATGCACTGTGCAACGGTCTAAGAACAAAACCTAATTCACCTCCTTCTTGGGTTGCTTAGTGTTTTTTCAATATCTCTAATGAAATTGTATTTAGTCTCGATGTGTTTGGATTTACTATAGTATTTAGCATCTTTGGAAAGATATAGCTGCCTAAATATCATAATATATAGTGATCAATCTAGCAATAATTGTGATAATCTTAAGATCCTATAAAAATCTCTTCAACCAAACTACTTCTTGTACTGCTAGTGAACATACCATAAATTTAGCTTCTATAGTTGATAGAGTTATGCATGTCTGCTTCTTACTGCTTCATGAGATAGCTCCTTGACTAAGTAGAAAACCATATATAGAGGTTGATTTTTACTCAACCAGATCGCCACCCCAATCAGTGTCTATGTATCCAACTAAGCATAAATCTCCTTCTTTGTAGCACAAAAGGTAGTCTGCAATACCCTTTAAGCATGGTAAAGTCCTTTGAACAATATTCCAATGCTTTTGTTCTGGATTATATTGATATCTACTTACTAATCCAACAGCATAGCGAATATCAAGACTTGTACATATTATAATGTACATAAGAATGCCAATGGCACTAGAGTAAAGAACTCTTGCCATTTTTTCATGTTCTTGTAGAGTCTTCAAACACATATCTAAGATAAAAGTTTGTTCTTTTGAGATAGGAGCATCCATGGATTCACAATTATTCATGTTGAATTTTTCAAGAATCTTCCTAATATAAGGTTCTTGAGATAAAGCTAGAAGTTTTCTTGAATGATCCCTATAGATATTAACTCCTAAGATGTAAGTTGCTTCGCCCATATCTTTCTTCTTAAAATTTAAAGATAACCATTCTTTAATGGTTTTAACAAACCTTTTACTATTCCCAGCATCAAAAATCATCCACACAAAGATAATATCATAAAATTATCCTCATATATCTTAACATAGACATAATGGTTCTCAACCATCATAGAGAATCTATAAGAAATTACAACACTATGAAATTTAGGATACCATTGTTTAGAGGATTGTTTCAGCCTATATATTGATCTTTTGAGCTTACAAAATTTATGCTTTCGACCTTTAGAAATAATGGTATCCTAAATTTAATGTAATTCAAGATCTAAATATGAAACTATGGCTGAGATCAGACAAATAAAAGCAAACCTTACTACTGGTGAAAAGGTTTCCTCATAGTCTACACCACTCTTTTAGGTATAACCTTTTGCTACCAGTTTATTTGTTTCCAATGCCTCGACAATTAGGCGATAAATTAACTAAAACTCAGACTTGATTGACTCTCATATTCTTCTTCCATTGCTTTCATCCATAATTCCCTAGAAGATGAAGTGAGAGCTTCAGCAAAAGTCTTCAACTCATCATTATCATGTGAAGAAATCATAGAAGTTCCCCCTTCAATCTTAAGACCACAACATGGAATGATTGTACAATTACTTCTAAGAGTTGGTCTTACCAACTCTAAATGTGTACCACTTCTACTAGGACTGGCATCTTGAAAAAAATATATTTTTTCCTCAACACCTTTATTTGAAGTATCATTAGAATCATCCAATTCATCAAATTGGATATTCCTATCTATTTCTCCAATTCTAGGAAATTCATTTTCTTAAAAAGTGACATCTCTAGATTCCAATTCAATTATTATTCCATCAATCTGTTCACCAATAAACACATATCCTTTTGAGCATTTAGAATATCTAATAAAGATATATTTTTTACCCTTGCACCAAATTTTTTGTGTTTATGTGATATATCATGAACATAAGTTACAAACCCCCAAGGTCATAAGGGCATTAGATCAAGTTTTCTACCTATCCATGACTCTTAAGTTGATTTGAAGGAACACTATTAAATATATACATGGCAGTAAGTAGCGCATCTCTCTAGTAAGATACTAGAGATTTATTGATGTCATCTTAGACATAAATATTTCTAATAAAGTCATATTCCTTCTTTCTGCTACACCACGTTGTTGCGAAGTTCATAGAATAGTTAATTGTCTATCAATACCTTTCTCATTACACAGTTCTTTAACTGTTCAGAAAGTTATTCACGTCTCCATTTAGTCCTTAAGGTTTTGATCTTATCGGCCAAATGGTTTTCAACCAAGTTAACATACAATCTAAAGTAATCTAATGCTTTTGATTTCTTAAGATCAAATAGTCATAACCGAAATGTGTGTAGTCATCAATGAATGTAATAAAATAATAGGTTTCGTGCTTAGCTCTATCCAAGCAATAAAACAATAAATTCATTGTTCCAGAGATGTCAGAATGAACTAGTTGCAATGGAACTTCAGCTGTAGTTCATTTGCCAAATGTTTTTCTAGTTGCTTTTCCATCTAGACAACTCTCATATGTGAGTAACTGAATATTAGTGAATAACCCTATTAAGCCTTCTTTAGCCAATCTATTCATTCTACCTTGCCCAATATGTACTAATCTAGCATGCCATGTATTAACATCCTTTAAAATATTAGAAGATGCAATCATTGAAAAACAATCATCATAATTATTGTTATCCAAAAAAATAGTATCTAAAATCATAAAACTATCCATCAAACAACTAGTGCCAATAAGAATGAAATTCAAAATAAGTCTCATTACATTATCATAAAAATATAAATGGTAGTTGATATGCTCATTGATTAGCATTCGTTATTGTCTTATATTCCTTAGTCTTAGCCATTAGTTCTCATTCATTTTGATCTTTTAGTCGTACTTTGTGTTTCATAGGTATTCCAAAGCAAAAGTCAATAATCGAGCTTAATTAAGGAGAAATCGAGCATTTTGGTAATGAAGTGTTTTGATGAAAAAACACGAAAATGAGCACAAGCGCGCATCCATAAGCTTTTCTGTCAACGTTGAACTAAAAGAGAAAAAATGGGCTTGCTAAGTATGCTGTACTAAAACGGTTATAACTTCATCTACAAAATTGGAAATTACGTATTGCTATTGCATTGGAAACTAGACATTCATAGCTTCAATTTGATATGTCATGATAATAGCTATGGCAAGGCCGTGCCATCAAGTTACACGGCCATACCATGCCCTCTGCTTTTGTTTCCACACCAAAAACAAAAGAGCATCAAGGGTGAGTCAGCCAGAGTGGTAGGCTGCCCAACTCTCACTGCCCTCTCTATATAGCCGCAGTGCCTTGTCAGCCTAATGACGTCCGAAACTTATTCTTAACCCTTAGATCATCCATAAATGGCTAGATTTGAAAAATTTTAAGTTTCTATTCTTTTCTAAGTTGTGCCACCTTTCAAGCAAAAATGGGTTTTCAATGAAAGGGAGAACATTTTAGGGAAGAAAGTTTAGAAGAAGACTTGGCCTATAACAAGAAGAATCACAAGTTCATGGGTGGAGATTGAAGACTCATTGGTTCTATTTCTCTTTCTCACATCTTATACTTGTAGTTTTGAGTTTTTAATCATGTATTTAAGTAGCTAAACTTCTTAGTTAGGTAAAAAGATAAAACCTTAATTGTATATATTTATGGTTATTTATTGATTATGGATTATTGGAAGTTGGTGAAGTGATGATAATTTATATTGTGCCTATTGTTTAGTGTTATTTAATTGAATAATTTAAGATTTGTAATTTTAATCATTACATGATTCAATGATTTAGGAGTGCTAACCTGGACTTTGAACTTGGTTCAATGATTTGGGAACGACAGCCTAGACTTTAAATAAGTAAAGCATTAATACAAATCTAAGGACCACACTAACTAATCCAAGGATTAAATTGCAATCTCTATTATTCAATTAGAAAACACATTGATGCAAGGTTTTAGGACCACACCAATCCTTTACCTTGATATTTATCATATAATAATTGCATTAGCATGATAACTACACTAATTTAATTGTTAATGCAATGTTTTCTTGTTTTCATAACACCTAATGCATTTTTGGCATGTTACAATACCTCACACCAACCGTTGTTGCATATTCTAGGATGAATGAGTTAAATCCCATATTAAGATTAACTTATAATAAATGGAAAATTGTTGCGTTTACATGTTCAAAGAAAATGCCTGAACATGTTAATCACACGTAAGAAAACCATCACTGTCCTAAGTTCCATGACCTTTAAATCAAACTTAATACCCTGAATATTATCAATGGTAGATTCTCAAGCCGTAACACATAAACTTTAAATCAAACTATCCCTTTTATCTACTTTTCTATTTTAATTAATTAGTTTTTAGTTTTTTGAAGAGTTCTCAAGAGGATTCGACATCGTCGAAAGGTACTCATTTATCGACTCTTCAAAGAATACATAAGTTTTGTGAAGCGAGTAAGCTTGGGCATTTTAATCCAAACAAAGAAGAAGTTAGTGAAGAGGAAGAGCAAACAACTATGAACATGGATCCACAAGTCCCAAACAACAGTTTAATACACCTCTCACACTTTAAGCTTAATTTATGCCGCAAATGAATGATGCTCCTTCTTGCATTGTTTACGCCACCATTAATGCCAATAATTTTGAGATCAAGTCAAGTATGATTCAACTACTTTTATAATTTCATGGTTTGTCTAACGAAGATCCTTATTTGCATGTGAAGGAATTCTTCAAGATTTATGCAACCATGAAGATACACAGGTTGGATGAAGAACAAATCTACTTGAGGTTTTTTCCTTTCTTTTTGAAGGATAAGGCGAAGATTTGGCTTCACTAGTTATCAATATGCTTGATCACACAATAAACTCAATTAGTCAACAAATTTCTGTAGAAATTCTTTCCTACTCAATGAACCAATCAATTAGAAAGGGATATCATTGGATTTTGGCAAGGCATTAGTGAAACATTTGGAGAAGCTTAGGAGAGATATAAAGAATTGTTTCTAAAATTTCCTCATTATGGCATTCATCTACACCAACAAGTTTAATATTTTTATGAAGGGTTGCATTCGGATGATAGAAGGATGGTTAATAAGGCATTTAGTAAGGCTTTTCTAAAGAAAACCGAGCAAGACATAAGAATTCTTTCAAGCAATATGTGAGAACTCAAACAATGGATCATCCATGATCGTGAACTGTCTAGGAGAGCTTATGAGATTTCTTTTTCTACACCTCCCAATCTAGAGACTCAGGTATCATCTCTTATTCCCAAAGTGAATTCTATTTGGGCTATGCCTAGTCCATAAAACCAACTCCAAGTTTGTTCTATTTATGCTGAGTTAAGGCGTTGCATGGAACATTGCCCATCCAACTTAATAGGAAGAAATTATGAGCAAGCAAACTTAGTGGGAAACTTTAATAGACCAAGGAATAATCCGTATTCAAACACTTATAATTGGGGTTGGGGAAATTACCCGAATCTTTTATGGAGTTTGCAAAATCAACAAGCTAATCAAGTAAGAAATTTGGCCAAGACAATCCTCGAGATTTTTAAATTTCAACAATCAAATAATCATCAAGGAATGGCACCATCACAATACAAAATTTTGTTGCAATAATTCAAAGATGAACTCTCTTACGGAGACAATGGACAACCTCTCCAGAATCACATTTCAATTGGCTTAGAGTCAAAAAGCCTTTCAACAACAATATTAGTTACAAGTAAACAATCTTAAGGCTTTTATGCAACAATTGGAAAAGCAAGTGAGTCAATTGGCTGGTATAATAGCAGAAAGAGAGCAAGGAAAATTTCTGAGTCAACCACAAGTAAATTCTAGACTACTCGAGCAAGCTAAAGCCATTATCACTCTTAGGAGTGACAAAGTCTTGGATAACAAAGTTAGGGTTGATGAATCAAAGGTAGAAAATGATCATGATAGAAATTTGCAATATGAACAAGAAGTTGGTAAGAATGAGAAAAATGAAGTTGAGAAAGAGTTACATGCAGAGTTGAACAAGAAAGGTAAGGAAGAATTAAATTCTAAGGTTAAAGAAAAGAAGTCCTTCTTGTCCTATAGACCACCACTATATATGCCACCACTACCCTTTCTGCAAAGGTTGGCAAAGTAAAAGAAGGATCCATATTTAAACGTGATTTTCAAACAATTCAAGAAAGTAGCCATTAACATTCCTTTTCTTGAAGTGATCCAACAAATCCCCTCTTACATTAAGTTTTTAAAGAACTTGGTAACCAACAAAAGACGCTTCAAGGAACATGAAAAGGTGATGGTTAGTGAAAAGGTCAATGTGATAATCCAACAAAAGCTTCCATCTAAACTTAAAGACCCACAGAGTTTTACTATCCCTTATATTATAGGCAATAAGAATTTTAATAGGTGTTTGCTTGGTTTAAGTGCTTCGATTAATATAATGCCTTATTTTGTTTTTGTAGCACTTGATCTCAGTGAATTGAAGCCTACGACTATGTCGATTCAATTGGTAAATCGATCAGTGAGATATCCCATGGGCATACTCAAGGACATACCCATTAAAATTAACAATCTTGTTTTACCAATAGACTTCATGGTAATGAAGCTTGAGCTAGATGTTAGAGAGGTTTTGCTTATCCTCCTTGGAAGATCATTCATGCAACCATGCGAGCAAAAATTAATGTCAAAATAGGCATACTCGCCATTAATGTTATTGGGGAAATGAGGGAATTCAAGGTGTTTGATGCTTTAAAATTACCAAGCCATAAAGATGAATGCCATTTTGTCGATACCCTCAATGATATTGTACATTCAATGATTGTTGCAGTACACATCATTTTAAAGCTACACTCACCCATTGGCTTGATAAAGAAAGCATTAATTCAATCGGGCCATTATGTAAAGATAAGGAATTGATGGTCGATATGAACTCATTGGACACTACTGCACATAAATCATATCTAAATAAATTTTCAAATTCTTTTGAGCCATTACATGTATAATCTCTTGATTCTCCTTCATCCATTGAGAAATCACCAACACTAGAGTTAAAGCCTTTGCCATTACACTTAAAGTATGCATTCTTAGGTAAGGCATAGGCCCTACCCATCATTATTAATAGTGATTTAGATGCTTTAAAAGAGGAAAAATTATTGAATGTGTCGAAAGAGCATATAGAAGCATTTGGATGAAGTACGCATGACATTAAAGGAATTAGCTCAACAATTTGCATGCACAGGATCATGTTAGAAAATGAGTCTAAACCATTTAAAGAGCCTTAAAGAAGACTAAATCCATCTATAAAAAAAGTCGTAAGAAAGGAAATTTTGAAATTGTTACATGTAGGCATAATCTACCCAATTTTAGATTCTAGGTAGGTTAGCCTAGTTCAAGTAGTTCTTAAGAAATTTAGCATCACGGTTGTTAAAAATGAAAATGATGAATTGGGACCTACTAGAATTCAAACTAATTAGCAGATTATAGGAAACTGAACATGAACACAAGAAAATATCATTTTCCTTTACCATTGATGGGCCAAATGTTAGAGAGACCAACTGGAAATAGCTACTATTATATCTTAGATAGTTGCTCAGGCTATAATGAAATTGCAATCGATCTTAAAGACCAAGAGAAGACCATATTCACATTTCCCTTTGGTACCTTTGCATATAGAAGAATGCCATTTGGATTATGTAATGCATCTGCCATATTTCAAAAATGTATGATGAGCATATTTTCAAAAATGATAAAAAGGTCTATTGAGATCTTTATGGATGATTTTTTTTTTTTGCTTTTGGCTCGTCTTGTGGTAGCTCTTTGGCTAATCTTTCTCTTGTTTTGAAAAGATGTGTTGAGATTAAACTTGTGCTTAATTGGAAAAAGTGCAATTTCATGGTTAAGAGAGGTATAGTACTCGGCCATATTATTTCCTATGATGGGATTTAAGTTGACAGGACTGAGGTTGATTTGATTCAAAATATGTTGGCACCAACGAATGTGAAAGAAATTCGATCTTTCCTTGGCTGTAGTGGTTTTATAGAAGATTCATCAAGGATATTTCAAAGATTGCATGACCACTCAAGAATTTACTTATAATGGATGTGAAGATCATATTTAATGATGATTTTTTACATGCTTTTAATATTTTAAAATCATTATTAACTTCTGCTCCTATTATCATGCCTCCATATTGGTACTTGATATTCAAACTTATGTGTGACTTGAGTGATTATACTGTAGGTGTGTGCCTAGGCCAAAGAAGAAACAAAATGCCATGTGTAATCTACTATACTAGCCATATTGTGAATGAAGCTTAGTTTAATTACTCCACAATAGAAAATTAGCTTTTGGCTATGGTATCTACTTTAGAAAAATTTTGGTCTTATTTAATTGAGACAAAAGTTATTGTTTTTACTGACCATGTAGCCTTAAAGTACCTTTTCACAAAAAAGGATGCAACACCAAGATTGATAAGATGGATTCTCGTATCCAAGAGTTCAATTTGGTCATCAAAAACAAGAAAGAAGTGGAGAATGTGTTGGCTGACCATTTATCAAAGCTTTTTTTGTAAAGTAGATGAATCACCATTGAATGACAACTTTCCAAATGAAAAATTTTTGCGTTGCTTGGCGAGATTCTATGGGATGTGAATATCATAAATTTTTTTATGAGCGAACAACTACCATAAAGAATAAGCAAATTTCAAAGGGACAAATTAAGAGCATTTATGAAGCATTATTTTTTAGATGAACCATACTTGTTCAAACATTAGCCAGATTCCATTTAGAAAGGTGTGTACCTAATTCTGAGTGTTATTCTATTATAACTTTTTGTCACTCTTTTGCATGTGGTGGACACTTTGTAACTAAGAAAACAACCCACAAAATCTTGCAGCGAGGTTCTATTTGCTGACACTCCTCAAAGACACATATGCATATTGCTCTTATTGTCACACAATTCTAATTTTAATGATCACAAAAACATACCATCCAATTAACGAAATGAAATAGATAATTTAAGCTCAATATATAAAGTCAAGACATAAGTATTGAAGGTGGTATTTTATTATGTATTTCATAAGTATAGGCTTGTGTTTTTGAATGGATAAAAAGCTCAAGTTGTCTTATACATATAATATGTTTTGTGAAAAATTGAACTAAAGTGAAAAGTTTTGAAAATTTAGAAAATGGATCAAAATAAAAACTTTTCAAAGTTTCATAAAACCAATTATGTAACTAAACTTGCCTCAATTCAGATCAGACCAAACTGAACCGAACTGGTTCACTATGAACTGAAAATAGTGAATTTTTGGACACATAATGGCTTCAATATTAGGTCGACCAAAATTTTGCATTTCACTTCTGTTTTGATTTTAAAGTAGGACTAGCAAGTGAAAAGGGCTACTCTAACATCTTGAGAACCCAACAGCCAACTTGTGAGAAATTTTGTGACAGATTGGTACTGTATTTTAGGGCAAATAATATACGGTTGGAAAGATGAGGATGTCTAGTTTCTATAGAATTTTTCAGAATCAAATTCAAACATTATTACAAGAAGCTATACTAGGATTAACCCATATAGGTAAAAACTGTCTGAAAGATGCAGCAGGCCAGAAGTTTGATTTATCCTGGGTTGATTGTACCAAGTGAAATGCTACGAACTACAGATGGATCTAAAGCCCCCGAAGTCAGGAGTTTATAGGGTTTCACAGTACTTGATTTGGATATCTTTATAGAAAGATATGACTCCATGAATAAAGACTGCTCAGAAAACAGAACAAAAATAAGGCAAGTAGTTATGAAGATTCGGTTGACAAAAAACCAAATTTGGTTGACCAAAATTTGAAAGCATTCTGCCTCTCAAAAACCTCAAAATTGATTCCATTGAGAATAAGAAACAGTTGACCGAAATTTAAAAGTTTTTTGCCCCTAAATTGCTATCCACTTTGGTCAACCTCAATTACCTACTTCTCTCACTTGTTTTGAATACCCCCTCTCTCAAAATATCTCAAAAATACTTTTCCCACATTTATATTCTTAATCTAGGTACAAATTAAAAACTCCCAAACCTAACTTTGCCCTTATGAGCATTTGTGGGAAGTTCACCAAGAAAAACAAAAGAGAAGTTGTAAAAGAGAATAAATCATTGGAATACCAATAAAAGGCAAGCTTATGAACCTAAATTATCAAAGGTTTGATCCTAGAAAAATGTCATTTCAACATGCATTTTCATTTGCTTGTATTGTGCTTTGAAAAGCATTAACTCACTTTTTATTCTTGAATATGCATTCTATTATTTTGATGATTTATTTTATTCATTAAGGATGCATTTGTTATTTTGAGGATTTATATGATATACAATGTATTAAGGGGGAGAAGTGATTGTCTCTTGTGTGTCAAAGTACATTTTCATCGGTGCATTGTATTGTATTGAATTGTCTTGAGGCTTGTATTGGAATGGTGATTGCATATAGAAGTGCTCTTACTTTTTCTTTTGGTAGATGCATTTATTATTTTGATGATAAATGCTATGGATGATTTCTCTGTGCTATTCATTTGATCAAGTTTACAAAAGAATTTTGTTTTTTCTTCTTTCTTTACATTGCCAAAAAGGGAGAAAGGGGGAGATATGGAAATTTTGCAAATGTGCTCTTAGTTGTCAAAAAGAAAAAATTATGCAATATCTTCCTTCTTTTGATTTTTGATATATGAAATAGGGAGAGTCATATTGTATGCAATGCACTTAGGGGGAGACACAATCTATTTTTGTGTTTTGCATTAATTTCACATGATGAGTGCATTTAGATTTATGAATAAATTATGTTGTTTTCAAAACGTCATTGTTTGCACTCTTGAAACAAAAAGGGGGAGAAATTCTCAATAGCTTAATCTTATATTCTTTCATCTTCGTTTTGATTGT
Organism: Azadirachta indica; assembly: GCA_022749755.1. Classification (NCBI taxonomy): domain Eukaryota; kingdom Viridiplantae; phylum Streptophyta; class Magnoliopsida; order Sapindales; family Meliaceae; genus Azadirachta; species Azadirachta indica. The sequence goes on from CM040447.1 coordinate 3,193,932, forward strand.
ATTTGCTTAAAATTTCAAGGGAGCTTTTATTTTGAAAATCCTTCAAAAATGCCTTTAAAATATGTTTTCAAATTTTGTTACCATGTGTTCTTCTGGTATGTACTCAGTTCTTGAAATTTATGTTTGTGAACTAATTTTGCTAATATATGCATTGGAATCATATTTTTTTTCTTTTTTATGTTTTTAATGATGCGAAAGGGGGAGAAAGTATTTTCTTCTATATGCTTGTTACACTTTATGATTGTACTTATTTTTCATGCTTTATGGATTATGTGGATATTTTTACATGATTGTTAGTGCATCAAGTTTTGTCTATTATAGCATTATTTGTTTTTGATGATGCCAAAGGGGGAGAAAATATGTGTTTATCTTAAAGAAAACCCCTTATGTTAAATTTTGGGCTATTGAGCTTAAATTTGTGAAGTATGTGAATATCTTTGATTGGAATTATTTGTGTGAAGTTGGAATGAGCAAAATATAAAAAAGTGCCTTTTTTTGTAATTGTGCTTGAAGTATTTTTTGTAGGGGGAGCTTTCGCTCGAATACTTAGGAGTGGATTTCATGATCATCAAAAAAACCTCTATACTACTAAATAGCTTTGTCATCTTCAAAAAGAGAGACATTATTGACCTTAATGTCACATAACTCTAATTTTGTTGACCACAAAATATGTCATCCAATCAAAGAAATGAAAAGGATAATTCAAGCTCAATATACGAAGTCAAGACACAAGCATCAAAAATGGTATTTTATTATGTATTTCATAAGCATAGGTTTGTGTTTTGTAAGTGTGTTATGCATGGATAGAAAGCTCAAGTTGTTTTATGCATATTATGTTTTGTGAAAAATTGGACTAAAATGCAAAATTTTGAAAATCTGGAAAAAGGATCAAAATGAAAAAACTTTTCAAAGTTTCAAAAACCCGGTTACTATAGCTGAACTTGGCTCAAGTCAGACTGGATCAAACTGAACTAGATCAGTTCACTGTAAACTGAAAATAATGAATTTTAGAGATAGAATGGTTTCAAGATTAGATCGACTAAATCTAAATTTAGGTCTTCCAAAATTCTACATTTCACTTTTGTTTTGATTTTAAAGTGATCAGGTCTACCAAATCTCAACAATAGTCAACCAAAAAGCACGAAGTTTTGAATTTTATACCTCCTAATTACTAGTTTTTGAAAAAATTATAAAAGGGGACTTTTTATTTTATTCATATAAGATTTATTACGCATATTTTGATAAACCCAAGAGTTCATGAACTATAGAACACAAATTCTTGAGCTTAAATTTGTGCAACACACATTAAGATCTCCAAGTGTATTCAGTTTTGTCATCTACACTTAACGAGATCAATTTTGTAAGTTATTCATTTTTTATCTTTATACGATTTTGTTGTTGAAAATGAAAGAAATGGGTTTTTCACATGCTTGAATGGTTTTATGAGCATTTGGAGTGAGCCAAACATTGTAAAGGTTGTAGGATAACATAAAACTTAGGTTGGTTGAGTGTTTAGGTCAACAAGCACTTATAAAGGTTGAAGGGTACCATAATCCTTTGTTTGTAATGATTTAAGTCTTGTGGAATCATTAGTGAATACTTCTAGTAGAGCTACAAGGATTGGATGTAGGTGGGTTATTGCTAAACCACTATAAATCTTATGTTCGCTTCTTTATCCTTAAACTCTTATATTTGTTCTTTGTAGAATGTAGCAACTTAGGTTCAAAACTAAATTTGTTGTGATTTTCTATTAGAAACCCAATTCACCCCCCTCTTCGGTTCCCTTATTGAAATTTCATGATAGATGTCAAAGGGTTGGTAATATTTCTTCTCAAAATCAAATAACTTTTACTGGCATGTTAATTGTGGAATTCTTTGATGTATAAGGTATTGATTTTATGGGTTCATTTCCCCCTTCTTTTGGCTTCACTTATATTATTGTATATGTTGATTATGTATCTAAATAGGTTAACGCATAAGCATGTAAGACTAATGATCATAGGGTTGTTTTGCAATTTTTAAAAAGAACTATTTTCCCAAGATTTTGGCATCCCTAGGGCTATTATTAGTGATGGAGGATCACACTTTTGTAATAAATCTTTTGATCCGTTGATGAAAAAGTACGGTGTAACTCATAAGGTGGCGACACCTTATCATCCTCAAACTAGTAGGCAAGTTGAGATAAGTAATAGGGAGAAAAAGAACATTCTTGAGAAAACGGTAAACACTAATTGGAAGGTTTGGTATTTAAGGTTAAATGATGCATTATGGGCTTATAGAACTGCATATAAGACACCCATTGGTATGAGTCCTTTTCGATTAGTGTTTGGCAAAGCATGGCATCTATCTGTGGAACTTGAACATAAAGCATGTTAGGCCATTAAGAAACTTAACTTTGATTTGGATAATGTTAATGTTCATAAAAAATTACAGCTTAATGAGTTAGATGAGATTCAACATGAAGCATATGAAACTGCCACAATCTACAAAGAAAAGATGAAGATGCAATATGATAAACGATTGTTAAGGAGAACTTTTCATGAGGCCCAAAAACTGTTACTTTACAATTCTCCACTGAAGCTATTTCCTATTAAGTTAATGTCTAAATAAACTTAATGTCTAAATGGAATGGTTCATATATTGTTCACAAAGTTTTTCCTTATGGTGTAGTTGAGCTAGTCAAAAAGCAAGGAGAAGAACCTTTAATGCCATACTTTAATGCCATTAAGGACTTGACAAGGATGGATCTCAATCTTGTGGATCCACTTTATGCATAGAAGATGGAAAGGGTCGTCTAACTGAAGACATTAAACTTAGCACTACTTAAGAGGCAACCCATGTTTTTCAAGAAACAAGAATAAAAAGGAAAAGAAGTTGAATCAAATTTGCTTCAATCTAAGGAGTCTTGCGCATCAAATCTAATGTTTTCTCGTCTTTTTCTCTCTTTCCATTTGCTTTGGTAGTAGTTTTATGTACCACCACCTTGCTTTAATTTAATTATTGCATTTTTTTTTATTGACAACCATTGATGACAATGTTAGATTTAAGTTTGAGGGTGGGGTTTGAAGGCTTTAGTTTAGTTGTTAGTTGTTTTAAGCTTTGTATAGCATAAAAAATTTTAAAAAAATAATTTGTCTTTTGAGTCTTTCCTTGCTAAGTGACTACATGGTCAATTTTGAATACATGAGTCATTAAGCAAATAATATCATGATATCATCCTTGTTCTAGCTCTATTTCATCAGTTATTTCTTATAATTCGTATGCACTTTATGTCATGATTAATTTGAGTCTTGATTTGATGAATTCACATTATTAGAGAATGGTATGCAAGACAATGTAGATTCGTATAACTGCATTTGTGAGCTTTTGAGCCCCTAGCCTTCATTTTCGACTGTTATATGTTGATTCTATATTTTTTCTTGTCATCTTTTTATTCTAGGCTATATTTAAACCATTTAAGCCTTTCTAACCTATCATTTGCATATTATTTCCTAGTTAACCACTTTGAACATTAAATTAATCTTTTTCTTTCATAAACCCAACAATGACCAGACCTGATAGCTAAAATTACTATCTTTATCCTTATGAACTACCTTGGATTTACAATGACAGATGTTTCAAAATAAGTTTGGGGGTTGTTGAGTGTTGTTATGTGCTTAGTATTAATATATTTCTGTCATTGCACACCAAAAAAAAAAAGAGAAAACAGAAAAGAAGAAGGGAAAAGTAAATGCATAGCCTTGCTTTCAACAAATAACTAGGACTAGTCCCCAAGAGGTAAAGCAAGGCTAAAGCAGAAAAAATGTTATTAATGATGAAGGTGGAAGATTTCATAAAAAAAAAAGAGAAAAAAAAAGTAATTGTACTTTGAAAAGAAGAGAAAAAAAGTAAAAATAAACATGTGGTTGTGAAATAAATTTGCAAGCAAAAAGGAGAATTTGATAATAGGTGTAAATGTTGTTGAATTCTTAGCTTTCCCTTACCATTTTTCCATTACTTCTATAAACACCTTACCTTCTAGCCACATTACAACCTTAAGTAAAGTCTTAGTTGATCTTATATGATTGTATGGTTTATTTGCATCCATTGATATGAAAATCAAGTTTTTAGCATTCTATTCATGAGTCACCATCATTACATTAGATGTAGCGTGTTTTTTCTATTTTGTATAAGAGCTTTGTTTTTTGTTAAAAACTTAAGCTTAATGCTTGTCTTGCATACACCTTAGCAATAACCCAATCGTCAAGTGTATTTCATTGAGAGTAATTATCCTTATAAAGTTTGGAGTTAAAATGTCTATGCATGTTATAATCTTATGATATAAAGGATGATATGAAAGATGACGATCAATCAATGGCTATCACACACTACACGAGCATAATTTATAAAATACTATTAGCACTTAGGTGATTGAATGATTATGTTTAATTCTTATGTTCTAGTTGACCATAAACCCATGAAGTAAGGAAGTTAGTGTTTGTTTATTTAATTTTTCATTTTAGTTTTGCTCAAGGACTAGCAAAAGTTAAGTTTTAGGGTATTTGATATGCTCATTGAATCTCATTCATTATTGTCTTATTTTCCTTAATCTTAGTTGTTGGTTCTCGTTCTTTTTGATCTTTTAGTCATATTTTATGTTTTGTAGGTATTTTAAAGCAAAAGTCAATAATCGAGATTAATTAAAGAGAAATTGAGCATTTTGATATTGAAGTGTTTTGATGAAAAGACAAGAAAATGAGCACAATAGTGCATCTATAAGCCTCTTTGTCGACGTCAGCCAAAGAAGTAGAAATGGACGTGCTGAGTATGCTGTGTTAAAACGACTATAACTTCATCTACCAAATTTGAAATCACACTACGTTGGAAATTAGACATCTAGAGCATTTCATATGTCATGGCAATAGCTATGGCATAGCCACACTATGCCTTCTGTTTTTGCTTCCACGCCAAGAACAAAAAAGCATCCAGGATAAGGCAGCAAGGGTAGCAAGGCAGCCACCTTGTTAGCCTAATGATATTCTAAACTGTTTTTTTAGCTTAGATCATCCATGGTTGGCTAGATTTGAAAAATTTTAGGTTTTCATACTTATATAGGTTGTGCCACCCTCTATATAAAGCAAAAATAAGTTTTTGATAAGGGGGAGAACATTTTAGGGAAGAATTTTGGGAAGAAGACTTGGCTAAAAATAAGGAGGATCACAAGTTCATGGGTGCAGATTGAAGACTCATTGATTTTATTTCTCTTTCTCATGTCTTTTATTTGTGATTTTGAGTTTTTAATCATGTATTTAAGTAGCTAAACTTTTTTGTTAAGGTGAAAAGATGGAACCTTGATTGTATATATTTATGGGTATTTGTTGATTGTGGATTACTGGAATTTGGTGAAGTGATGATTATTTATATTGTGCATATTGTTTAGTGCTACTTAATTAAATAATTTAGGATTTGTAATTTTAATCATTACATGCTTCAATGATTTTAAGAGTGCTAACCGAGACTTTGAACTTGGTTCAATGATTTGGGAATAGTCGTCTGAAATTTGAATGTATAATGCATTAATGCAAATTTAAGGACCACACCAATCCAAGGATTAAATTACAATCTTTATTTTTTAATTAAAGAACATATTGATGTAAGGTTTGAGTACTACACCAATCCCTTACCTCGATTCTTCTCATATAAATGAATTGATTAGCATGAGAACCATACTAATTTGACTGTTAATACAATGTTTTCTTGTTTTCATAACACCTAAAGCATTCTTGGCATGTTAACAATAGCCCACACCAATTGTTGTTGCATGTTCTAGGATAAACGTGTTAAATCCCATACCAAGATTAACTTATAATCAATAGAAAACTTATGCATGAACGCATTCAAAGCTGATGCATAAACAAGTTCATCGTACGTAAGAAAAGCATCACCGATCTAAGTTCCATGACTTCCAAATCATACATAATACATATTATCAATGGTGGATTCTCAAGCTGTAACACCTAAACTTCCCCAATATATCCTTTTTATCTACTTTGCCTTTTAATTCATTAGTTTTTAGTTTATTTTAATTTGTCGATACTCAAATCACCACTTATATTTCATACAACCTAAGTTCTACTGGTTACAAAACGTTGACTTTCTTATTACCTAGAGGATCAACCTTGTAAAATATTTATCATGCTCCAGCCAATTCGTAAACTTGTAAGTTTAAAATTAAAATGAACAGTAGCTTAATCTAAGAAGAATAGAAACTTATCGCCGAAGTTTTGGAGTGTGTAGAACATCATGTACGAGCAAAGTATAGCCACCACATAAAAACAATTTGTAAGAGCCTATGCCTTTTGCTTCAACCCCAGTATTGTTTCCCATATATATCGATTTCATCCCAAAACTAATTGAATGATAATCCACATAAGTTCCTCGATCTTGAGCTATATGGTCTGTGGCTCTTGAGTCTAAAGTCTACAAAAGATGAGATACAATTAAAGATAAAGAGCTAGTAACATAACTATAATGAGAAATGTTGGAGTTAGGTTATACCTTTTTCTACTCAATGCATTCCTGAGCGAAATGACCCATCTTGCCATAATTGTAGCAAATTATTTTAGTCTTGTCCCTATTTTTGTCTGCTCGCTTGCCCATTTTCTTTTTTCTTTGATTAGACTTCAACTGATTAAGATTTGATTCCTTCTTGTGGAAATCCCTCTTGCGTTTATTGCTCGTAGTGTTACACGAGGTGGAATCAGACACATAAAGTTGACTAGAAGTATTAGCTTCCTCAAGGCACTCATTTTCTAGCTCAAGATGACGTTGGATATCATCAAATGTTCTAATGCTGTCATTGTGTGTCATATACACCTTTATATGTTCCCAGTTAACCGAAAGAAACCTAATGACTACCAAAACCTATTGCTCATCAATTAAAGCATGTCGAATAGACTTCAGCTCTTGTATCATATTATCCCTCAGATGTTGCCTTATAGAAACATTAGGGCGCTTGCGATATAAGTCGAATCTAATAGTAAACCTTCTTAGTTTCATTATAGAATTACCACTAAACTTCTCCTTAAGGGGGTAGCATTGCTCATACTCATATAGGAGATCATCACGTATACTATTCAACAATGCTATGTGAACACTAGTATTTTTTGTTTTCCAAACGTTATATGCGTCCATGTGTCTCCTATTTTGAGCAATATTCCCTTACGTGGTTAAATCATCACATTACTCAAGGCCTCAACAGATTCTTATTCTTTACTAATACAAAAGTGGGCTTTTTTAACAAAGGAGTTTGTCATAAAAATAATTTTTGTCACAAAATCCTGATATAATTCTATCAAAAACTGCTCACTAAAACTAAAGTTCATTTTAGGAATTTCATGGCAAAAAAATATCAAAAGCTTATGACATGTTGTTCGTGACAAAAAAAAATAATTATTTATCAATTAAATTGTGCAAACAATGTTGTAATTGAAAACCGTGTTGTTAAGTATTTTTCTTTAGGAAATTTTCAACAGTAACCAATGTTGAAAACAATTTTTTAGTAATAACCACTGTACAAAATTGTTTCAAAAATGAACACATGAATTTTTTTAACCATTTTGCGCCCGTGACCAAAATTTTAAAAATTTTTTTTTTCTCTCTCTCTTCTCTCTTTTCCTTCTTTCTTTCTTTTTTATTTACTCGTCCACCATTTTTACCAAAACTTATTTAGTGCATTCTGTGAAACTTGTTTACTTTGGTTTTCCATTTCTGAAAACTCTACTCCATTTGATTTGAAGAAAATCACAAGTTACAGAGAGAGAGAATCAAGAGTGTTTGGAAAATAGTTTGAAACAAAATTTGTAACAAATGTGAGTATTTATGCACAATTAGAGAATGTAACGATAGAAATTATCAAAAAAAGTTTATATTGGAAACATTAAGTGTGTTTGGTGTAATGGTTTAGTGAAAAATCTAGATGGAAAATAGGGAAGAAGATGACTTGCACAAGACTTTCGATCACATAGGCTAGAAATTGAAAGTAGTAAGTTTCGAGCAAGGGCAAAATTTTTCCTTGCTCAAAACTAACTACTTCCGATTTCTAGCCTATGTGATCAAAAGTAAGTTTTAAGCACAGGTAAATTTTGCTGTGCTTCGTACTTACCTTCAAGCAAGTAACGAATTTTGGTGGACCTTAGAAATTTTCTTTTAGCTTTGTACATATTTTATATTTTACCTAAACATAAGAATTTTTTTTCAACACCATATTTGGATTTAATGCAAGAATGGCTAATCCAATAACGATTGTTACTGTGCACGGCGACTCTTGGGACCTAACACTGAACGATGGCGAAGAATATGCTAATGGCAAGATAAGGGGATTTTCTATTGATTGAGAAATAACATATCATAATTTTATGTAGATCTTGTATGAGGCATTTAAAATTAATCCTTTTAAATTTATCATGAAGACAAAAAATAAGTATTCAATGTGTACACAATCAGAGGCGGGTCTTATAGTAGCAGATATTACAATCGAACTAGACTTTCGAGCATTCATGTTGGCCAGCGATCCTTATATGGCCAGCCGGAGGGGATATTGTCTACTACATATTACCTTGGATCGGGTAAACAATGCTGAACAAATAAGGATAGAAGTCTCAATCATGTTTCACCTCATAGAATTCCTACAATGCCAACTCTGTTCATATCTTCCACTTGAAGCAATCATGTGAATGATATCGTTCCTACAGTGACAACTCAATCCCAATGCAATAGTCAGTTCGAGTACATTGTACAAGGGTTTACAGATCAGAACTACAAAGAAAGTAAAGTTCTACTGATGCCTCTTATACTGACCCATAAACTTTTTTAACAATATGACCACTATTGATGGAGGTGATTCGCCTCCCCACAATAACGTTATACCACAAAATTATTATCATGATACTGAGGCAGACATTTATGGCCCTGACATCTCTCAATCTTGTGAATACGAAAGAAATATTGTTGAGAAAGAAAGTAAGCAAAGGGAAGCGGGTTGTAATGGTCCGCTCAGAGAAGTTGCTCAACAGCAAGTCCATCATCCAGAAATCAATTTATTCAGTAGTTGCCTCCAGTTGCATCGCCAGTAATTATGCCTAGTGATGCATTCTTGAGTACTGAATCAAGTGATGTGTGCATTGGGCAGATATTCAATATAAAGCAAGCACTTTGAGATAAAGTTAGGCTTGCTTGCGTTGAAGAACCACTTCCAGTTCAAGGTTTACAAATCAACTACGGATCAATTTAAGGTTAAGTGTCTTGTTTAGGGCAGTCAATAGAGAATTTGTACCACCAAGAACAACTGCGATACGTATTTTTGAGTGACAAAAATGAACTCAGCCTATAGTTGTCAGAATGAAGAGTTGCAAGATGGTCATTACCAATCAAGGATAAGTTTAAAAATTACAATCGAAGTTACACTCCCCGGAATATTTGTCGATGGGACGTTCTTGAAGGGCACATAGCATGGCTAATTTTTGTGGCTGTCTTGGTACATAGAAATGACAAAATTTATCATGTAGCATTTGGTGTTGCCGATTCTAAGAATGACACCTCGTGGGAGTTATTTTTCCTAAAACTTCGAGAAACTATTAGGTTGATTGAGAATTTAGTATTGCATTACTGTCGTGTTCCTTAATGTGTCCCACGAATTTTGTATGTACCATATTTCTAAAAATGTGAAGGTTAAGTACATGATGCATGCCCAAAAGACAGAGACTTTCCTGGCCACTTATTTCCTTACGGGTAAGGCATATCAATTTAATGAATGTAATGAATATATGCAAAATTTGAGAGTGCTGCATCTGGCAGTAGTAGATTATTTAGAAAATGAAGTTGGAATGCATAAATGGGTAAGAGCACACCTTCCATCTCAGCGGTATGACATGCTAACCATCAACATAGCTAAAAGTATGAATTTCTTATTAAGATATGCACGATCGCTCCTCATCATACCATTGGCTGATTGCATAAGATGTAAGGTACAAAGATGGTTTTATAAATGTAGGGAGTAATTTACTGCCAGAGATGCATTTCTAACCCCAGCGGCTCAAGCAATTGTTGATGAACAACTAGAGTTGTCTCGACCCATAACTGTGGAACAAGTGTCACGTTAGGAGTTTGAGGTAAAACACTAGAGCATTGTTGAGGTTGTACTTGCCCGTGCTCAAAAGGGTAGTTTTGAGCACGTTGTGTTATTTTGTACGTACTCGAAAGTTAGTTTCAATTTTTTACTAATTCTCAAAATATATGACCATACTACTTCTCAAAATCTATGACTGGACTAATTACACATCATTTTAAAGTCAAATCATGTTTCCACTACATTTAGGACTATGCATAAATTTTAGTTACTCACTGTGTTAGACAATAATAGTTTTTATATCATAAACTAATTAATTAATTAATTAATTTTATCGACTCTATGAAATTAATGGTTGAAAATAATATTCCAACAATGCAAATTTCAACATGATGTGATTATCATGTAAAAGTTATATTTCATTACGTCAATATTTATCATATGGAAGGAAGAAAAAAAGAAAATATTGAAAGTAAACCGACAAAGAGATAGCATAGTTTTAGTGAAAACCATGTTATGGAGTATATACATACATGTACAAATAATAATAATAATCTATATTAGGTGACCCAACCATAATTCAATGGCCATCATCCTCTTAAAGAAAGGCCTGTCTGCAGACTTAAAATGTAGGGGTCTATCTAATACTAGATAGTATATATACATACATGTGAACACACTGCAGTCGCTAGACATTTACTATTAAGGGATCTCATCAACTAGGCATACAATTATGAATGCCTCCTCAGAAAACTCAAGCTCAGTTCTAATGTTGTAAAAACCTACATCATCGTGCTGGTAAGGGATTAGCTCGAACATTAGTTGCATGACCTCCTACAAAGACTACTCAGAATGTGCAAATGGATATGAGTCATAGACCATGATCCTATGCTGACGAAAATGGACCATGCATGCCACTTAATGTAAGGAATTGATACAAGGGGGCATATAAACCTTGTCTACTGTCCACCATGCACGATGGACAACACTGTGTCTACGTCTACGTGTGACTCAAGATTTGTGCTTACGTAGAAAGTTTCCTTCTCGAGTTCCTCGGTGAGATATCTATCCCATACAGCTTGCAATGACGTCTACAACAAAATTGAAAGTAATTATTGTGGGATTGGTTAATTATATGTAATATAATAGTGGAATCAAAAAACCGTTCAATATCAAACTTACAAATAAATGTATAGATGTAACAGCCCATCGTTGTGGCACCTATTGGAAGCATGCCCCCTACCTGTGTGTAAGTAGCTACACATACTCATTCAAATGCTGTAATATAAGCGATACGTTAGGTTGAACATAACCGCTAAAATTGTAATTACTATAATCAATGAACTGAAAGATTATGTTTGGCATTTACTGTGTCTTCCAGCCACTATCCTCCATTTGTTACTATGCTGATTCAATCTAGAGTTATTGAATGGTGCGGGTCTTAATGTGTGCCTTCAGAGTAGTCTTCCACCACAAGAACTTTGTGTATAAGTCATTCAAAATTCCCCGTGTAGGACCTATAACATATTTGGGATCATAGTATGGCCATCCTCTTAATGTCGAAGGACCTCAAGCCCGACCCCACTTTTTGAATCTGTTCATATACAGAATCTATTGGGACTTGCCCGACTTGTACTCCCTCCTGTATCGATTAATGTTACCTGCTTCAGGTGCCTAAGGAAATGGTTGACTAATATTAGCATCTACAAGTGTCTTAACAATACGCACGATATCCTTACCTGCGTCATCTTCCTGCAACATCAGTGAACACATAGAACAACATTCAACATGAAATGTTACGAAGAAAAATTAGGAGAAGTTTTCTCTGTAATTTGGACATTCCCAATAAACAACAATTGTTGAATAAAACTCATATCACTATATATACATGCATCAAGGCCTCAGGCACCTTATTTCCATCCAAACAACTTCAATAACAATGCAATTATGCAAATAACATCGTTTAACGCCCTAGGCACCCGATAAACAATGCATCAACGTTAATAATACAATCATCTGTGCAAATAACATAGTTACTGTTTAAAATTTTTCCCCTATAAAGAAACCAAAAATCATACCTATAGACCCTATGCCAGCTCTAATCCAGACTGACAACCTAACTCCCTTACCTAAACTATCAATGTCTAATTCTATCTCTGCAATAGCTCCTCTTGTCAACGTAGTATATCCTCATACTTAGGCCATATCTCATCCTGTCTATATGTGAAGGCTAAGAAATCTACACGAAGAGTACAAATCTCATGGCTAATGTCCAAATGACAATCTAATGATCCTAGGACCTTGGTAAAGGGTGAAGGGTCGTCGCGGTCCAACTTCAAGATCCTAAAAAATGTCTAATGGCCCATTGGAGTGTAATGAGGGTCATTTCATTCTAAAACCTTCTCAAATATAAGGGAGGGACGTGCACATTGCCAAAGCAAAGTACAGATTGTTAAACAATCGTGTAATAGGTGATGTAAAATTGTTCAACTTTCTTATCCCAGTGAATTCATTCGAGTAATTTACCTTTCTCCTATTCTTCTTCCAACTCGAAGGAGTAGGCGTTAATGAATCATAAGCGTCATCCTCATTGCTCATCACCACACCCACCCACCATCTCCCGATAGGAATGTTAGTGGATGTTTAATCAGGAAAAATTAAAAATTATTTAGTTAGTATTCGAGGCTTATCGTCAGTGTCCTCGGGGACTACGATGACAAAGCCGGCTCATCAACGTTCATATGTTCAGAGAGAACAGTACCAGCATACTCACCGTCAAATACTGCTTCAGACTACAAAGCATGACCGTAAGGCAACATATGCTCTGTCAAAGAGGCTTGCAAATACAAATCACAGATGGGGACTAGTCAACATCAAAATAGCAAAGGTTATTACAAAATACAACACATTAATGTTAAATAATTAAATAACATTAAAGACAATATACTATTAAATTGCATCAAGCTATCATTGAAAATGTACAACTTAAGGTCCTCGTCGCGGATATTCTTTCTTGTCACAACCCAACTCAAAATATGAAGAACACGAGAGGTGGTATGTCCACCTACCTTTGATCCGGTGGAGGTGGCCTCATACAACCAAATTTACATGAAATAAAAGTTTTATTATTTTAACAATATTATTTAGGGTACAATTAAAATATAATAAAAATTAATATTGAAGTGAACTTCAAGTATCTGGAACGCGAAAGGAAACCCACAAAGATTGTATCGGTTAATGTGCTTCAATCCTTTCTTCTGCTTTTGAGCCTGTTTAACACTGTAAGTGGGCAACTATCAAGTCATCACCCTACTCAATGATCAAAAGGTGTATGTTTTTACAACTAACCTCCAGGAAAATAAGTTAAACTACTCTAAGTCGTCTACCATCTATAGTATCCATATATTCGTGTGATACCGCTATCTCTGCCTAAGGAAAAACAGGTCCATCGACATATACAATGACAACTTAATTGCATCCAAGTCATTAATCAGTCTGAAGTCAATTGCCTTGGATGTTTTCTCTAAATCCTTAAATTCTATACTCGCCTCCTCATCGAAGTACATGTCCCTTAACCTCGTAAAACCCTCTGTATAACTCGAATATGGCTCGAAAGTCAATCTGATAATTAAGTCAAACTCAATGTTTGAGAATCGTACAATACTGCTCCCCACTAGAAACCACATCTCAATTCTCTACTTCTCTCTGTTACCACCTCATGCAACAACATATTATGCATAAACTTACTTCAAAACTAAACGTCTTTTAGGTCTAACAGATGAGTTAAACATGTCTATCTAAATAACCCAAGTTGCGTAGGGCTAAGCTTCATCCGCACTGCCTCTAACACTCATTCTTTCGATAGTGAGGTCACAACAACTGAAAAATATTCGGCCTTTGAAATCTTTAACTTAGTTGTCACGATGACAACCATTTTCATTTGGTTCAAAAAAAAAAAGAAGAACAACATATATAAGTGATAAAATATAGACAAAAATTTCAAAAAAATAAAACATCAAACAATAACAAACAATAGGACCTAAAAAAATAAAAACTCCAATTTTGATCATGTTCTAATAATTAACACATGCTCGAAAGTCTACGGATAACGTGATCAAAATTATAGATCCAAAGGCAAAAGTTTTTGGAAAAATCGAATCTACAGTTTCGATCACGTTTAGTTGACGTACGAGTATCTAATGTGAACGTGATCGAAACTATACCAGTTATAGTTGTTGATCAAAACTACTAATGTAATTGGAAAAAAACCTCAAACAAAAAGATGTGATGAAAACTATAAGCGAACCTTATCAATGTACATGCTCAAAACTGCACTCACCCAAATGTGTAGTAACGTGCCCGAAAGTATAGTTTCACGCATGTAGAAAATTTTACTTTCGATCACATATTTTCACAATTTCGAGCACATTAGTTACGCATTTGAGGACATGCATGTGTGATCGAAACTATCAAATAGTTCTCCAAATCTAACTCAATCACCAATAACACGCAATTTTCATCAACAACGCACAATTTTCATGTATTCTAGGCTAATTTTTTATCACATAATAAATAGAAATCACCAACTACATCCTAATCGAAACTACTTTCACTTTATTCGTTACCAAAAACACACAAAATTTCGTGTTTTTTTGGACGAATTTTCAACAATTAATGAATAAAAAGCTCATACTCATGCTAATTCATGCAAAATCATCCACAAATCCAAATCAAATGCAAAAAAAGTTAACAAAACTCATGAGTTGTTGTCAGAAATTAGCCCGAGTTTGTCACCATCAATGTGAATCCTTTCCACTCTTACGCCACCATCAACCGCCAACTCAATGATCGCTGATAAAAGCTTCAATTACGGTGTGAGTTTCGCACACATAAGAAAAGAAAATTAGGGTTTCAATGGCTTTGAAATTGATTTGGAAAATTTTGACTTTTGTTACAAATGATTATGAGGATAGTTTTGTACGTCGATTAAGGGACCTTACACAAAACCAAAATGGATGCCAATTTTTGCTAGGTATTGAAATACAGTCGACAACAAAATTGCTCTCAAATCATTGACCTGAAATCTTCAATCTTTAATCTTCACTATAGTCTTCGGGTTAAGTCCTTGAAAACCAAAGGAGATCACAAACAAACCCTAAATTAAACACAAAAGACCTCGAAGAAGAAGAAGAAATCTTAGGTCCAATCGTGGCATTCGATTCTAGCATCTTATCAAAATCCAAACAGGTAACCACTCTTCCTCGCTATCCTAGATCATGTTCTAGATATTCATTAATTTTATGGTTCAATTATTTTTTGAGATGAAGAACAGTAGTGATGGGAAAAAATTACACACAGAACGATGTCATTTCATGGTAGGCAAAGAGCCTTTTTTGTACAATCTCGAGTTATTTAAGAATAGTGTCATATAAAACGTCCACGGTGGCGAGGTCAGCCGTCTTGTTGCATGGTGGTAAAGTCAACCATCTTAGTGGCTTCGTCAGTTGTGGATAGTGTTGATGATTCATAGGAAATTTACAAAAATCTCACTGTTCACCCCAAGTTTTCTAAACTAACCACTATTTCAAATTGTTTACAAAATTGACTAAGTAATTTTTTTTGGACAAAATTGCCCCACAAGACCAAAAATAACAAAAACCAAATTTCCCAAAATTTTTCCCTAAACAAAACCCTAACCCACAATTCGTTTTTGCGAAATTGGAACCAAAAAACACCTGTGTTTAGGCGATGGCGGTCAACGATTATAGTGGACGCAAAAAGCACTAAGTAAACGATAGGAGTTGTCGAAATAGGTCTTCAACAGCAAGCAATGGCAGCGCTTCACCTGATTGTGAACGTTCATTTAGGGTAATTTTTGTTTATTTTTACGATTTGCTATTGAAATGTGTTAAAATAGAAAATTTATGTCGATACATTATAAGGATATAGTGCTAATTTGGTTTGAAATGTGTATTGTGTTGATTATGTGGAGTTGATTATGTTGGTTTGAAATGTGTATTGTGTTGATTATGTGGAGTTGATTATGTTGGTTTGAAATGTGTATTGTGTTGATTATATTGCTATGTTGGAATGTCCTTTTCTAAACGTGAATGAAAATTGATTGTTCGGAGAACAGTTAAAGTTAGACATTGAAGCATGTTGCAGGCATAGTTTTATGCATAAGCCAATTTACATGATCAAAAGTTGTCTAGGAAAGCATAGTTTCAAGTATGTTGAAATCGTAGTTTCGAGCATGTCTAACAAAGTGATGTGATCGAAACTCTAGTATTGTTTTTGCCAGTATAGTAGATTTTTTCCTTGTTTTGGCAATTCGATGGTTTAGGTTTTTTTTGATACATAAATGCACAATATTTTTACTTCTGAGTATTTTGCTAATGAAATTTGATACACACCTTTAAAACAAATAATTATGCTTGAATTTTCATAAGAAATTTTGCACAATAGAGTATTTTAGGGTTAGGGTTTGTTTGGAAAGGCTAAAAGAAAAGAATGCTTATATTCTATAGTGCTTTAAAAAACACTTTGAAACTAAAATTTCCTAGAGAGAAACCAAAAGGAAAAAACCCGTTCCTCTTTAGATTTCACAACCAATTACAATAAAGAGAATGAGAATTTAAAAAAAAAATCTTTGTTTCTCTTCAATATGAGAGAATTCTTTATTTTTTCTTAAATAACTTCTATAGAAGAACCACAAGAAGAATAGAAGTAAGAAAAGTACTGCTGATATTATGTATTCATGTACTTTAGGGAACTAGTTCTTTGAATCGTTGTTGAGCTCTTGAAGTTTCTATTCCGATTCTAGAAATTTTGGCCTGCAATACAAATCATAATTAACAGGAATAATATGAAGATTAGTTACATAAATATGCAAATAGTTAGTCAAAAGTTAAATGCTAAATAAAAACCAGTAAGTGTGTTTAATTAATTATTATTATGTTTGGAAAATTGAGTAGAATTATATAAGCTGCAGATTGAGATACCTTTTAAATTTTTGAAGCTTGTGCCTTTTTTGTGATTTTGTCTTTTAATTTTAAATCCCTTTGTTATTTTGATTTGATATACTTTTTCAGTTTTTTATTTTAATTTAATTTTTTAAAAACAAAGATATAGCTATATATATATATACCTCGGACTTCATAATGTAGATGATCTTATCACTTACATTTAGTTATGTGGCATCTATGACTTCAGCTCCTTCGTCTTCAAGAACATTGATAATTTCATACAACATGAAGTTTTTATTCATTAACCCACAAATGAAATTCACTCCCAAAGTTGAGTCCAAACTTGTTATGTTCATTATTGGCAACATGCCCAAGCTATTGGTGCTTTTTTTTTTTTTCCGAAAAGTCATTAAATTGCATAGTGCTATCTCTAAAGCACTCCAAATGCTATTTAATTAGTTTGTAACTATATGGTAATTTAAAAATCACTGCTAGTTAAACAAGCACATGGAAAAGTATCTATATTTTGTGATGTAGTTCTTATATGATGCTAATTCTCATTGCTAAATGGATGCTGAATTTAGGTACATTCTACCTGAATTTAGTTTATGGCATGATAGACAAAGTGAAATTTTGTGCAGTATGTCTAAGCTGATCGGGATATAATTGGACTACAATCTTCTAATAGAGATTTTGAACTAGGAAAGCAACTTTCAGCTTCTTCTTGTTTTTAGAATGATTTGAGCGATTCTAATGATATATCCAAATTACCTACTAACTCAGTAATGGCTTTTTAATTCAAATATGAGTTTGACAAGCAAGCAAAATTTGCCCTCTTCTGATAGAACAGGGCATCCTACACAGGACATGCTAGATCTATTTTTGGGTCCTTTGTTGGAGAAACCTTTGGAGGAGGAAACTAGGACTAATTTACAATTGATTTTTCCAGGGGATCCTACTTTTTAAGGTTTTAACATGTACTAACATGCCATGCATGTAACAAGGAGAAAAAATAAATTTGTAAATACATTAAAGCTTTCATGTTTATATTTCATATTGCAGATCATGACACACATGTCGCACCACTAGCACAATCGCACCAGAAAAGAAGGAAGGTGTGTGGATTCAAGGTTTAACTTGTATAATTATTAGAAGAACTTCTAATTAACTTTCTAATTTTGTTTCTTTACAATGATGCTTCTACAACATAATGCCAATCCAGTTGCCTAGCCCTTAGCTCATTCTCCCATTTCTTCAGATTCACACCACGGTGCCGTATCACCTCAAAGTTATCAACTCCTACTCTAAAGCTTCGAACCTATGTTCTTATTTTTATGCCTTCACAAATAAGTAGAGAAAAATGTGACGTAGACGGGAAGATATCTTACATGGTCAGGAGGAGATATTATGGCAGTAGGAGGAGACTCTTACAGTATTGGTCAGAGAAGTTTGTTCTCGAGTGTGCTCTGAGCCTAATGAGGACGCGCAGATGCTTGATAAGGAGGCATAGGTATGACCATCTCCTACCCAACTGTGATATTATTAACTCAGTACCTCATACCCCAAAGTTTAAACATTGTTCAGTAGTTGATGTTGTTGAATTTGACATTGTGGGGTTGTTTTGATGTGCCTGAGGCCCCAGTGCTATTATACTATCAAGTCTAATTATTTTTTATCTAAATTGTTTTTTAGGTACTGATCACATTTTGGGAGACTATATCCATATTTTTTAAATTCAAATTAATTCAACTAAAACATCTATTGATGGAATCTTTTTTCCATGACTTTATAGTTTGATAACATAGGTTAACACAATGTTCGTATCCTTGAGCACCATCCGCCAGAAAATGTCAGTTGATACAGACAAGAATATAAGAGGAGTCACTTGCAATGGTCCCTGTATACGAACCCTTTTAAGCGACGAAGGCCCTCTATAAGGAGAAGGTGGCCCACGTATGATCCAACATATGAAATAGACCCTATCTGACCTATTTCTGAGGAGCTGTGGACAGAATACTTATAATGGATGAACACTCCAGGTGTATATATTGAAAGCAATACCATTAAGGTAACACCGGATTGGGTGAGCGTTGTTGTGAATAAAGGACGATAACTCAAGGATGCGGTAAGTAACGTAACTATGTTTTCCTATATTTACCAAGTTTAAGAACATATCTTATTTAATTTCTTTTCTTTAATATTAGGTTCGATCTAACAAAATCTATATATTATAGCATATTAATGAGTACATGCTACTGTTAGCCTACAGACAAGGGACATGCTCTGAACAGGTTCTTAACGGTAGACAATTGAGTCTACACACATTTACATATATAGGCTTTACATTAAAATACAAGTGTTCATACTCAATGTTGTATCTATTATTGTTAACATTTTGCACTAAGTGTATTTCATTGTTTTGGACAAATTACATTGCAGACATATCTATAGTGTGCCTGGAGTGATTATCTTAAGGGCTGTCTATCAAAAGGTAGTTTCCCTTCAAGCACCGACCTTAAGTTGCACATAGAGGGTAAAAAGAGTAGTGTGCACCACCCATGGTGGACTGTTAGTAAGGTGTTCATGCCCATTTGCATTATCTCCTGTCATTGGGTCGCACATGCATAACACTTTTAGAGACACCATATCATAGTCTATGACTCGGCCCCCTCAGTGCATTTTAATCGAGAGATGACCAATGTTATGAGGCCATGCTATTTCTACTATGGGATGTAGGTTTTTATGACATGCAGACTAAGATCAAGTATCGCATTGATCTGTTCAAATTAGTATGCCAAGTCGTTAAAGTGCCTCATCAACAAGTATCTGGAGATTGTAAGATTTTCACCTGCATATATATATATACATATATATACATATATATTACTTAGGACTAGGCAAACCTATTGATTTTCTGTCATCGAACGGGCCATTTTTTAGGAAGAGGATAGCCATAAAGTTGTGGAGGGGCTAATTATTGCAGACATGTATGTTTCTTTTGCCCAATTAAACACGTTACTAGATGGATATTTAGACATCATGTATATGGCTTACCTTCAGCATTCTGTACAATTCCTTGCATTTTGAAATTAGTTATAATCATTGTTATCAGTATATGATAATAAACTTATACTCCTCTGAAATTAACTGAACGTAACATGGTAGTTGGAATTTAAAAAAGACATTTTTTTGTTAAAATGCAAAGTGTTAGATTTATCAACATATTTTGCTACAATAATAATGGTTAAATTATTGAACAACAAACTTTGAGCAATAATGGTTCAGTTGATTTGTAATAACAGTAATAATCATATTCAATTATATTGTTCTTTGATAGATACATCGATATACAAAAGTAAAAATATAATAGTGACATTGAACTATGGACAAATCACTATAGACCAATAAATCGTACGGACTATTTCACTGTTACCAACCTTATTGGAAAATACATGTTTTCTTATGGAATTCCACCAAAATTGAAACAGTAGTATCAATCATGACTGATGCCAAATGTGATTGAAACTATTGATTACTTGTGATTGAAGTTGCCTCTTCCATATTTTTTTCCTCTAGAAAAATTGAAACGTTAGTTTCAATCAAGTTTTGCATGTGATCGAAATATTTGAGTATTGTGTGATCGAAACTGCATCTCTTCAATGTCTCTGGTTCTGGGAAAATTGAAATTGTAGTTTCGATCATATTAAAAATTTTGCATGTAATCGAAACTCCTTAGTGCAACATGATCGAAACTTCCTCTCTTCTGTCACTAGTCTGAAAAAATCAAAAATGAAGCTTCGATCACGTTAGAAATTTTGCATGTAATTAAAACTGCTAAGTACTATATGATTGAAACTACGCCTTTTCTGTCATTGGTTTTGGAAAAATTGAAACTATAGTTTTGATCACGTTAAACATTGTAGTAATGGGTAGATATAAATCGTATAAAAGTAAGACAAACAAAAATAGGACAAAATAAATAATAAACATTGCATCAATAAGCACAGAATAGGGAATTTAGAAACAACAACACACATTTGAAGTAAATAAAATGGTACAACAATAAAAATGTTTCATTCCTCCATTGATTTTATTTTGTTGGTTTAAAAGTGCATTTTCTCTAGAAAAAAGATAAACAAATACCAACACACATATACTTAAATTGAACAAATGTCACTGACTCTGGTGCAGAGGGATTGGATTTTTGCATATGGCATAATTATGTCCAACTTGTTGACACCTAGAACAATTCCGACGAACAACTTTCTCTCTTATAGAAGGAATTCATTATTTCCTTGGTTGACCAGAAGAAGGGTGTTGTCTGGGTGGATTAACATTAATTTCTCGAACATTATCTAGGATCACCCAATCTGCATCATTCCCACTAGATGAATAGACTTTGCATATGCATTCATCCATATGTTAATAGTGTAGTAGTGTGTACACAACGAATTATAAGAAAAGCAAATATATCTGCACGCTACAAGAGCGTGAGCACATAAGAGCTACTACAAGTTACATTATCAGCAATTATATGTCTTATCTTGAAGATGTATAACCTCAACGATCCCGTAAAAGTTAACCTCAAACTCGAAACGCAACACCAGATGTACAGTTATGGTACAGGATTTCTCCAATTTTAAATCAATCACTTTTTGAGCAGCCTCAGTCAAGTAGGCTTTTCTCACTAAAGGCCTCGTCCCTACAATTGTAAAACCATCTTTGCACATTTGATCTAATATGCTCAGCCAACACACTGATAGGTAGCCTTCGACCACTCTTTAACAATGCATTCATACTCTTTAACAATGCAATACTCGAAAGTAACTTTCGATTATGAGTATTTTTTTCTCGTGTTACTTTCAATCATGAGTATTTTTTTGTCATGATCAAAAGTAACTTTTAATCATGAGGAAAAAATCACCCAAGATCAAAACTGTATCGCAAATTTGTTTCAAAAATCTCAATTTTCATTTTCTCTGTCAATCATTTACACCAAACACATTGAAACAACTAACACACACTTTAATAACAATTTCTATCACTATAATCTCTAACTACACACAAACAACATCAATTTTAACATTTTCAACAAAATTTCTTCCTTTGTTTATCAAATTATAATCACCCACCTACTTGTACTTTAATGCTTGGTTACTGTCTTTCAATTGAAATGAAATGAAAAATTAAGTTTGTGGTAGAAAAATTAAAGAAAAGTCTCTCTATTAAGACAAGATGGAAGAAATTAGAAGAAGGAAGGAAGGAAGAAGAGAGAAGCAAGACCGGAAAAAGAAGAAGATTTTAAATTTTGGGGTGAGGATAATTTTGTCCAAAAAATCTACTTGGTCATTTTTGTAAACAATTTTGAACAATAGGTAGTTTAAAAAATATGAAATCAACAGTAAACATTTTTATAAATTTTCCAGAAAATATAAGAGGAAAAAGAGTTGTAAAGTTGTAGAAGTGAAAACGAAGTTGGCAAGAAATAATAAAATAGACAATTCAATGCTACAAAAAGCTAATCAGGAAATTTTCCGAATTATTTTCCTATAACATCCACTGAGCGTATCAAAAAAAAAAAAATGTTTTTCAGGTTGATGCTCTCCATTTTTTTCATTGTTGAACTTACTATTTATTCAACTTGTTTAAACAGGTTGGAAGTTTGGAAAACGTTTTGAAGAAAATGGAAGTAACATGTGTGATATTATGTGTAATGGAGAAAAAAATTGAATTACTTATTAGTTCTTTTTGATCTTATGTAGATGAGTGAGAAGAACTCTGGTTGGGAAGATCTGATTTTCATTCCACCTGGTTAAAGCTATTCTCAATCTTTCAGGAGATTGCAAAAGTATAAGTTGCTGGATGGAGTTCTCCAATTGACCATACGACAAAATTAAAAAAGAGAGCAACTTCATAAATCTAGGATCATAACCATGCAGGTCGGGAATTATGATTTATTATGTAAATTTCCTCCTAACTCCCACTTTCCTCAATGTCACAAGGGAAAAAGAAAAATTATTAGAGCAGTGTTGGGGAAACATACAGGGAAATAAATTGTAGAACAAATAACATTTGATTCAGAGGTCTTATTGCTTTCGGCTTGGCTGTTGCAGCCAAGCATAGGCAAAGCACTATGAGTTTCCTATTCCATCTCTTTGGCTTTTATATATATAAGCTGCTTCCCACCATTTTTCGGTTTTGGTATTACTGTATCATGTAAGCTTCTCTTGTTTCTGGGTATGAGCTTGGGTGGCCCTTGAGTTTTAAGAGAGGCTTGGAGGTTGTGATAATGGTCATAGATTTTTACATGATTCGTGGTAATCAGAGATGATTTAGTGATAATTTCCATATGTTGAATCTTGATTCATTTAAATTTTTGCCATTTTTATAAATTTATTTCAATTATTTTTTTCAATTTATTGTATTATTGTAAACCAAATCCTTTTTAAGATTCAAACCCCATATTTTATATTTTTCTATGTCATTTCAAACAATTTTACTAATTAAATTAGTTAGCACTTTCTCGAAAAACAAAATATTGTAGTAATTTTAGCTTGTGAAAGTAGTATTGTGATAATTTTAGCTTTTGAAAGTGAGTTTGAGTCCTTAAAAAAAGGTGAATTTGAGTATAATTGACAGGGACGTGAATTTTTTCAGTAAGTTAGGATTTTATTATTTATTAGGCTTCCCCAACTTATTAAGAAAATTTGTATTTGGGCTACCCTTTACAAACCTGATCCAGCACAACTTGGTCCATTTGACAGGCCCATTTGTGACCCACTTTATCGGGCTTGGGCGTTGGCCATAGTTAACATCTATGGATTATTTCCAAGCCATTTGTATGGACTATGTCCAAGCCATAGTTAACATCTGTGGGATAAAGTGAAATGTAGGGGCATGAGCATACTGTATGTGTAGTTATTAACAATTTGGTATAGTGGTCATATGTAGCAACACTCAATAACTAACTTAGTGTTTCTCCTTTTTCTTTAATTTCTTCGTAAATTGTGATCATGATTTACCATAGGCGCCACTATTACTTTAAATTCATTTATGAGTTGTTAAAAAGATGCCTATTGTCCTCTCTCAATTTTCACCTCAATTTGCATCTTGGTATGAGCTTGGGTTTCTTACTATTATTTTCAACTGTACCAGCAACATTAACAGAAGTATATAGCCTTATGTTTGTTTAACAAATATTTCTACCAGAGTGTTGGATTACATCTATCACTTTGAAGTTTAATTTATTTTCATCAGCATTTCCTCTTTCTTTAGTATTTATCAATGGGCTGTGGACTTGCTATAATGCTTGGTTCAAATTTTTTTTTTTTGTTATTCTGGTGGAGTTGTGAAATCAGTTGATTTAGGATTTGAAAAGGGATTTCCAAAGGATGTGGAGGAAACTTGGGCTTAGGTTAGAACTGAGCTTCTGTAATGCTTAATATGCTTTATAAAGTCAATTTTGAACAATAGCCTATGCTGGTGAATTTGCTCTTCTGTTACATCTTTTTCTGCAAAATTTGGTCTATGGAAAGAACTTGAAGGTAGATAAGAGCATCCATACGGCATATGTAAAAGCAATAAGATCAGCACAATACTTCAGATGCGTAGAGAATCATTATTTTATTAGCTCTTCATTTTATTGGCCATCATACAAAAATGTAGGTATATAAAGCATAAGATTTTTATAATCTCTAGTCAACTGTGAAGGAGTAAATTGATTGCTGCTTAACTTTGGCCTTCTTTGATGCTAGACTGATATCGATTTAATTTTTATTAGTTGTATTTCAATTGTGGTGAGATATTCATTAGTTGGAAAATAGAATATCTGACTGTACAGTCATTTGTTTTAATTGGTTTCTTTTTCTCACAGTAAACCTGCATTCTATTATGTATAATTCTATATTCAAGTGATTTCATATTCAAATATTTCATCACCTGTACATAATTCTCTTGTACACTAATATCTTCATTCTATGTAGTCACAAGATGTTGATGTAATTTTTTTTTTTCTTTTTTTAACTTCACTTTCAGCCGGTGGAAGAAAAAATTATGCCACATGTTCGATGAAATGCTTGTTAGAGTAACAAAATGCTATCTGTTAGATTTTCATTTATTTATTGTTTGATTTTCTGTAAAACGTTCTATAAACGAGAAAAAATATATTGTGGTTTTCTCTTTTCGGACATAGATTATTGATTAGTGTTAGCGAATTAGGTGCATTTCTTTTGATTCTACTGAGTTCTTTTTGGATGGTTGCTTACAGCGTTATCACTTTCTTGTTGAATGAATTTAGCATTATGTGTAGCTAGTTCAATGATAACTGAATTTGCTGTTGGGGTGAATTCCATTTATGTAGAGCTAGTGTGTTAATTTTTCTTTGAATTTGATAGGAATCGGTCAACTCAGGAATTTGTTTGCTTGCTGTTGATGAAGCACATTGCATATCAGAGTGGGGCCATGATTTCAGGTTACTTTTCCTTTGGTAGTTCCCTTAAGTGCGATTCTTGATGTGTAAAACTGTGCTGGCATCTTGCTAGTGGTTGATGGATTAATTAAAGGAAAGACATGGCTTGGTTGTTAAACACAAGCGAACCTATAGATTGTCAAACACCTCATTCCACAATTTCAGTGTTTAATTATGATCTCTCTTGAAGATTGAAATCATTGAACCTTTCCCCATATATGGATATATGTTTTTAACTAATTTATAAGATAACTGAACTTGTAAAAACGATTATATATGTGATTAACAAATGAGATGAAAAATGGACAAATCTATTTAGAAAAATAATTTTTAAATTCAATGAATCTGTAATACTTACAAATTAATTTAATGAAGGAGAAGTGTGCATATATATATATATATATATTCATCTTGTTTTACAGTTTTATTAAAGGGTAAGGCTCATTTTGTCCTCTCTTGATTATATGAGGTCTTTCTTGCTTTTATTTTTAATAAATTGGCCTTGCTAATCAAGGTCTATATATATATATATATATATATATAATAAAAAAATTAAGCGAACAATAGTTTCTTTTTAAATTCTAATAAGGTTTTAAAGATCCCATGAGCTAATTATGTATTCCTTTTGGTCAAAATATGTATATAACTGATCAGTTGATCAACATTGACAACTCAGTTGATCTTCATATAAGGTGGAGAACATAACATGACCTCAAAATCACGGCTTAGAATTTCATTTGATGCTGGTTGTGTAGTTATATTAAGTATCTTGGGATATTCCAGCTCTGGAGAAGTTTGAATTGCCAGTATACAATGCAGTTTGCGATGATTACTGTTAAGTATGACTTGGCTATCTGCTTTTTCTTTTGTTCTTCATGTGCTTTTATCCTGGATTTTTGTTACCAAACTTGAGTTGGGAACTGCTGTTGTAATGAGAGCATTGGACATTTCTGTTTTGCTGATGATCACTGGTCTATTTATTATTAATTAACATATATTTTACTTTTGAAGCTTGGAGTTATTAGCAGGCTACATGATACTTAGATACTTGTAATTCTCAATCTATTCATTGAGTTCTAATTTAATTTCCATTATTCTACTTTGTGTTTATAACGTAGGTTTCTGAAAAGTTGATGTTGGAAATTCATACCTATTTAGCTGCATTTTTATAATAGGTTAGCAGGTTGTTAATAATTATGTGTTGGGATTTGGTTTTCATTTAACTCTACTTTGAGAATAATGTTTGTTAAATTTATTTTATTTGGATTGGGATGATGAATTTTAATTATGTTGGCAATGATATTGTTAGAAATTAAGTGACAGTTATGTTTGTATATTTAGAAATGATATTTGGGATTTGGAATGAATATTTTCTTGATTATGCTAGCAAGAATTTTCTTCATTATGGTTTAAATTTTTGCTATTTTTGGTTAAATAATATTTGTTTTAATTTAATATTTTAGTCATTTTTAATTATGTTGGTAATTAATATAAATAAATTGTGTTAAAAAACCTGAAAAAATAAAAATAAAAAATTACAAAAACTATAAATACAATAAATGAAGAAAAGCTGAAAAGAAAAACAGACAAACAAAAAAACCACAGATTTATCAAACAAAAAATGGGAAAAAATCGGATAAAAAAATAAAAAAATAAATTGATATACTAAAAAATCGGTTAATTTTTTATTAAAAAAAACTTTCTATAGACCTTGATAACTTAGTGACAATAAAAAATTCTTTCATATGTTCATAATAAACTCTTATCACTACGTTGTGATAGAAATTGATTTTATCACGAAAAAATAACGTGCAAACGCTGTCATCTATACACGAGTGGACAATAGTTGATAAACAAATGTTGTGTCACAAAATATTATTCTTAATAGATATTATCTATCATTTATAATCGTTTTTGTAGTAGTGCTTTCAAAACAAATTGAATCTTACGATGTTATATATCATAGTTGTCACCATTAAGTTGCTCTCCCTTGTTTAACTTGACAATAATATTTTTAGAAGTTTTGTTAAATTATCACATAATATATAAAGTGTAACCATTTTTAAAGGCACATATTTTATATATGTAGTAATTTTAAATGACAAAAGAATAATAAAAGAAATATATTTGAAAAGTCATTGATGCTCTTAATTATCATATATTTCAAATATTATAAGTTTATAAGCATATGTGCAATATAATTCTATTTAAAAATATTTTAATATACCTTCACTTGAATAGTATATGTGCAAAAATTTTTAGGAAAGATTGATGGATTACAATGGTCTTATTTAAAATTCAGACTTCTTAAATAGTTATAGTCTTTTTAACAGAATTTTTCGAATATATGCACTTCAAGAGTTTCAAACATTTACGCAAATAATGTGTGAGGAAAATTCCCAAGGAAAATTAAAAAAGTCATAATGGTCCCACATAAAATCCAAACTATTTGGGCAATTATAGTTTTTTTGACAAAATTTTTCGAATGTACGTATCTCAAGCATCTCAGAGTATATTTGTCCATGTACTATGTATTCATTAAATCTTGCCTAATTATCAATAAATAGATTATATTCAAAGAAATTAAGCATATCTATATCCTATTTATCATCAATAAGTTTGCTCTTAGAGTTTTAGAAGATATATTAGAACACACAAAAAAAAAATGTATGTTTAGTTTTCAATATAAAGAGGGAGAGAGACAAACATATTTGCATAGAATAAAAACTCCTTTTTTATATTAAATGTTTATGTAAAAAAATGATTTTAAATTAAATAAACAATAATAAAATTAAAATTTGAAAAAAACAGTTAAAAGTACAAATGAGAGAGTGGCGTAGGCGAGATCACACAAGGAAAAGTGCATTCGCTTCACAATACAAGAACCTACTTTAATTTTACTCACTCTTCGCTCTCTATGTATTTGACTTTTGAATTGCTCAACACTATTAAATGAGACAAATAAGCACTCTATTTACAAAGTATTATGACGTGACAAAGTGTTGATTTCAATTCGTAACAAAGTGCTTATTCTTTTCTTCTTCTTGGAAACCATAAAAGTAGTAAATTGATTTAATGCTTTAAACTTTATTTCATACTAAGCTATTGATATCTTATTCTGAGTTAGATGATAAACTCATCCAACATTATGCTATAAAGCACTTGAAGAAAACATTTAACTAAGTAAACCTCTTTAATGGTCTACCAAGTTCCCTCATCACTCTATTCATAATATTTATTGTATTGCAAGCTTAACCAAATTTCACGGGTTGTCTATATGACATAAAGAATTCTACCAATTCGCCTAACACTAACACACTCTTACCTCCATCACCATTGTTATAATTCTATGGCTCACTATCTACAAAACTAAGAAATAGACTTATAAATCCTCTCATAATTTGACGAATTCAAACAAGCTCATCCCCTTCTTGAAACGAACATGGCGTAACTTCTCTATTATTCATTGTACTGAAATTTGAGAAAACTTTATTTTAAAGCAATTAAAACATAATAAAATAATTAAAGATTTTTTGTTAAAAAAGGATTAAATGTTTGTTCACAAATATTATCAATTCAAATAACAAAAGAATGAGCTCTAAAAGAAATTTTTATCCAATAATATACCAAAATTTAGGGGAAGAATGAAATCACATTGTAAATATATTTATATCATTATAAAAAATTTAGAAGTTGTTTGATTTTTTATAAAATATTTAATTGACTAAATTTATCTATTTTGAGTAATAAAATATGTTTTTTTTTAATAAAAAATTATTCGATAACTCCTTAAGGTTTCAAAAATATCTCATTACGTTCATTTGTTATATGATTTAATATTAAATAATTTATGAGTTTTTACTAGAATAACCATATTTGGCTGAATAATGAAAATAATGGGTCCTAATTAATAAAATAAACTAAATAATTAGTCGGTCCTACTTATTAATAAATTAATAAAAGAAAACTTAAAAAAATTTTGTAAACTACATGCTTCCACTCTCCTTTTTTCTTTCGTTTTTTCTGTGCATAAATTAGACAAAAAGAAAATTATTCACAATATAGATCAATATTCCATATTTCTTCTTATCAAAAACTTGAAACCAAAAAAGATAAATTAATAATCAAAATTTGGATATACCCAAAATAGAAAAACAAAAAATTTTTTAAATTATTAAAAATTATTATTATTTAAAAAATTTTCACCAAAAACTTCAAACAAAATCCAAGATTTTGAACATAATTTTTATTACTATATGAAAACCCTGAAATTCAAACAGCAAATTCCTAATTTAGACACCCAAAATGCAACTTTTCAAACCAGAATTTAGGAAATATGTAACGTAAAACTACAGAACCCATGGGAGAAGCCACAACCAAATCTTTTTTTTTTAAAAAAAAAAAAAAAAAAAACACTCATCTTCCTCCTCCTTTTCTTTCATTTTTTCCCTTCTATCTCTTGCAATTTTCTCTTTTCTTTCATTTATTTTCTTAATTTTACAATCAAATCTCAAAAAAAATCTCATTGGTTGCCATTTAATTACTGTTGTTTGACAATCTAAGGCCACCACCAGATTTAAAAGGCTCCAAAGACTCCGACAGCCTCATCTCAATAACCTTTGTTGCTGATAACCCACAAAAAACTCCATATGATAACAATAAGAAACACATATCATCACTATTGTTCGTCATCAATCACTGCACGTTTAGCCATTCAACCACCATCAACCAATTCATTAGTTATTGTAATATATCTTCTTGGCCTATTGTGACTGTCAATTGCCACATACATCACCAAAAACGCAAACTAAACGCACTGCCCATAACTCTCATTTGTAAATTTTACAAACCAACAATAGCAAAGATTGTAGGGATTAACTGGACGATTATTATAACTTTCATCCGGAGATTTGGTGGCATGCATTGACAAATATGATTTAACAAAAAATTTTGTTTGTTTGCAAAAAGAGAAAGAAATTTTGGTAGTCTTGACAAAGTGAATGACACAGAGAGAAGAAATTAAACAAATAAAAAAAGATAAAAATACTAAAAACTAAATTAAATGTATTATATCTAGAGGTGATTACAGTGTAATTCGATTTCGATTTTTCAAAAATCAAACCAAATGAAAAATTTTGAATCTGTAAATTTTAGAATTAGATCATACCAAACATAAGAGCAGAATTGAACCGAATATATATGAACCCATCGATTTGCTTTGGTTTAAAGGGTTTATTTTTTTTATTTGACTAACTTGCCTCTTTATCTTTTGTTTTTCTTATAAAGCGACATCATTTTATTATTAAATACTATTTTAGTCTGATTCTATATTTTTTCATTAAAACCAAAATTGGACTATTTTCGATTTTTTTAAAATAAAAGCCGAACTAGACCAAATAACATGTAAAATTGAATCGAACCCATTTTGATTTTGGTTTGATCAAGTTCGATTTTCAAGTTCTAAATTTTTTTGCACGGCCGTAATTATGTCAACCTTATTATTTTTCTCAGATTTTTACTTATATTATATGAAAATATAATTTTACCCATATGAAGACAATTTCAACGAAAATATAATTAAAGAAGAGATGGAATGGGATATTTTTATAACTTAGGGAGGTGCGGATAATTTGATGAAACTTAAGGGTGGTATCAAGCAATTTCTCTTTTTTAACTTAATGATAATTTTAAAATATTTTTCTATTAAGTAAAAAGTCAAATGTTTTTTATTTTTTGATTGAATCTTAAAAATTTAACTAATTTTATTGTATATCTTTTCATAAAAATATGTTAGACCGAAAAAATAAATTATTGACATTCATACATTTAAGTATATTTAAAATTAAAATTTATTCATAATTAAGTAAAAAAGACAATTAAAACTTATCTTGTTGTTTTCTTGGGTTTAGTTATAATAAGTGTCTATTTATTTTTTGAAATGAAGTCTGCATAATATTATTCAGATGTTTAAGAGATATATTTTTTTTAACTAATATCTGAAAACTTGTTAAAAATATATGAATATA
Source organism: Azadirachta indica (assembly GCA_022749755.1). NCBI lineage: Eukaryota > Viridiplantae > Streptophyta > Magnoliopsida > Sapindales > Meliaceae > Azadirachta > Azadirachta indica. The sequence continues at coordinate 3,225,495 of CM040447.1, forward strand.
ATTAGTTTAAAATTTTAACCTAAATTTAAATAACTAAATGCCTTAATGAATTAATATTTTATTTTTTAATCATACTCTTAGTTTATTACTTTAGTTTCTAACACTTAAAATTTAAATCTTATCTATAACACTTCTTGGTTTTTGCCATCTCTCTCTATTTTTTATGTAATTGAAACAATATTATTACGTAATTAAATCTTTTTATTTAATTTATCATTGATTTTCATATCACTTAAATTGTTGAAATTCATAACTTTCCCTTACTCATACAACAAAGTAAAGAAAAAAAAATTCTTATATCATATGAAAAAAATAAGGTATATATTCGTATAATTTATTAAAAATTATTTTCTTTACGAACTATTTGTTAACATAATTAAATTTTTTTTATAAAATATAAGTGTAAATATATGTAATACTTAAAAAGATATATATGTCAAAATATAAGTTTCAGATTTTTTTTTTAATTTTTGTAAAAAGAAATAACTTAATATTTATATTCAGATATTTAAATAAAAATAAATAAAAATATCATTTATATTCAAATTTTAGTTAAATTATATTTAAACTTACATAAAAAAAAGCTAAAAATAATTAAAAAAAGATATTATGATATACCCTTCACTTTTGAAGACAAAATAAATATTCCTATGTTTTTGGGTGTGCTGTATATCCTTGAATTTTTAAAAAAATAAAAAGATATACCTTTAATTTAAATTTTGTCAGTTTGATCATCAATGTATTATTATTTTATTCCAAAATTTAATTAAATTAATTAAATGAGATATAATTTTCTCATAATTAACGGTTTAATCTTTTATTTTTGACATATTATATTAAGAATAAAATGTTAAATAAAAAATATTTTATTTTATTATTTATTAACAGTTACAAATTTATTATTAGTGATAATAGAAGGAGAAAATAAACATTAGTAACTATGACTGATTCATCCATATGATTGAATCATTGATTAGGGTGGGGTAGCAAAACCCCACAACAAGAGGCGGGAATAACTCCATCTTCGTTTGAAAAAAAAACAAAAAAAAAAAAAAAAAAAAAAAAGAAAAAATCTCAATGGCTGACTTGACAACCACGTGGACCCAGCTAGGCAAGGCGAGGCGAATGATTCTTTTTATTTGTTTATTAATTAATAATAATTAAAATAATATTTTACAACGAGTAATAATATCTTTCTGGTCCTTAAACTTTGATTAAACAACAATTATGATGTTTTCACGATTTTAATATTTTCGTTCTTGATATGCGAGAGTAATTAATAATTTGTCTTTACTACACAAATTCAATACAAATAAATATGCTTAATTTCAAAAAAACACGGATAATAAATAGATTGAATTCATGTCATCTATTTAAAATCATTTGTATTTGCACTTGAAATTTATATTCGTCAATTCATTTAAAGACACAATTAATGAAATAAGTCATCATATTATGGTAATTTTTTGTGATAGAAATCTATTTTAAATATGTTTAATATGTGATTTTTATTTATTAAATGAATAATTACTTAATTTAATTTGTTAATTTTGTTTGTTATTGATTTATATAAATTTTTATATTTTTAATTACTTTTAGATAATATGATATATTTTAAAATGAAGTTAAAATTTTATATAGAAATTAATAAAATTAAATTAGTGTCTAATCATATGAAACATGTTAATTGTGTCGAATCATATTTATTTATATTTAAAATATGAATATAATATATTTAATTAAATATATCCAATTTTATTTTATTATGTCACAATATGAGTATGATTTATTTATAAATATATCTAATATCATGTAATTGATTTTATAAATGAGAAAAAACGATTAAATACGATTAATAAATGTATTGAATTTTTATATAATCTAATAAATAGTCAAATTTATATCAATTTAAATTATTATTATACTTATTTTGATATTGACATGAATATAACATAAAAACACGAATTGCCACACATTTATACACCATACATTGTCGAATATAGGTTGTAAAACAAAAATTAGTACTAAATTGTTGAAATTACGTAAATTATATCCTTAAGAGATATTATTTAAAAATTAGAGAGTAAAGTGTTATTATTCTCTTAAAATAATTCTCAAAATTTCCAAGTGGTGTGACTGACACGACATTCCTGATATCAGATTTGCCTTTCGCTGTAGGAGATGGTAGTTTCGTAATTAAATTGAAAAATATTTTGAATACGATATATAAAATATTCCTTCTGTTATGACATCGCATCGTAATCGTATGGCGTAAAATTTGGGGATTGGATTTCAACCTACAACGCCTATATTTTGATGTTGAAATTCGCTGCAAAATTTGTATCCGAAGAAATCAAATTCTCAAGAAAATGAGACGCGTTTGGTTGAGAAGTGAATTCAAAGCAAAGACTGTTAAATAACAGTAAGCATCGTCTCATTTCGTTTCACTTCAAATTTTTTTGTCGTTGATGAATCGGTGAATCATTGAATGAATGTTGTTGATACTGATAATAGATAAGAAGGATGGACCGTCGTAGTTGGTTATGGCGTAGGAAGTCTTCGGAGAAGAGTCCTGGTGAAACTGAAAGTTCTGGCTCCATTTCTTCCCTTTCTGAAAGATTCTCTGATGATCAGGTTCGTCTTTTATTGTCATATCAAATCTGTTACGAATTATGATTCAGCTTGTTGAATAATTAAGGCTTTGTTTGGCTGCTGTGGGTGGAACCACTGGAAATCAAATTTTACCAAACAATTTTTTAGCTTTGCTTCAAACAAAGCCTTGAACTGCCATATGCAGCTTTATAGTGCTCAAAACTTGCCTTGATATTCTTTACTTTGATTGTGCCTTGGTTTGATCTCCATAACTAGTTTCAAGAGTGTGAAGGTTGTTCGTTTTGAAACTAAATAATTTTGTATGCCTAAAACTTCAATGCTATAATTTGCAGTCATATGGTAGATATTGGTATGGGAATACCCTGTATGCATGTTTCATGAGAAACAATAAAGTTAGATGTTTGTTTGCTTCTAGAAACTATTTGCAGCCATTATGTAACAGTGAGATGTAAGTGTTTCTTGACAAATAAGCCAAAAAACAAAGGAAAAGATAAAAGCCTCATAATTATAAATCTTTTGGTAAATATAGGTAAATTTGAGATCCTTTGTACGTTTTATAATTGTTCAATGACTGTTACTGTTAATTCACCTTGTTGTAAAACTGATAATTCACCTTTAACTACAAAAAATAGGACTTTCCCACTAAGTTTTCTGCTTTATCTGTGCCTAATAGTTTATCAATAAAATTAGTTTTATTATTGTTGTTGTTCCTCTGTTGGTGTTTTGGTACTTTTTTTTTTGGTATTATTAATACTAATAATTTTGACATGTATAAACTATCTCCTTAGAAAATTTTATTCTTGAAGTATCTTGACACATGCAGATGCAACAATAACATGCAAACTTACTGGCTTTTTCTCAACCGAAAATAAGGAGAAAAATAGAAAACAGAAAAAAAAATAATAAAAGAAATAAAAAAAGAAGAGAGAACAACAAGAAGTTCTAGCCTTTTTTTTTCTCATCGTCCTTTTGGTTTTCTAAGTAAAACTATGCCTACGTCCATGGAAACAAGTATATGACAATCAATGTGGAGAACAATATGTACAAGCCTAACTTGCTTAACTTTAATTCCAAAATCCAAATCCAAACCCTAAGCACCTTTATTTCTTAGCACCCTCATTCAAATTTTATGAGAGATCCTTTTCTAGATTTTCCGACCTTCCCTTAACTCTATATTCTTTCTTCTCTCTTGATCTTCACACACATTGTCTTACATACTATTGCAGATTTTCTAGGTAACTGGTGATAAATACTAATCCTTTATGCTTTGCAATGATAACTTGTTATAGCCTAGTCTGTTAGGTCTCTTGCTGTGGAAGCAAGAGGTCTCAGGATTGAGTCCCTCCTATGCTTGAAGTAGGAATGTTTCTGTTTGTCTGTGGGCTGGGGTGTGTGGCAATTGGAAAAGGACAAAAGAGGTACCATGTTACATAATATTTTAGGTTAAAGGTCCAGCAATTGTATTTAAACTCAAACAGAGAAAATGTTTTGTGCATAAATCAAGCTTTTGTGGATTTTCTGAATTTTGAGTATGTTGTTGGTTTAACCTTTTAAATCTTAACATTGATAGTCATCAAAATTTATTGTAGGTCTTTATTGTTTGTTGATAACCATATAGTCCACTAATTGCATAGTGAGTTACATTATGTTCTTTCTTTACATTGATGTTTTCCTTGTATAATTTTATATTTTTAAATTTGGGTAACAGTTTGTCTTACTAATGCGCATCCATGCATATATGGAGGTAACCTATTGTTTGCTTGTTTCTGGTAAACCAAAGCTTTGGGAATTGTTGGTGTTCCAATAGCTATCAAAGCCAAGTTGATCAAGAGATCTTCTATCTAAATTCAGTCATTGTATCAATTAAATTATAATTCAATAATGAAATGGGCCTATATTTAGATCTACAATTTTGTTCTGTGTGTTCAGATGCACTTGAACTAGAATTTGAGCTTATAAATGGTTTACAACTTTAGTACTATTCTTTGGTCTTGTCTTGTAAGCTCAAGCTTAAATACTATATGTTTGTTTCGTTTTGTTTCAATAATATAGTTGGGAAATCTTATGGTTCTTTGTAATTACAGGCTTGTCCACCTCATAGTTCTCAGTCTCCAGAAGTCACGTCCAAAGTTTTACCCATTGGTGAAGAAAATGAAAGTGTCAAGAGTCTACAAGAGAAACTGTCCACTGCTCTTCTAAACATTAGTGCCAAGGAGGATTTGATAAAGCAGCATGCAAAAGTTGCAGAAGAAGCTGTATCAGGTATTAAAATTTTATGTTGCACTTTGCTCGTAAATTTGATTGGGATTTTGAGATTTTTAAATTATTATTACTATTATTATCTTTTATATATAGAGAAGAGGTCACAAATCTTATTTTTCTATCCTTAGTTTCAAGAGCTACTCTTGTTTAGCATCCTTTTGTATCTTTGATTTTGTCTCTTTTTGGGCATTCAATTCTTATTAAATTATTACCTTTTTAATTTCCTGCATTTTTTCTCTTTTTGATAAGCCTAAATCCATTCAGCTTTCTATGTTCATGAATTGTAAGCTGGGAACCTACAACCTTGGTAGCTAGGAAACTTGTAGGATATAAACATCCTAGGTATGTGGTTTAGAAGGGGTTTTTTGCCCCTTTTCCTCTTGGCTGAATCCAGCTGTCTGGTGTTTTTGCTTTTCCTGTAATTACGATATTAAAATGTACCTTTTCAGCAAAAGAATAATTAGAGAAAGAAAACAAGATCTATTTGTTTATTCAGTAAATTATTTATAGGTATATTTTGCATGTTCATGGAGCTTTTTCTTTTATGGAAAGCTTAATTTCAATTGTATATTGCTGTTATAAGATCACTTAAAAATGATTTTAGTCATTAAAATTCTGTTTTCATTTTCAATGGATATTGTCCACTGCTGCTCCAGTTTTGTTTTAAGCCTGTGGACTTGTATGTTGTCCTTATTCTTCCTCTTTATTGTTAGAAATGATGATCCTCCTAAACTTGCTTTCATAAAGTAAGTAATCAGCTTGTTATTTTGTTTTTCATTTCAAATGCTAGGCTGGGAGAAGGCTGAAAATGAGGTGTTAACTTTAAAGCAACAACTTGAGGCTGCTACTCAGAAGTATGCAGCACTTGAGGACCGGGCTAGTCATTTTGATGGAGCACTCAAAGAATGTGTGAGACAGCTTCGGCAAGCTAGAGAAGAGCAAGAGCAAAGGATCCATGAAGCTGTTACAAAGAAAACTCGCGAATGGGAATCAACAAAGTTCAATCTTGAGAACAAGATTGTTAATCTCCAGAAAGAACTCCAAAATGCCAAAAGTGAAGCTGCTGCCTCAGTTGATCTAGATCTTTGCTCAAGACTTGAGGCTGCAGAGAAAGAAAATTCAGCTCTTAAAAGTGAGCTTCATTCTCGACTTGAGGAGCTAGAACTTAGGATCATCGAGAGGGATCTAAGCACGAAGGCAGCTGAAACAGCCAGCAAGCAACATTTACAGAGCATTAAGAAATTGGCAAAGATTGAATCTGAATGTCGTTGGCTAAAAGCTATGGCTCGTAAATCCTCTATTAGCGAAAACAAATCTTTATCTGCTTCCTCAATTAATGTTGAATCTTTTACAGATAGTCAATCAGATAATGGAGAGAGATTACTACTAGGTGAAACTGATAACTTCAAGATCTGTGGCTTGGAGACAAATGAATGTGAGGCAACCCATTCTGATTCATCAGCATCTGCTTGGGTCCCAGAAATAGGTCAATTTAAGAGTGAGAAGGCCTTTGAGAGAAAGATCATGCCCCCTTTGTAGAAATCAATCTCATGGATGATTTTCTCGAAATGGAAAAGCTTGCAGCCAGGCCAGATACTGAAAGTGGAAACTTTCGCCTGGAGGCAGGACCAGAATCTGGTCAACCAAATGCTAGTGAAAGCTTGATGAAAGCTAAACTTGAAACCATGATTCACAGGACTGCTGAACTGGAGGAAAAACTAGAAAAGATGGAAGCTGAAAAGGCCGAACTAGAAATGGGTTTGGCTGAATGTGAAAGGTATCTTGAAACATCACAAAATCAGCTAAACGAATCTGAATTGAAGCTTGAAGAGCTGGAAACTCAATTAGCATATGCAAACAAGCTAAAACAAGCTATTGAAGTTGAAATGCAGGCTGCAAATGCAGCAAGAGAAGTGGCTGAGTCACAACTGAGAGTTGTTGAAAAAGAGATGGAAACTCAGTTAGCTCTTGCAAACAAATCGAAGCAAGCTCTAGAGGAAGAATTGAAGTCTGCAAAAGTGAAGAAAGAAGCGGCAGAGTCACAACTCAGAACTACTGAAGCAGAGATGAAAACTTTGCACACAAAAGTTTTTTCATTAGAAGAAGAGGTTGAAAAGGAGCGTGCACTGTCACAAGAAAATTTTTCTAATTTTCAAAAATCAAGAGATGAGCTTTTAAAAATGAAGCATGAAACTGAGCACCAGCATGAGGCAAAGCTCCGGCTTTTGGCTAGCTCTGATGGAGAATTGAAGATCAAGCAGGTTAGTGTTCTGTGGTTTATGTTAAAAGTGAATCATATAACTTTATAGAATGCAAAAAATATTAGCAAGAAAAGCAAAGTGCAATTATTTAAAATGATGGTTTGCCAAATCTTGTGGTTGCTGGTTCTTATGCTAATATATGTTATATAGAAGTAGAGTCATATTCTGCCTTTAGAAAAAACTGAGAGACTTATTGACATAGTTGATTGAGATGCCATTAAACAGAATGTGGTAAGGTATCCCTTAGGCATGACTATCAGAATTCTGATAGCTTGGTTTCTAATCCAAAGCAAAAACATGAAAGGGGATAAAGTAAGATATTGGTGAAGACTATATTACATACTACTAATATCTGATACAGTATTAGTCCCATCCAACTCACCGTGGGTGGCCATGAATATTGGAAGAAGAAAACTCTGCCATACTAATAGTTTCTTAAGTAGCCATGAATGGATCCTTTAGAACTTGCTAAATGCAAACTGTCTAGAACTTACATGGTTGAATACTTGAAGACTTATGTTAGGATTTGTAACACACTCTTGGAAACTGCTTTGTGGCAAGACCTTTTGTATATCTTAAGACGCGAATGATTTGAAGTTGGAGAATATGGTGCTAGCCATCCAGTCATATTTTATCAATTATTCATCTTTCAAGATTTAAGATTTAGCAATTAAGAGCTCTCTGCGTGTGTAACTAGGAATAACATATTTTTGAAATACTCCTAAGCGTTGCCAGTAAAGCTATTGATTTTGTTTCGACCAGCAAGAGAATCAAAATAGGGAAATATCCCTCATTTTGTCTAGCATTTAGCTCTGGGTTGTTTTGGTTGTTTTGCCAGTTTTCTGGTAGTCGGGTTTCCAGTAGTTTTGAATATACAACTAAGACCATTTAAGAGAGAAACTGAGCAAAGACTAGGGTATATTTAGAGAGAAAGAAAGCATCTAGTCATTTTCTTTTGTTTAATCTTGATCTTCCTCTGCAAGGTTACATGGTTACTGGGAATCTGGGATGTTGCTGGCATGGCCTCCTCTTAATAAGGTTGCTGGGATATTACCTTTTCTGTTGCTTCCAAAACTAAGAATTTTATCTACTAAACAAGTTGAGATTTCGATGAATAGGCCACTGCATAATAGGCCTACCCAAACTGAAAATGGGACTCACGAAATAGGAATTAAACTAGTATGTCAATACCTACCTGTTTTTTACTGTTTTGAATCTTAAACAACAATATTTTTTACTCTGTTTTTCTCCATGAGCTACAAATGCTCAGACCTACTTGTTGAATCATTTTTGTTCCTTTTTTCCCTTCTTTCTTGTGTGACCGAATTACAACTTATTTGTAATTATTGTGCCTCTACTTAACTTCAAAACTTGGTATGTAAAATTTCTTGTGAGCATCCACTTTTATTCAACAAATAATATTTTACCAACCATATTTTACCAACCACCAATCCATTCTATAGATTAAGTCACAGCAGTTCAATTCTAAACATAGCCTAAAATGATCTGAAATTTAACTTAGGAAGCATGAAAAACAGTTTTGTAATCTGCATATTAAGCTTATCCCCAATGTGATTACTGATATTGACAGCTGAAGAGAAAACTGGCAACTGTCCAATGTATATGTTATCTTATTATATATACCAGCTCTTTTCTAAGTAGTTGGAAAATGATTCTCATGTACTGTTTATGTTGCAGGATAAGGAGCTAGCAGTAGCTGCCAGTAAATTCGCTGAGTGCCAGAAAACAATCGCTTCACTTGGCCGACAGTTGAGATCTCTTGCCACACTAGACGATTTTCTTATCGACTCTGACAAGTTGTTGGATTGCACTGATGAGGTACAAAACAGTGGGGAATCATGGAATTTGAAAGCCAGTGAGTTTACATTTGTGGCATAGAGACTTTGAATCAATCTTTGCAAATAATTATACATGACTCAAGTTCTTCAAAGGAGGTCTTAAACCAGTTATAATTTCTGAAAGAAGTTGATGAGGTTTTTTTCCATGGAAATTAAACAGGGATGCGGCATGTACAAAATGAGTGAGGGTATGGCAAAAGAAACATTGAAGGAAAAAGTAGCAATAAGTTTATTTTATCATATTTATATAAAGCACACACCAATCTGTACTTATTACCAAATGTATCATAGATGGTGCTGCTGAGAACATATTTTTATACATATATATATATATATATATATATATATGAATTGCTAATAGAGGATATACATAATTTAATGCAAAAGTATAGTGATTTTTTTAATATTTTGTCATTCCTCTTTTGAAATGCCACACAAGTATATTATTTCTTACAGTGACCATGAGGATGAATGGTATTGATATTTGATAAGAGAACATATGCACCTTTTACGTTTTTGTTAAACGGAAAATTTTTGTTTTAATAATACAAATCTTTTGTTTGTATTTATTACCTTTTTCGAGTAAAACAATGTACTTGAAACTATAGTTTCGAGTACAAGTAACATGCACCCAAACTGTAGTTTCAAGTATAAATAACATGTATTTTACTTGAAACTAGAGTTTCAAGTATGAAACAATGTACTCGAAAACAAAGTACTCTAAACCTGTTTAAATTTTAAATATATATAATATTAAACAGCTATGGTTTTAAATATATGTTATTTGTACTTGAAATTATAGTTTCGAAACGAAAATAATAAATATTAACAACCAACTTATTTTATAATAAATTATTTAATAAGTTTTGTTGTTGTCTAATGACTTTGAATGATTAGTTTTTTTTTACGAGAATATTTTGATTCAAAAAGGATTTTCTTAATTAATTATGAAAAAAATTTCGAATACCACTAATTGTAAAAATTGAACCCAAATATAAGTAATAAAGAAAAAAATTATTATAAAATTTTAAATTTTGAAACATCTAACATAAAAATTCAATTAACATGAAATTTAAAAGACAAAAATAATTGTGTATATAACATCACATTGATGTATTGAAATCACCCCAATAATAAAGATTAACAAGTACTGAACTACATCAGAAGGAGAATTGATTAAATATAAATGTTTGATAAAAAAAAAAAAACTTGATCAGTTGCTTACCACTATCTACACAAGATATCAGTTGCTTACCACTTTCTACACAAGATACATAATTAATTAATTGAAGATTGTAATTTATTTATTTGACGATCATTTAATTGCTGAGCAGATCATAGCACACCTTGGGCTTTCTGTAGTCTGAGATGCACAGGCTCTGAAAAAAAACATTATTCATAGTAGTTCCCATGTCAGAACAAAACCCCACCTTGTAACTATTTTCCAAGCTTATATATATATATATATATAGTTAGGAAATAAAGATGAATGTCTCTTTGTTTTTACATAATTTTTTATATCAATTATAAAAATTAGATTTAAATACATTTAATGATTGAGATTATATTTAACACGTACATTAATTATGTATTAATTATATAATTAAATACAATATTAATCGTTAAATGTGTTTAAATTTAATAGTTTATAAATGATGTAAAAAATTGTATTAAAAAAAAAAGCCATTAGTATATGGGTAGGATCAACAGCCTATTTTTTTTTTTACATAAAATTTTACATCAATTGTAAACCGTTAAATATAAGCACATCCAATGGTTGAAATTGTATTTGACATATACATTAATTATGGATATATTAATTATGCATTAATTACACAGTCAGATACAATTTTAACCATTGGATGTGCTTATATACAACAGTTTATAATTGATGTAAAATTTTATATAAAATAAAGGAACTGCTGATCCTGTTCCATATATATATATATATATATATATGGTGCAAGATCAAGGGCTCCTTTTTTCATACAATTTTTTACATTAAATGTAAATTGTTGGATTTACACACATCCAAAGATTGAAATTATATCTGACATATGCATTAATTATACATTAATTATATGGTCAGATATAATCTCAATCGTTAAATGTGTCTAAATTTAACGGTTTACATTTGATGTAAAAATTATATAAAAAAAAAAGGCCATTGATCCTGCTTATATATATATATAGCTGTAATTTTATATTTTTATACAAATATTTATATTTATAAACCATTAAGATTTATACATTTTTAATGATTAAGATTAAATTGAACATATGCATTAATTATGATATATTAATTATATATTAATTAATTTATTAGATTCAATATCAAAAATATTAGAAGTTATATAAAAATTTATAAATTCAATACTTATAAATAATATAAATATATGTTAAAATATGAGACTGCAAATCCATTCCAAATATATAATACATTAATAATTAATTAGAAGGGATGGAAAATAAATAAATACCTGCATAGCAAAGGCAATATGCAATAATGTAGGTTCAGACCATGGCTTCCCTATAAATTGAAGCCCAATTGGCAACCCTGCTTTATCGTATCCAACCTATACATCCATTTATAAACCAATTAATTAATTAATTAATTAATTGAAGATTAATTATTGATTAATTAATATTTTTATTTTAATCATAGTTGTGTTGTGTATATGTGTATAGAGAAAATACATACAGGAATAGTGACCGCTGGCAATCCCAGAAAATTTCCTGCTATCTGATACCGAACAAGTGCAGCTGAAACAAAGTTTCTCATTTATTAATACTACTTAATTAGATTTAATTAATTAATTAATTAATTAATTAAATCTAATTATAATTAATATTTCATACATACCTCCATTTATGTAATCAAGTTCACCAGTCTTCATTGCATCATCCTTAATTTCATAAGCGGTTACACTATTCAATCCAATTCAATCCGATCCAAATTAGTTTGAAAGCACAATAAAATACCGAAAAAATAACAAGAACATACATTATTAAAATTAGTTAAAAGAATATTTTTATTCTATTAAATTTAAAAATACACATCTAAATTCTTATTTTTTAAAAATTTGTATATTTGAATAATTTATTCATTTTTTTTCATTATAATAACTATAATAACCTTTTAGTTTTTTTGGTTACAATAATTATAATATCTTTTTAATTATAATCATATGAAGAATTAAATATATCAGTATTTCTTTATTTTGATCTAAATTTTCATATATTAAACTAACAGTTGATCAAAATTTACGGGAATAATTTTCAAATTAATACAATTAAAATGTGTACTTGATTAAATTTAAGGATATTTATATCATTTTTGGTAGTATAATGATAATAATAATAATAATAATAATAATAATAATAATAATAATAATATTAATAATTACCCGGTAGTTGGGGCAACTATGACATCTGCCTTGGCAAATATTTTACTATGAATCTGCATCTGCCTATTCCTGTGCATGTGAACAAAATAAATAATTAATTAATTAATTTTTGTCCAATTTGATCCTTTAATTTCTTAAATAAAAAAATTAAATGTATTTAGTATTATTTTTAAACAATTAAATTACTTATTTCAAGAATAAAATTATGATTATTTTTTACAGCTAAGGTTAATTTTATAAAATGGTCGAAAACAATAAATTTATCTTTTCACTTTTTACTCAAAATTTTAAAAAATATTTTTTCAAATTTTATAAAATGTATTTTAAAAATAAAAAAAATTTTGAAAAAGAAATCAAATTAAAATTCTCTTAATTTGTTTTATTTATGTTAATTTAAAGAATTATTAGTTTGTAAATATAATAAAATAAAACCTGATTTTCTGAGCCTTGATATACTCTTGACTGCTGAAAGAACCATATACACCAAGTGCAACCCTCGCATCCCATCCTTGTTCTGAATTATTATTCCTGTAATTAATTAATGAGTCATAAATTCAAATTAAATAATTTAATTAATTAATATTTAATTATTCATTAATTAAGTAATTAAATTTTAAAAAATAAATAAATAAATACATACGTATTTTTAAGATAGGAAGAAAGAGAAGTGGTACACTCAGATCCAATTGTCACATAATGCGCCAGCCTCATCACTTCTATATCCGGAATCGTAACCTCTACGCTCTGCATTAATTAATTAATTAATTTTTTTTTTTATTATTATTAATTATTTATTATAATATATTTTTAATTATAATTATATTAAAAATTTAAGAATTAAACGTACCAAATTACTCTAATTTTCGTCAAAAATTAAAAGATTAAACAAACGAATTATGGGTTTTATAAAATTAATTAAATCTTTAAAATGTACATTTAATCAAAATTTAAAGATTTATATACTTTTATAAGTATACTTGAACAAAGAAATTAATAATAATTAATTAATAAAAAAATAGATAGGGACAAATCAATAGTTCATCAACTATACATTTTTTTTAAATAATTTAAAAACAGTTAAATTTAAATATTTTTAATATGTATTAATATTTATTAATTAAATATATTATATTTAATTTTAACTGTTATAAATATTTAAATTTAATTATTTTTAAATAATATAAAAATAAAATTAAGAGATTATTTATTTGTATTCTTAATTAATTAATTAGTAATTAAATTAATAAAAATAACAATAATAAATACCTTCCAAGCAAAACGAGAGCAAAGCAAGTCGATTGCGCGATAGCAACATACTCTGATGTCATCGCTGCTATCATTAAACCACTAATTGATTTGACCCAATTAGTGGTTTCATAATTTAATAAAACATATCAGAAATTAAATTAATCTATATTAAAAAAAATCTAAAATAAATGAAATAAAATGAATGAAGTTAAAATTAAAAAAAATTGATTATATTAAACAGTAAATAGTAATTACCTCTCCATATTTGGCCAATTTGATTGCTGATATTGATTTTGTTGATTGCAGCATTGGAAAATATAATTTTGGAACCTCCTACATTACATATTTATATTATAAAAATATAAAATAAGATCATAATATATATATATATATTGAGAGAAAATCAACAATCCTGTAAAATTATATATTTTTTTATATTATTTTATAAATGATTGAATCAAAAATTTTTAATAGTTGAGATTAAATTAAATATTATATTATTTAAAATGTCAAGATTCAATTCTCAATAAATATTATAAAAAATATATATAATTTTACGGGGTTACTAACTCATTTCTATGTATAAATATATATAAATAAAAAAAAGTAATTATAATTAGCGATCCGTAATATTAATTTTCTTACCAATGGAGTAGTGGGCTGGTGTGATGATGGAAGCGGACCATTAATAGCTGCATAACTGTACATACAGTGTATGTTAAACCACTCTCAATATATATACTTTCGAATTCAAACCTTTAATTTATCCTTAATTTGCTATTGCGGGGATTTTGTTATACTTTAAAAAATAAAGCTCAAAAATGTTTGAAAACATTAATTTTTTACGAGACTCACAATTTTTTTCCTTAATATTTAACGTGTGATACTTTGATTATTACATAATAATTATAGTTTTAAAACATTAGTATTTTTATATGTCTTTTATTGTTATTTACATTTAAAATAATTTAAGAGTATTATTCGTGTTTTAAACTATTTAAATTATACTAAGAGGACAAATGAAGTTATATACATGTGACAGATCTAGACAGACTTGCAGTGGCTCTAATGCTTACATATTTCAAAAAAATATATATACAAATTTTTTTTTATGATTTTTACTGTTCAATTTATTTTTTTATTTTGACCCTTACAATTTTAGTATGTTTATATTTTAACCCATCATAATTTTAATCACATGGAATCGGTCGAATTATAATATGATTGCCTAGATATTAATATTCGATCCATTAAATTTTACAATTCGATTCATCGAATTGAATTATAGATTTTAATTGGATCCATTTTTCGAATAATATTTTAAAAAATTAAAAAAAAAAAAAAAAACCACTTTTCGTGATTAAAGAGAGGTACAGAAGGAGTACTAACACAATTAAAGCATCTTCTACAGTGTTTGCTAGAATTCCAACCATCCCAACCGTCCAGTTAAGAGGAAGAACACTAAAAACGTATAATAAGTAATATTAGTCAATTAATTTTCATTAAAATAATAAAAAAGTAATTAATTAATTAATTAATTTCCATAAATTAGTTGTCTCACCCAGAAGGAGGCACACGTCCGAAGGTTGGTTTGAAGCCAACAACACCACAAAGAGCTGCAGGCATTCTCACCGATCCTAACACACCAAATTATTAATTAATACAAAAAAGCAATTACAGGAAAGTTTCATTTATTGACAAATTCATTTTAATTGTTTTAAACACACACATTAAAGTTTCAGTTTATTAAAAAATAATTATTATATTTTTATTTAATAATAATTATTTAAAATTTTATTTTTAAATTCCTAAAAAAAAATAAACATAATAATAATTATTAGTATTATTTTATAATAAAAAAATAATTAAATAGTTATGAATATAATATAACTAAAATAAAAGTTTATTTATTTTATAATATATTAACAATGTAACGTTAATAACTTATTAAAATTAAAAAAATAAAGTGTAAATAAATACTAACTTGTTATAAAATATTTAATTTATTAATAAATATAAATTATAAGTATTAATGTGCTGTAAAATAATGTTATTATTTAATTTATTAATGTATTTTATATAAATATATTACATTTTGTCAAATTTAAAAAATAATTATTTATTATATATAGAGATATGATATTTGCCATTTAAAATAAATTGTGAATTTTATAAATATTTTTAAAATCATTAAGACGAAGCATATCAATAAGTCAAAATTTTACAAACTTCTAAGTGCCCATTTGATTTGACTTTTTCATTGGTCAAAAAGATTTTTTTAATGATAAAAGTTCTTTTCAAATTTTTTAATGTCGTTTAATTGACAATGAAAAAAAACTTTTAAGAATTAAAAAAATTGTTTTCTTTCTATTAGAAGAAGTCCAAAATTTGGGCTTTTAGTAGTAGAGTTTTCTCAACTTTTTAAAAAGGTAAAATTGTTTAAAATACCCTTACTTTATTTTAAAAATTTACATTATTTTTTTAAAATAAAACATTAAAAATTTATCTACTTAAGTAATTACTCAAATTTTTTTTCAACAATCATTTGTGACAACCAAACGATTAATAAACTTTTGTTAAAAACTTTACTCATAAAAATTTTACGGGTAAGATCTCTACTTTAAAAAGTATTATTTGAAAAGATATATCAAAAGGACCCTAAGTCTTTTACCCTAATTAATATTTTCTGTAATTAATTAAATTAATTAATTAAATACCTCCTCCATCAACACCAAGGGCAGCAGGGCAGAGTCCAGCAGCCACAACTGCTGCTGATCCACTAGAAGATCCTCCAGTGATTTTGCTGGGATCATGTGGATTTCTAGTCACCCTGTTCAAAATGTATATCAACTTTTTTGAATAATTTAAATTTTTTCTTAACTCGATGTGGGCTAAATTTGAAATCCCAAAAGTTTTGATATTATTAAAAGAAATTTTACCCACTAAATTAACTAGTAGTCAAAAGCAATATTCGTTTCAATGTGATTAAGAAGGGAACAAAGAAAAAGTAAGATGAGGTGAGGTAAAAGAGGAGATATGAATACCCATAATGAGGATTAATTCCACTAGTTCCGGCGCCAAGCTCATGCATATTAGTTTTACCGACGAGTATGGCGCCACATGATCTGAGGCGCATCACACAACAGGCATCGCCTTTACAAGGCCTCACTTTATGTAACCACTTGGTTCCTCCTACAACAACCAATCTTAAATTTTAGTGAACAATGTCAAGTATTAAGCTTGGTAATAAGGATTCAAACGTTTGTATTAAGCTCTTTTAAGATCATATGGTTAATGCAAACTCGGTTCTGTTTAAGGGTATAAACAACCTTTTAAGTGTTTGCATCAAGTTATTTAAGAATATCATATGGTTCATGGAAGCCCTATTATGTTCAAGGGCTCAAATGCCCTTAAATGTTTATATTAAGTTTATATAAAATCATATAGTTCATGCAAGCCCGATTTTATTTAATGAATTTTGACATCTGGACTCAAATAATCATATTAAATTTTAGGAGTTAGAAGGGTTTGAAACACAAAACCTATAAGCGAAATGATTAAGTACCTGTAGTTGGATAAGGAGAACAATCAATTTCATCCTTGATAGCAATTGGAACTCCATCTAGAACTGATATTGGCTGTCCTGTAGAAGACCCATTTTGAAAATTTATGTCATTAATTTCTATAGAAAAATATATTTCTTAACATCATGATACGAGGCTTAATTAAATTTCTCTGCATACCTCTTTCATATCGAAGAGTTGATTCTTTAGCTTGTCTTAGAATATCTTCTTCATTGTAGTTAATGAAGAAAGACATTTGCAATGGAGGTTTTGAAGATTCACGAACTGCAGCTATGAAACGCTCTGAAACCTAATAAGATTGGAGAGAATAAACAATTTTCAATACAACTAAATATGAATAATTGAATAAGGAAACTTAGAAAGTTTGCAAAACATTACTATATATACCATGAGAGGAGTAATTTCTCCAGAGCTATAAGCTTTTGAATAATCCATTATTTTCCAACTACGGAAGCTACACTGTTGTGAAGATAAAGGCAGGCAATCTATTGCCTGTTGAACTTTTTCATGTGGAGATAATTCGGAATCAATTTGTTTAACTTCTTGTTCTTTGAGATCTGCATATAAATATATCGCATTCGAATATAAATATAAAAAACAGTAATTTTCCTTATATATTATATCATTCTAGTTAATAAAAACTCTATATATCAAAAAAGATGTAAATTTTTAAGAATTTTAATTTATTATAAACTTAAAAAATTTATTCAGATTTTTAAATTTGAGCGTTAAGTTAAATTTTAACTAATTTATTAATACATAATTATCAAGTTTTTAGTGTTTAGTTAAAAAATAAAATGACTAAAATTGAACAACAAATAAGCACTTAATTAGAAAAAAAATGCAAATATTAATTTGTTTAAAAAACATATATACTCTTTAAGATTAAGTTAAAAAGACATTGTAATCTCACTAATTTAAGAAATTTTGACACAAACTTCTTTCATCAAAAAATTTTATCAGTTTAAAAATGGTTGATTCATTTTTATTATAATTACTACAGTATCTTATAAATCATATTTATTTAAAAATTAAATGCTCCATATTACTCATATTTTTGTCAAAATATATGAATTAGACTACCGGACAAGAGTCTAAATATTTTTGAAATTAAAAGGATTGAAGTATATATTTGACATAATGTTAGGGGTATATATGTCTTTTTACTTAATTCCTTTCAAGGAAGAGAAACCAACCTTCGTAGGGATGTAAGGGAACATAAACAGGTGGATCTTCCAGCTCTGCATGTGTAACAAGCTGCCAAATTAAGTTGAAGTATTAACAGTTAATTTTCTTTAAAAATGCCCTTCAAAGAATAAAAACATTCAATTAAAAAAATGAAATAATAACATTTGAGTCTCTAGTTTATTACATATTTTCAAATAAAGATATACTTTATTTATGTATATCAAATAAGTCCTCAACTCACTCTGAAATAATTGAAATACTTTTTTTGTATTGACATTCTCTTCTATGCTAATGGTAAAAACCAAAAAATTGTATGATTCATTTGGTTATTTTATTGAGAGTCAATAATTTATTTGATACAAATAAACAAAATATATTCTTTTTCATAAAAATATAAAAAATTAAGGACCCAATTATAATCACACCAATTTAAATTGCAAGATATCGATACAGAAATTTGTTAGTTGACGCAAAAGGGAGTGGTATATATACAACAAATCTGATTAAATTAAAAAATTAAAAAAAAAAAAGAGAAGATGAATCTTTCTAGAATATAAATATTAAAATATATTTAAAGGTTAGAGCTACAATATAGCATATTGTGTAAACGGCTTACAGCGATTAAAATTTAAATTTAATAATATTTTGAAATAACATGTTGTTTATAGCAATTGAATTAAATATAAGATTTTCATAAAATGTATAACTTTTTAGTGCATGGTCTAGTTCACTATTTTATAGTTATTGTAACTTTGAATTAAATTTAGTAATACTGCGAATAAAAGTCTTTGGATTAAATGCAAACCCCATTAAAAAAAATTTTGTAATTCACTATCCAATGTACTATAACAATACAATTATAGACAATTTGCTATATGGTGAAATAATTATACCCTAATATGATCCCATACTCAAATAATAATTCTTCACTCTTAACCTTATTCTTTATTAAACTTATTCTTTAATCAATCGCCTATACTTGTATTTTGTTTTAATTGGAATAATAATATTTTCGTCTTTAAATTTTAGTAAAACAAAAAATAAGACATAATTTGTTTAAATTTAAAAATTTAGTTCCATCCTTTGTTTTTATTTCTACTACTTTCAATAATGTAATAGGAATTTAATGTTAAAATTGAGAATCATGCCTTAATTTATTATTTGATCAAAGTTCTGGAATGAAAAAATATTGCTCTAGATTAAATTTCACAACTAAATCTCTCACTCTCTAAAAAATAATAATTATTATTATTTGTCCCTTTTCCCTCTTTTAAGGATATTCAGTACTTACATAGTTAGATAAACAAAATGGAAGGAGAGAATTAACTTCATTTTATTTAATTTGAGCAAAATTATTTAAGTTAGCATTTAATTTTAAAAATAAAATTTGATAATATCAATTTTTAAAAGATTCAATCACTTTTTTTTTTTACTAATATTTAATGTTGCCTACTCTCATTCTATAATTTTGTGACTTTAAAGTCACAAAAACTTGATGTCAAATATTCTCTTAAAAAAAATAAATAACTTTAATTCAAGTGATAAGGGAGAGACTCAAACTCATGTGTAAAAAAAAAAAAAAAAAATCAAATAGTTACTCAAATCAAGCAATTTCTACTCTCACAAATAATTGGAAAGAAATTTATGAGTACCAGCTTGAACACGATAAAAAACCTAATCAATAGGTGAGTTTACAACTTGAGCTAAGGTAATTGTCTTGTGTCTTTGGTTGTTATTTTGTTAAAAATAGAGATCCGAATGTTATTATCCCAAACTAAAAGACCTTAGTGTGAATCAATAAGGAATCTGGCTATTTAAGTTTTAGGTATGTCACATTGTGGGGCGGCAAGACCTATTATTCATAATTAGTATATTATATTTTTTATTTTTCTTTATTTTTGTTGAAATAATGGACCATTGAACTACTACTTTTTTCCTTCAAAAGGAAAAAAAAAAAAAAAAAAAAAGGAAAAAGCAACAAAGACCCATATATATTTTCTACATGAAGAAAAATTGTACACGTTTTAACTTGTCTAAAAATGCCATTTATTCAACACGACAATGATAGAGTATATTTAATTGTATCGTATATTTCCAAATTCTTTTGCTCTAATTTTCTGAATTTTTTGTTATATTGTTTTAAAATTTTTTAATTATAATAGATTAATTGACAAATATAATAAAAAGATTTACAAAATATAAAATAAAAGTTTAAAAATTAAAATAAAATAATAAAAATAAATTTAAAATATTATAATAATAAATTTTTATCCTTATTATTATTATTCGAATTCGAAATAAATTAGGAGCATTAAATTTGCCTTCAGACCACCCAATTATGTCCGAAGGACAAATTTAAAATTTATAATGTCTAACATAATGGTTAAAATATGTATATAAAATTTTAAAACATATATATTTAATAATGCA
The DNA here is from genome assembly GCA_022749755.1 of Azadirachta indica. NCBI lineage: Eukaryota > Viridiplantae > Streptophyta > Magnoliopsida > Sapindales > Meliaceae > Azadirachta > Azadirachta indica. The sequence goes on from CM040447.1 coordinate 3,246,347, forward strand.
CTAATAAATCTTCTAATACAGAAGTTAAAACACATAACTTAAAAATTTTAAAAGTAAAGATGATAATAACAGTTTTAGCACTATAATGGAGACTAAATTGTTAAAATTATATAAATTTTATATTATATTTTAATTTGTTAATTTATAAAATTTTAGGGAGAAAAATGTTATTATTCCTAAAATTGATTGAAGGTGTAATAAATTTGTAGGTACTGCGGTCAAATCGAATAATATATCAATTTAAGGTTGTTTTATGTCAGATAATACGGGAGATAAATGTCCTGGGTTGCAGCCTTGCAGGGGAGCGAAAAGTAGAATTTTTGAGGGACCAAAATGAAAGAAAAGTAAAAGCCAATAGGTCAAATCATAAAACAGTTTATAATACTTAACTACTTTATTTTAGGGAGTAATGATCATTTTTTAAAGTTATAGGATAAAAACATAAAATACTTATTTCTAATTTTTATTAGAAAAAAATTTACTCGTAATTTTGTAAACATTTATTAATTCAACGTGATTGAAATCTTATTAACATAATTACTAGGAGTTGCCCACTATCCCACCATTAAATTGGTTGACAAGAACAGTATTAATTTGATCTTGTAAGGGCACCGCAATAGTTACGAAGAAATCCCCACACAGAAACGTAGTATTAATTGCTGAGTTATTTGGTCGTTGGATCTCATAAAAAATGCTAAACTAGTTGTGACATATTCGCTTTTGTTGTTGCTTTTTTGTCCGGTTGACATATGAGTGATTGTGAATGATATCTATCCATCCACATCTACATTTATTTTCATCTCACATGATTCCAAAACCCCCAGCTTAGTTACTTTTTCAAGTAAATGATTTATCAAGCTTTAATTAATAATTAGACTTCAAGGAAATATTATGTACACCATTTTTGTTTTCAGTTTCGTCTTATATATTTTATAGATATTTTAAATTTTAAAATTAAATTTGAATTATTATTCATAATTTAATTAGTTTTCACTTAAACTAGGACGAGTAGTTGGAATTTTACTTACCCATACCTAGTACTACCACATCACAACTGACAACGCTGAAATTCAAGAACAGAGTTTGCTAGCAATACGAAATAAAATCAAACTACTTTCTAAAAATACTTTTGAAAACAAATTACTTTCCGTAAAGAGTAATATTACTATATGGTACAAAATATTCAAGATAAATAAATTATCGTATCATTTAGAGTCATCTTATTTTAAGTAATTCATCGTCGTATTATATTTTGAAACAATTTAATAGTATAAATACAACGACCATACTATATAATTGTTATATAATAATTCGATTCAATTAGAAATGATTTTAACAGTCATAAAAAAAATATCAAATAAATTAATAAATTATAAATTAAAAAAAGGAAGAAAGCGTACCTTGTGGATTAGATTATTTCTCTTCAAAAAGAAAAGCAGTATTCCTCCAAAGATCCGAGACTCCAAGAACCAAACGAACACTTTCACCAGAAATCCCGCCATCCGAGGCGCTGCAATCAAATTTTCAATTTTTTAATTAATAATTTTATGATATTTAAACAGAATTAAATAAATTAAATAAATAAATAAAAAGAACAAATGAACTGAACTGCGGCCTGCAATGTCAGAAGAAACTGACAGATTATATTCCAAAATAAAAAATAATTAATAATTAATAAAAATGGAATTAACCTTTGACGTTAGCTTTAAGATACTTATGATCGCTTTCAGGACTAACATCGACGTCCTCGACCGCCTTGAAAACGACGCCCTCCGCCTTGAAAAACACCATCTCCACCGCCGTCTCCGCCGTCTCTAGATATATCAATCGGTATCTATTGATTTCGTGTTCTGTTTCCCGAAACTAACGAACACGGATATATATAGAGAGAGGGAGAGTGGGGCGGATATGGCGAGACGAGTTAATTTGTATTTATTAATATTAAATTCCAAGCTAACATCATACTGTTTCTTCCTTTCTGGTCCTTTCTTGCTTGATTGATTGCTTCGTTTGCTTGCCTGCTTGCTTTTATATCTCATTACAAGTTACATACGGGGTCGTTTTCAGTTTTTTTTTTTCTTTTTAAATTTTGACAAAATCAAGGAATTCTTAGATATTTTCAAGTTATTTTACTTGTTTTGTTGAATTGCATGTAGGTAAAGTAATATGCAAGTTTCAAACTCTTAATAGTAAGATCATATTCCTTGAAAAGTTGCCGTCTCCATTCTTCTCTAGAGGAGAAATTTAAAGCTTCCACATTTGGTAATAAAATTTTTTTAAACGGTTAGATTGCCTAAATTATCTTTATTTTATTTAAAAAATTTTTATCATTTAAATTTTAAATTTTTTTTATTAAAAAATTATATATTTTTTTAATAAATTATTTATAACAATTAAATAATTAGTAATTTTTTTTATTAAAATTTATTTATAAAAATTTTACTTATAAAACATTTACTTACAAAACAACAGCCATGTGAAAGCGAAAAACTTTTGCTTTCATTATAGTGATAACTATAATAGTTGTCACTTGAATTCGAACCTTCGAATCCTTGGAAAAGGCCTTGCGAAGGATTTTCTTTTATTTGAAAATAAATATTTTTATATTTGTGAAAGTAGACCTTAATTATAGATCATAAATATTTTATTCTTGCTCAACGTAAATTTTGTTTTTAAAATTTATAAACAAATTATTTGTTGGGTTAGACTACAGTACAATTATTGTATTATACAACGAATCATGAAATTATTCGTATAGTAATTTTACGAAAAGATTAAATTTAATCCAACGGCTACCAATTATCGACTAAATAATGCAGCAGCTCTAGTGTACTCTACATTTATTAGAGTTACCTTCAATGTTGTCCGAACAGTTCAACATGCTATTATTGTCTAATTCAGGTCAATGTTGTAAAATTAATAACATAATAATAAATCAAATTAAATAAATAATAATAAATAGGAGAAATTAATTTGTAGATAGTTTGGTTTTCTAATTCTTGTTAAGTACGCAATTAGTACGTTGTTGGCACTGGCATTTAAAGCACGAAATAAATAGTTCAATTACTATTATACCCCTCTTTAATTAATTAGTTACAACTGGCACCAAAATTCAGGTGATTGTCTAGTGATTAGTAACCTCAAATTGAATGCACTTTATTTGTCATTATATCATAGGGATAATAACATTTTAGTCACTACACTTTACTGAAATAACAAATTAAGATAAACTTTAGTTTATTTTATTTTTATAAATTTCAAATTAGCTCTTGTCAATTGAAGTGATATATGAATTAAACTAACATCACACAATGTAAGCACGAAGCAAAAAATAATGAATTGATACAAAACAGGAATGATACAAAGACATGAATGTATATAAATTTTGATCAACTCACATTTTAGGCATAAAAGAATAAAATAGTAGAAAATACGAATAATTAATAAAAATGCTTTCGTAAAATTTAAACAAATTAATAAAGCACATACATAAATTTATTGATACTTTGATAAATTTTAAGCAATTAAATTTTTTAAAAAATTTAAAAATTTGAAATAGAAAAGGTTCAAAGTACAACATGCACTACATAAAAACATCATGAATTTAATGGATTTATGGGCTAATATGATTCAATATTATAAAAATTAGACACAACACATAGCATGAACAGTTACGAGTTTCATGGGTCGGGCTAACACAGTGTGTCGCATTTGTTTCTTTCAATCATTATGGGATTATATTGTTATAATTGAACATATTGTCTACTAATTTTATATTTCAGTAAAGTTTAGGGATAAAAATATTATTATTTCATTTCATTATATACTGGCTCTAGAAGATCATTAATTATTCTATCACTATTCAAACCAAATTAACGAGAAGATGAGAAAAAAATCAGCAGCACAAAACAAGGGGATGATAAGTCAAACCAAACCATCCACATATATATATATATATATAATGTGATTATTGAGTTCCAAATTTCAACGTTATAATTTTTTCTATATATTTTATTGACAAAATAAGTTTTACCAAAAAAATGGTGAAAAGAAAGAAACAAAGTTGTTGAAAGATAATATAATTATAGATATTTTGATGAATTCTAATTATAGATATTACAAGTAGACTTGAGAGATTTGATTTATTTTTCATAATATTTAATAAGGTATAATAAGTTTCAAGTAAAAAAAGTTACTATAACTATAAAATTATTAAAGAATAATAATAGCTGATGTTGAGACATCAATCACTTTCGTTACGATAGATTTAATAAAAAATTGAAATTAACTAATTTCAACTTTTTCATAAAAGAAACAGTAATTAAAAATAATAATAAAAAAAGAATAATCCTATTGATGATTTCATATCTCAATTGAACCTTAATCAAGTGATTAAATTACAACAATTTGCAACTGAAGAGAAGTCAACACATCTAATCTAATAATAATAATAATAATTATTATTATTATTATTATTAAAAATCAAACTACTCAGTCTGACTGACTGAGTGGGGTTTGGTTAAAATAAAATTTGCAAGTTTCCACAGCAGAAGAGAAAAATTTTACATGGGTTAAATAAATAGTATAATATAATATAATATAAAATAGAATTAGTTAATTTGGTCCATGGTGGTTACACCTAGAGTTAATTAAGGTTGACTTAATTAAGACAAATATTTGTATTTAGCTAAATAATTGAGGTTGTCTGTAACCTTCTAATGATGATTTGCTATAAAATCTCTTAATTAACTTGTAATTATTCATTTAAATTTAAAAAATGTTGTTGAAATTTGGCTTGAAAGAGTTCTTGTTTTAATTTCTTTAATAAATAGATTTAAATCTTTCGAGTTACATTTATTTAATATAGGGAGAAATTTATTCTAGAAAATTATAAACATAGAAAGTTGAATTCTTTAACTTTAGTTAAAGTGAAAATTAGTATTACCTAATCAAATAATGATGGTCTATTTTAATTTTTAAACTTGGTAGTTGGTAGGGTTATAGTGAAGTAGTTAATCTAGCACAATTACAACAAACAAAGTAGTGATCCACTTACTTAGAGATTAATTAAATTTAATTGAACTTTAAATTTTATATATAAAGAGAAAAAGATCAGTAACTTCATATTTTTACACATATATTAATACTTATTTATAAACTGTTAGTTATATATACTTTCAACGGACAAAATTGAATACAACATGTCATTAATTATATATTAATTATATGTATTAAATTTAATATAAATAATAAAAAGTATATAGATTTAATAGTCAATAATTGATATAAAAATATAAGATAATCGATTCTTATCCTCTATATATATATATAATGTGAGAGATATATATATTAAATAATTCTTAAATTTTCTTTTTACATGTACACAAAAATAAATAAATAAATAAATAACAAAACAAACCTTGAATCTTAACATCAAAGTAGAGCCTAAGTAGCGGCAGAGCGCCTATAGGCCTGAAGGGGCTAGGGCCACACAATTTTTTAAAAATTTTTTTATTGTAAATATTAATATTTTGACCCATTTTTTTTAATTTATATACATTTAACCTTTCCACTTTGAAATACTATTATTTTACTCATTAATTTATTAATTATTTTTAAAATATTACCTAACTAATTTTATTTTTTAATTATTTTGGTTCTGCCTCCGCCCTTAAGACTAAGTGTCACTAAGTTAAGTGACAATAATTCAATTACAAAAAAGTCTCGATAAAGTTAAAACTATAATTTTTAAGATTATCAAAACAGGGAGTGAGTGTCAGTAGTCTAAATGATGTTCTTCTAAAATTTTTACAATAAAGAAATTAATAGTATATATGTATTTTTTGTATTTTCTAAATAAGTATGAATTCGATAGTTATTTTTTACATAGACCTTGCAATCAAGAGCGGAAGTACACCAAAATTTGAAGTGGTTATGACCCCATTCTAAAAGTAAATTATCTAAAAGATATTGTTTTATATATTTTTGACTTTTTAGAATAGAATTTTTATATTTTATATATTTTAATTGTATAAATTTTGGCTGCTTATAATCATTATAAAATTGTCTCCACTATTTTTTTTTTTAAAAAATTATGCAATACAATTACAATGAGAATCAGTCACAATGAAGACAAAACAATCAAAGAAATATCATGGATAATTAGAAATTATTGAAAGTAATTATATTGCCACTTTCAGAAATTCTCCATAAACCTTCTAAAGGGAGCTACACTTAAAGGAGAATGAATAGCCTCAGCCAATAATAAATATGAAAGGGAATATATAAATGAGTACAACAACAATAGATTCATAACAACAGTAGAGCCATAGTAGAATAGTATTAATTTGCAGATAATACACCACAATATTAAGTCAGTCAAATCATTTAACACTTACTGAGGATCTAAGAGGAAATTAGTACACAAAAATTACTATCACAAAATGTAAGTTGGTTGATAGTGTAATTTATCAAATATGAGCTCCACATAAATTCCTTTTAATTTTTTCTAATAACCCTTCATTAAGGATAAGTTGTCTACCGATACAACGATGAATTTTCTGTAAACACTGCTTGTAAAGTATAAAAAAAAAAAAAAAAGAGAATAACTTAATAATTATATGAAAATTCAAACCTCTATCCAATAGGAAAGGAGGTTAGCACCTATTGGACTCATTTTTATTTAAATAATTTAAGTTAATATTTTGTGAATTATTGTGGACCCAATGATCATAACGGACAATAATTAGTAGCATTATCTCTATTCTGTTTTAGTTTTCTTCTTTTATCATAAAGGTGGTATGTATGAGAGTCTGCACAACTTCATTAGTGGACCACCACAATTAATTGTTCCACCGTTTATCTTGATTTGAATTAATTAGTTGCCTCCTTTTACACATGCACGTCCTATCTGTATATGGTTTGTTCCATATCTAGCTAATTCAAAAGTCATTAATGAAATAATAATTAACTTTTATTTTACAAGTAATAATAATATTACAATTACAAATTTTAAACGAATTTTTATATACAAATTGAATGATAATGTGATAAAATCAAATTATGAATCATATTGGAGATACAAATTTTTCATATAAATATATGATTTAATAATATAATCAAATTAATTAATAAAAATAAATAATTTAAAGAATTAATACTATCATGTCACAATTAATTCCTATTTCATAATTTGTATTTATGGTGTTACTTTTATATTATTATCACACGTGCTATAAAATTTATTTTGATTTATTCTTTTGAATGTTAAATATAAGACCGATGAAAATACTAGAATATTAATTTATACGATTGAGTTTTTGTATATAACAATATTTATTTTATATTATGTTAATACTAAACAAAATCTTCGTTTAGTGTTTTAAGAGTATATTTCTTGACAAATTAAGTGAATGTTTGTTTTAAGAGAAAATTATAGAGAATAGAGAAAGAAACCTTTTATAGAAATAAACTTTTATGTATTTTTTAAAAGTAAAAGATTGGTAACAATAATTGTGGGTGCCTGATGGGAAGTTTGAATCCCACAACTTTAAAACTAAAAAAAATATTATACATCAATAATTAATGTGTGATATACATAATTTGTCCACTTTTGATATATAATTTATATTTAATAAAAATATTATATATGAGATTGACAAATAACCCTTGATATTTGTCAAAACTACATATACCCTATACTTGAATTGAATTTAGAAACTCCTCTATACTGAATTTAGAAACTCCTCTATACTATATAATAATATATTTATTCTATAAATGATTCAATTACATATATATAAACCCTGAAAATGCTAATGCATCAAGCTCTAGAAATCCTTTGCTTGCTACAGATGAGGCTAATCCAACTATTTTTGAGATGGCTCAATAAAGCAATCCTTTGATTTGCATGGTGGCTAGGGTGGTGGACCAACTAGATAGGTTAATTAGGGAATTCAATTGTGAAAGGGGAACTATATGGTGTAATGTGAACACAAAGGGGCAAGGTAGTATTAATGGGAGTGGAGATGCAGTAACCTTAGAGCGGTTTAAGAAATTAGGACCATCAATTTTTCATGAGCCCACGAATCCATTAGCTTTTGAAGCATGCTTGAAACATGTTGCGTAGATATTTATTGCTATGGGTTGTGATGCTGACCGCAGGGTTATACTTACATCATTTATGCGTCAAAGGTGAAATAACACTAAGCAATGGAAAAGGGAGGGGGGGAGGGTGAATTGGATTTGTAATAACAAATTACAAAATATTTGGTTCTAATTCCAAACACCCACAATACAAATTAAATATCAATGTAAAAGTTTAGAGAATAGAGAGAAGAACACAAGTTTTATAGTGGTTTGGCAATAAATAAGCCTACATTCGCTCCTTCTAGCTCCATTAAAAGTATTTACTAATAACAAGTCTTGATTCCTACAAAATTTTATAATTATAACCTAGGGTTTTGGCTCCTAATAACCCTATACAAGAGTTTACACTCTCCAAACACTGATGAATCACTTAATCAAGTAAAGAACCCACTTCTTTTACTTTCTTACAATAAAAATGAACAAGAATAAGAAAAGAACATTTACAATATTGATCTCCTCAAGAATAGATGATGAAATTAAATTTTTTTAGAGATCTTAATGTGTAATGCACGAATCAGAGCTTAAAAAGGTGTATATGATGTTTTGTAATCTTGGGGCTTTTGAAAATAAGCTTATTGAATGTTATATGAAAGAAATGAAAGCCCATTTTATATTTTTCTCAAAAACTAGCTGTTACAAACTTAAAACATTTGAATTTCATGTGATCCAATTGATCAGGTGGCATATTTAGTTGTTGAGTGGTTAATTCTATTGATTGGATGTGTAATTAAATTTAATAAATACTTTGTTGTAAATTTGATCGACCAGATGCAGAGTACCCAGTCCATACACAATACTAAGTTCATGCACAGTACTTGGTTCATGAACATTGACCAGTTTTTGCACAATACCTGGTTTATGAATAGTGATTGATTTTCCAAAACTTTGATAATTTTAAATTTAAGTCCAAAGGATAGGTTATAAAGCTTTTGCATTTAAGTCTGGTTTTTCACAAAACATATGATATGAATAAAATATTTAGAGCCTTTAATTAATGCATGACACACTTATAAAAACACAAGCCTAACTAAATAAAATTTATGTAGAATACCAACTTCTTTGCTTGTGTCTTATATTTAAGAATTGAGCTTGATACATTCTATTAATTTCTTTGATTAGACAATGTGTTTTGTGATCATCAAAATTAGAGTTGTGTGCACTAAGATCAATAAAAGGATGGTAGACCGTTAGTGAGATGTTAAAGGTTTATCTTTTTAAAGCCTATTTGGTAGGAGGCCTATCATTTAGGATTTGTTTGTACAGGCATTTATGGAGAAATACTTTTCCAGTCAGGGCTGAGATAAAATGGATGTTGACTTCTCAGTCGTAATGGATGAGTATGATAATTAGTTTATGGTTGTATTGCAATTTGCTCTCACATTAGTGGCTGATGAGGGCAGCAAATATAGATGATTTCTTGAAAGGTTATGTCTGATAATTGAGTTTTGTTTATCTATCTTGCAGGTAGCTATTTATGTTGACTTGGTACATCATGCCATCATTGTTGAGAGCGATTTGGTTGAGTCTTAAGTTGCACAAGATAAAAAAGGTAAACATAATTGTTAAGGTGAGCCTTGAGGCGAAAATTGTAACAAACAAGATGGCTAGTTCCAAAGGTAGGTTGCTTGAGACAATTGCGGTAGTTATAAGGGATCTCATGCTACTTATTCTCAATGAAGCGTAACATCATTATCTTCATTATGGAAAAATGCATTATACAGAATGTTATCTGAAGTCCAGAGCATGTTTTTTTGTGGTGATATAGGACATAAGCTTACAAATTGTTCGAAAAATGTCATGTTGGTACAAAGACTCCAAGCTAACAAGGGGCAGAGGATGAAGCCTAGAATTCAAGGCCATGTCTTTGCTATGACTAAACAAGATGCTAAGGCATCTAATGACATGGTATTAGGTACATTGATCTTCTTATCTAGAGATGCTAAGGCCTTGATTGATTATAGTGCCACCTATTCATTTGTATCATGTACATTTGCTTGTCATGCAGATAAACTTATTGAACCATTAGAATGTCATCTATCAATTTTTACTTCTATGGGAAATGGTGTATTAATAGATTGTGTTTACAAATCTAGGTATGATTAGCCTTTGTGGAAGGGAGTTAGTTGATTGCTTATCCCTAGAGATGCATGATTTTGATGTTATATTAGATATGAGTTTGTTAGCTATTTACCATGTCACAATAGATTGTTTTCGGTAAAGAGATTTTTTAGACATACCTAGGAGACAAAATTTGCTTTTAGAGAAAGTTAGACTTTGATTTCCATGGTCAAAGCTAAAAAAATCTTGAAAATTTGTGAAGGGTTTTCGGCTTGTGTGGTAGTTGATAAAAATAAAGAGATTTGCCTTGAAGATATTGCTATAGTGAACGAGTTTAATGGTATATTTCCAGAAGACTTATTAGGTTTACCCTCTAATAGAGAGGTAAAGTTTGCTATCAATATAGTACTCGGTATAACAACCATATTTAAGGCTCCATATCGAATGGCACTTGTTGAACTAAAAGAACTAAAGGTCTAATTGCAAGAATTACTAAATAAAGGTTTCATTTGCCCTAGTGTTTCATCTTAAGTTGCTCTAATGTTATTTGTCAGAAGAAAGATGGTACCATGAGATTATGCATTAACTATTAGTAGTTGAATCTTGTCACTGTTAAGAACAAATATTTATTTTCTCAAATTAATGATTTTTTGACCTACTTCAAGGTATAGCAGTGTTTTCAAAAAGTCGACCTACAATTAGGATATTATCAATTAAAGGTTAAGAGTAATGAAATTCCTAAGCTAGCTTTAGAACTTGATGTAGGCATTATAAGTTTTTGAAGATAGTGTTGAGCTTGACCAATGCCCCAACTGCAATGTTTATGGACTTAATGAATAAGGTGTTCTAATTATGCCTTGATTGATTTTTCATAATGTTCCCTAACGAAATTTTAATGTTCTCAAAGAGTAGGGAATAACACGAGGAACATTTTGAGGTTAGTACCACAAACACTTTAAGAGGGAAAGTTGTACGCAAAATTTAAAGTGTGGGTTTTGGCTAGATAAAGTTGTCTTTTCTATTGACCTTAAGTGTCACACAATTCTAACAGAAAATGTTGTCCAACCAAAGAAATGAAAAAGAATGATTCAAGTTTCAATATACAGAGTCAAAACACAAGCGTAGAAGACGGTATTTTATTGTGTATAAGCTTGTGTTTTTGTAAGTGTGTTATGCATTGATTGAAAACTCAAGATATTTTGTGTAAATCATTAATTTTGAAAATTGGATCAAAATCCAAATTTTTTAATTAGAAAATAGATTAGATCGAAAAATTTTGAATCTTGAAATTTGGACCAAATTGTAAAATTTTAAAACTCTAAAAATAAACTAAAATGTAAAGTTTTTAAACTGTTAGAAAATCAATTTAGAAAGCCTTAGTCCAACAGAACATGTTTAGACTAGTTCGATCGATTGAATTAAACTGGTCGGTCAATTGGACCAAAGTCATAATTCATTTTCATTTTTTTTTACCCCTCTTAGTTGATTGAACCAAAATGATCAATCAATTGATCCTTCCAGACTGGTCAATCGAACTTCTAGGCTTTTGACCTTATGGTTTCTGACTTTCACCTAGTTGATCAATCTTTCTGATTTACCTATGCGTACCAAAATTTGAATTTTTAAGTCCTTAATGGGTAGTTTTTTAATTTAATATAAATCAAAAACTTCACACTCATTTGATAACTTCTTGGAACGCATTTTTGAGAAATATAAAGTTCTTACAAAGTTTTAAAATATATTATTGAGCTTGAAATTGGCATATACATATTCGGAACTCAAGAACATTCATTTGTATTGATTTTCTTGAAGTAGATCAATTTATAAATGTTCTTTTCTCTTTATTTTGATTTTTGATTGTAAAAAAGTGAAATAAGTGCGTTTTCCACTTAGTTGAGATTGTGTTTAGTGTTTGGGGTGAGCAAATATTTGTTAAGTTGTAGGATACTATAAATCCTTAAGTATTTGGGATGAGCAAACACTTATAAGATTTAAGAGGTATTTGAAAATCCTTTCAGTTGTAATTTGAAGTTTGTGTGTTCACGACTTGGTTTTTTAGTGAAATCTTCTTGTGCAACTTGAAGGAGTAGACGTAGACTGAGTGTTTGTTAAACTACTATAAATCTTGTGTTCATCTTTCTATCCCTTGAACTTTTATATTTTTGTTTAATTTGAATTTGTGGTGGGTTGGATTGAATTTCGAATTTGGTGTTAGTCTTTGTTAGAAACCCAATTCCCCCCTTTTTGGGTTGCACATTAATATTTCATTTTCAGGTTATGTAGTAACAAAAGAGAGTATATTTTGATCCTATTAAAATAGATACAATAATATGTAAATTAGAAATAACTTTCTAATGTCACCAAAGTTAAGTGTTTCTTGGATTTAGTTGGATATTATCTATGTTTTATGGAAGGCTTCTCTAACAATATAGCTTTATAACAAGTTTGATTGAAAAAGGTGTCAAATTTAATTAGGATGAGGCATGCAAGAAGAATTTTACTAAATCAAGAATAATTGGTATCCACTATAGTTTTGACTATGCCCACGAGTGGTATGGGTGTTGTGATTTATGGTGATGCTTTTTAAAAGAGAGCTAGGTTTTGTGCTAATGTAACATGGTAAGGTTGTTGCATATGCTTTCAGATAGTTGAAGACTTCACGAGAAGAATTATTTGATGCATGATTTGGAGTTAGCAACAGTAGTCTTTGCTTTTAAGATCTGAAGACATTATTTATATGGGGGGACTTATGATATTTTCATAGATTATAAGAGTTTGAAGTACTTTTTCACTTAAAAAGAGTTAAACAAAAAAGGTGGTTAGAATCAGTAAAAGACTAACGTGTCTATTAACTATCACCCTAGTATGATGAATGACGATTATGGTAGTTGATGCGCTGAGTAGGAAATCATTTAGTTTTATGACACGTCTAATCATTGCTCAAAGATGTGCTTTATATGACTTAGAGAAGTTAGGAATCGAAATGGTGGCATGTGGACATGTTAAACATTTGACACATTTGGGAGTCCAATCTTCCTTACTTTATATGATTAACATGGTTTAGAGGGAGGACTCATAACTTGTGAGGATTACTAAGGAAGTGAATATTGGGCCACAGATCAGAATTTAGATTGGTAAACGATAATGTGTTATAGTTAGGGTAAAGGTTATGTGTGCCAATGAACAAAGGAGCTAAAAGAAGAAATTTTGTGACAGAGGCTCATAATCAAGTTACAACATACATCTTGGTTGTACAAAAAAGAATTTTATGATTTGAAAAATAAAAAAATATGATGAATGAGATTGCTACATTCATATCTCAATGCTTGGTATGTTAGCAAGTGAAGATTGAACATTAGAGGCTAGGAGGGCTTTTGTAGTCGCTTCCTATTCTTAAGTGAAAACTAGAGAATATTACCATAGACTTTGTTACTGGGTTACCTTGTTTTAGAAGAGATTGTGATTCCAGGGTAATTGTTGATCGATTAATTAAATCCACTCATTTTTTAACAATCAAGAGTATGAACAAGTTAAGTAGTTGGCTAAATTATTCTTGCACAAAGTAATGTGGTCGTATGGCGTGCTGATGTCTATAATATCTTGTAGGAATCCTATTTTACTTTTAAGTTTTGGGCTAGCCTACATAAAAAATTAAGACCAAAGCTAAGTTTCACCATAACATTTCATCCTTAGACAGATGGCTCATCAAAACGAAACATACAAACCCTACATGCGACGAGCTTGTGTTTTAAATTTAGGTGGTACTTGGGAGGAGCATCTAAAACTTATTGAGTTTGCATATAATAACAATTTCCACTTGAGTATACATTGGAACTTTACAAAGCTTTATATGGTAAAAAGTGTAGATCCTTTATTTGTTAGGAAAAGCTTTATAAGGGCCAAAGTTGCGTATTGTAGAGAAAATTTAAAATGATCAGGCAATGACTTTGTATAACATAGAGTAGACAAAAAAAGTTATCCAGACTATCGCAAAGATGACATAAAGTTTTAAGTTGTGGATTTTGTGTTTTTAAAGGTGTTTCCTTGGAAAGGGGTATTAGCTTTAGGAAGAGGTATAAGCTTAGCCCTAGGTTCATAGGACTATTTAAGATTTTACAGAGGATTGGTCCTATAGCCTATTACATAGTTTTACCACCTAGTCTCTCTAGACTACATAGTGTTTTTCATATTTTGGTACTAAGAAAATATGTATCAAACCCTACACACGTGTTAGACCATTAGCCAATTCGGTTAATGAGGATATGTCGTATGAGGAAAAGCTTATAAAGATCATCAATCGAAAAGAATAAGTATTAAGGGATAGGGTCATTTCATTGGTGAAGAAGGTATGTTTGAGGAATCGTATGAGACATGAAGCAACTTGGGAACGTGAAGCCAAAGTGAGAAAAAGTACCTTGAGCTTTTTGAGGTATTAATTACGTATGAATTTTGAGGACAAAATTTCTTTGAAGGGAGAAAGATTATAATGTCTTCTTTCCTTCCAAAATTAGGAAAAACATTATACGATTTTTATTATGTAGTATTTAGAACATAAAAAATCAAGGGATTTGAAATTTGCATGACTTAATATTAAAAGAAGTTAAGACTCTTGTCTTTTCCTAATTAGCTTTAGGGTTTGTTTATGTATATATTCTTGTTGACATTTCACTTTTGTTTTTCAAACACCAAAAAAAATATTTTTTTTTCTCTTGGTTGTGTGTTTTTCATAGACTTATAAACTCAAGGCAACATTTTCGATTTACATATTGTATTCATGTTTTCAATTTGCTAATTTTATTTGTTTGTACTAATTTAATTTTACTTACATAGTTTCTCTTTATTGGAGACTAGTGGGATGTCGTTAGAGTATTATTTATGATAGTATATTTAGATTTAGAAATTTAAGAATTAGTTAATCTCCTTTACACTAGTAAATTGATTCCTAATCAAAATTTACAATTTTTGCTGGGTATAGAGTATATAAATAACTATAATGCAAATTATGTTCAGAATTTTATGTCAAATTTTTATACATTTAATCCTCACATAATAAGATACTTGTAAAATTTTGTTTGACTCAAACGGATAAAAATTCAAATTTATATAATTTTTCGAATTTAATACTTGTGTTATGGAAACTTATAAATTTTGCAAGTATGTACTAAGATAAAAATTATTTGAGTGGTCAAAGGATTTTTAAAAATTATAAAATTTGGATATGATTTTTTTATGTGACACTATGTGACATAAGCAATAAAAACACGTTTTTTATAAATATTATTTTATGAAATTATCACTCTGTTATGCGGTTAGTTATTGAATATGACATTTTTTTTAATAATGACTTTATTGTCAAATGTTACAATTTGGTATATGTGAATTCTATTTATTTGATTATATCATAAAAAAAAAAGGCTTATGAATATTTTTTTCATCATTTATAAAGAAAGCCTACAGATATATTATGAATGATATTACTTATTGACTTGACGACTTACCTTTTATCATTTACTTTTTATGCAGGTTAAGTAGCCTTGAGTAATGAGTTAATAGCTTTATTTGAAGGATACCTTTGGATTCTTATTCATCATTTTAGATTGATAAATGTTTGAGTATGTTATTACTTTTCATTGTGTTTCATTTGGCTTGTATCTTGAGTTTTTGACTTTTGACTAGATCATGCTGGTCATTTGAGATATTGGAGAATATTTGATTTATTTAATAATATTATTAAGTTATTTCTATAGAGAACCTATAGTTATGCAATGTAGCTTTTGAATTAGAATCATACACCCTAGTTTAACTTATGTTTAGGTTGGTTGGATTTGAATCATGTTACAAAACATTAAGCCTTTCCATTGCATGATGTGTTGCAAAAGTGTTAAACCCTTAATTTTTCAAGATGTGCATATATTTGTTTTGGTTCTTGCATAAAGTTGAGATATCGCAGAGAAACATAGGGATAACAATTATTTCTTTATAATCCGAGATAAGGACAATTAGTGGAAGGGGCATATATGACAGTCGATAACAAGTTAGTGTCTTCAGAACATCACACACACAACTAGTGATATCAAAAACTTACACAAAAGGTTCGTATTTGAAGGATTCAGACAATAAGCAAGAAGGTAGTTGGGCAATGTAGTGCGCGACTAAAAAGAACAATTAGAGTTTAAACAGACGTGAGCTATGACGTTGGATTCTCAAGACAGTGGCGAATAAATTTGTAAAGGCTTAAAATATTATGTACTAGTTGAAAATGATGTAAAGAAGACTTGATCTCCTTAATATGTCAAGGAAAGACCAAGCCTCTATAAAGTGGCATGGTAGTGCTTTTGAATTAAGGGAAATGGCACACAAAGTGGCTTTAGATTTGTTCATTAAACTAAGTTGGAGTTTAACACATCACAAAGAGTTATATGTATACCTTGTGACAATTAGTATTAAAGTCTAATTAACTAATGAAAATTGATTCTCTTTTCTTTCTTCTATATGCCTGTGAGTAGATATGTCAGAGAGACTAATTGAATGAAAGAATTGAGTGCTAGAAAGCATTATTAGTGTTGTTTCATGCAATGCAAGTACTTTGGTAGTACAAATTAAGTTCAACAACATTGAGGTTGTGAACTTTAAAAAGCAATATGAAGAATTTACAAAAAGTTTTAATTTATCATATAGGATATGGTGTCTTCAGTAGGGGTGATAAAGGTAAACATCTAGAATTTTGAAGATGAGGTGAAGTTGCTCAAGAAAGCTTTGAGCAATACTTCTCCAAATTTAGAGAGAAGATCTTGAAAATTGAAGTGTCCTGAAAACTAAAGTGTTTCAATAGGGTGTGAGATGCCACAGACTTAAAAAAAAAAGAAAAAAACTTCTTGTGAAATATGGAGCAATATTTTGGGCTTCTAAGGTACCAAACAAGAAATAAGTTTCTATTACTAACATGTATTTGAAGGAAAATATAAAACTTTTGTGACAAATTCGACTAATGAAGGATGTCGATGTGTATCGTGCAACAATAAAAATGTATGACTTACTCAAGCAGGAATTAAAAACTTAATTCTTACATGACAATGTAAGGTGATGTATTAGGGAAATGCTAAAAACCTTAAATGGACGAGACTTGTGTGAGATTAATTGAAAGATTTTAATTATTTGATGTTGAACATCAAGAATATATTAGTTGAAGATAAGTTCTTTAATTTCATATTGAGATTATAGTCATGGGTATAGATGGAGTTATGTCTATAATCAATTAGAGACTTACCAAGTTTAATGACAATAATTGATGGTTTTGGTAGATTTGTAGCTTGTGGAAACCTTTCCACTCAAGCTGAATAATGTTTTTAAAAAAAACCCAAAGTTGGACCTTCGAGAAGTAATGGTCGCAAAAATAAAGATGAATTAAGCAAACTAAACTATAAAGTCTGCACAAGAAGTGTTTTAGGTGCTTCTTTTATGGTGGACTACATTAGACAAAAGAATGCAAAAAAGCAGGAAAGGCTTAAATTTTATTTAGAGAAGGGGAGCATTGAACATGTGCATAAGGTGACAAGAAGTCATTTTTTCCTTGTAAGCAAGAAACTGTAAAAGCATTTTTAAGGAGTACATCTAGTTGGCCATCTAGGGGTAAAAAGAGATGATGAGGTTGCACGAACATTTATGAAACAAACATTACAATGTAGGGCAAGATAAGGGAAAGGAAACTAGCATACAAAGTACATGACTAGAGAGAGATTATTGTGTTAACATCTTTTCAATGAAGGCGTCATAATTTTTTGGTGAGAATGTTTAAGACAATTCAAGACGTTGTAAATAAATATGGAAGCAACTCTAAGGTCTTAGCAACACAATGTGCATAATCGGTGATATTGAAACTCATGTAAACATTTCAAAGTGCATAGAAAAATAAACATATGCAAGCAACAATCATGAGGTAGTTAGACAATGAACACAACATGCATAATCGATGATGTCGAAACTCACTTAAAAGTTTCAAAGTATCGGAAAATAAACATATGCAAGCAACAATTAGGAGGTAGTTAGATAATATAATGGTTGACTAAAGAGATCAATAAATATCTAAACAAATATGGGTTGTGAGGTTAAAGTCTTAATACAGTGGTGGTTGAACTCAAAAAGGCCTGAAATGGGGCGCATTTGTTGAAAATGATGCAAGGAAAGACTTGATCTCCTTAATATGGCAAGAAAGGACTACATTTCCAAGGATAGAATGTGGTTTCTTGTATTAAAGAAAGTGGTACATAAAGTGACCTTGAACATATCCTTTAACTTAATAAACATATAAGTTCATTGTAAATGTTTGAGATAGCGAAAGTTGAGAAAACATGAAGGCTCCAACCTTCAACCTTTTTTTTTTTAAATGTTGTAACAAAAAAAGAATACACTATATAAAGATTTTTATGCTTAAAGACAACTACTCAATCTTTGTTGAGCATCTATAATGACCTATTTATAAATACTTTTACAACCAATACTTTTAGTTGCTTAAGGACAAATGTAATATCTATATACTGTCACCTAAATGTTTCACCAAGTTTAAAGAGCAACTAAAACCAATTTTTCAACCACCACCTTTATATCAAGGAACCATCATGCCACTTCATGATGACTTGGTCTTCATTTAACAATTTAATGAGAGCAAGTCCTTATTTTACCATTCTCAAGATGCAACCAAAATGTGCACCTCATTTTAGGCTTTCCAAGTTTACCTGCTACTCTATTGAGGCTACAATCTTATAGCTCACAATTATTTAGACCTTCATTGTTTTCTGTAATCACCTATTGTATTTCCTAACCACCTTGTTGCTTTCTGCATATGTTTGCTTTCCCCTGAAATATGAAAATTTTGGGGAAGTTTCGGCATTACCAATTATGTGTATCATGTTCCCAGAACACTAATTTGTTATTAAATATGACACTACCAATTATATGTATCATGTTCCTAAAACACCAATTTATTACTACATGTGCGTGCCGCTACACGCTTATGTTAAATTCCTTCATCTCAAATTGCTAAGACATTAACATTGCCTCTATGTTTCTCTACAATATCTCAATTTAGGTGTAAAGCGTCAAGTCAAGTTTATGTGCGCTTTGAGAATTAATGGTCATATAGTAGTATTATACTATTACATGTGTTGTATATTTTTACGCAAGTATAAAACTGGTATTATCACTTCAATCTGTATACAAAATTTGTATCTATAAGATTATTGTTATATTTAATCTATTAACTAATATTTTTATAGGATAATTTACTCTGAGATACTAGTTGTTTATCACAAAATCATAAAAGTCAAAAACGTGCCTAGTTGATTAAGTGAGTTCTTAAAATTCAAATTTGAAGCTAGTTTGAAATTGTTGAGAACTATGAAAATAATTTATTTTCATTATACTAAGTAAATAATTAATATTAAAGAGAATAAGATAAATGTTGGATATAATATATTTTAAAAATATTATAAAGTTTAAAAAATAATTTATATGTATTTGATAAATTTTATCATTAGAACAGTTTAATAATGTAAATGACCAACATAAATACGGTGTTAAATAATAATTACCTTCATCTAAGTATTTGCCTATACATATTCATATATATTATATTTATAAATATCCATAATATTTATACATTTCAATGTAATATTCATTTGCCTTAAAATTAAATTTCTTAAACAAATCTAATTATACTTGCCTTTTTAGTATATTAATATTAAAAATATAAATTTTTGTACAAATTATATTTATTATAAAAATTAATATTATATTATTGCTCCATATTTTTTTCATTTTAATTATTTTTTAAAATATAAGAATACGTCCACCGACTAAGCCAATTTCTTTTGTCAGTTCAGGGGAGATTTGTGATATAAAATGATTACATAATTTAATAAAAAAAATCAAACAAATGAACGTAAATGAAAGTATTGAAATTTAATCAAAGATAAGTTAGCGCTTATCCTTTTAAGTAATTTAATTTTAGGATCATTCTGTAATAAAATATTTTATGTAAATTTAAGATTAAAAATAAAAAAAACATTATCTATAATGTTATGATGGGAAGAAATTGAATATTTATCAGATGCTATTACTTTCATTTTAAATATTATTATATATATATATATATATATTATCTATCTATACTTAAAATCAAATTTGTTGAAAGTTAAGATTTGAGATTACTGCAAGACCAATGTTGCTTGGGGATATCTGTGCCAATTTGCATGAAATATGGTTTTAATTCAAAAGAAATCTACCCCAACATGACAATGGGAATTGGAAACCCTTCCTTCCCATGAAAAAAAGAGGTAAACATTTTAAAACTAGACTATCAGTAGGTGGTTTTTCAACATTACTATTAAAACAAGCAAAATTACCAAAAAAACCTACTTATTTGTTTTTTAACACTGCTTTTCACAACGTACTAGTAGTAGATGTGACAATCTAGAACACGATATAATTAGTGGACACGAATTCGATACTATGAAATGGATTCAGATTTGAAAATCTAGACACTAATAATAGTCATGTCATATTTGTGTCGATACAATTATTATTCGTGTCGTATCCATATTTGACTTGTAGGGCACGATTATTCATTTAAAATATGATTAATTAAATAAATAATCGTGTCTTAAATAAATAAATGAATAATCATATCTTAAACTTTTAATAAAATTAAAAAAAATATAAATTTATTTATAACAAATAACTCCCTAACATAATAATCTAATTATCAAATATATATCATATTTGATAAAATCGTTATCTTTAATATTTTAAGGGCCTCAATAATAATAATAACCAAATTAAACCTACCTCAAATTTACACAATTTTTTTTTAATTGTTGACTTCTCTTATTTCTTAGAAGTAGCCTGCCACTTTGCCGCCGAATCCTGCCCACTATCTTACTGAACACCCATTGAATCATCTTCTTTATCCACCCAAAAGGTGACCATGAAAGGCTCACAAATTTTAGGTGTTTCCGCCATTACTTCCCTAACTTTTTTGGTTCTCCAAAAAAGCATCTTGTGCGAAGCCTCTTTTGCCACATTAGCTCTACCTACCGTCAATCAAAACAGTCAATGTTTGCTTTTGATTCTTAATGCGTTTTATTGGTCACCTTTCAATTGTTTTTGTTCTTAATTACAAATTCAATGTCATGTTTGTTTATTTGGTATTAATTTAATCTTTACTTGCGTTATGAGTAATTAGTGATTAATAATCTCGCTATTTCATCTTCCTAGGTTTTAAGGGTAAAAAATGTTGGTGTTACTCGATAATGCAGACTATATAGGTTTTATATTATTATTATTATTATTATTATTATTATGATTGTTTATTTTTATGGACATCCATTTGATGAATCTTTATTTTTTGTTTGATTAGTGTTTCTTATATATTTGTTTGCTTAAGTATTATTTTCTTTGTGAACGTTAAGGTACATGATCTGAGAAATGAGCTTTTGTACTTCAAAAGTATGGTTTTGATTTTTTCTTCAATTATAAGTAGGGGTGGACATGGTTTGATTCTATCCGAATTTTTGAAAAATTGGACTGGACTCAAAAATTTTAGGTCTCAAATTTTTTAGACTGAATCGAATTTAATAGAAAAAATTCGGACCAGACCGGATTTATTATATGTTATAATCAAATTAAAACTGGATCGATCAGTTTAATTTTCGGTTTGATTTGGTTTTTGCATAAATTTATTATTTTTTTTAAAGTTTTCAGTTTATTAAATGATGTCATTTTGTGAAAATATAATAAAACGATGTCGTTTAGATGAAAAAATATTAAAAAATAATATTTTCAATCCGGTCCAGATTTTTAGATTAAAACGGAAATTAGACCAAAAATTCCAGATTTTTTATTTTAAGAACCGAAATCGGATCAAATTCCATAAAATATCAGACTAAACCCGTAAATTTCTGATTTGATCCTATTCGGACTGATTTTTCTGCCACTCCTAATAATAAGGCTGAAGTAATATTTATATAATTGATTTGAATTTTTTTTGGGTTGCTTATAAGTTATTATATTTATAATTTATTTTTGTTATTGTTACAAAAAACACCAATGCCAAATTGGATAATGTTTTTGGACATTAGTAGTCCATCTTTAGAAATAGTACAATTCCTAATAATTCTTAATAGTTATTTGAGAAAATTGATATATAAAATTTATGAATGATTGTGCTGTTTTTTTTTTTTACTTGAAAAATTAATATTTGAATTTATGTTGTTCAACTTCTAGTTATTGTTTATACTCTTTTTGTTATTTGAAAGAATTGAAATTTAAATTGATATTGTTAAGTAACTTTAATTGTTTATAAATGATGAATATATTATTTATATTATTATTTATAATTTAGAAGAATTAAAATTTTTTTTAACTTAAATGGATGGCATATGGTTAAAAAAAATACACCAATTTATTTTTAATTATTTTTGTTATAATTTAATAGCATTTTAAATAAATCGTATTCCTATCTTGATCAATCGTATTTTGTGTTTTAAACTAATTGAGTTTAAACAAATACTTATATTTTAAACGAATAATCATGTTTAAAGCAAATAAACAAATAATTGTGTTTAAATGAATCGCAATAAATGATTCATATTCAAATTTAAAAATATTGACACGAATAATAAATCTTTTTTTTTTGTCAATCCAAAGAAGATTCGTTTCAAAGAATTGCCAACTCTAACTATTAGGGACTAAAATGCTAAAAATTGAGCAAGCGAAATTCTTATTGTTATTTCACCAAAGTTCGGGGATGAAAAATGTTATTACCCCATTCAGAATAGAAGGAAAACACTCTTGCAGTATCACAAACAACATATAACAAAGTAGTAAATGACTGTACAACAAAGGCATTTGCTAGTTACGTTCAGGTTCTATGAGCCTGATAAAACCTTTGTTAGGGTGCTCTGTAACAAGGCAACTGAATCTATAGCTGACTTGGAGAGCCAACTTACTCCGACTTTAAGCCTGTGCTCATCCGTTGGTAGTCTGATCAAGTATGCTAACTTTCTTGCTGCAGCAATAAAGCAAGAATTAATAGCTAAAACTATAATGTCAAAAAGGATAAGGTGGCTTCAACATGTATTAGGACATGGAGAACATTACCAGTATGACCAATAGGACCTTCCAAGGTTAGGCCCTCGATAAAACTCGGCGTAAGAGCAGCGTCATTTCTTCCTAGTGTCATCATCTCACCTAAATTTTGAAACCTGGAAACAGATAAGCATGGTTAAGCCAACAACAGAAGTTTCCATAAGTGGTCTGTAACAAAAAATTACGACTTGAGGATTCAATGTTCACTCGACAAGAATTAAGTAAATTAAATTTTAGAAAATGAATTCAAGCTACCAAAGAAAAAGGGAAACTACAACAGCATGTAAAAATAGGCTTAAGGGCAAGCATTGTCCAACGTATTGTGCTTAAAAAAGGACAAGTAGAACACAATAATTATGAAAATGTCGAAGAGGAAGATCAGAAGTCAAGCAGGAAGAAGAAAATCTCTACTTTGTCACCAATGACTCACTGTAAAGTTCCCAAGGATGTAATTCCATACTAGTCAGGGTTACCAATTCTACATTGTGTAGGGTTATGCAATTTTCTTAGTTACTACAGAATAAATGACTATTGTATCTACCTCTCTTTGACTTGACAGAAATTATTTGATGTCGAGAAAATAAGCATAAACAAGCAATAGGCAAAGCATTAAAATGATATACTGAAATATTATAAGATTTAAGAAACTGAAACAAATAAAAACAAACAAATATTTCTTCTTTTCCTGTGTTTTCTAAGAAACCAAACACATGTACTTAGACCTTAAAAATAGTAACATCCAAGAAGGGTGGTCTGATCCTCAGAAACATTCAGTTCAACCAAAAAGTAATTATTGTCTCGGACTTCTTGTGGTGACAGTAGAGGCGTGTGACTGCTTTGTTGTCAATGGAGGACTGTCATGGATTCATGATAGTTAGCAATTCAGGTGGCTGACTTGTGTCTGTAGTAGTTTGGGGCTGAGATTGGTAGTTGTGGTGTGCAGCTACTATGGGGTCACTATAGATTTGGGGTCGTGGTGGCTGAATTATTGTTGCATGGATTTGGTAGGGGTGAGCAATGGTTGTTCGGTTCCATCTTGCCTTGGTTTTACATCTAAAAATCAATTCAAATCAACCTATTCAAACAGCAGTAAACTGAATAGAAAATTCAGTTTGTTTACAATCCAGTTTTTTCAGTTGACATGAGCATAGGATTATATTAAATTGGGCCAATAGATAAATTACGTGTCACAAAAGAGCAAAACAAGTAATAATCAGTTCACTTTTACTATCGATCAGTTTCTAATAATCAAACCAAAAATCGAACCAAAAAAATCAGTTTCTGTGTACAAAATAGATTAAAAACCACGAGGATCGGTTTACCATCTACAACAGGATCGGTTCAGCTTGGTTCTCTGTTTTCATTCAATTAATTTGCCCACCACTACGATTAAGAGATGTTAGTGTTGGCCCGTGCGGTGGTTATTATGGCTAACTTTATGCTCCGTTTAATATAACTTTTCAACTAGAAATTTTTGGAATAAACCTTTTACCAGTAAAATTTCGATCAGTAGAGTTTTTACAAAAGTTTATCGATTGCTAAATTATTATAAATAACTTTTAAGAAAATTTGGTTAATTACTTTAATAAACAAGTCTTTAATATTCTATTTTTAAAACATAACATAAAATTTTTAAAATAAAATAATAGTATTTTAAATAATTTCACTTTTAAAAAAAACTTAAAAAGCTCTATGATCAAAAGTCTAAATTTTTGGACTTTTTTAAATAGAAGGAAAACAACTCTTTTAATTCCAAAAGTCCTTGTTTAGTGCCAACAAACGACATCCAAAAACTTGAAAAGGATTTTTTTATCAAAAACCTTTTAGCTAATCAACAAGTCAAACTAAACGGACATTCAGTAGATGAGATAGAATATGTGATTGTTGGACGGGATGCATCATGCTCTAATTTGAGATAGGTTTTCTTTCCAGGAGAAGATTGACTATATTTTAATTGTAAATGAAACAATTTTCAGTTGTATTTTTCTAAGAGGTTTATAATTTATTTTAAATTCGAAAAGATTGACTATGTTTGACTCTGATCAGACATCCAGCCTAGGAAGAAGTTTCAGATGTTTCACAAGGAAAGATTTATTTTTTTAGATTCAAATGATGTTAAAGCCCCTTTGATGCAAAGCTTGACTAATTCTTATGCTAATGAGCATATAATGGCTCTAAAAGCTGGCAAGACTGATTGATTTTAAGCCAAACTTCAATGGAGGTAGATCATCATAGCCCCAAAATAATCCCAAAGCCATGGCTCCACTACTTAAAAGTAAAGTCCTTGGTTACCAACCTGAATGGCAACAACGGACGACCATTGATTGCTGCCCAGAGATTCCAACCAGCAAAATCAGCTTGTTGAAATGCAACCTGAGAAAAGCAATTAAGCAGGTTAATCAAACTATGCATGGGTGGCACTGTGGAGAGACGTATCACATACATTGAAAAATAAGTAGAAAATGCTTGCCCCAGTTTCCCAGCCAATAATTAAAGTAAAACAATTTTATGTACATAGCTGAACAAAGAGCATTATACCTGTGCATTTGCTGGAAGAAGCCTTCCTTTCGAATCTCGTACAGCAGAAGAGTCACCAAGTGCAAATATGCGTGGATGGCCCTTAACACGGAGAGTTTCATCTGTTTCTGCTTGTCCTCGTGCATTTAGGGGAAGTTCAGGGGGTTTGTTATAGGAAGGTTCCACATGAGGAAGAAGAGGTTTGGACCCAACAGTCCAAAGTACTAGATCTGCTTCAAGAATTTGACTTTCTAATCCTTTTACAGCAGGTTGAAGTTCCAATATATATTTCTCTGAATCATCTTCTGCAGCAATGGGTGGTACTGCTCCACTCTTGGTTGGCTTCACTGAAGCTTCAAACTCACCCACTCTCCTAATACAGCGAACAAAATAACCCAAAAGAAGTTGAACCTTCCTGGCTGAAAGAACCTAGAATCAGTAGCAAGCACATTTAGATTAAGAACACAAGAATGTCTTAAACTTTAAAATATAATTTCTTGAAGTAAGGAGCGAATGCACAAGACAAGATGATGTGTCCCAGATTTCTAGGGTATCAGTAGGTGCATACATCTCGACATGATTTTATAAGAGCCTGCAATTCAAACTTTTCAAACTGCAAAGAATAATGGATTACAGCATAAATTTTAGGACATACATGGATAGGAAGAGTATAAGTTTACACAATTGCCATAAGAATTGATTTCACAGGGATCCTCTCCATTTTCTTTCAAATTTTTTATTGCCTAGAGTGCTCTAATTTTCCAAAAAAAGCCACATGCCTCTTTTACAAAACCATATTTCTTGCTAGCATAATCTTCAAAATCTACCATGCAAAACTACAAAATAAAGGGAAAGGGAAATTTTTAATTAAAAATGGTACAGGCATTCTTTCTCTACTTTGATCTTTTTCTCTCTTAAGAAAAGCTTGGAACCAATGTAGCCCTACAACAAAAACCAACAGCCACTATAAGCAATTCACATAAAATGAGAACACCTATGCTTGCTAATCTATTAGACACTGGTGCTTTATCTCACTCTTTCATTTTTCGTCTCTCATTGTCAAAACTAGATATTCATAAGGTGTAGAATCACTAATCTTCTCCCTTCGGTCTTCTGACTCACGAGAGAGCTGCTATTGTTGGAAACCAAATCCTACTCAAAGTTCGCATGGTCAAAGGCAGTCAAACTGTAAGCTTAACAGTTCTGTTAATAAACAGAGAAAGAAGCAGAGAAAGAACCATACACGCAGATGATGATTTTTGTAACTATCACAAGTTTGCTTGTTACTAATGAAATCTGAGGGGGAATTTCAATGAAACTAACCCTTGTCACATTTAAACGAATGCGAATTGACTGCGTTGAGTAGGACTATTAGTTCTTATATGAGGCTGGCTTATAGATGGTACCTACTCTACTAACAATAAATATATTAACTTAAGAAATATAGAGTCAAAATATTATAATTGAGAAAAAAAAATCAATTCTTATCTTCCTACAAGAATGCATATACAGGGTGCCAAAAACAAACAAAAATACCAAGCAAAATGTGTTTATGACTAACATCTAGATGTCTTACTTTTAGTGCAACTTCCCTATTGCCAGGGGGAGCAGTTGGGCAGATAGTTGTTTCTACATTAATAGCTTGAACTATTCCTCTATCTTCAAGTCTCTCTGATACTGTTGCAGCTAACTCTACTCCAGAGTAACCACAGCCAACAACAACCACTCGGATCAGAGAGTCCTTGCCAAAATTCCTCCGCTCCAATGCACTTAACTTTTTGTCAACTCTCTGCATAAAATGGTAGTAACATGGAGAGGTAGATAAAAATTTATTGCAGTTAATAAGAAACCAGATCTGTCTCCCTAAGGTATGATAGAAAGGTTATATTTCATCCACTACAACTCTTACACATGCATCCTCCAGAGTGGAGAAGGGCAATGCAAACTCTGCAGCACCTGGTACAAGATCAAGTTTCGGTTCAGCTCCCAAAGAAAGAACCAGCCTGGCTGTCCAGGACCAAGAAAGTCAATTAGCTGGGGATTATCAATTTACTCAAACTGCAAAAAGGCGAGTTGATCTGCTTATAATTCTGATGCAAAGAGATTAAATTACAGACAAAATGATTGTACAAAGTGGTTTTCAACTTGCCTTTCATAAATTATAGTCTCAGAAACTAGAATTGTTTCTTCATAGTAATAACAAAGGGGTATAGTGAGGATATTGCAAACTGTACCAGTCATATTCAATGACAACGCCACTCTCAAGGAGAACAGTTCCTGCGCTCATAGATATCGTTGGTCCATTTACTCCCAAATGGTCAGAGGGATGTAAGAGTTTTATCGTGTCTTTAAAAAATTGGACACTTGTGTTTGCAAGTAATTCTGAAAAGCGAGGAGCTATTTCCCATGAATCTACCTCTGCATAAGAAGCACATACTTTCATTTTGACAGCCATGCAGAAGAAAATATTTCAATTTGATAAGAACATTTAGTTAAATCATCCTAGCAACAAGGAAATGTCAACATAACTCAGAACATCAGACCTCCAGAGAGAAGCTCGTACAACATTGGTTTGAAAACAAAACGTTCAGACTGATCCACAAGAAGTACCTGGTCCCACACATTCAATGAAAATTTAGTGCATCATAGAATGACTTGAATGATAACAATGATGGCACAAATAACCAATCAGAAGTCACCAATACAAGCGAGGTCCAGTATGAAATCTACTCTTTCGATTCTCTCGGTAATATGAAATGTTGAAAACAATGAATTTTCTGTAACATGTAATGCCCTTAAAGCCAACACTTTAAGCCTCATTTTCATAAATTCCCATTCTTTATAATGTCAATTATATGTATATTTATGAAGGCATCATCAGAAACTTCTCATAAGTATGTTGAAGGGTATTTCAAAAAGTTTACCACCAATTATATTACAAACTATAAAGGCCGTCAAATTTGGGCTTTCAATTCAGCTTTCAGTGGTTTCTCAGAATTTCAGATTTAAGGAACCCTCATTTTATGACTTCTCACGTTTTAAGTTTATCCATGTTGCTAATTGAATTTGAGTTGATTTTATCCAGCAGTCATTTCAATATTCTACTTTCCCTTTCTCATTACAAGAAGTTTTTCAAGATACTAAAGCCAAATATACCCAATAAGGCAATTAACAAAAATTTGCTTTTACCACTGATCAATGGTTATCTTTTACACTTACTAGAGAAGAATGGCAATGATCTTTTTTTTTTTTTCAATTTTTGTGGTTTTAGGGGAAAGAGAAAACAACATGAGCAACAATAATAATAACTTACTTGTGGCTTTTTGTCATCTGGCCATACAAGTGATTCTAGTCTTAAAGCGGTATACAAACCTCCAAAACCACCACCTAATATACAAATCCTTGGCCTCTGTAAGAAAAATTTGTTGCAGTCAGCGCATAGGATCCTAAAAACTTAAAATTACGAATGTATCCATCTGCAACATGTAATAATGCCACAAACAATCAACTTGATGCCATAAGGTACAGAGACTTGGAAATAAAAAACAACCCAAAACTAAAGCATCCATTTGAAATTTAACAATGCAGTATCGTACCTGTGTTTCTTCTTTAATTTTAAAAATGAAAAATAAATTAAAGATCATCTTCCTACTACATAAATGAAAAAAAAAAGAATTAATTTTTTTTAAAAAATTACCAAGTTTCTTCATTTCCCAATTATATCAAGCATGAAATGCATATCTAGATCTAAGTATAAACTCCATTACCTCTTAAACTTGATGCTTTGTCTCTTAAAAATAAAAGAAAAGAATAGTAAAGCAAAGTCCTTTAAGCCATAAACAAATGAAACGTTACCCTTTTTTCCTTATAAGAAACCGAATTTATCAATAAAGATAAGAAAATATAAACCTAGCATGTAGAAATTTACATAGAAAGCAAAACCCTTTAAGCCAAAAGCAATAGAAGATAAGCATATAAATTTAGCTTTGACTTCACCTAAACTTTGATGAAATATAGAAACTGACAAAGAATTGAAAACATATTCACTCATGATAACAAACATCAAGAAAATAGCATATTGACACTGGACAACATCAAATCATGATGCCCCCATTTAAAACATCAAAGCAAGAGTAACACAAGCATGCTTGGTGGTTTATTGTGAATAACCAGAAAAGTTGAGATCAAAAGTAAATAGCAGATAAGCTTGAATTATTAAATGGCAAAGTAAAAAATATCTAACTGGTTTATGGTGCACTTCAGAGTTGCGAAAATTCTGGGACAAATTAATTGATTATACTAATAATCGACACAAAATAGTCCAAAAAGATAACAACGACTTCTTGCTGACAAATGACGTATAGAAGAAATCTTCACAACTTGTTCTCGATAGGTCTATCTATCTGGCTGGCATTATGGCAATTGAGGGAGTCTCTTGGTCATGTAAATCTCCTGAAAGTTCAGGAGTTCAAACTTTAAGAATGTGGAAATAAATAGCTGCTACAAAAATTGCATCAATATCACCTAGGAAAAGTGCTTGTTCAGAAAGCTGAACATATTTGTAATAATACATAGGGCCAATTGTGTGAAGCAAATTCCATCTGTCATTTAATTTCATTTTATTTTTCGGTTTAGGCTATTTTTTGCTGAATCAGATTTTGATTTTGTAAGTAGCTGCGCTGTTGGCTTTTTGTTTTAGGCTCTAATTCAATTAACTATTAGGATCCGAGTGTAATAACAGTGTATTATTTTTATTTATATTACTGCAACCCTAGTGGGCAGTAGGCCTCTATAGGTTGTATTATCAATTTGAATTAATCAATCAGATTCAATTTCAGTTTTCCTCATGGTATTACAGGGCCGCCGTGTCTCTCATTTTTGTTAGCATTTGTTGTCAATAGATTTGACCATTCCTCATTGTTGTTCTTCTTCTCTGATCCTTCAAAATGTCAGAAGTCACTTCTGAAAAAACCAATACCTCATTATTGTGCTCATCTAGCCCTCACGATATCCATGCTCTCCAAATAACCACCCGCAATTAGATGATCATAACTTTTGCAAGTTCTCAGTCACTTAAATTATTTTCCAAAGGCAGAGAGAAGTTATTTGCAACTTGGGACATGGAAAATTCCATGGTGATGACTTGGCTCATCAACTATGTGGAATCCAATATTAACCCCCACCACTAAACACACATGAAAGGTCCTGAAGCTAGCTTATTCTACAAGCAATGAATCACGTTTGCCAAGAAATGATTATTTACCAAGATTATATTAGAAATGCATAACGAATAACATAAAGTACAAGCAGGTACAGGGAAAAGAAAAAGGATTTAATTTTCTGCCATGTCTTATGGTGGAACTACATCAAGGCTGTCTGAAAATAAGGTTATGGGCTGCAAATGGGCATTCATAGGAAAATTCAAAGTTGATGAGAGCATTGATACATAAAAGGCGAGCCTCATCACAAAGGGATTGATTCAGACAGATAGCATAGACTATCAAGAGAATATCAAAGTTAAGGAGGAAGTGTTCATGCATTTACTTTCAAGTTTTGAAGAGAAGTAATGCTAGAAATTCCAAAAATTATTCCAAAAAGTATATCCCAAATCATGTGGCATTCACTATGAGGACAGTTGGAATATAATTTTCAAAAATTATATTATCCAATTAACCAAAGTAATGTAACTTGCCACATTATTTAAAATACACTTTTTGGATAAATGATGGCATGTCTAGCATTTCAACTACCAGTCATCAAGTTGAAATGGAAAATTTAAAGAGATTATTTTTCAAGGAATTTGAAATTTCCTTGGAATTGAAGTTGCAAGATCAAGGACAAGAATTTTTCAATCACAACAAAAATACATTTTGGATCTATATAGGGAAAGCGGTAAGGTAGGATGCAAAAAAGGAGATATTCCGTTAGACGCTAATCACAAACTTGGAGCACCATCTTAAGTACTTACATGGATAAAGAAAGCTTTCAGGAGTTCTTGTTAAGATGAATTTATCCCATATACAACGCTTGAGATCGCTTTCAGTGTAAGTGTTAGCCAATTCATGCACGCTCCAAATAAGGATCATTTGAATGTCATTACGATGATCTTGAGGCACTTAGAAAAAGACACTTGGTAAGTGGCTTTTTTTCCCTCAAAGAATAAAAATTTAGTAGCAGAAGAATACACTGACACAGACCGGGCAAATTCAGTAAGTGGTGGGAGATCTACCACAGGTACTGCACCTTTACCTGTGGCAATTTAGTGAATTGGGAAAGCACAAGAAACAAATTGTTGCTAGGTCAAGTGTGAAGGTGGAATTCATATCCAGGCTTAAGGAATTTGTGTAATGCAAGTAAAATCTCTAATGAGGGACTCAAGATGATGACTCAGCATATGCCCTTTCTTGATTGAATGTGGGTGTAATTTCAATATACTATACCAGACATTCTGACCAAGAAGGGGAAATAGGCTTTTTTTATTAAAGCACCACGTCTTACCTG
Organism: Azadirachta indica; assembly: GCA_022749755.1. Classification (NCBI taxonomy): domain Eukaryota; kingdom Viridiplantae; phylum Streptophyta; class Magnoliopsida; order Sapindales; family Meliaceae; genus Azadirachta; species Azadirachta indica. The sequence continues at coordinate 3,278,714 of CM040447.1, forward strand.
AGGACCTCCTAACAATGCAATAGAAAACAATTCAACTCTACAATAACTAACTGTTTCATCAGAGACGTTGCAAACTCTATTAAAATAATAAAAATAAATAAAAAAATTTAGCAATATTACTAGCTTGAGCAAAAGCAAACTAACCTTCTCATCCGGCCAAGTGAAAACTTGCGAAGCTGTTTCACCTTCTGACATCTCTACCGAATCTCCATTTCTCCCCGATGAGCTCGAAGCAGCAAAACGAAATCTATTCTTCGAAGGAGTAGTAAATAACGGAAAAGTAGTCCCAAAACTTCTAGAAGAACAATGAAATAGCTTACTCCATCGCCTTGGCGCACCAGAATTTCCTAATTAACAGATATAATTGAAAGAAAAAAATTCCAATTCAATTTAAGTATAAGGAGAATCAGAAACCCTCAATTGAAACAGGTAAAGAAAGAGAGAGAGCATACGTAAAATTGCAGCTGAAGTAGACAGTGCAATCGACGCCATTTCTGACTGAAGGAATGCTAAACAGAGTTCCAAATGAGTAAGAGAACTGGCGATAAAGTTAAACAGAAAGGTAAAAGAACTCCAAGAACGTTTTATGTAAGTGTATCGTCTATGGCTATTTTTGTTCCACGCCAAAAATTAGGAGTAATTTGTGCTAATATTATTATGAAGAAAGTGTTAATTTTTCTAACAACAAATAGGTCACTAATTTTTAGGAAAACAATTAAATCTGAATATATTTTTAATTATTTACGGAAAAAAAAATCCTTCGTTAAACATGGTAAATCCATGGGGCCAATATGGTACCATCGGGGTACGGTCTATTTCGGTCTTAACCAAAATGAATGAGGTGAAAATTTTTGAATCTTAAGTTTGGATATTGAGTCGACCCTAATGGAAATGTTTATCGAATTAGAAATTGAACACTTTGATTTAGGTGCAATTCAGTCCTCTTTTTGTTTCAAATTTCTTAAATTTGGGATTTCTTTTAAGGTTTAATAATTACTGATGAGTAAAATTATAAAACAATATCATTATCAAACTATATTACTTTATTTTTAAAAACTAAACAAATATATTTTCGATTCAGTCTAAATTTTTTATACAAATAGTAAAATCAAACCAAAAATTTCCATTTTTAAAAAATTAGAATCAATGCTGAATAGAATAATACGTAAAACTGAACTAAATTTGTTAGTTATGATCCAATTTAATTCAATTTTTCAATTCTTGTTTTTTTTGCCCAACTCTATGATATAGCATGTAGTCGATACTAAAGTAGTGCATTGACATAAAATATGAACACGCATGACTTCAAGTGAGGCTTACATTTTGGGTACAAAAATTTAATGAAAATTTATGTGAAATATTTTAATGAAAATAAGTTTTAGTTATCATATATGTATTTAATAGTTATTAAATATTTAATCGCAGACATATTTCTATAAACAAATATATATTAATAATGTAAAAATTATTTATTCATTCCAAAACTTTCTTCACTGTATATTTTTATATTTTGTCCTTGAAAATATTATGTAAATTAATAAATATACTTTGGCTAAGAAAATGATTAAAGTTATATAAGCTAGCTACAAAAGAATATGTTTTTAGTGACAATAGATGATGTTGTCACTAAAGGTGGGAAAAGTTGTTGCCATGTTGTCAGTAAAGCATTGTCGCTAAAGGTTTTGGCGACGACACTAACCAACTACTACCAAGACATTTAGCGACGAATAAGTTGTTGCCAATAGCCTTAATAGCAACAATAACTTTAATTACAAAATGTTGTTGCCAAAAATTATACTACAAAGATAGTATGTTGTTATTGTCAAAAATATTTTAGTAAAGACTGCTAACCTTAAGGTTCATAATTTATTATTTTGATGATTACAAATATTAATATTTTTAATTAATTACATTCTTCTTTTAGCATTCATTATTATATTTATAGTATAAAGAATTGGAATGTAATTGTGAAGGTTTAAATAAGAATTCAAGGCATTCAAAGGGAACTTGCCCTAGACCCCTCACAAGTTTGGTTTAATTGCCATCAACCTCCTGAAGTTTAAACAATATCCCGTTAAGTCCAATCATTACTTAAGATAACGGAAAAGTACACTTTTAGGATGCTTCGACTATAATTCCCTAGGTGATTAATTTAATTTTAAATATTTTATCTTTTACTATTATAAATAAAATAAAGAAATAAAAAATTATAAATCAATAGTTTATAATTTTACTATACTCTTTACTTGATAATTTTATCGTTTAGTAGAAAGATATTATAAATCGATCCTTATCTTCTCTTTCTCTCTCTTCATTTTTGTCTTCGGCCATCTGCAATCTCCGCCGACAAGACCATTCATGACACCAATTGCTAACAAACAACACCACCATGAAACATTGATGGGAAAATGCAACGATTGACAGGCTGAATAAATGAAGAAGAAGTTAAACGGGTATCTGGGTAATCGGGTTAATGAGAATGATGGGTTAAGTATTCATTTGCATGCAGTTGGCCTATGGAAAAATAAGATTTTGGTAGAAGAAGAATTTAGTTAGATTTTGGGATTTTTTATTGGTTTCAAATGGTATATGAATTTGGATTGGGTAGTCAAAATTTGGATGGTCCATGTGTATGGTACAAGTCAGCAGATGGGAGAAAAAAATTTTGCTGTTTTTCTCTTTGTTCAGCTTGTAGTGGAGTCATGGAAAATTGGTTAGCTGCTGAGTGAAGCAATAATGGGGAATGCGAGAAGCTGCAAAGGATGAGTCTCATCAGCGAGAATTTTGAGATGCAAAGATTTGCTGCAATTAAATTTGGGTTAAAATTGTTGAGGAAATTAATTGGGGATGCATATAGGGACATTGATTGTGTAGGGAAAAGAGTAAGGCAAAAGGGCATATATATGTACGTATTCCCATTGATTAGATAGCTCATGGGTGATTTACTAGAAAATAAAGAAAACAATTGCTCAAGATAAAATGAAGAAACCAGAAACCAAATTTTTCCTAGAAGACAAAAAGAAAGAATAAGAAATTTGGTTTATTTATCAAAAAATGGCAAGAACATAAAAGTTTAGGCTATACAGTCATTAAGAGGGGTAGACCATGGCTAGTAACTGGCGTTAGTAAAGCATGGAAACAAGTCAAATGTCAAGAATGGTAAAGAGGCTGAGAATGGTCTGTGGGCAATTGAGGAGAGAGAGTGTGGTGTTGCATTTCCTATTTTACTACTAAATAGTTGATTTTTCTGTTATGTTAGATCACAGATGGACTTAATGGAGTATTTTTTAAATGTTGAGGGGGTGATGGACAATTAAACCAAACCTAAGGGGGTTCTAAAACAATTTTTTAAAAAGTAATAATGAAACCCCAAGAGCTAACCGCAGAGACAAATATTAGGTAATTTTTTTTTATAATGTATCTTTAAAATGATATATTGATTTGTACTTAAAAGTTTAAAATCTTTTTTTTTATCAAAATATATATTTAATGCTTTTTAAAAACTATTGTGTTTATATGATTTTGATATAGACATTTTGAGTATAAGAAAATAGCCATAAGTTTTTAGGGACCGATATACAAGATCTTGAAACTTGAAATTAAACTAAAATGTAAAATTTTTAAAGTAATAAATAATGCCCAGTCTACTGACCCTACCAATCCGATTGATCAAACTAGAGGCAAAATGCCTCCAAATTGACTTAAACATATGGTCGATCTACTTGACTTATCTGATCAATCAAAATTCTAAAAATTTAATTTTTGCCCCTTCTAGAGACTAGTTTTCTAATTTTCACTATAAATCTAGCCTAAACTTATTTAAAACAATTTTTGCACGTTTGGGAAACTTAAGATATATATTTTACAAGTGCATTATAAATATTTGAGCTTTCATTTGCAAATCAAACATCAAATTTATTACACATTCTAACTTTCATTTGTAATATTAAAAGAAAGAGTGTTTATATATTATTTGATCATACTCTTTGATCACGTATATTTTCCTTCTAATTATTAGGAGGTTAAGTATGAAGGAAACACACTTAGTGTGAGGTTTGAGTGACACCCTTAAGTCACTTGCTTGTAGAGATTGAAAGGCACTTGATCAAGTCTTCTTAATATAAGGTTTAACTAGCACCGAAAGTTTACTTAGAGTTGTATTTACTTGCCTTAGAATTTGAAAGCACGATTAGTGAAATCCTCAAGTGCGTTGGCTTGGAGGACTATTGTATTTCACCTCAAGAGGCAGATGCAATATTAAGTGTATAATAATATCAAAAGATGCTAAGGGAAATATGAGCTGAAACTTGGAAAGGATAGTAACAATTCCCTTTTTTTGATCATTTAAAACTGTTGTATTTATAGTTTTTACAGATAATTGTCAACAAAAATAACACAACTTCATTATTACGGAGTGCACATCTTTTCTTAAATATGGACGTATTTTAATTAAGATTAGTCATTCTAGTAAAATACGACAATCATGACTTTTTAAACCAGACAACGTACCATCTTTGACCTTAACATAATTGAGAATGTTTGATGCGCATCCATTGGGAAATTGAATCAGTTTTAACCATTAACAAAACTCCATCCTTTTATTTGTGGTCAAGGTATAATAAGCATGAGGCTTCAAGTACTTATAGGATTGTGGTTGTAAATGTAACCACTTTTTAATATTCATATCTTACAAATCCAATCTTGCCTTTATAGTGTCCTTTGTCTTCTCATCAATGTTCATCAATATTCTCGCAAGACTATCTCATATATTTTTCTCTATATGCACCACACCAAGATTATGATGCAATTTTGATTTTGACTAATATGCCAACTCAAAAGATATGTATATTTTTTTAATTTTTGTCCAATTGAACTTTTATGGCGCCCGCTTCCTCTTCCTATCTTTATTATTATCATTCTTCTCGGATTTTGATTCTTTAATGTTCTTAAGTTGTTTTAAAGCATTATCTCTAGAATATAGTTTCGATGCATATCTCACTTCTCGTTTACTGTTAAACTGTCTACTTTTACATATAAGATATTCATGTGTCAAGTATCGATGATGGCCAATATAACATATTTTATCTAGCAATAATTACGAGGAAGTTTGATTATTGCACACTATACATGCCAAGTAACCTTTTGTACTCTACCCAAACAAATTGGCATATGTAGAAATCATTAATTGTCCATAATAATGTTGCATGCATTATAAATCTAGTTTTAGTCATTGCATCAAAAGTATCAATGCCAATATCCCTTAACTTCTTCAATTTACCAATTAACGACTTTAAGTATACATCAACATCTTTTTCTGATGCATGTGATCTAAAGATAAACAATTACATAAACATGAATACCTTTTTCATACGCTTATATGGTGGCAAATTGTAAGACATAAATATAATAGGCCACATGCTGTAAGAGTTGTACATATTACTAAAAGGATAAAATTTATTAACTACAAGCCCTTCTCTCATTGCACGAGTCTTCTGTAAACTTAGGATATAATTTACCAAACTTCATCTACAATTCATCTAATAGAATGCATGAGATTGTTGAGTTGGATCAATGAATGCATAAGTTTCCTAAGTTGGAATCCAGCTTAGCTGAATTACTTAAAAATTAAAAATTACTTTTTTAGCTTTTCTAAATTATAACTAATTTTGTTAGTTAGTTTTTTTTATTTTCCATCACACTGTAGAACCTTGGAGAAAGATCCAAATATGTATAAATATTTGAAAGTTTAAGACAAAAATAAAAATGACTACTTATGTCTACTATATTAGATGTGTGCATTATCATTTGGTCTTGGTTTTTGAATTTCATCACAAATGTTTTATCATTCACTTCTTTTTGAATTGATCAAATCTATAAACTCTCACAACATCATCATATAACAAATTTTGTTTAGATACTCATTTAGTAAGTATTCATAAACAATCTTTCACACAAACACTTTGATACATGATTGTGGATGACATATTGGAATCTTGCAATATTTAAGTTCTTTTATTTTTCAAAGGTAGTAATTAAAGGTGAGAAAAATCTCAAAAGAAAAAGAAAAATAATAATAAATAAATAAACAAAAATTCTAACCAAAGCTTTTACTTAGTAATTGAGCTTATTGCCTAGTGAGAAGTGAATGTTCGTGTAAAATGGTAAAGTTTTGGTATGAATAATTTCATAACCTTAACTTGAGTAATTAGGCGAGAAAGGTGTTTCAATAGCTAGTACATTAAGGCTAAGAATATGTTATTGGCCAAAGCTCGATACAAGGGCTAAGAATATGTTAAAACAAGGAGACAAAAATAACGTTTACTCGAATAAGTTTATCTTGAAAAAATTTAGAACCAATGTTGTTTGTTCCCAATTAAGTCCCATAAGTATATATCCGTTACAAAGAGCTCAAAAAAAGGTAATTAATGGCTTGACTGATGAGCATTCGACACATATACAATAAAATTTTAAGTGAGAGTTTATTTATTTTAAGAAGATCAAAAGAAGAAGAGTGATGATTACCTTGGAGGTAAATTTTATAAATTAACTCTAAATAATATTACTTAGATTACTAAGGACTAATAATAACCTGGTTAGGGGTGGTGTCAAAAACTTGCGACAACTTTTAAGTTGTAATCCCTAAATATAGATTATCTTAAGTAATAGAGATTTAAAAGTCCAAGTATCGATCCACAAGAAATTGGTTACAATAAGTCAAAGTCTAATGGTCCAAATATACGGGGATTATCTTGATTAATTTGTTTATTTTAGAAAATAATTCAATGTTACCAAATACTAGGGCATTAAGGATTCACTTTGAAAAAATTAAAAAAAATAATTATTGACTTTTTTTTTAAATACAATTAAGACTCAACTAAGGAGTAATCTTATTTGAAAGATGAATATTGTTTAAGCACATGAAAGTATCTTTTCAAAAGAAAAGAAAGGAAATACAAAAAGCCTAACCTTTAAATTGATGGTAAAAAGTACAAGTTGCCTCGCTCATTAATATATAGAAATACATCCAAGCAATCAATGTACTATTTATTAATAATAAATCGAGGTTCCTAACGAATCAAAAACGTTTGCAAAATCTAATATTCAATCAACTGAAAAGTTTAACAGTGAAGTACAAAGCAATGGATCAAAAAACAATTATTGTAAAATCATCAAAGTTTCACCATTAGCCCTTGCTACGAATTTAGGAATTCAAAATTTCAACTAATTTTGAATTTAGTAATTAAAACCAAAATTAAGAAATTGAGAATGAAAATAAAGGAAAAAAAAATTTTTGCTAGATAACTTCAAACACTTCTTTTATATAGGTAGAACAAGAGATATTTCACATGTGTGAATACAAGTTGCAAACTCTCATCTTATCATACTCTATGCGATTATAGCATATTTTTTGCTATTGAATTCACCGTATTTGTTGAAGATGCCTTTTCAAACTTATAGGTACATGGATAAGCTTTCGATGGTCCAAATTTCAACTAAGTTGAATATTTGTAGCCTGAATTATATTCAAAATGAGTAAAGGTGTTCAATTTGGATTTCTCCACGGATCTTCTAGAATGATAGCTACTTTTGACAGCTAAAGAATCTGTATTTGGAACACTGTAAGCATAAACATTGTAGCTTTATATGTACTATTTCCAAAACATCCAATCTTGTGATTTTCAGAGAAGTATTTGGGTAGATACGACCCAAATGTGAAACTATATTGGGCTGGACCTAAGTGGTTGAGTTTTGTTGAAGCCCAATTTTGTCCCAATAGATGATTGAACTATTTTAACTTCTAATTTACACTTTTGTGAAGGAATGATTCCATGTTCTTATGGCCCTTAAATTGTATCAATTGATATTTTGGATTAAAAGATACATTCATTATGTGAAACTTGCCCAAAACCAATTATTAAGTCTAGTTTTTGTTTTAGAATTTAGTATAAAGCAAACTACTTAATTTTGGAGATGTTAATGATATTCTTAAGTGTAAAATATAATATTTCTCTTTATAAACCTATATTTTTAAACTTTTATCAGTTTATTATTGTAAATATATACAAAATACAAAGTTCTCTCCTGAAGTTTGTTTATCATATTTTCTATCAAGTTTTGTTTCTTCCAAATGCTCTAAATCTTGACTTGGTATCAAAGCCAATAAATAGTAAATGCTAAATTTTCTTTTCTCAAATTCTTTGGAAATCCAACCTTCTCCTTTGTAGTTCCTATAAAACTTAATGGATCAAACTATTTTGTATGGAAATCACAAGTTCTTCCAACTATTCAAGGAAAGCCTTAGAGGAGTTCATTGGTGGTGAAAAAATCTATCCTAAAAGGTTTCTAATGACTAAGAAGATAAGAATCTTGAATTCATGATTTGGAGAAGACATGATTAACGTCTTCTTGGTTGGCTTCTTTCATCTATGAGCGAAGGAGTTTTAAGCTTGCTCATCAATTGTAAATCTACTTTTGAGGTTTCGAAAGCTTTAGATAAGCAATTTGACTTATAATACGAAGCTAAAACTCTTTAACTAAGGCTTCAACTTCAATCTATTAAGAAAGAATCCTTTTCCATGGCTGAGTATTTCTTAAAAATTAAGAATATAGCTAACAATTATTGTCGCTAGAACTCAAACAAATGATTAAGATTTTATCCTCTACTTGCTTAGCAGAATAGGAGCTTAGTATAATTCTATTACAATTAATATTACTGGAAGAGAAGATATTATTGTTCATGATGTGTATCTAATCTTATTAACTCATAAACGTAGACTTGAGCAGCAAAATTTTGTTAATGCATTTAATGCTCGAGGCAATTATGTTGCAAATTATGCATAAGCCAAACAACACCAAAGGAAAAGTGAAAATGAAGAGGGAATGAATTATGTTGGGAATCAAAGTGGTTTTGCTAGCAAAAGAAGACTTGATTCAAGAGAAAAAAAATATATCAAGGAGGTACAGTTATAGTTTGTGGCAATTCGAAGCCAATATGCCAAATTTGTTTTAAGCCTGGACATGTTGCAGCGATCTATTTTCACAGATACAATCACGGCTATCTTCCTTAACAAATTAATCAACAAGGTTATCAATAAATATACCAAGCTTATCAGAGAGGCTATCAACAAGAATCAACTTTAGAGTCAGTTAAATAAAACTGTTTATATTGGTAATGTTGAAGGAGCTGCAGATGAGAGCTAGTATATGGACATTGGTGCTACTCATCATATTACTAATGATGTGAATAATCTAAACACCAAGGAAGAGTTTGGAGGTAATGATAGATTGATTATTAGTAATGGTATTGGGTTACATATAACACATATTGGTAATGCAATGTTGGTGTTTAGAGGTGCTTCTCAATCTTCAATTACGCATAGTTTACTGCTTGAAAATATGCTATATGTACCTTATATTACAAAAAACTTAAAGTTGACTACTAATAATGATCTAATAGTTGAGTTGTATAGTGTTTCTTGCTTTATTAAGGATAAGAAGGGCATTTTGCTAGAAGGTGTGGTTGTGAAGAGGCTATATAGGTTGCATCTTAATTCTTTCAGGTCTTCCCAAGATTTTGGTGTCTCTGCACATAATGTGCTTAGGTCTATGCTTTCTTTTTTTCCTTGTGATTATCATTTTGAATTCAATAAAGTGAGTGACAAAACTAGCAGCCAACTATTTAGTTAGTGCTCATAATAGTATTTATAGTAACTCTGTTCAAATTGATTTTTTTTACTAATATGTTAAGTCTAAAACAAACTCCTGTAAAATAAATATACTTTATCAATGACTAGGGCATCCTAGCTCAAAAATTCTGAGGCTTATACTTCTTCATTATAAAACCTCATTTCAATGTAATAAGATTCAGTTACCTAATTTTTGTGATGCTTGCCAATAGAGAAACATTCATCGTCTTTATTTTCCTAGTTCGACTATTAAGTCTTTGACTTAAAGCTAGTGTAATTGATCTTTGGGACCTTTATTATTGTTTCCTTAATTGGTTATAGTCATTATGATGATTTCAATAGATATACAAGGATTTTTCCTTTAAAATTTAAATGAGAAGCATTATCTCTTTTCATTCAATTTTAAACTACAAGTTGAGAAATAATTTGAAGCATCTACTAAAGTGTTACAATTTGATGTAGAATTTTATTGCCTTTTGTTCCTTACTTAAAACAAAATAGCATACTTTTTAGATATTCTTGCCTACATACTCATCATCAAAATGGTGCAGTAGAAAAGAAACATAGACATATTGTTGAAATTGTTTAACCTTGCTTATACAAGCTTCTTTATCTTTGAAATTTGGGTGGAATGCTTTTCATACTTTTGTCTTTCTTATAAACAGGCTTCCCACACCTATTTCACATTGTCTTTCTCCTTATGAGAAGTTGCACCATGTTTAACCAAATTATTCTTTTCTCGAAGTCATTGGTTGTGCTTGCTTCCCTTTTCTTAAAGATTATAATAGTCATAAATTTAGTTTTCATTCTTCTAAATGTGTCTTTCTTGGATATAGTTTTGTACAAAAAGGATACAAATGTCTTCATTGATATGACATAATATATATTGCTAGACATGTCATTTTTTTAATGAATCTTCTTTTCCCTACACTTCCTTTAATCTTTCTTCAACTTTTCTTTCTACTTCACCTGTTCCTATATCATCGATTATTCCTTTAATTTATTTTAATAGTTTTTATGCCTCTAATGGCCCTGAATCTTTTTCATTTTGTTACACGAAATGATTCCTCTTCTTCTTGTTCTAATAATTCACCATAAGTAACTACTGCTACTTCTTTTCCAGATGTCATCAAACAACATTCATCATAAGTGCATCAACCACATAGAGCAAATTGTGTGGTTCAACATGTTCATCCTATGATGACTCGCTCTAAAAATGGTATTTTGGAACCTAAAATCTTCTTACATACTCTTGATTTATCTATTTAGAGCCTAGATTAATCAAGGAAGCCTTAATTGAAATTCGATAGAAAACAATCATGATTGATGAGTATTCTGCACTTCTCAAAAACAAAACTTCGGATTCGGTTCCTTTCGTATCTAATTATAAGTTAGTAGGTAATAAATGGGTTTTTCACATAAAGTAAAACTTAGATGGTTTATTTCCAAGTTTAAGGCAAGGCTAATTGCTTTGGGTTTTCATTAAACTCCTGGCACTGATGTTTTTAAACTTTTATTCTTTTGGTAAAGACTGCAACAATAAGGGTTATTTTGCGCATAGTGGGTATAAAGGGTTGGTCTATTCACCAAATTGATATCAATAATGCATTCCTTAATGGTGAGTCAACTGAAGCATTGTGTATGCATCAGTCTAAAGGGCTTATTAACTTAGCCTTTCCTCATCATGTTTGTCAATTGAACAAGGCTTTTTATGGTTTGAAGTAGGCTCCTAAAATATGGTACGATATATTGAAATCTACTAATTTACAGTAGAGTTTTTCTAACTCAATGGTTTATTCCTCTTTTTTTATTAAGCATACTCCATCCTCATGTCTTTTGGTATTAATCTATGTTGATGATATTCTTAAGACTACTCCTAATGTTCATGTTATTAATAGTTTTATTCTTTAGCTTTATTCTGTTTTAGTCTTGAAGACTTAGGATCCTTTAGTTATTTTCTAGCTATAAAAGTTACTCCTTCTATGTCATGGTTTCATTTATCTTAAACAAAATATATCAAAGATCTTCTTTATCATGCTAACATGGCTGAGTGCAAAGGCTACAATACTCCAATGAATTCTACCCAAAACAGGTGATTTATTTGCTAATAGCCAACCCTTTACTGGAGTCATATTGGTAGACTTCAATATGTTACTTTCACAAGGCTAGATATTGCTTTTGTTGTGAATATGTTAAATCAATTTGTTTCTTCTCTTACTTCTAGTCATTAGCAAGCTTACGAGTGTCTTCTTCAATATCTTCAAGCTATGTCAAATTTGGGACTTTAATTTGTTACCTTCACTAGATATGAGCTTATAACCTTGTGCGATGCTAATTGGGCTATGACTTAGGTGATCAAAAGTTCATTGCTGCTTACAGCATTTACTCATGAGATAATCTAGTTTTCTAGTCTTTTAAAAAGTAGCAGGTTGTTGAACAATCTAGTACTAAATCGAAATAGCGTGCTCTTGCCTCTACTACTACTGAATTGGCCTAGTTACAATCCTTACTTGAACTCTAGTTACCTGTTCTTTCTTCTCTAATTATTTGGTGTGACAACTTGAATGCTACATCCTTCGCTCAAAATCCTGTGTTTTATTCTTAAACTAAACATGTTGAATTGGACATTCATTGTGTCAGAGATCAAGTGCTTGCTAAAGCACTTCAGGTTTGTTATGTTCCTAGTAGTGAGCAAGTTACAGATGCCTTGACTAAACCTCTATCTTTCTCTTCTTTTGTTTATTTTTGAGACAAGATTTATGTGCTTTCTAGACCTATAAGCTTGAAGGGGGATGATAAAATACATGAAATTGCTGAGCTGGACCAGATTAATGAATAAGTTTACTGAGTTGGTATCCAACTTAGTTGAATTAATTAAAAATTAATTTATGTGCTCCTTTAGCTTTCCCAAGCTATAATTGACTATGTTAGTTATTTTTTTTTATTTTCCATCATACTCCAGAACCTTGGAGTAAGATTTAGACCATAATAAATACTTGAAGGTTTATTATTGTAAATATATACAAAATACAGAATTCTCTCTTGAAATTTGTTTCTCATATTTTCTCTTAAGTTTTCTTTTCTTCCAAACATACAACAAGTGAAATGAGTGACAGAAGGAGAAATACTGGGGTGAGGAAGGTATTCTAGGGTATCCTGCAGTTTATCGTAGTTCACTACAACTTGAACATTTATCACATGATTTCTTTTCATTCCAAAATAGAGCACAATCATTTTTACATTTATGAATAACCTCATAATCTATCTCTAGATCTTTGAACACTTTTTTTGCATTATACAAAGAACTAGGATTTTTTTGAACCTTCAAGTAAAAGCTATGTTATCAATTTGACCAATATATCTATTTATTTATTAATTATTAATTAATACTTTTATATGCATCAATTTACTATAAAATTTAGTGACCTTAGGCATGCTCTAGATAAAGATTTTTTTTTAGTTTTGCCTAACAAATTAAATACAAAATCACAGCCTACGTATTTCATGTGAGAAGATGTAGTGAAATTTCCTTTGTCTTGTGGCCAGAAGTTAGATCTTTCTTATGTTGCTAAACCAGACAGATCACGCAATCAGTAAATAATCATCATGATATCTAGGCTAGTTTGCTAAGTGTCAATATGTTTAGAATGTCAACATGACTAGATTGTTATTGTGGCTAAGTTGTCATCGTGTTATTCAGGGTAGGTTGCTAAGTCATCACCATGACTAAGTGGTCATCATGTCATTTAGACTAGAGTGCGAGATTGTTATTGTAACTAGGTGGTCACCATGTTATTTGGACCAATTTGCCAATTTTTATTTTAGTTAAGGTTTCACTGTGACTAGTTGGTCACTTTGTCATCATGGTTAAGTTCCTAGGTTGTCGTCGTAACTAAAGTATCATCGTGACTTGAGGTATCGTGATGTTGAGGCTAGGTTGTTAAAGATTCATTTGGTTTGACTTTTCAAATAGAGCTTTTACAAATAGAGCTTTTGAGGAAAAAATTTTGACCGTTTGGTTGCCAATTGAAAAAGCTCTTATACGATAGTTAATCATTTAGTTGCACATTTTTGAAAGTGCTTTTATTTAATTAAATTACTGAAAAGGGTATATCACAAAATTTGTTTAATAATTATAAAATAAATATAAATTAACTATTTTATTTTTAAATTGTACTATTCAAATCATATATATTAATCAAAATTTGGATCATTTGTTTAAGACAATTATGTACAATTTTCACCACCTATTACCGTGGAAAATAATTTAAACATACATTTTTAGGTTTGTTAAAAATCAAAATCTTGTTAATTGTAAACCTATCAAGTTGGTTATTTTGATACTATTCTAAATCTTTATTTACTTTATTTGCTTTTCTTCAATTTTTTCTATCTTCAGAAATAATCTTTAAAATGTAAAAGAGTACAAATTTTTTTAACTAAGTAAATGTTACAAGTTTAATTTAAAAATCATAACATAAAAACTTAATAATAATTTTGTTAATTCATTCATTCACTAATTAAGGTAAGTGACGAAACTTCAAAATTAAAAGATAAAATAATTTAAAATACATAAAAAAACCAAACGATTCAAATATCAACGATGCATAAGAATTGCAATTCGATCACGTTCTTGATCCATTTCATGTTTAATAAGCAAACTGTTATTTGATTCTTCATTAATCTCTCCCCTTTCATTCTTTTCTTCAGTAGTTAGGAGTAATTCTTCATCATCATTATAAGGCTGAAATTCCTAATCCTTTTTCGCATGATTTCTTATGAAATTATGAAGAACCATTGAAGTAATCATAATTTTCACTTGCTTAGTAAAAGGAAATTGAGGCATTTGACGTAAAATTTTTCATTTATTTTTTCAAACACCAAATGTTCTCTCAATTGTGCATCTCAAAAAAGAATGTATATGATTAAATATTTCTTTTTTTCCCCTCTTGGTTGACTTCCATGTCGAAAATCTGGAAGATGATATTGTTGGACCTAAATAACCGTTCATGTAAGGATATCTAGCATCTACTAAATAATACTTACATATAAAAAGAACATTGAAGATAAAAAATATTAAAATAAATATTTGTATTTAAATTCAATATTAATTGTTAACTAACTATACATTATGACTAACCTGATGGTGAGGAGGAAAAGACAAATTTTCTCTACGTAAAGCCTTTAAAAAGATATGCATATCATGAGCAGTATCTCCCATCTAGCCCATGCAAAATGTAAAACAGATGTTCAAACCACATATAGATATCACACTTTGAGTAGGAATCCCTTTTCCCCTTATATAAGATATTTGCTTTGATATTGGCACAACAATTGCTATATGTGTTCCATCAATTACTCCAATGCAATCTTTCAAATATGGCCAATATCGATCATCATTCCTAATCTTTTGTGCAATTATTTTAAATTGTAGGTCAAAAGGTTTCAAAAATCAACAATCATATGATAAACAGCATTTAACACAATTCAAACCATCGAGATATAGATTCACTGAACGTTGAAATTTTTTTTGAATCATTCTATTCCCAAATGCATGACATAATGTGATAAAAAACATAGCTACCGACTCAATTATGAACACATATTTACCCTTTTGAAGGCCATATGATTTACTCAATACTTCATATAACTTCATAAATACTTATTTTTCTAATCTAAGTTTTTGGTGATATCTATCTTCATAACCATTTAGCACTTCTATTAGAAATGAATAACTTGTATGAGATGAAGTTTGACATGGTACCTTCCATTGTACTTAATGAAATAATTTACGTATAAGATAACTTTTGTTTGTACCAGTTTTAGTGACTCACATTCATCATCACTTTCATTAGTGCAACCATACTCACTATCATCATCACTTTCAGAATATTTCATATTTTGAAAAAATAAACACATGATAAAGATTATTATTAGTTGAAAAAGAATATAAAATTCATAATTATTACAACATATGAAAACTAAATAAAATAAATATATATTAATTTCGTTCAAAAAATAATCTTTCATAAGAAAAACCAAAATAAATTAAAATAAAAATAAAAGTTATATGATAATATAACATCAAAGTCATCTATTTCACTTGCTTTAATAATTCAATTTGAAGGTCATGATCCCTAAGTGCAACAAAATCTCCCTATTTTCCATTTTAAGAAAAAGTTTAGTGGCTAACATAAAAAGCTCACCTACTCTAGCAATCTCCAGCATGTTTTGCAGCATATCCATTACTTCTGCAATACTAGCCCTCATCTTTTCTTATAGAAATACATAGCCTATTTTCCACATCATCACATAAGCAATCCAATTGTTTAAATAATTTAACTATATCTCCATCTCTCACTTGAACTACTTTTTCCATTTCTTTCCATTATGTATGGATGCCGAAGGAATATTACTGCCTATATCAATATTAATATTCTCAAGCCTATCAAAATTATGTAAATCATTATTGAAGTTCTCCTCATGACCACTAATATTATTATCATCATAATCTCATTCCTTAAATGATCCACCTTCACCATCATTTAGTACAAAACCTATAAATGGTGCCCATGCTACTTCTTCTGTAGCAATAACATCTTTAAACAACAAATCTAGTTGCTCAACATGTTTCTTTCCTTTTGAACGATATTTTGATGCTTCTGGAATCTCCTAAAATAACATAAAAAGATTATATTTTGAGAATTAGTCTAAAATACTAATATAATCTTTTCTATATTACACTACAAAATAAAAGTTTAAAATTGCACCTTCAATTTTTTATTCTACCATTCATCACTGGCATCAATTGTTTCCTTTACAAGATCCCAACCAAGACTAGTTCATTCTTCATCAATTTGCTCCAAACTTGTCAATCTCTCTTAGGGGGTTCCCATTTATTTTTCAATTGCTTATGGTTATAATTTTTACTAATGATAATAACAAACTTAGAGTTAATATTCTTCCACCTAGTCTTATTCAAGTAACCATTTGGTCTATTCCCCGCCAATGTTTCATGGGTACAAATCTTGGTAAAGGGATCAAGATATGTATCATTCCATTTTGCCTTTAATCTTTTCTAATTTCATCTATTGTAGTTTCCATTCTAGACAAAGATATATATATATATATATTATATATATAACAAAAAAAATTAAAAACATGACCTAACTTTGCAATATATAACAATATAAATTAGTTGTAAAAAATTCATAAAACACAAAAATTAAAGAAAAAAATAAAGAAATCAATTCTTAAGAGTAAACATTTTTGTCCCTATATATTTAATAGATAATTATTTTTGGATATAGTTGTATTAATATTAACAATTTAGTCCTCTTTGTTTTATACTATTAGGACTAAAATGATATGATTTTAATATTATATTTCATAATATTATTTATTTAAAATTTAGGGATAATAATATTATAATCCTAATTTTTTCAAACTAACATAGCAAAAGGGAAACCTAGGACGAAGTATGCAAGCTAGAGCAAACACACAGGGCGAGAAGAAAACACGTAGGTAGAAACAAACAAGACAATTTCAGAAAATTGATTTGTATCTTTCAATTGCATATTACATATTAACAAAAATTTAAAAATATAATTTAATATCTCAAAAAAAAAATTATGGATGCACAAAATTAGTCTATTCTTATAACAGCACAAGTTAATTATTGTTCTTAATAAATAATTAATTTGCATCAATCATATCAATTAGAATAAAAAATAATACAAACTAAATTTCAGTAAATAAAGAAAATAAAGACAAATTAATTATTTATAAATTTAGATGTAAAAGATAAACTAACCTTGTTGATTGTGTTGCAGAGATGGTGGTCAATGATACTTGTAATGACTATAACATAAAAGACAATTAAATAGGGTTTTTTTTTTTTTTGTTAAAGGTATGGTGGCATTTAAGAAATAATGGCAGGACATTTTTTATATTACACATGTTTTAAAAAAGCTCAAAAAGTTTTATGGAAAGAAGTCTAAATTTTGAGCTCCTTCTTGTAGAGCTTTTTAAGCTTATTTAATTCATAAAAAGCCCCCTTTTTTTTTACAATCAAACGACATCCAACAAAATAAAAAGGTTTTGACATTAAAAAAGTCCTTTGGAATCAACAAATCAAACCAAACAGGTGCTAAGTGGTCATTATTTTATTTTAGCTAGGTTGCTAGGTTGCCATCGTGACTACATGGTTATAATGCCATTTAAACTAGGTTGCTAGGATGTCACCATGTTTAAAGTTTCACCGTGAATAGGTGGGCATTGTGTCATCTAGGGTAAGTTCCTAGGTTGTCATCATAGTTAGACGGTCACCTTGACCAAGTGGTTATTGTGTTATTTAGGCTAGATTATTAGGTTGTCATTGTACTTAAGATGTCATCATGATTGGGAGGTCATCATGATGTTTATGCTATGTTGTTAGGTTGTCACTATATTTAAGCTATCAATATAACTACATGGCCATCATAACGTTTAGGCTAAATTGTTAGATTGTCATCATAATAGAATCACATTTTGTCATTGCAATTAGATTGAATAGGTGATTATATAAATGGTTTTATACATTGGATACCATGAAAAGGGTGTTAGTGAAGTTAATTAAACTAATTCGGTAACATTGGATGAATGATAAATAAAATGAAGATGAAAAAATTATTTTAAAAATTATGAAATTCCTTAAATTTTGGGTCTTATGTAAAATTCATCAAATTATTTTCTAGGGTTTAGATTTGAGATGTTTTATATAAACCCAAATTAAAATGTCAATTATTACACCAAATATTGGGTTATTTTCAATTGACTACTCTAAGTTCCCTCAAATCTCACTATAATACAATAATTATTCTAACAATATACTATAGAACGATTGCAATTGTTTCAATGAACTCTAATTTTTAAACAGACATCCAAAGAATTTTAGCCGTGTAAAGGCAAAATCATCTTTTTACTCTAACCCAACCAAATTTTGTATTCAACCTACCCATCCCTACCAATCCTCGCCAACAATAGAGCCACCTTTACCTAACCTCACTGCCAACAATAGAGCCACCTTTACCTACCCTCACCATTAGCAACAATCACATCTAATCATCATCAGCAATAATATTCTCTACTTACTTTGCCATTAAATATCTATAACCTCTACTCCTTCACTCCCACTAGTAGCAACCACTCCCTACATCATGCCATTGAAGTCACTCACCAATCACTAAGCTCAACTATGTGTTGTTAATCACCAATGGCAGCAAAAATTTGGTTTTGTTACTTTGTTTTATTATATAATAGAGGACTAAAAATTTGGGATTAGTGATTTACAAGGGAGAGAATAAGAGGTTTAGAAAGTAGACGAAACAGGGATAAGGGCTACAAAGAATTTGTAAAAGGAGGTGAGGAGAGAAAGTTAGCGAATTTGAAGGGGAAAGAGAGCAGGGCAATAGATTTGAAAAGGGGACAAAAAAGTGGATTATAGTTAGGGTTTTGTACACTTAAAAATTAAATATGATAAAATAATTTTTTTTATATTTGTTATCATTTTTAAAAATGCTAGGATTATAATTATCATTTAGAACCTTTTATAGAATGTAAGGGTGTATTAGTAATTGCTCCTATACTGTTAACGGGTGTCAATAAAATGTATCTCATTAAGACAAATACAATTTTTCTATACTATAGTATTAATGTCAAATTTATTAGTGTATCACAATGATATATATACAGACTTAAAGTAGCAAAATGAATATAACCCTTAAATATCCTATAAAACTTAAAATAATGGAGTTTCTTAATTTTGGGTATTATGTAAACTCATAAAATTATTTTCTAGGGTTTAATACTTGGAAAGTTTAGTTTGATGTTTTATGTAAACTCAAGTTCAAAATTTGATTATTACATTAAATATTCCATAAAATTTTTAAATTTGTTTTAATAATCATGGGATGTAATTTCTTATATAATCAAATTATTATTTTATTACAATTGATAAAAATTTTTCAAATTTAGGTCACTTGATTCTTGGAATTATCTAAAAACTTCTATCTTTATTTTTAATTAAAAGTTATCTTAGGATTATAGTTGTCATTTCTTGGGTAGCCTCATCTATTATTATAGAAACCCCAAATTATAATTTTTTAATTCAATTTAATTTAATATTTTCTTTTTCTCCTTAGTATAAAATCAATTTCATTAGTGTATGTAACAATGGTGCTTAATAGTTCCTCAATAAATAAGTGAGTTTTCAGTTATTTTTGTAATAAAATTTATAGAACTTGAAAGATACATAATATTCAATAAATCATCAAGACAAAATTTTTCATACAAAATCTCTACCAAATTCCTTAAAACATGAATAAAAAATTTCTAAACAAAGCATTACAATAAATCTTTCAACATATCAAAATAAAAAACTCTAACAAAATTCCACCAAACTCCAAACCAAAGTCATCTAGAAAAATGAAGTTTTAGAGGTTGGGATATCTTACCATAGTAGAGGGAGATAAAAGGTGGTGGCTAGTAGAAAAAATTAGGATTTTGTTGAAAAACAAGAAGAGGGAAAAGAGAAAGGGTAAAAAAAATGCATTCTTAACCTTATGCTACTTTAACCAATAAGATTTTTTTTAATTTGGGTTATTTTCAGTGTTACTCTTAAATTTATTGATAATCTTTAAATATAACCTAAATTTTTAAAACGTCATCAGTAGTGACCCTATTAACAGCATAACACTGTTATCTTTAACAGAAGATGAAATAAAATGATAGATTTACCCTTACTCCAATTAACATTATGTATGCAACGGTAAAAAAAAGACAAAATTAACCCTATAAATGTAATAAATAATCTATGTATTCTTGAAAAAGATAATTAAATTATATATTAAAATTAATTTAAATTAGTCACTTCGAAAAAATTAATTAACTAAATAAAATGAACAAATGAATTAATATCTTTATTATTATTATTATTATTGTTGTTGTTGTTATCATTATTATTATTATTTAGTTAATCGAATGAATAAAATGTTAAATAAATAATTTTATTAATTATTTTCTCCTCCATGTTTCTATCTTTCACCCAAGCTTTTAATTCTATCATCCTTTCATCATCATCATCTATCACACAAGGCTATCAATTCTATTATCCCTTCTCCACGCAGCCTAGGGCTTTCACCCACCCGAATGGAGTCAAACATTTATTGTCTTCGCATCGAATCATCATCATCATCTTTAAATGTAATTATCGCGGCAAAAAGCAACTTGAGGCAAAGCAAAAATAACTATTTCTATTGTTGGCAAGCTCTCAAATGCCCAAATTCTTAAATCTATTTTACTTTCACAAACCCGACAAATCTCTAATCTAAATAAAATTATCAAACAAAATCCAAATACAACCAAATATAACTATTTTTGTTAGAGAAAAAAAAATCCTAAGGACTATCAAACTTAGAACAAAAAGAGAAGAAATTCAGCAAATAAGAGAAGATTGAGAGAGAAGAGAAAAGGGAAAAAAGACTAAGCAAAGAGAGAGAAAGATAAAATAGATAAAGAGATAAAAAGAGAAGAGATATAAAATTATATATATATATTTATCTTTAGTAAATTTAATTGTATGTAATTATAAATTTACCCTTAAATTAATATTTTATTTTATAAATATTTATAAAATTTCTATTTTATCCTTAATAACATTAGTGATAATAGTGTTTTAGTATTAATAAGATTATTGTTGATAACTTTTCAAAAATTTAGGTTATATCTTAAGATTGTCAATAAATTTGAGGATAAAGTTGAAAATAACCTTTTTCATTTGTCATTTTTCGTGGAAAAAATTTGTGTGGGCTTATTAGTGATTATAGGATGTGCACAGTAGGTGTACATAATGGAGCATCAAATTGTATGTGGCTGCTAGTTTAATTTAGGGTTTTCAAATGGGATTATATTTATGATATATAATAATTATATTTATTATTAATAAAATAATTTATTTAATTTTTTATAGTGTTAAAAGATAAATTTACCTTTAAAAAATAATTTGATTATTAGTCAAACTAACTAATGATTGCATGTAATGGGCTATTTTTTAAACAAAAAAAGATGTTAGGTAATTAGACCAAAACTAGAAACGACATCTGTCATTCTCCCTTTTAAAATATTGCAAGATTAATGTTGTAGATTTTAATATAGATAACAACAACTATGTCTTTCTTTTCTTTTTTTTAACACCTATACTTATATTAAAAGTGGTATTACTAACCCATGATCCATATGCTTGTATTAAAATTGAAATAACTAACCCACAGTTCATATCTATCTTAACTAAACAATAAAGGGTGCCTTTGGCAACGTGTACTGAACTGTATTAAAATAAATGGGTTGGATTTTATTTTATTTTATTATAATGTATTGAATTGGATAAAATTTAATGCAGCCTATGTTTGGTATGGTAAATATTTTTATTGTATTAAATTATATTATATTATTATTTTAATAATATTTTATTTATTAATTAGAAATTAAAATATGAAACCATGACTGTTGTTTTTGGATAATGTCCTCATTGTTGTGGGCCACCTTATTTCGTTGGTAGTTACAATTCATATTGACGTCATTGAAGTGTTGGAAAAACTAAATAAAACTTTAATGGTAAAATATTCTATCTAAGCTAGAATCTCATGTTAAATCATTAAGAAAAATTTGATCAGAAGTGTACCTAAATCTATTCATATGCGACAGTTTAAGGTTGTTAGTCTTTGCATTTAAACTTTTCTTAACAGAGAAAAAACTCTAATATCATTTAAAGATAATATATGAGTGAATGCTACGTTATGTTTAAACTGGGAACCTTAACGTATTTATATGTATTATTTTACTTTATTTTGGCCCATCATAAAAATAAAATAAAATAACTAATTAGATTTCTGCAATTGTAAAGCTATATCAATTAAGAGATTACTTAAAAACCTAATAATTTAATTAACTTAATTGATCACTCTTAATGGGCTAATAATTAGATAGCACATATAATGTACAATCAATGTTAATATATAAGCCCACAACAAGAAATTTTCCCAACTATCCCGTACTTAGGCCATATATGTCATTTTACAATTGTACATTATTAAACAACGTTATTGAGCTCAGTATTTGATATCTTTATCAAGTAGCATCTCTAAACAATCTAGTCCATCAATTATACTAATATAGGATCAAAGCGATCTTTGTCACATTTTCTTCGTAACTAAACCCATCAGTGGTCACAATATCAACATAATCAGTGGCATAGATCAAGTATGGATGTGTAGCATGGAAATTTCATTTAATGTGATCCATTTTCATGTCTATTTCCAACTAGTCCTACTTTATAATTCAAAAGGGTTTAATGACACGCTTTCAAAAATTTATGCACAACTGCAATTAAAAGAACATAATTTTATTTCAAAGTTTTCAATAACTAAAAGAAAGAAATACATCACACCTATATGAGCCACATGCTCATGAAACACTTTAGGTGGTACACCCTTGGTAAGCGGATCCGCAACCACGAAGTTTGTACTAATATGTTTAACAATAATTTGAAGAATTTGAATTTCTCTTTAACAATAGGAAACTTTATGTCAGTATGCTTTGACTTTAAAGACCTTTTGTTGTTTTTAGAATACAACTCAGCGGCTTTATTATCAAATTTATCTTCAATGGTCTCTCTATGTCATTGACAATTTTTAGTCCAGTGATAGAATTTTGCAGCCATATTCCTTAGTTCGATGCCTCATAACAAGCTGTAAATTCTGCTTCCATGGAAGAAGAAGCTATAGGTGACTACTTGACACTCTTCTATGATGCAACTCCTCCAACCAACATGAAAACATATCTTGAAGTAGATCTCTTGTTATCTAGGCAACCAGATATCTAAATAATCAGATCTTTGATAAGTAAACATGAAATCTTTTGTTCTCTTTAGATACTATATAATCTATTTTGTTGCTTTCCAATGATCCATTCCTGAGTTACTTAGATATCTGCCAAGCATTCGAATCAATGAACGCAATATACGGACATGCACAAACTTGAACATACATAAGATTCCCTACTGCTGAAGCATAAAGGATGTTCTCAATTTTTTTTCATCTCAATTTCATTCATAGGGCATTAAAGCAAACATAATTTATCATCCTTAGGAATAAATGTATCTCCTGGTGCACAATCTTTCATACCAAACCTATTAAGCACTTTATCAATATGTCTTTTGTGATAAGCCAAGAATACCACGAGAATGATCTCAATGGATCTGTATGCCTAACATAAAAAGGTGTACTACCAAGATCTTTGATTTCAAAATTATTTGAAAGAAATCTCTTAGTTATATGCAATAAGTCTATATCATGTTAGTAGAATATCATCGATATATAACACAAGGAGAATAATTTTACTCCCACAAAATTGTGATAAATACATTGATCAATAGTATTTTCCTTAAAACCAAAAGAGGTAGTCACTTGATCCAAATTTTGATATTATTGATAGGATACTTGCTTTAAACCATAAATTGTTTTCTTTAATTTGCACATTAGATGTTTTGACTCATTAGATATGAAATTCTTATGCTGCATCATGTATATAGTTTCTTCAATATTGCCATTAAGTATTGAGAGAATTTTGGAAGGGAGACGAGGAGAGAGACAAGGAAAGGGTCAAAGCTTTGGTAGATAAAATTATGTATTTCATATCATTATTTACATGTTTCATGTAGTTTAGATAAGTCAATTGATTTCAATATTATTTAAATTAAATAATCTCTCATCTCAAAAACTTTTATATATATAAAAGATAGATAAACAATTCCTTAACTTCATATAATATTTTATATCATTAGAAATTATTAGTTTTAGATATTTTTCACAATTGAGATTGTATTTCATATTTATATTAATTGTATATTAATTACATGTAGTAAATTTAATTTTAATCGTTGAAAGTACATAAGTTTATTAATTTAATATAAAAATTTGTATAAAATTATAAAAGAATTGAAAGGGATTAACATTATAGAGCAAAGGGATAGGAGTTTAACAATGCACACCTACTATACTAAAGTACTTTGTAGTTAAAGTTTCTATATCTATCTATCTAAATTAAATTAAATTAATATCATATAATATAGGGATATTATCAATTCCTCCCCTGAAGTATTGGTATTAGTTAGATAGATATTATGTCGAAAGTATTAAAAACTTCCCCCACAACGTTTGTCAATCATTAGTTGACCATAAAGATGAAAAGCAAAGAAATAAAATACTGCTGATTGGACAATTGATATGAAGCCTGCAAAAAACAAATCATTTTCTACTTTACAAAACAGTGAACCTTAGATGAAATCTTCCCATTTTTCACCTAAAACGCTGTGCATACGTAAGATTAACCTATGAATCTAGGCCAAAACTATGCTAATATCAGAAAATAGAGGCCAGTAAGGAGATTTGGAGGGAAGACTTGGCGCCAATTGGGTGAATTATTAGTCATATATATGTGACGGTGCGATATCCATATCGATTTGCCTTAATATCTCATTTGGTGAATGTGATTTGCATATTTAGAAGGTTGATTTTGGGAGTAATGGATAATATTACATATATTATTAGTAGATATTGATGGCCATCAAGTACATAAATAGATTATGGCTTTTTACTGATTCAATTATTGCATGCTTGAATTAATATGCTAAGCGATTTGATTTTATCTATGTTCATTAATTATGGGTTTCAAGTATTGACTAGAGTTATTTGGATTTGATGATATTCTGGATATATTTGCTAAGATTAGATTTTTTTCCCTATTCAATGCATGCATGCTTGAATTAATATACTAACGTATTTGATTTTATCTATGTGCATCAATTTTGAATTTTGATTGTTGATTGCAGTTATTTGGATTCGATGATATTCTGGATATATATGTTAAGATTATATGCCTTTTCTGATTCGATGCATGAATGCTTGAATTAATACACTAATCTATTTGATGTCATTTATGTGCATCAATTCTGGGTTTTAATTGTTGATTGTGGTTTTTTCCATTTGATGATATTCTGTATATATATGCTAAGATTATGGGTTTTTTCCCAATGCAATTATTGCATGCTTGAATTAATATTCTAATCGATTTGATTTTATCTATATGCATCAATTCTGGGTTTTGATTGTTGATTAGGGTTGTTTGGATTTGAAATATTCTAGATATATATGCTAAGATTATGGATTTTTTTTGATTCGATGCATAAATGCTTGAATTAATATTCTAATCGATATGATCTATATTCATCAATTCTGGGTTTCAATTGTTGATAGGATTGTGGAAACCAAAAAAAGACGAGCATAATTCTAATGCTTCTCTGAGTGAAGCAATGAGTAATGAATGGCAACAAAGTTCCAACACAAATCCAAACATTGGACTCGAAGACAAAACAGAGCAAAATGTAAATGGGATTTCAGTTGAACAAAAAATGCCAGTTAGATTTTAGAGTAAAATAAATGTGATTTATTGGATGCTATCTTTAATTATGCTTTTGCTATGTATCTGTGTACTGCTGTTGATAATGAAGATATGGCTAAATAATGCATAAACATGTGTAATAACATCAGCAGAATATTTATACCATAGAGGAAATAAGATGTATGCATTGAGGAGTATATAAAATCATGTACCAATACAGTATATATGGTTTGTAGTTTACAACATCAAAAAACTTACAAAAGTTACATATGAATGATTTTCTACCACCATGTGCATGCATTGTCTCCAACACATTCCTAAGTTTGATAAGTTATAAGTTTGGACACAAGTGTCATGCATGCACATAAGGCTATTAAACCAGCCAAGTCAAAAGATTAAAAAAATAAACAGAAAAATAAAAACCTTGACTGAACCAAATCTGATTTATATCATACAAAATCATGGCATTTACTAAAAAATCTTGTTTACTAGTTATTGTATTAAGCATATCCTGCAAGATAAGATAAATAGAAAAAAATATTGTTAATTCAAAAGTGACATAAAATAGAGATATCACTTGAACAAGTAGCTGTTGTATATAAAATAAACAAATGCTTTTATAAGCACATGTTAGATTCAGTTTTTTAGCCCTACTGTCATAGGATTCATAAGCTTTTCTCATTCTTTTCTTTCTTTCAACTGCATGCTCTAATGTTCAATACCAAATAAGTTAGCAATATTAATATGTTAAATAGTACGTGGAAAAAAAATGCATATTTGTAATACTTGATAATGGTGCTGAAATAGATGAGGAAGAACATTGCAGGGTCTAACTAGGTCTCTGCCCTTCCCTAGCTTGGGTTGATGAGGTAGCTATTGATGGTGCTAAAGTAAGTGCTAAAGATGCCTAAAACACAGAATGCAATGAATTAAAAGAGTATTAATTCTTGTGAAGGAAAGATTACATACATATATAATAATAGACAAAAAGAAAGATACATTTCTGGTTAATGGGCAGCCTCTTTTATTATGCCCAAGGTTTTTGTAATTGGCACATCTTAAAGTATATTTTCTCTTTTGAGCAAGAGGTTCATTTGTCTCTCGAATTCTGCTCACTCTAGTTCTTCCAATCGTAGAATGCATGATAAGAGGCTTCATTCGGGGCAAGTCAATCCTGGGCTAGTTAATTTGGTCTAGTAGTGGGCGTATCACGTGTCTATAAGTCAGCAAATATGTGCTTCTTTTAAGGTAGATGTCAACAAAATCAGCTGGATCCTGGTTGGTTTATGTTATATAAGCCATTGCATGCTTACAAGGTAAGCCACTCACCTTCTAAGCACAATAATCAAAACTTTGCTTCTTAATGTCAACAACATAATGCCTCTCAGTATCAAATACATGATTAATTACCTCAAACTCATCTATGCTAGCTTTACTAACCAGTAGATGCCTTGAAATCTTGACAACCTTTGTAAGCTTCTTATAAATCCTTGGGGGCAGATCAGTATCCTATTGCTGAGCCTTTTCAATTCTTCTAATCAATCTTTTCATTATCTTCAATCAAATGAATTCCATCAACTCAATTATTGGTTTCTTTTTGTACTCAAATAACATAGAATTCTAGGATTCAGTCGTGTTATTAGTGACATGATCTATCTTGAAGGAAAAGTGGAATGCATGGCAAGAACAATTTTTTAGCTGACTATCCATTAACCATTTGTATGCATTTGGATCTATGTCTTTTATGTTATTCATTGCAATATCGAAGTCCATTTTGTTTGCTGCCCTTGCTGCCCTCTAAAATAATGGTTTAAGTGTTTCAACTGAGTGCAACTTACAGAAATTGGAAAAAATATATTGAGAATAATGTCTAATAGATGACCATGGCATCTGCTCATTGATAGCTACAATTAGCCCCTTTTGTCTGTCTGACATAATGGTAATCATCATGCCCTCAGGTATGCTCATATGCTCTTTAAATAAACTTAAAAACTAGCTCCAACTTTCCTTATTTTTCTCTTCACAAATACAGAAAGCTAATGGAAAAATCCCATTATTAGCATCCAAAACAACAGCTGAAAGCAACACTTCACTATAGCTAGTTTTGAGATGGCATCCATCAACACCAATAAACTTCCTATAGCCTTGCATAAATCCTTCTTGCATAGTATCATAACTCACAAATAGTCTTAAAAAATTTGTCTCTTTACCAGCAAACTCATGTTGAATATTCACTGTTGCTCCTCTATTTTTCATAAGCAAAATATTGGCATAATCTTGCAATCTTCCATATGAATTTTCAAAGTCAATTGCAAGCATGTTTAAAACCCTTTTCGTAGCTTTGTATAACCTTTTTTTTGTAGTTCCTATGCTAAACCTAGTGCGTAACTCTCCTACCATGACTTTAATATTGATTCCAAGATTGTTCTTAATAGTGTTGAATAGTTTTTCAACTACTTAAGAGCTGGTGACTTCTGGATTCTTGAATATCCCTCCACAAGTGTGTGGTTCATTGATACTTTTGATTATAAATGAGACTTTATCAACTAAGAGAGATGCAAGAATTCTCCATGAACAGCTTGGTTTTATACACTTCGCAGTAAACCTAAGACTTTTGTTTTTTATCTTATCCATGGTAAAGCCCTCTTAAATGGCAAAGTCTTTTACTGCTCTTCGAAACTCAAGGACTGTTTCAAGCATATAGGTCAATAATACCAAATTGAGGCTTTCTCACCAATCTGCCCCGTAAGTTCCTTTGCATCTTGGTCAGTGTATCAATATTTTCTTTATCACTGGCTGCAAATTCCTTATCTTCTTCATTATCATACTCTGAAAAATTATCATTTTCATCCAGTATATCAACATGCCTAAGATCATCACCTTCTCTCATTGCATCATCATCACTGCTTTAAACTGGTAGATTTGTATTTTCATTATCTATCCAACTGATTGTATCAACACTATTAGCATCATCCAAACCACCTGATGCCTCATCATCTTTTGAATCTTTGCTAACATTGTGTTCTGTAGATTATGCATCTGATGCATTATCAGCATATTCGACTACTACTTCATCAACATCTTTGTCTTCTTCTTGCATATTCCTTGAACCAAATGTATCATACATCCTATTTACAGCAGCAAATACTTGTTCATCAAAATATTGGCTCCATTCCCATGTTGTGGTTGGTGAAGTATATAAGAGATTAGGGTTAGGATTAGGTGGTTGTGCATATTCTTGAGTAACTTGAGAAAATAAACCATTAAAGAATGGTTCAGTATCTAATTGTTGGTTAGACTGATTTGGAGACAATGCTTAAGTATTTGTTTACTGTTGAGGATGATTTAGGAAGGTTTGAAATACTTTTGGTGCATCTAAACTATCAACAGAACCATGATAGAAAGTATGAGTATCACTAAACAAGATTCTTCGAATTGGGCTTATTGATGATAACGGCTTTACATGTATCTCCACTTTCATATAATCAAACCCCTTTAGTCATTATGTTACTGATCACATTTAGAAATTCTTGGTCAGTCTTCAAAACTATTTTCTCACTAGGCCAAGGTATAATGGCTTCGACAATAAATTCCTCATTAGCATGTTTGTTCCTATGATACACTTCCTACAGTATATAATTTACTGTATTTGATAAACTAATTCGATCAATACCACACCAACCAATATCAATTTCTTCAAAGCAAAACAAAGCTACAATATGGATTCAATTTATTTTCACGGTTATGTACTCTGTCCATATAAAAACAAAAAAAAAAAAGACAAATATAACATAGCTGGACAACCACTAATTCTACCCACCAATCCAACAAAGTCAATTCCATTTTATATTGTACAAAATGACAAATCACTACTATGTGCATATAGCACTTACACAAACCATGCAATATAAAACCCATTTTTACACTCTCATAAGATTAAACTCTCATTTCTATCCAAAATCGAAATCAAGAAACTATTTTTCACAAATACTATACCCATTTTTCAGACAATTATCGAACCTACCAATCCCCCAAAGTATTCAATATCTATAGAAAGCCATTTTTCACAAACACCATTCTTATTTAGGCAAACAAATATTTTGACATTCTCCTAACATTCTATCAATGAAACTAATCTAAAAAAAAACCCATTTTATATTGCACCACAACTTATTTTTCCATTCTCCTAAACCCATCTTTTTTGCACCAAAACAAAACCCATGGGTATAGTCACAAAACCATTTTATATGTTAAGTTTCTTTTTCAATATTCAAGCCATCAAAATGTCATTTTTCAAACTTAAAGTGATGGAGAAGTAAACTTAAACTGATGAAGAAGATGACTTACATGGATAGGTGATTAGGCGATAGTTGTGTGTATAATTTGCTCATGATTTGTTTTATTTGTAAGTTGCAAACAGAGTTTTAATATGGCATACAATAGAAGCTAAAAATCCTAAGTTATCTATCTGTATCACTGATTCAAGCGCAATTTTATGGCGCCAAATTGAAGCACTTAACACTGCCTACAATCACCTCAAGCTTCAACTAGCTTCATGTATTGTTCTTGATTTTTTTTGAATAAAAAAAAATTTAAAAACCAAAAGTAATAATCATGATTTAAAGACAAATAAGATATTACATCATCTCACTAGTCTTTTTAAGTTTTAAATCAGAAAATCTGATTTTATCCTTGATAAAGTTGTTCTTAATAGTGACAGAAGTAACATGAAGGGGTAAATGGCTTTTTTGGAACTTTAAAGGGGTAATGGATAATTATTCAAATTTTAGGGGGGTAAAAGAAATTTTTCCTATAATGATAGTGTTCAACTTATTAAAGCACCAAGATCTTCTAATATGTTTGTTGAATGTGCTATTTGCAGAAAGTAAGAGAAAGGCACCAAAAAAAAAAAAAAGAAGTTGAATAAATATAACCACCAGCTTAGTCGAAGAGGATACATAGGCTTGTTAGAGGAGATTGTAAACTGATTTTCATTACTTACTATATTGCAACTAGTTGGATATTACATTTTGGTAATTTTTCTAAACAAGCATATTTTTTTCATGTGTCGAAGATGGCTGAGCAGTTTTGTCAAAGCTAGAAATTGATAAGAGTTTATTGTAGAGGCATGCTTGACAGAAAATAGGAGGAGTATATGACTCGAAAGTTCTACTGGTGGTCAAAAAACTGTAAAATATTCTTATCTTTCTTCAATAAAAAATTTAAAAGCAATGTTAAGTATAACTAATGCTTGTATGTTCAATTATGTCTATATATATAAGACGAACTAGATAGTGAGGCAAGGAAGGGATCATTGAATATTAAAGGAAGAAATCACATTTTTGCACAGTCATTGGGCAAGTAGCCAAAGACTGGCCATTTACAAGGTGTAAATCAGTTTGTGTTCATCAGCATGTATTTCAACCAACCACCTGCTAGCATGTTGGAAAGAGAAAGGTTAAGGCACGATGAGAGGATTGCACAAATATTGGCTAAAAGCGAAGAACTTGCAATGAAGGTTGATAGATAAACCAAAACCTTTGAGGTAGCAAGTAATAACATGCCTTAAACAGAGGTACTAATATTTGTAGCATGTTAGTCGCTCTATATGCATTTTTTCCTAATTTTGGTACCATTATATATATAGAGAGTAGTTAACAATCTATTACAGAATGCTTGATGCAACTTGGTATAGTGTTTGAATAAATTATATGCACATTTTATATGTGGAACCAATAACATCATGTTCAATTTTCTTTTGTAAACTTTCAGTTGCTAAAAATGGTACATTATTGCAAGGAATTAATTATTTTAATTGTCTGAATATACCTTCATGTCCAGAAAGATAACGATCAACATGATGATGATGACGATGATGACGATGATGATGATGACAGCCCAAAGAAGAATGGAAAAGAACTCCTAGAACTCCTAGAAGACCTAATAAAAAAACACCCAAGAAAAAGCTGGACATAACCCTTGATAAATTAATCCTGCAAGTAGGAGAGACAAAGGTGTCAACCCAGAACAGAAGAATGATTGGTCACCCAAGCAAAAGGAGATTATAAAGCCCATCAATATCTTGAGAAAGAATACAAGACATGCTCAAACTCAGAGCATGAAGAGAAATCCTTAAATGGAAATGTTTGCCTCTTTTGCAAAAAGAATTCTTGGCAAGGAAAGATCTATTTGGGTAAAGCTCTTGAAATCTTTGGAATGGATGTGAGTACGTAAATTTTATTGGAGGATTGTTAAGTGGTCATTTACATGAAGGAACTCATTGTCAACTATATTACATTATTAATAGTGTAAAAAATGACCATTACAGTTCATTTAGTCATGTTTAATTATTAACTATGAGATTAGGTTTATTTAATTTATATTTGCATGTTTAATTTGTTTTATTCTTTAGGTAGGTCATTACATAGCAATTTGAAAGACATTCGATCCACAAGATAGTTCGGATTTATTAACATAAGTGCAGTGTCTTTTGTTGGCAAGACAAGTGAGAAGGCGATGCGCGAAGATAAAGCCCATAAGATTGCAAACCTATTGCAAAAGCCAACAAGTGGTCAAGTGATTCTTATGCCATACAATCCAGTGTAAAGCATTAATATTCATATGTGATTATGTGATTGGGTCTATATCATATGTGATTGGGTCTATAGTTAGATATTAATGCATATAAAAGCAATTTCCATTGGGTTTGTTTGTGATAGATGTAACTGCCAAGGATGCATATTTCATGGATCCATTAGAGGGTGGAATGGGAGAAGATTTAAAGCAAATCTTAAACAAGTAAAGGGTTATAATTTTCGTATTAGTACCTTATTTTTGCTTGGGAGTTTCACTAACAATTTGAAATCTTATAATGGTATAATGATATATAATGCTCAAAAAGGAAGTTCAAGCAACAGGCAGAACATTAACTAGAAAACAGTCAAGGTATATTTATGTTTATGCATGCATGCATGTGTTGTTCTATGAATACAATATCAAGGCCTCAAAATAACTGATTTAATATGTGGTGCTTGTCATTTTCATCTTGCATATACAAACACCAATTTAACTAAGAAGAATGGAATGTGGTTACTCTGTGATGGCCTACATGAGAGACATCTTGATGATATAACAGTGTTGACAGAGGATCTAAGTTCTTCGCTAAAAAATTAATTGGAAAATTAACTCATTTGACATTTAAACTACTCAATGTTATTGCCTGTGTTCATTCTAATAGTTCTTGAGAAATAAGAGCTACACCAAAGAAGAGTTAGATGAAAGAAGGGTGGAGTGAGCCAATTCCATTTCTAAGCAATTATAATTGTCTTGTAAGTAGGTGATTCAGCATAAAATTTAGATATTTGCACTTCTTAGTCTACGCATATCAATTAAAATTTTAATTCCCAATGTTCTAGTTTGGGAAACAGTGAACATATTCTGATTTGTGTTGTAACATCTCCAAAACATTGTTTCACTTGAGTTTGAGTTATTTTGGTTATCTTTATTTTATTTGAATTGGGTGATGAATTATGTTGGCCATTATATTGTTAGGGATGATGATATTTGAATGAAAATATACAATGACAAGTATGTTTATATATTTGTAAAAGATACTTGGGATTTGATGAAATATATATTATGTTGGTTATAATTTCATTTTTTTTCCTATTGCTAGTTAAATAATATTTATTGTTATTATTTGATATATTTGTTTTTTTAGCTAAATATTTATATTGCTAATCACTTGAAAACATTATATTGAAAACTCAAAAACATTAAAACTTGAAAATAAATTTCAAAATTAAAAAAAATCTAGGAAAAAAAGGCTAAAAAATTAAGGGAACAAGCATGAAAATCGAA
The DNA here is from genome assembly GCA_022749755.1 of Azadirachta indica. Classification (NCBI taxonomy): domain Eukaryota; kingdom Viridiplantae; phylum Streptophyta; class Magnoliopsida; order Sapindales; family Meliaceae; genus Azadirachta; species Azadirachta indica. Next base: position 3,312,754 of record CM040447.1, read on the forward strand.
AAAAATTCAATCACAAAAAATCAATTAACAAAAAAATCGATCAAAAAACTGATTAAACAAAAAAAAGAGAAAATTTAAAACCAATTTTGAAATATCTGACTAATTTTATGATAAAAAGATATCAAAAAATCTTAACATCTTTGTGACAGTAAAATTTCTTTATCACAGGTTCGTGATATAAATATATCACAGTCTTAAGACATAAACTACTTTTGTCATGAATCGATGATGCGCAAATAAAGTCAAGTAGGCATGAATGGACTTCAGTTGATAGATAAAATCTATCACAAAGTGCCATTCTTGACATATATTATCTATCTATGACCAGTTTTGTAGTAGTGTAATTTTATATATTGTGTTGACTACGCATTTATGTATGATCAAGTGCTGTTTCATATTGTGATTGTTGTTCCTTGTTTTGGATATGTAATGGCTAAACCACAACTATTTTACCATAAATTGTCAATATATTGATGTGTTGCGCATGGTTTTGATAATTTTTTGCATATTTTGCATTAGTGTGGCTTTGTTCTATATTAGCTTCTATTTTGGTAATTTTTTGTATATTGTGTTATGCAATGCAACTGACAGTCATTAAGTGGTTATGTTGTGATAGCAGATGATTTTGTATATTGTGGTGAGTTTTGTGGTTATGATAGGTCTAATATGTTTGCATTAATGTTTTATATGTTTATTGGTCATTGCTATTGTTAATGATGTTATTGTTTTGAGCATTTATTTGGTCCTTATTTTTTTGTGCATATTATGGTATTTGGAGAGCTTATTTCTATGGTTGGAAATGTCTTTCATGCTGGATTATCTTTGGTGTGATAAATCAAAAATCTATTTGATCATGCGTGGTTCCTTTTCGTTTTGATTTTGAATGGCAAAACCACAACTATTATCTTATATATTGTACTTTATTGAACTTTTGTGCATTTTTGGGTCATTATTGCATTAATGTGATTAGTTCTTAAATTTGTTTATATTTTATATAGATTTTCACAATTTTACACATGAACTAATTTTGTCGAATGAGGAATATGTCCATTCACTATGACATTTATGGCACTCTGTGTGATATAGTCAAAGTATGCCCTAAGTTATACATACTAAATAAGCTATAGACCTATGTCAAGAATATTTATTGGGACAAAATCCTATGCGAATGGGTTTGTGTTATGTTTGAAGGTGAAAGCTCAAATAGAAAAAGCAGATTTCGAGTACAGACTAATTCTCAGCTAAAATCAGTGTTCCAGGATGCAGATAGCATGGATATGTGAAGTTTTTTGAAAGTAAGCTAAACCTTACTCACCTCTAGCATTCACCCTCAATGGATCGAATTATCCAAGATTAGCTTGTTATGGACATTACGAGTGAGAGAAAGTATAGTTGGGGTAAGGTAAATGATATTAATGAACAAACGGGTTTTCAATAACCAAAAAGATCCAATTGACAGAGAACTATCGTTGATGTTGGATGATGAGAATTTTTACAGGGAGACAATGACCAAAATGAAGGCAAACAACGCATGGAATTCGGTCGACCTAGATGCTACTGATAATAAGGATAGAGATAGCATTATAATGCTTGAGGTTGAAATGACCATGAGATGAATGGTTATTCCTCAACAAATGATAATGATATGCAATCTAAAGACTCAGATGTAAAAAAACACAGCAAGCAAACAATATAGTCAGAACAATGGAGGATTTATGTATGGATGTAAATGGGAGGATAACACTATAAGCAAGGCGTACTTTTGATGATGTGAACTAGTTCAGGAAAGTTCTAAAGGTGTTTGCAATTAATCAAGGGTTTAAGTTGAAAAGCATGAAAAATGAAAAAGCTAAAGTCAAGTACAATTGTGCTTAGAGAAAGTGCAAATGGAAAATTCATGCCAACACTACATGAGACAAGCTGTCATTCCAAATCAAGATTTTAATCCTAAGCACACCTATCCTAGAGTTATAGATAACTATGAAACAATTTTAGATTGGATAGTTACTCAATTCTCGCATCTACTCAGGGCAAATCTGGAGTTAAGCATCAAAATGCTTGTTGAGGAATTGATGAGGTTGTATAAGGTTATACAAAGCAAAGTAAAAGCATTAAAGTTATTTGGTACTAATCTTAAGTCTTTATATGCTAAATTTTCAACGTAGATGGTTACAATAAATAGAACTAATCCAGGTAGTGTGGTTAACCTTCAATATGAGTGGATTGACAACCTGTTAAGGCCAAATTTCAAGAAATTTTTTTGCCAGCTTCAATGCACAAAAAATAGGCTTCTTCAAGGGCTGTAGGCAGTTCGTTGAGGTGGCTGGTTGTTACCTTGAGGGCCCATACAAAGAAGTTTTGTTAGCTACTGTGGCCATAGATGTAAACTATGGTGTTATCATTTGGCATTAACAATAACTAAATATGAAAACTATCAATCTTAGGGCTGGTTTATGGAGAAGCTTTATCAACGATCTAGCAAAAATGATGATAAAGACTTATGTTTCATAAATAATAGATAGAAAAGGGTTTTATTTGCTTTGGAGTAATACTTTCCAATAGCCTTAAAATGATTTTGCTATAAGTATGTTTATGCTAATTTCAAAACCAAGTATCTTGGTGAATTATTCCAAAAGAAGTTTTGGATAGCATGCAGGGTTGGAAATACAAGGTAGTTCAATGCAATTATGGAGGAGATAAAACACATAATAACAATTGGTCACAAGTATCTTATGGACATTCCAATTGAGAATTAGGCAAAGCATGCATTCATGCTTACACAAGATGTGCTTATGTTACCAACAACATGAGTGAGACTTTCAATAACTGGACAAATCAATATAAAAGGCTGCCAATTACTAGATGTTGAAGGAGATAATAAGAAGAACTATAAGGTTTATACATCAAAGGTATAATAATGCACTTACAAGGGAGGAAAATTTGCCTCCATTAGTAAAGAAAATGTTGGTTAAGGCTAAGGAGGATGCTAGAGAGTTGTATATAGTGTTTGGAAAGGATTTGAGCTTTAAAGTTGTGTTTGAAAATACTAAAGTTAGTTTAGTCGACTTGGAAAGGAAAAAATGTGATTGTGGGCTTTGGTAAGTATCAGGCTTGCCTTGTAAGCATGTTTCTGCTACATTGATGCAATTAAAGCTGATGTTGAGAACTATATTGATCCTATTTTGAAGCATTTCTCAGCATTTATAGTGAGCAATTAAGTCTAATTCCAAATGAAATAATATGGCCACTTGTAGTTTATAACGATGTGCAGCCATTTAAAGTTAAGAAGCAATCTGGTAGGCCAAAACATTTTAAAAAAAGGGCTATTGATGAGTGATAGCTAATGAAGAGAAGTTATAGTGTAAGTGTACAGTATGCAATGAATGGGGCCATAGTAGAAGAACTTGTGTAAAGTTAAAAACAACAAAACATCATCCATACTTAAGCACTTTACGTGTATATGCTTTTGAATTGTTGTCATTTATGCATTACAACACATTATTGCAAGTGCTTAATTTTTTACCTTTAATGTAAGTTCAATCAAATATCTCTAGTGCTTTTAGCTCTCGAGTTCAATCATCAAATGCAACCATTGCATCATTTGTTATATCGTTAACTTTAGGTTGCCATATGCGTTATCTCAATTATGTTAATGATGCAAGCAAGTGTTGATAGCCTAACCTAACTTAATTTATTTTCTTGTTTTGCGGATGCACCTATTAGAAAGTGATCAATTTCCCCCAAACCCAAAATCCAACCTTTAGTTTGTAGTAATTAAGACATGAATGAAATCTTTTGCAACTCAATACAAAAGTAGTTAGTCTCTATGTAAACTAGTATTTAGCACACATGCTGTTTTTGGGAGTTCAAATGATACATTTGTATTAGACAGCATAAATTAGATGAAGCATTATCTTTGCAAATCCAATTATTGTATGCTTTCAAATATTGAGAACATTGTGACTTTCAATTGTGACTTGTATATTTATGTTTTGTTAAAAAGGCAAGGTTGGTAAGCCTTGTCCTATCACCTTTACTCACTGCAAGCTACATGGAACATTTTGGTGGTTTGATTTAATATAATACTAGATTTGGTTGGCTTTTGTAGTTGTAATATGTTGAATTTACTTTCATTGCTTGGTGTCGCATAATAATAGCAAAAGCATTTTCATTTTCCATATCATCTTCATATAATTTTCATTTCATAGATAACATATTTAGTTATTTGCATGCTATCTACAAATAAATAGATAAAGCTCATGAATAATGCAACATTTGTAATTGTGTTCATCTAACCACCATTTAACTTCTCATACAAGTTTCTAAGAATCTTTACATTTACATTAACCTTATCTGTCAACATCTTCACTTCTATTAATAGGTCCTTTGTAGCATGTTCAACATGTTCAACATTCTCACCTCCTACAAACAGTGCACCATGATTGAAATCATACTTAAGGGATACTAGAATATAAAATATAAGCATTTATTACACCTACAACAACAATAAAGCTTGTTAGGGTTACCTCTTGATGCAAAAATTTTAATTACAGCCTTTTTGTTACACATACACATCTCAAATTTAATCATGTTGCCATTAACTTCCTTTCTCCAATTCTTGTTTTCGTATTTTGCTTTTGTTTGAATTGATGTGGAGCATGAAGATGCCACTGTTAGAATACTTTGTATAGTTGTCTGATGAGTGGTTTATGGAGTCTTTGTTAGGGCAACTAAAGCTGGTTCTTGTGTTGGGAAGCTACTAAGATTTGCTGATTATAATGAGTGTTTAAATTAGATTGCCTTGTTGACTACATGTAGTGTAACAATAACTTTGCTACCAAAATTGGCAATGCGTTTAGTTGACAATGTTGGGAAGGCAATGTTGAAGGATTAAGAAACAAATGTCATTTTTTGGTTTAAAGGCAACAATATATAAGTGTTTAAAGTAACTATTGCAAATGCAACGGTTATATACATTATTTTAACAGTCCTTCTCACTTCCTCTCTTCAAAAATTTTAGTTGACAGTGATATTTCAAATTACATAGTTTTTCTGCTTATTTACATTAAGGACAAAATGGCTTCTTCACCAACTAAGTGCGAAGGGTGCTCCCATGAATTTTGCAATTTTTTCTATTTATTTGTGACTTTGGCAAACCTCAGAGGAGGTATGTAAAAATTTTCCTTATAAAAGTAGTCAAAACATCAATACATTATTATTATTATTATTACCTGATAAAAACTAAATTTTAAAGATAAAATGTAGTCATTTTTAAAAAATAAAAGGGTCGTGTAGTTGGCCTTTTAGTTAAACTCAAATTATACTTGCTCTAAAATGATTAAACTAAGAGATACAAAAAATAGGTTCTTATATTTTGGTGAAATAATAAATAAGAATATATTTGGATAAATAAAAAACATGTGCTTTTTATCTTATCTATTTTTTTTCTTATTTTAATTCTTATATACATTTTTACGGTAACTGATTTTTGTTATAAATTAATCAAAATTTGCATTCATTTTTTTATATTTATTTTAAAATTAGGGGACTGTTTATTAATATTTTATTTATTTAATTAAAAATGACAAAAGTGTGATACCATATGACTATGACATATAAAACTTAAACACATTCATGTCATGTTGTGCTCAATTTGATCAAAATATTTAGTCCATGAATTTATTAGTTACGATCATATACTGTATTAAGACTAAATTTGTTAACGTAATATTAAATCTAATTTTTATACAATTATTTTTATAATTTTTACCTATATTGTTCATTTATTTCAATTTTTAAAAAATATTATAATTATTTATTTATATTTTTACATCTAATTCACATTGACTCCTATTAAATTTTCGTATTTAAAATGTTTTAATTAATTATTTATATTTTCACATCCATCCACATGGAATCCTATAAATGTGTTTGTCATGATCTAAACTTCAACATAAGTTATAGATGACATGTCATTTACAACAACATCACTTGTTATATTTTAAGTTATTTTACAAAATTGGTGTTTTGATCTATTACAAAGATATTCACAATAGAAATTATTTTTATTAGTATTAATAAAATCTAATAATATTTATTAATCATATTTTTATTAGTATTAATTTATAATTCATTAATATTAACAAAGATAATTAATAATAATAAATTAATTGTCAATTCTTTTAAAAGATAAAATGAAAAAGAAAAGGAGAATTTGTCTAAAATGACTACTATTTGCATCCAAAATTTAATTGTCATTGCTATTCAAAAACCTATTAAAAAAGACCAATCTCATAAATTTTAAACAAAAATATTCTCATAACCAATTTTTAAAAAAATATTACTTTATGCTACATTAATTTTGGAGTTCAAACACAATGAATTTGAAAATTATTTTCAAGTTAATTGCAAGAAGCTTAAAACTCAAAAATAATTTTTAAATTTATTGTGTTATAATATAGTTAAAAGTTACTATTTTTTGTTAAATTGGTGGAAATTATATTTTCGTCGAAAATTTATAAAATAATTATTTTTAAACAAATTTTTAAATAGTGATCAAAACAAAATTTTGAGAGCAAAATGTCGTGATTTTGAGAAAAATCCCAAGATAAAGCCGCCTTTTTCCACTTTCTCTGTCTAGTTGAGGAGGATGTATGTATGGACAGTAGATCAGTATCAGATGTAGTCGTTGCATTATTATTATTATTACTAAAAGCAAACCAAGCAAGCAAACCAAAGCATCTTCATATTCGTAAACTCTTATCTCTTCCAACACTCACTCTCCATCGTACACCAAAAATCTACAGACAAAACCCTAGTCCGCTTTCCCAATTTTCGCCGATCGATCTGCTCATACGCCATTTTCCTTCTCCTCAGCTCCTAATTACTAAGGTTCATTTACTCTTTCTCTTAATTAAAATATAAATCTGTATTCATAATTCTAGGGTTTTTCTTTTTCTGGTTTTTGTTTGCTGATATTGTTGTATTAGCTGTTGATCACTCTGCTTACGTGTTTAATTTACAAAATGTACTGCAATTCTATTGGTCGTAACGAATATTTTCTGAACTTTTAGTTCCATTCTGTGTCTCTTGTCAAATTTGGTCTTATGGAGTTGATTATGTTTATGTGATCGAGAGACTAGCTGTGAAACTTGGTTCTTAAAATGCGCAGCCTACAACTGATGTGATGGGTAAGGAAAATCTGTCACAAGAAAACATTGGTGAAGTTAACTTACAACTGACGTGATGGGTAAGGAAAATCTGTCACAAGAAAACGCTGGTGAAGTTAGCGATGAAGTTCGCTCGCTTGACAATGCGGATTCAGGGATGTATTCTCGTTGCAGCCTAGACAAGGAGGCAGGTTTGGCAACTTGCCGTGTTTGCCAGTGTGCTGAGTCTGACAAAAGGGGAGATGCTGCTTTAGGCTTTTTAGGGATTACTCCTCCGCTGCAAGAAGGCTGTAAAAGCAATGGAGAAATTCAATCTGATGGAAAACAAGTCCAAAAAGACGTTGAAGGTGTTAAAAATCTTGGGAGAGAATCTGGTTTTGTTGAGTTCATTGGTCCTGATGGGGAAGTTTTCATTTGTAACGCTGATTTGGAGATGGGTACCTGTCACAATCAAGACACACTAATTGAACTTGGTTGTTCTTGCAAAAGTGATCTTGCTTTGGTTCACTATGCATGTGCCCTTAAATGGTTTGTTAATCATGGATCCACTGTTTGTGAAATCTGTGGGCATGTTGCAAAAAATATCAGGATTGCTGATTTTAAAAAGGTTGTGGTTTCATTAAAGGACTATGAGGCATTAAGGGAGCGGACTGCCAGTGGAGAACCCAATCCTATACAGCTGCATACAAGTTCAGGTGTTGATCCTGATGCTGTTGCTGCTATCAGACGGCAACGGCTAAGCGAGATCTCATTGTGGTTTAGTCCACATATTTATAATAATAACAATAACAATAACAATAGTAATTCTACTGCAGTTTCACAGGTTGTTTCTGAACAACCTTTGAATACTGTCTCCGAAGAAGTTGCCCCTGCTGAAAATCCTGCTACCAAATGGGCTGTGGAAGGTACTGGGATTTTGCTTGCTACAGGGCTACTCACTGTCACTCTTGCATGGCTCATTGCCCCACGTGTTGGAAAGGTTTGTTGGATTAGTCATCATTGTACTTTATTTGCATAGTGTAGATGGGGAATGATGTGCATTAATATTAGTGCTTGGTATCAACTCAAAAACAACGTGATTAGTGTTGGATGCGCTAACTGCCTGATAAAACCTAATAAATACAAAACTTCTGTATTTTATCACATGTAAGTGCTGCCATGCTGGTATTATTTGGCATTTGGCATCTTAGACTTTTTACCAGTCTTCTCAATAAGTGTTATGCTTTCTTCAGGCTTATGTTTTATACTGCCTTACGTTGGTTTCAGAAATTTAATAACAGTTGTTTTCTATAGCATTTTTTCTATCATTATGAACTCCATTGTTTTTATGTTTGTGTCAAATAATTTGTTTGAAGTATCTATTCTATCAAGATCTGCATTCGGATGTGAAGTTTATTGATATATTGAATTAGGCACTAATGTCTTTAGGATATTCTTGTTTCTTTCATTTCAAGTTCTCTCCTCTATACTTTTTATGTACTAGGGTTAGATTTCTTGGTCTTTCCTAATGTTATTATAAATCAAAGACAAAATAAGAAAAGGATTGTTGTGGAAATTGCCCTGTATATATCTTATTATTTCTATTAGATTTTGGATACTATGTAAAATGTCAAACACTTTAAGCTCCGTGAGTTTCTGTTCTCTTTCTGAGAGACTCCACTTTCATTTGCAGAAAACTGCTAGAAGTGGTCTTCATATTCTCCTTGGAGGTGTATGCGCTTTGACAATTGTGGTCTTCTTTCGCTTTGTAAGTAGGCTAGATCCTGCTTCATTTTGTTTTGCATTTCCATTGATTGTTGCATTTGATTTGACTGAATAAATTTGGTTACATGTACTTTTTTTTAAGTGTAAACAAAATTTCTAGTTTTCCTATCATAAATAGCAAAAGAGGATGTGAAACTGAGAAGGCTTTTAAATCGTCTTCATTGCTATGACTTTGTTCGGGAGCATTACTTATTTTTCTCGCTCCTTGCTAGTGACATCAATGGAAAGTTATGCTGACATGCTTATGATTTTAATTTTTGATTGGTCTAAAGGTATGACTGTTGCTGCAAAACTGAGTCCAATATTTGGTGATTATATGTATACATATATAAATTTGAAATATCATCTCAACTGTTTGAGGTTCTTTGCTTCTGTTACTTATAGAAATTTATTCTTTTTGTAAACATTCTATTTTTAAAAGATATATATGTGAATTGTGGCTGAAACAACTGAAAGAGAACCTTGTATGTTGAGCAAGATAAATAATATTAATAATAATAAACATACTATGCAAGTTTAAACTTTGGGAAGCAAAATTTGGTAAAAAGTGAGCAAATGGAAAGGATTGCCTGATTAAAAGTCAAGGGCTGCTTCCATTGCCCCCTTTCTTGGAAATAAATTCATCCCCCTCATTGCGCATTTGTGTGTGGAAGTTTTCAAAATTCCAGTTCAACTGAAATAATTAAGTTGAACCAGAATTTGTGGCCTATAATTTAAGACATGAAAATGTACCTTCAATATCATAAAATTAGCATCTGGGTATTTTCTTCACGAAACTTAAATTTAGGGGAAAATTAATGAAAAGAAAATCCAGTGAAGCTCATACCTCTGCAAAACTGAAATTCAAAAGGCTAAATTAATGAGAAAATAATTCACTAGATGACTGAGAGGTAATGGACTGAGGTGAATGAAGTTTGATTTCTTCTCTTGGATTCAGAAATACTGCAAACTGGGAATCTCCTTCTTAAATAACTATTTCATGCATTCTTCTAGCCCAATGAGTTGGCGTCTCTCTCTTTTGAGCTTAAAAATCCTGAACCTTGGATATTTTTATTGCATCAACGAATGTAATGAAACTCATAAAACCGATCCTTACAATTGCCTATAGTGCAACTGATGATGATTTTGGCAATCCTTTATTAAAATCTTATTGACATAACCGGAATTGTTATAATCTTTTAAGGGAATGGGATTGTAATATTTGCACTGGTTATGGTTGTATGATCGAACTGTTGTCATCTGATTAAACATGATGTTTCTTTCATCTCATTGCAAACTAAAGTAGAAAAATGAAGAAATTTGGTGAAATAGATGCAATGACATTGATATCAATAACCCACATGCCCTTTTGTTATGATAATGGTAATAATCTGATTATCTCCAAATATTTGAGAAATGATTTCGTGATCTCATGTATGTGGTATTTTATATGGTGTCCTAGCAATAATTGTCAATTAAGAGATTATTGAAAGTCTATCTATTAAGATGCAAATGCTCGATTGGGGGAGGGGAGGAGATAGACACAGATAGTAGTCCCTTTTAAAGTAGTTTATATATTGCCCCAGCAATAATTATCAGAACTTGGAGAGCCTCAATGGGCATTCACCTGGTTTATCTTGTCAGTGCACCAAATTCTGGTTGAGCAGCTGGATCACGGATTGAGATGTGCATCTTTGTTGGTAGCCAACTGTTTCTGTTTAGACCTTCTCCCCTAGCTTACTAAAACTTAGGTAGGGGAGCAAAATGCTCAAGATGTCATTAGGAAAATACACACACACACACACACACACATCACTTTCATGTTTGGTATGTGAGGAAATCCTTTAGACTGAGTAGAAGGTTCATGTGTAACCATGTAATTTGTACTCTAGAATTCCTTTCTTGGAATATTCTCTCTTCTCCTTTTAGGAGAGTGGATTTTTCCGGAAAAGATCATAAGCATTTGTGACTTTATTTCCACTGACCTGTCCAGCATGATTGTTTCGTTTGGCGAGATAGTTATCCAGGTGAAAGAAAAAGAATACATTCTTCCCCAAAAGGCAATTGTAAGAAATAAGCCAAAATACTTCTTCACATGCTTACAGCAATGTTTTTGTTTCAGATAATTTATGCTGTTGGGTTCAAAATTTATGTTTTATGATGGATTTGTTTGCTTCAATAGCTTATGTTTTCTAAGTCAGGCTAGGCTGCAGTCTCATTATGTAGCTTTTGCTCAATGATCCAGTTAAGCCATGTGATATTTTGTGTTTCTCTTAAACTTTCATGCTTGATTATGAATTTTTAAATTTTCATGCTTGATTATGAATTTTTGTTTTTGATTTATTTTATAGCTCCTTCATTTGAAGATTTGGCGCAAAGAGATACAACTGTGGCATGAGAAAAAATTATATAATTTGCATTAATATTTATGCTTTTGAAACCTGCAGATTGTGCTTACTAGAATCAGGTATGGACCTGCACGCTACTGGGCTATCTTGTTTGTCTTCTGGTTTCTTGTGTTTGGCATATGGGCTTCACGAACGCATGGTGCGCATACCACATGATATGATATGTCGGTACATTTTTAATGCATATATCAAGTCAATATTTTATTCTTGTTTAAATAGTTGCTTTTTCAAATTTAATATGATGCCCATTTGTAATTTAGGTTTCTAGAAATTGTCCCCTGTATTTTCTCTGAGCTGTGGATAGGCCATTATTTGTGTAAAATGGTAATAGCATGAATTGCCCTTTTAAAGGGTAATATGATCTTTATCTGTCAAATTTTGGTCTGTCTATTCTCGAAGTCATTATTATATATTTTATGTGTTTGAATATGAGGCCGACTTAGAATGAATGAATAAATGAATAAACCTTGTTTGCAGAATTAAAATTTCACAAAGGCTGGATTATGCTATTCGTTGCTATTCAGTTAGAACTGTGTTTTTGAAATAGGTAATAGTGCCCATTTCAATGGTTTTGGAAACTGATGCTATTCTTTCCTCCTTACAAGACTCCTGCCTTGGGGTATGGTTACGGGAAATAGTACATTGCTGGCTAGAGTGAGCTTGGGTGAGGTTATAAGTCTCGGGTTCTCCTAGCCAGGTAGAGTGTTTGGGGTTTTAAAGTAATTAAAAAGAAAAAAACCTACTTAACTTTTTAATCCAAATTACTATAGTCGGTATTCAAGATTTGGGTTTGTTGTTTTGTAATTTACGATGTTATGTTTGTTATTTTTTGTCAGGCAGTAATATAGTAAATGCTCGATGGCACAGCAATCCTTTTAAAATGATATTATACCTGTAAAATATTCTCTTTAAACTCATAATAATGATGTCTGATTTTATTTGATGGAATGGTTATGAATAATCACTTAGCTTGGTCTTTTGCATATATTATATATCTCTGACTTCTTTGGTATAAGAAAAAGGCGAAATCTCACCTAAGACTCTGTTTAGTATCTAGATGTGGTTTTAAAAACCACTATTGCTGTGTGAGGAAGGTATTAATGACATGTTTGTTTCAAATATTGGAAAAAGAAAAAGGAAAAGAAAGGCAAGGGGAGTGGAATGAAATAAAAGGAAAGGAAGGGAAAGGGGAGTGCAATGGAATGGAGTAGAAGATGGAATTTGTATTCCTTTATTATGCTATGTAAAGAATTATTTAAGGAATAATCCCTCTCCCTCTCTTATTACCCAACCCAAACATTCTCTAAATATCAAATATTAATGAAATATTGTATATATATATTTTTTATTTACTTTTAAAATCCAATAAAAACACCGTGGTACCATCAGAAGATTCCTAAAAAGGTTTAAGGAATGCGCTCTCAAGTTCCTTAATATACGTTTCAATTTTGAGGTTTGAGTTTCCAATTTGTTCTGTTTATCAACCAGGCAATTACTGTATTTGATCTGTGAAGCAATGGGTTTATAGAATAATTGTGAAAAAAATTGGACCAAATGAATCAAATATAGTCGGTATAATGCATACATATATAACACAAAAGTCTGGTCTATTAATGTGAACAAAAAGGTCGTTGAAGGCTTAGCTCGAATGTTCAGAAGCTAGTACAAGGAGAGGTGCCAGTTTCAATTGGCAAGGAAATTTGTTCTCACTCTAAGGGGGACTATCACTATATGTAAGGTATGCTATATATTATAAATAAAGTCTATCATATTAGAGTATAGGTAAATTTTCTTAGTTCATGAGGACAGACATCGCTCAAATTGGGTGCATATGTTCGGATGGCATTAGACTCGACTCAATCAATAATGTTTATGTCCGAGCAGCGATAGACTCTATTCAATCAATACTCTCCAATTTTCAGTAGATTATAAATGTAATATTAGTAGAATATACATATAATGTGTAATATTTCCAAAAAAAATAGTCATTGAATTCAAAAGAAATATGTTTAGTTCCTTTTCAAAAAAAGTTATTTAAGCACTACTTGAAATATTGAATATAAACTTATTCAAATTGATTTATAATATGTCATAGAAGCTTTAGAAAAATAAAAAATATATATGAAATATGTGATTACAATATAATATTATTGTTAAAATAATTAGATTGTATTCTTAGGTTTTTATAGGTACCTTTTATAGAATTATATGTTCGATCAGGGTTATATATTTGAATTTTGATATATCAGATTGATTAGTCTCAATAATTTCAAAAATACTTATTAAGATATCAGTTTATTAAAAATTAATATATTTATTTTTGTTATTTTATTTACATTTTAGTTATATAAAAAATATATTTATTTAAATTAAATATAATTATAAACATTGTATGATAAATATGTTGTAAAATAAATAAATTTATATTCATTAATAAACAAATATTTATTTGTACTTTATTTTATTAATTTTTAGTACGTAATTAATATTGTATTCTAAATATATTATAAAATAAATAAATTTTTATTTTAATTACAATATACTAATAAATATCTTACTGTCAATATGTTATAGAAAATAATTATCATTATTATTATATTTATTTTTACTTAGGAGTTTAATAATAATTTTTCTTATTTAACAAACTATTAAATAAAATTATAATTATTATTTTATAATAAATGGAGACTTTAATGGTATTTGTGAAACTATTATAACTAATTAATCTAATAAGTCTACCTCAAGGATTTGTAAGTCATTTTTGTATTAAAGTAAATATATGCTAAATATTTTTTTCCTACAAGGCAAAAGAGTTTTTATTTTGTGGAGGATTAGAAAGGCCTATTTCCCCTTATTTGTAAAAATTCAAATTTAGAGTTTTTAGAAGTAATTTTTAAAACTTTTTAAAAGCATCAAATTGTTCAAAATACACTCATTTTAAAAAAAAAAAATTATTTTACTCTAATAATCTAATTTTTAAAAATTTTATCACTTAAAAGTAATTATTAGGCAATACACTAAAAGATGTTAACAATCAACCACCAATAATTTTGGTTAAAATATTTTTTAAAAAAATTTTACTAATATAAATTTTTTAAAAAAATCTCTCCTTCAAAATCTATAAACCTTAATCTTACGTCGTATAAAACTTCCTCGAAAAATTTTCCTCCAGTATTTGGCTACTACGTGGTATTTGTAAACCTAAAATTTTCACTGATTTTTTCAGCAAGGCTAAAAGCTTGAGCAATCCTTCTTATCAATTTGTAATATTTGCTTACAAAAAATGATAATTTAACATGAGAAAGTGAGAGACTTTTACTACCACAGAAGCAATCCAACGGTCACATTACAGCCGCTGCTCGGTAGTCTTGGCCTGAGGATGAATTTGTCAAAATCAAATGGTCTAGAAAGTTGCCAATTTGATGTGTAAATGCAATTAACTAAAATATCCCATTTTGTGTGTAAACTTTCCTTATTTGCTCAGTACTTTGTATAATTAACTGGTATCATTACTTGCTTATCTACAAGCAATAAACAAAAAAGCATTCACATGAAAACCATGTATAAAATATATGAAAACTATGTCAAATTCCTTTCATATGTTGGTATTTTAAAGTCCACAATCTTCCTTTCTCTGCTCCTGTCTTCTTCACTTGCTCTAGATAGATGTAAGCTCTTCTTACAAATCTTATCTATCCTGTATCATAAATTCACACGACGGTCATCACTTAATAGCAGTTTTTACGCACTGAAAAATAAAATATTTGAAGTATACATATATACACTTGAGGAAAAAGAGAAGAAAAAAAATATCATTTTGGTGATCAAGAGCCATGATACAGTCATATTTGACACCGTCTCATTAGATAAGTTTTACATAATGATCAAATTATACACATGCTGAGATTCTTCACCCTTGTTATGCATACACTCCTATGATCTATTTGGTAACCATTTGTCATACCAGAAGTTGGTTTCTCGTGCATAACACACTATGGAATGCACTTATGAAGACTTAGCCTTTCTGGTAATACTTTTAAGATTATTGTAGCACAAACTGTGTCAATCTGAAACTTTGATGCTCCAGATGTTTGTGTTGAGAAACCCTTGAATACATCTACCTAGGCAAATAAGTGGGACAGTAATCACCCAGCCATCAGGATTCGTTGTGATTTCTTCACCAATCTCCACCTCCAATATACTCCTATGATTTATTTGGTAACCATTTGTGATAACAGAAGTTGGTTTCTCGGCATAACACACTATGGAATGCACTTATGAAGACGTGCACAAACTGTGTTAATCTCAAACGTTGATGCTCCAGATGTTTGTGTTTAGAAACCCTTGAATACATCTACCTAGGCAAATAAGTGGGGCAATAATCACCCAGGCATCAGGATTCATTGTGATTTCTTCACCAATCTCGACCTCCAATATTTTAGTACTGAGACTAATTCTCTTATTAACATGCTAAAACATTGTCAAGCTGATAAATGGGTCTGTAATTTAATGAAAGCCCTCGATTATAGTCCATGAAATTAAGTCATAGCTTTGAAAAAGCAGCAATTGCTAGCAAGAAAGAACATGTTAAGGAAACAGAAGGGGAGTTGCAAAACACACTGACCATGATGAGGACAATGATGGGAGAAGAGCTATAAGAATATCGACAATAGCCGTGAGATAACTAATGAAAAGATAAAATGTCAGTCCATACAACCAAAAAAGTGTAGCAGGTTTGCCTTTCCTTCACACTCTTTGCATCTTAACATTTTGGTTGTGAACTATAGTTCAAATAAAACACCTCTCCTTCCCTTTCCGTTTCAGGCTTTCACTCATGCAGTTACCTTCTCCACAACATTTTGGTTTATGACTCTTAACACACTGTAGTGTTTTAACTCTACCATTTCTTCCCTTCTGCTTTTCTTTTCTTTTTCCAACACCTTCAACATGCTCTACCCACTCCTTGACTCTATCTCATATCCATACAAGATATAAGACATTAAGACCTCAATCTTTCGGATATGTACACATCTCCGTGGTTTATGGCTTTGATATCCAAAAATATAATTATAATATTTGTCTAGTTATGAACTTAATCAAGTTATTACAAACACTCCAACACATAGATCACACCATTTAAGTTATCTATCAGGAGTTAAGAGACACACTGCAGAGAAAATTCAACACTAACTAGTACTAACAAAGATATTGTGGTACCATATGATAGCCAGAATATTACAATGTGGGTCTAATAGTGTCTAATTGTTGGTTATATATCACTGATAAGAAACTGATACAGACAGAGAGCATCATAATGCAATGCAACTACGAGAAAAATAAAAAAAGAAAAAAACCGAACTTACAGTACAATCTCACAATTAACTGATGACCAAATTTAAGAAATTAATTTTACTAGTACAATAAATAATCTTTCAGCTTAATAATATTACAAATAATGCAAATCCACAATGAATATCAATGCAATTATCAACGAGTAACAATTTTGGGAACTCCAACTATGCTTGGCAAATCTAGATCAAGGGACCGTTGTTGAATATAATTACTAGCAGGTAAATCGTTGGAAAACATTAACTATCAAATAAAGAAATTTTACTGAAAAAAAATTAGCTATTGTTAGATATCAATTACAAACATAATCTAAAACAAGAATGGTTACTAGATTTCATAATGTTTTCACAGTAATATACAACAATAAAACAAGAAGAGAAAGTCAATCACATAAATTGAATCAATATATCACCTAAAACAAAAGGGAAAATATCTGGAATACCATATTTTTTATACAAATCCTTACACATTGTTTTTAGATCATCGAATCAATGCACGATCAAATCTAACATGTATAATTAATGCACACTGAGATTTCATTACACTGTCTAAATCTCAAAGGTGGTATGGAATATATAAACAAGCTAACACAACATGCAAGAATAATAAAAAGGGAAAAGGAGAGCATACCGATGATTTATGCGATATAGAAGACATCATCAGTCATTAGAACAACATACTGCAAAATCCTTAAAGGGGCATTTCCAAAATCCAATGCAGGCAACCTCAGTTCCCTAATCCTACACCCTCCACCAACTCTCCCAGCCCGAACCCGACCCGAGTCAACTTTCCTAAATAAATACACAGACTTACTTCGTCCAGACTCCATTGATGGACTATTCTTGGTTTTGAAAAGGGTCCATCCCACCCCAGCCAGTGCTCGAGAAAAAGCCTCCATTGTGTTTATTCGATCACCATTTAACCTTGAAAACAGAGAAAAGGAGCAGCAATTCCAGTGGCTACCAGAATTATCACCTTTATTATCGTCAATGGCATCAGAATTCACGGTCACAAAGACTAGCTTGAAGAGCCCTTTTGAGAGGGAAACAAAGGAGCGAAGATGGGAGAGCGAGGAGGAAGAAAGTGAAGGGAAAGGAAGAGGAACGGCGTCGTTTGGCAAAATCAACGATGAAGACAAAGAGATCGAAGACCATGAAGACAATTGCGACGGTGATGACGAAGAAGAAGACGAAGATGGGTAGGAGAAAATGATGTGAGAAAGTGATGGGGTTGGATACAAATCCATACCCATATCTCTAGCAATGGTGGCTAATCTGTAAGTATCAGTAACAAGCTCTTTAGTAGGAAGGAACAGAAGCAATGGCATTTTGGTAGTTTTCTGATGATGATGTTCCTGTTGTGAGTCATGGTTGTGATTATGTGAATGAAGAAGAAGAATGTTGTTGTTGGTGTACATGGATTCTCCCAAAACCAAAGAGCGGAGCAGCTTTAGAGGCAGAGGAAGCATCTTCTTTGCCCTGTAATGAAATTGTCTGGTCTGTCTCTCTTATGCCGTCTTCTCATCTTTTTCTTTTTTGACCCATTTTTTTTGTTTTGGAATTTTTGTCTGCTAATAAAAATAAATGCCACGTGTCTCTTACTAGGTTGGTTTTCCAGTCAAAAGGAGTTTTTTTAACAAACGTGACTAGAACGGTAATTTTCATTTTGGTGATATAACCTTTCATTTTTAGAGAAACAGTAAATATTTCCCTAAATTTCGGAAAATTTTTAAAATAGTCACTGTTTATCGAACTAACCCCCTTTATAAATTTTGAACCAAATTAGTCCAAGATTTATAAATTCAAACAAAAATATTATATCCTAATCATTATGCACAAAAATTTGCATTACTCAACAAATTTGTCAAGGTCACAAAATAAAAAGCTTTACTTGGCAAATTTGTTGAATAAGGCTAAAAAATTTCGCCTTACCTAAAAATTTATTTTTCTAATCCTACTCAACACGTTAATAAAGTAAAACTAAAAAATTATACATTTAGATTCTCGTTAGTCGCGCTTGATAAAGTCTTAATTTTTGAACGCTCAAAAATCAATGCACGCTTGATAGAAATAGCTAAGTTTCAAGAAAACTATATATAATTTTTTCATTATTAATTTATAAATCGACAATTTAAATTGACAAAATTTCTTTAATAAATTTTATTCAAGTTGACTATATATTTTTCAGAGAAGATAGTAATTAGTCAATGGCACAAGCAAAGTTGGGGGATATCTAAAATTATCCTCAAGGTTAAATTTAAAAATTTGTTCACATCCCTATTTAAATATTATAAAATATAATGGAATAGTTAGAAAACTATGATCATAAAATATTTCAAATGATGTATGAAAATAGAGCTTTAAAGGTACTATTATTATACTAAATTATAGATAAATATTTAATTTAAAATATTATAAACAATTATTCAGATTTACTCAAATTAACCATGCTTGAAAATTGAAAGTTTTCGAGTGCGTTGTAATTTTTTAGCACTAAAAAACTCATAATTTTTTAGCGTGGTTTGTGTTAGTTAACGACGTCTTTTTTTCTTTGTTAACATTTTTATTAGTTATATCTACTTGCATTTAGGGGTAGACAAAAAACAAAATCAAGATCTAAAAAACTAGATTGCAACGAATCAGAACCGTTCGACGAATCATTTGGTTCTCTTTTTAGAAGACCGAATCATTTTGTTTGGTTTTTAGTACTAGTAGCATAAAATAAGATAAAACCAAAATTAAATTATTTTTATTTTTTATTGTTATGCTGTACAAAATGATGTCCTTATAGTTTTAAGAAAAAAAAAGAGAGATAGAGTGAAAGATTTTAAAAGGAAAAAAATCTTAAAACAGAGAATCGGGACAAAATAGATCGAGATTGACTGCTTTTGTTTTGATTCAATATTATTTATTTATTATTAGTTTGGTTACAATTTGGTTTTAACTTTATATTCAGTCTGGTATATGACTGCAAATTTTAGAATTGAATTTTTTGGTATAGTTCAATATCATAAAATATCAAACCAAACTAAATAGTGCCCATACTTTTGCATTCATGATATTAATCATTCACACAAATATAAGGTGTAAATATCTTAATTAACAAGTCTTATTAAGAAACATAGTCAATCAAATAAGAATAGAAATCTTGCACATTGTATAGTTATAACTAACTTCTTTACAACAAGAATACATTCATCTAACTACTTCACTTGCAAATAGGATTTGTTATTTCCTAGCTCGATTGGTCAGAATGTAGCCTTTTAGTGGTTTAACATTGATCAATCATACCTTATTTAGAATGTCCTAACCACTCTAATCAATACAAAAGTGCATCATTTGTGCATAGTGTGAGCAAAAAGAATTATATTGCCCTTAAATATATGCGGCTGTTGCAAGTTTACAAACATAAGATAGTTGGTGTAGATCAAATTGTTTGGTAATTGTATGTTTTTGTTTACAAATTTATGACAATATGTTATCCTTTGCCATTAAACTTCAAATTCCAATCGAAAAATAAGATAAACAATCATGTAAAGAGAAAAGTTTCTTGTTTGTTCACTTTCTTTTAGATAACTTTAGCATATATGTAATACACAACTTTAATCACCACCAAAAGTAGTGGTTATATAGCCTCATATTAGTGACTTCCTCTCTCTCTTTTTGTTAAATCATTACTGTAGTATATATATTTCCATTCTATTAGTGCCACAATTGAGAGGATACGTGCACCTTTCAATAGTGTATCTACTGTCTCTATGATGTTGGTGGTTATCATGTCATATTAACAAACTAAAAAGATGAGATCTAGCCTATCTAAGGTGGCCATCATGTTAATGCTACCTTAGGGTATATCATCTTCAACTTTATCATGTATTCTTTAAACTTATTAAATCCGTATGTCTTCATAGTAACAAACTAATCAACTAGGAAAGTATTCGTCTAATATTGTCTCTTCTTATATTTCAATTTGAATTGTCTTGAATATGATAAATACAAATGCAGCAATATGTTGCCATAAAAACTATATTTATCCTCTTCTCAATGCTATTATGTCAATTCAATAAAAATAAAATTCGATACTAGCCAATTATATTTCCAAGTTTAAGTTAAAACCAAATGATGCATCATTTTTGAAATCTTTTGTCTCGAATGCTATGGGATATCTTTTGTCATTTTTATCAAGAGTAGTTGTTATAAATAGAATTCATCAATATGTACCCTTTAAAAAGGTGTCATCCATAAAAATAATCAAGTGATTGACTAAATAAAAACATCAAATAAAAGAGCTAAGCACTATGAAGTAGTACAAGAAACGATCTTTGCCATTCGTTTATATATGTGTTACTTTGCTTAAGTTTTTATCTTTTAACACGTGGCAAAATTGCAACAGCACTTTAAATGACTTTATTGGGTCTCCATTTAACATCACATGATTATCCTTTAGCCAGCCATTCCTTATGATATGATACAAGCAATATATATTTCCTTTATAACTTCTCAAATGTTGCTTGAGGTACAAATCCTATGGAGGTCTTAAAATTTGTCCATTATACGTTCACCAAATAGTCAACTTCTTGGTTGGTGTTACTATTCTATAGCTAATTTTTTCGACCAATATGAACAATCTCATGCTTGTAAAATAGAAATACTATCATTTTCGTCGTTTTTAATTGCCCCAATTTTTTACATCCATCCACCATCCATTTGCCTCAAAATCATTAGTTGTCAACTTATAAATGGCGAACTAAAATTATTTCTTCAATGCCATGATACTCAAATCGTGATGTAATTATTTCTTATTTATGAAAATCTACTCAACATATTTTTCGTTGGTTATAGAACTTGGGAATACATTTGGCAGCATAGTAAATGATGGAGGAATTGAAGGCAAACACTGAGGAGGAGTTGATGACCTTAAAACATTCTCTTGACATGCCATTGGTGAGTTTCTTTGAGTTGGTTTGTCATGATATCTTTGTCGCAATAGTTTCTTTATTGCAATAAATCCTTCAACATTCTGTATCAAAAATTTCGATTCCTTAGATGGTCGATAGACTATTAAAATATAAGATCTTCATTATATTATTATGAAGAGTATCCACCGTAATTAACAAGCTCTTTATTATTCAACAGGAGTAGGGTATTTGTTGTGTAAAGGTGGAGAATGATTTTCAACATCTCTTAGAGTGGTATACCCAATTGGTGTATGCATTGAAGAAAGTATATCACTAGCACAATTGCTTTTAGTAGAAACAAACAATGGACGCGTATAAACTCCCCAAGATAGTAGGTTGAAAAGTAGAATTGGGGGGCATTTAGTTCCACTCTAATAATGCAATCCAAAGTGACGTACAACAAACACAAACCTCTAAGGATTCATATCCATATGAGACACCATTGTAATTTATAATATTTATTGAAATAGGCGCAGTCAACGATTTAATAGGCTCTCTAAATTGTTGCTTGCATATTAATACTGATTTTGTTGGATTTATTTTAGGGACGATAATGGTAACCATTTTTGTATATTTTCATCCGTATACTATCTCGGTGTTAATGATATGCAAGTGTAAACAAGGATGTGATACAGATATGGTATGAATATAAATGTTCTGAAATATCTGTAAATATTCATCCGTCTAGGATATCTTTTTTCTTTTTTTTTTTTTTCGAATTCTGCCATAAAAACAATGCATAAAATGCCAAAGCCTTAGATATTACATTAAAGATCTACAATTTCATAATTTCTAAATTAAATCAATAATTGTGGTTAGCTAAAATACACATTTCAATAAAATAAAGCATAATTCACAAACATTAATTAGGCGATTGGTGATACTTGAAAATTGACCTTGGGCATGAGCCCAAGCCTAAGCCTAAACTATATTGCTTTGTCAAGATAATGTATAAAAGGATACAAGCAAAAACAAGCCACTCTTTCGGACGAAAATTGTAGGCTGTGGTGTGGAAGGTAAGACTATATCCAAGTTTAGTCTAAATCGATATAATGACCTTGATCAGCCCAGTTTAGGTAAGACTTAGACCCAAAAGATCTATTACATAGTTACAATAATACATAAGAAACACTAAAACCTAAAAAACATTAGAGTCTATTTTTAAATCTAAATTCTTATTTTAATTAACCTAGAATTAATTAAAATGAGTATTTTATTACAAGTATATGTTTTTAGACTATTTTTAGTTAGAATTAAAATTACATATAATTTTCTTTTTTAGA
This sequence comes from Azadirachta indica, assembly GCA_022749755.1. Classification (NCBI taxonomy): domain Eukaryota; kingdom Viridiplantae; phylum Streptophyta; class Magnoliopsida; order Sapindales; family Meliaceae; genus Azadirachta; species Azadirachta indica. The sequence goes on from CM040447.1 coordinate 3,335,663, forward strand.
TAAAGATGTTTTTTAGGAAGGTAATTTGCATTAAAATAGGATAACAAAATTTAGTTATGTTCCACTATAATTACATAATACATACAATATAAGGAGGCATCATTCCATGTTCAAGGCATCCTTGGAATATCATGTCATAATATTAGAAACCTTAAATCATGATCTGGAGGCAGCACTTTGATGACGTTAGTCTCTTCTCTTTCATGTCTAACTAACAAACACCGTAGTGATCCTTTGTTATTTTCTAGCCATCTTTCATAGTGGAAACCAATTTGTGACATTACCTTAACCTTCTCACATTTTTTCTGCATCTATAGCCACGAACCTGATTAGATTTAGGCTTTAAAAACACCTTTCCTGCAAACCTTAGATCTATTAGATAGCAAGCAGAAGTATTGACTATCACCACAAGTAAGTCTATTCGATATTCATCAAACCTCATAGTAGTTGCGACCTATTCTTGTTGTTTGTATTCCTTTGCATTCATATTGAGACTATCTCGCTCTTACACAACATAAACTCATAATTTGAATTTTGTGCTTTATTAAATATTACAAAAATAGCAATAACAAAGGCAGTAGATTCCTCTAACCAACCTATTCAATCTCTTATAATTACAACATCACCAATCCCTAGGATAACAGGTGAAAAGGACGTAATACGCTTACTTTTTGCAACTCAAAAGGGCTACATATATGGGGCATCAACAGCCCCTCTTTTTATACATATTTTTATATCAATTATTAACTTTTAAGATTAAATATGTGTGTGGATGATGTAGATTGAATATAATAAATTATAATAAATATTTTTTATATTCATTAATTAAGGTCTTTTATATCTTTTAACTCTCTTCTATTTTTCTTTTCTTTATTACATCTTCTCTCTCATCATTATATCTTCTCATTTGCTATTAACAATTATATAACATTTATTATAAAATTTTTTACACATTAAAATTTACTGTTAAAATTTGCTAAATTTTTATGTAGTTATACATAATTTTCACAATATTAATTATAAATAATTTTAAAAAAATTAGACGAATTAGAATACATGTTCAATTTTAAAAAGCATATATAATTAATATTTTTAAAAAGTTTTACAATAAATTTGGGAGGAGAGATAATATGTTTATTTTATATATTTTTTAATAGTTGAAGAATAAAATAGTAAATTTAAATCACGAATAGTAGTATATGAGAGTATCTCAATATTTTCTTAAAAATCAGTATCTTGACTTACTAAAAGTCCAAGGATATCTTGCTTTTTCCCCAAAACTTAAGAGAGTAAAGTACAATATCCTTAAAAATAATTAAAATAATAATAGTATATTAAATATAATTATAAATAAGATTATATTGAACTTATAAATAAAAATAAACATTACACTAGCTATTATAAATTAATTTATAATAAAAATATATGAATTTATAAACTAAATAAATGCTATAATAAAAATTATAAATTTTTAAATTTAAATTTCTAAATAATTAAAATGATATGATAATGTATTAAAAATTAATAATTAAATTTAAATGCAAATAAATTATTTTCTTTAAAATAAATTAGAATGAAAGATACAAAGGAGAAATAAAATGAAAAAACTCTCAGTAGTTTGAAAATCATGATTCCTCAACTTTGAAGAGGAATCACGATTTTTTTTTCTCAAAGATTAAGGATTTACGAGAAATTCTCATTGCAACATGTTTATTCCAACCAAACAATAAACAATGATTCGTTCCCTTTTACCCTCCATTTCTCCGACCAAAATACTCTTTAAGTATTTTAATAGTATAAAAGGAGTAAAGAATTTATAAGTTTCTAAGTTTTTGTCTATTGAATTGATTAGTTTTAATAGTTTCCAAAATACATTACAATCCCAATTTATTATAAAATAATGATTATATTTCTATACAATAATAGTTATTTAACAAAAGTAACTATTAAATCATTAAAATTTGCAAAATACATGTATGTATCTAAAATACATTAATGAAATAAATAAGAATATTATTTTATAGCACATAAATAATATAATATTTATTAATATATTATAAATGTATGTATTTTAGAAATAATATATTTTATTTTTGTTATATTATATACATTTTAACTATATAGGAATATGCCTTATTTAAATTAGAAAATACTAATACATATTGTATTATAATATATTTTATTTATAAATTATTAATAAATTAATATTTATTTATTTTTTTTTTATTTAATTTCTAATATGTAATTAGTGTTAAATTGTTAATTTATTGTAAAATAAATAAATTTATATCTTACTTATAATATATTAAATATTTATTTATATGTTATAAGATAATACTTATCATTATTATTATTTTTATTTTTTGTTAAGAGTTTGAAAATATTTTTTTAACTAACTACTACTAATGATATAATTATTATTTTATAATAAATTAAAATTTTAATAAATATTTTTAAAATTATTAGAATTAATTAATCCAATAGATTGGTAAGACTTGTTATTCGAAGACAAATTGGATGGTATTTATTTGTCCTCTTCTTTTACATCTATTTAAATTTTCTTTTCTACACCTGTATTTGATGCTATGAACATATTGATAAACTAAAATCAGTATTTTTAAATTGCAAGAGATTTAAAAGATGCTATGAACATATTGAAAAACTAAAATTGGCATTTTTAAATTATAAGAGGCCTGAAAAAATGATTGTAGCTTTATATGGAAGTCACTTTCTGCTTGAGACTTTTACTCAGCGTTGGAAATTTCTAATAAAGGAAATCATCCACTTTTAATTAAAAATATTTAAAAATTGCCCTGCCGTCTGATGATTCGTATCCTATTATTTATTGTTTGTTTGGAATTTCTAGTGATTCTCACTGTCGCTGTACATAGAATTGGCAAAACAAACCTAACACGAATTGTCAGCAAGCATTATCTACAGCACTCACTGTTTTAATGGCTGAGAAAATCTCATCATTGTCAAATAAATATTTTATCTCCAGTCATATGAGGCCTCCTACATATATTGATAGAAATAGTGGGAGAAAGAAATGAAAAGCTTTAATTGAAACAGAAGAAGCACTTCTTGTTGATAAGCTGAGCTCTCCTTGGCAGCACTGCAATGAAAACCCTCTCTGTTCCACCTTTTCAACATTGCAGCAGGTACCCACTTACTTCTGAATATTCAATATCACACTATTAATTTCGTGATCAGAACTTTTTGTTTTATGTCTTAGGAATGATTTGCTTTTGTTTTCAAGTATTAATTCATAAAGTCTCTGGGCACAGAACAGATATCCTGGTTTTGGTGATGGTTATAATGTTCCTGGTGAACTTAATTGGTCCCCTTTTGATATCTAATGAACTGCAGCAGGATTTTTTCTTTTTTTTTTTTTTTTTGAATAATGTTTTAGAGATAGGCTCTGGTTGGGCACAATTCATTGATATAATAAACTCGTATGTAGATACATACATGTTTGTGAGGTTCCCTTGACTTAAAACGGTGATACAAATTTTCAGTCATTAGATTTTCGTAATATCATTCACGGGTGTCTTCGGAACAATCATTCCCTTTCTCAGTTATAAGTTATGTTTCTGTATGCTCATGCTTATGTGCAGTTACCATTAATATAATCACTGTTTGCTATGTAAAATGTGCTTCTGATTAAATAGTGCAGTTGCGGCCAGCAGCTTCAGAAAAGCTTTTATATATAGTAACAACAACAAGAAGAGCAACATTCAAAGCTTTATAATATCCTTTCCATACTCCAGGCTTATCTCGTCTTCATATCGGTATACATATACATTACATTCACTCAGGATGACCTAAGGATCAATGGTCATTTATTAATTGATTGATTTCTTTGAATTGTTTCTTAGTTGCTCAGCAACGACCCTACCTACAATGGCGGCAGAAGAGAAGCAAAGATTTGATGCAGATGATGCTGCAGTGTTGGTAATGGAGCTTCAAAAGAGCTTTAATCTGGGAAAGACGACAAATTATGAATGGAGAATGTCACAGATACAAAATATTGCAAATATGATCGAACAAAAGGAGAAGGATATTATGGAAGCTATTTATATGGACCTATCCAAGCCCCGGCATGAAACCTTTGTATCTGAGGTCATATTTATGTTTCCTTTCATTTAATTTCCTTTTAATGAAAATGCATTTCTTTGTGATGAAGCCTGGTTTAATTAAGTTCTGTTCAATTAGTACAAGAAATTGAATTGGACGATTTATTTTGAATTAGATTGAATGTTAATTATCTATGAATTTTTATTTATTAAATATAAGTAACAATAATTTATTGTTTACAAATTATATTAGATTATATCCTCAGATATAGTCTCATCTACATGGGACAAGTCTCCTTGGATATAGCAGATGACAATTCATGAGTGGCTAGAATGATAAGGATTTATTTGACAGGTTAACTGAAGCATCTGCATATGGATTCTTAAGTCGGATTTTATACTCTTTTTTTATGAGTTATTCCATGGATATATATATGTATATATAACTAGCTTGTAGTCTCTGTAATGCAGATTTCTATGACAAGAAATGCATGTAAATTGGCTCTTAAAGAACTGAAATCATGGATGAAGCCAGATAAGGTAATTACTGTTGCAGATTTAGAGATGATTCCGAAAAATTCGAAATGCAGTGCAAAATGCTCTAACAATATCTTTTCAGGCCAAAACTCCATTAACAATGTATCCATCTTCAGCAGAAATTGTTTCAGAACCCCTGGGTGTTGTGTTGGTCATCTCAACTTGGAACTACCCCTTCTGTATGGAGCTATCCCTTCTGTTGAGTTATCAATAGTGATCATCTTTACAATTGAGTTTAGTGTGTTTTGTTTCATTTCCTTGTTTTTATCCTTCACATTTTGGGACTTGGTTTCAACTTAGATAGTTAGCGAGAATTGACCCTTTGTTTCCCGTAATTGTCTAAATGAATGTTAAAAGTTAACTTCCATTAACTATCAAATATTCTTGTAGACATTTGTCATGCCTTATCAACTTTGTATTTTCAAAGAGTGAGTCAATTTCATAAATTTCTCTTACAACTAGGTTTAAGATGGTGATGCAGTGCTCACTCAAATAGTCACAGAGTTGCAGAGAAACATTCATATACTCCATGCATATTATTCCCTCTCAATTATTGCTTTTAATTTCTGAAGCTACATCAGATTGCTATATTATTAACAGTTTCTAGAGTAAACATGTTACCAGGAGAAGTACTTTGTATTTGCCGAAGGTATTATATGACAAAAAAGTGTCGAATGCTGATCTGTGTTGGCATATCAGGTGCATATGATATTGTCATTTGAAATTCTACAGGCATTTGCTCATATCATCTTTCATGGTCATTTTTTCTACGTCGAAGTTTGATCAAGTGGATATGGTTTTTCCTTTTATAAATTATAACACATTCTATACACATGCTTCCCAGTGTTGTCTCTCGATCCAGTCATTGGAGCTATTGCAGCTGGTAATGCTGTCGTCCTAAAACCATCAGAAATTGCTCCAGCCACATCATCACTGCTTGCCAAATTACTGGAAGAATATGTGGACAAATCCGCTGTAAGAGTTGTCGAGGGGGCTGTTGCCGAAACATCTGCATTACTTGAGCAAAAGTGGGATAAGATTTTCTACACAGGTTTCTCCCTTGTTCCTCTTATTTCAGTTCTTATGACACAGTTTCAAGAAATTTTCAACTCTTCTTCTAAAATTAAATCAGCGAAACACATGCTTTCTGCTATCAGTTTTCTGACAAAACTTCTATGTAAAGTTTTTTAACAGTCTTTAATTTTATCTAGGTAGCCCAAGAGTAGGGCGCATTGTAATGGCTGCTGCTGCAAAGCACCTTACACCTGTAACCCTGGAACTTGGAGGAAAATGCCCAGCTGTTGTTGATTCAAATATTAACTTACAAGTAAGACATTTCATTCTCAGATTAAACTATGCATCTCACCTTAATTTCAAGTAACATGCTTGGATCTCATTGTCGAAATTCTTTTAAGGTCGCTGCAAGGAGGATCATAGCAGGGAAGTGGACATCAACCAATGGACAAGCTTGCATTGGTGTTGATTACATCATAACAACCAAAGACTTTGCTTCTAAGCTGGTGAGCTGATCTCAAAGAACAACCTCATTGTTTATGTTTCAAGTGATATCTTTTCTGATACATGTCCATTGAGTAGATAGATACTCTAAGAAATGTACTGGAGGAATTTTTTGGGAAATCTCCAATGGAATCAAAAGATCTATCTCGCATTGTGAACTTATTCCACTTCAGACGTCTTGCAAGCCTTTTGGATGAGGATAGGGTCTCGGACAAAATTGTTTATGGAGGCCAAATTGATGAAAGCCAATTGTGAGTTTGATAGTCTGGATTTCATTTGTTCGTTCTAGAATTTTACTTTATTACAACTTTTATAGTTTTCATATTGCAGAAAGATAGCGCCAACCATATTATTGGATGTTCCAGAAGACTCTATGATTATAAATGAAGAGATATTTGGGCCACTACTACCAATTGTTACTGTGAGTACTGTATCAAGACTATTCCGTACTACATAAGAGTGGATTTATTTATTACTTCCTACATCATGCTATGTGAAACATTCTGATTTGGGTGAGCACATGCATGCTCTCATTCTTGCCAAATTGAGCATGCTATTCTTGAATGCTATGCTACTGTGTTTTCCTTTTCTTCAATCCCATCTTATTCTTTCTTACTGTCCTGTTAAGATGGTTGCATTTTGCTGATTCTGTCATTAAAACCTTTTGAAAATAGAAATTTGCTTTTGACAAGAATCAGTCTCTTTGATCCCTCCGAACGGTTTTCTTTGTTTACCTCGATCTTTCCAGGCAAAGGTTGATAGTTTCTGCTCATATTATTCTCTTTTCCTTCTTCGTTGCCGATTATTTAATTTGAGATGAGATATTGGCAACCAAATTTTTGTTCTTCTGATCTTTAAAAGGTTAAAACAATAGAAGACAGCTTCACTGTGATAAAATCAAAAGCGAAACCTCTGGCTGCATATCTCTTCACTGACGATGAGCAGCTGAAGAAAAACTTTGTACAGAACATATCGGCAGGAGCAATAGTCTTCAACGACACAATCGTTCATGTAAATTCTCTTTTCCTGAATCTCTGTTATACACACCACCAACTCTGCATATACTCATTTTAGCAATTTTTTGTCTCTGCAACACTAACAGTTGTGCTCTTAACTGATCATTTTATAATCTGATTGATTATCGATCTCATCCCATATCCATATAATTTTACTAATAGCAGTCCAAATTGTATAACATAACTTGGGGCTCTCAGATAGTTAGCATCTAATTGATCAATTCATGCTGCATTTTGAATTTTTGCAGACAGTGGTTTCCTCCTTACCGTTTGGAGGAGTTGGAGAGAGCGGAATGGGATCATACCATGGTAAATTCTCTTTTGATACCTTTAGCCACAAAAAGGCAGTTCTTTATAGAAGCTTTGAGGGAGATTCAGCCGCAAGGTATCCACCATACACACCCGAAAAGCTAAGATTATTGAGAGCCCTGCTCACTGGTAACATATTTGACATAATTCTTGCTTTGATTGGGTGGTCTAGAGACTGAGAAGACAAATGATGGATGGTAGAGCATATAATCAAATGCTAATTGCTGATGTAAATGTCAGGTTCAAGTACTGAACAAAGAAAAAAATTGCTTCAACATAAATTGTAGAGCAAGTTTAGGTCTTGTAGCAAATTAAACTACTCTTGAGGTGTGTTAGCAATGGTGAGTATTCATATTGTATGTTGCCTTAACTGTAAATAAATGCTGAAAGTTACAGTGGAAGAAAGAAATTTTTCCTCTGATATTATAATGATTTATTGGACCGAACGTTTGGATTGTAGTTAGATCCGACCTAGAATATTAATTTAAAAAAATCAATGAGGATGAATTTGATTGAATAATAATTTTTTTTGCTTTCCACAAATGTGGAATGAGATTTAACAAGTAAAAGACAGAAGCATAGATTATCACAATTTGCAAATTACGAATTTGTCAAGAAGGACTAGAGTTTGACATGCTATCAGAATTTATCTCTGAGTACTTTATCTGCAAAAATGATTTTTTTGTTAAAATCACGCGGTATTGGTTGTTAGATTCATCTCGACAACTTTAGAGCCATTAATTTGAATTTAATTAAAATATGAAAGTTTAAAATAGATAATTATTCTATATATATGCGAAAGATTAATAGTTTTTTAACTTTAAACAATTTTTTAAATTATTTATAAATTATTAAATTTAAACACTTTCATTAATTGATATAATTAATACATAATTAATGCACTATAAATTAATATAAATATAAGATACAATCTCAATATTTATCGTTGAAAGTATTTAAATATCCATCAGTTTATAGGGCTGTTGATCCATTTTTTATACATACATTCATTCATACATATAAACACATATATCCATGATAAAACCACATTTAAAGATAAACAAGTACTGTCATAAAGAGAGACGCATAGAAATGCACAAACCATTGAAAATGGAATACGTACTCTAGGAAATTGAATTTTTTTTTAACAAATTGAGACAATTTTAGGTAGTACGAACTTAAATTGTATAAAATATTCATTTTTTAGAAATTCTTTTTTCATCTTTTACTTTTTAAATACGTTAGTTTGTGTTTGATCATGATTTATTGCATATAACAAGTATGAAAACAACTATTTTGTTGATAAAGATAAAAGAGCGAGGGTTTTGCTCTTTAAGACTATTTTCAACATCTTGAATTTGGAGAATCAATACATGGGGTGTTTAAATTAGGAGTTGTTGACAAGAAGAACCCAAATTAGAGGCATAGAGGAACTTTTCAGATTGCTGCTCATTATCTTGTGGATTGAAATGAAGACTCTTGATTTTAACAAGTATCCTAGTGAAGATATGTCAAATGCAAAATTGATGGGTAAGATGGTATGGAAGACAAATTAGAAATTGTAAACAATCGTAAAGTAGAAATTAAAGAAGATTTTTATTTTGTTTTCTAAAAAAGTTTTGAATAAAAGTGAAAAACTTTACTCATAAAACACCGAACACTTATTCTCTAGTATTACTCGAATTTGGGGTAACTTGGGAGTTGAGAATATCAATAATGTCCTAAAACACCCCTCATGGGATATAAATTGAAATTGAAGAAGATAAGAAAGTTAAAAAAAAAAAAAGGTAGAAAAAAATGGATGGGATAGACCCTTCTTTTGTTTTGTGAGTTCTTAACTTTTGACTAGAATGTCTTTCTTTTATTTTTTTTTATTGCTAATTAACTTGAGATGTTTAGGAAGGAATATCCTGAGGTCAGTAAAGCTTGATGCCAGGGAATATCGGCATTGTTTCACTTGAACTAAAGAGGCCAAGTGATGATATGGTTTACCTTGAGGCAACCTATGCAATATCCTAGGGTGAGTCTTTGTTGAAAACAAATGGTTGGACCAACCAAGTTTTGGAAAGAAAGGATGGCTTCCATCTTAGGCATTAACGAGAATAATTTCCAGTGAGAAACTTGGGAGGAAGATCACAAGGATAACTACCAAGACCCTACTTTCCTTGAAAGTCGCCCTATGGCTATCTATTATCCAGGTGATGTGGATAACTTCTCTTAGAAACTCTCACTGTAATCAACTAACACCCGAATATCCCGAAAGAGGCCGTGGTCTTTAGCTGGCAGAATTTATGGGCTTAGGAGGAAAAGACACAATATCACCTTGGGAGATTTTTAGAAAAGACCTATTTATAACAGAATGTCGAGAATTTTGTTAGATGGTCGACCAAAATCCCACTTTCAATGAAAATCTCACCAATTCTACTCCTTATTCAAATTTTATGTAAATGAACTCAAACTAAACATATAAAAGGTGAGAAATCAAGAAAACAAGTATGTTGAATCTCCTTACTCTTACCCAAACTCTATCAAATTCCTGTTTAAATAATTTTCTTCTACAAAAACTGTCTCTAACTCAAGCATTAGAAGGTTTCTGCCAAAAAACTAGCTTTCCTCTGATTATGTTTTCCTTTTACAGGTCTATGCCTTACACAACAGAGGATTTGTTGTTTGATATCGGGTTTTCAAAATTCGGCATTAACAACTAGTGTCATTTGTAAGAACTAGACAAGAAGCCATTCAAGTTCAAGTTTCTCTCAGTATTCGAAAATCAGACATGAAAATGACTGTGGAAGATAGCCATCCCTCTAAGGACAACCATCAAAATAGATTGGCCATAAAGAAGAGTTAGAAGATTCACATTCTCGCATGGATGAGCATGAGGAAGGGTTTCCATTTTGTGAAGAGTCTGATTCCAAGGCAAATTCTAATCTGCAGTAACTTGATCAAGGTGTTACACGCCCAGAAACAGGAGAGATAATCTAATTGTAGAATGAGTTAGAAGACAGCCAAATGCAACATATAGAGAAAGACAAAGAAGTGGAACTGTTAAAAAGTAAGAAGAGCCACCTTGAAAAAGAACTCAGTGACCTTAAAAGGATGGTTTATGAGAAAGAAAGGATTATTTAAGCTTATAGTTTGATAGCCCAACCAGAGTCTGGAGAAGATGATCTCCCAAAATAAGCTGACGAAGCTCAAAGTGATTTGCCTCCATAAAGACAAATATCGCAAAGGACATCGAGCACAAGTAAACTGTCAAAAAAAACCACTACGCGGAGGAAAAAATATACAGAAGCTTAAAAAAGGAAAGCCAAGGTCATGGAGCACCAAACAACAAAAGAAATGTTGCGCATGAACCTAAATACATCTGTTGTAATACTGGATAGGTTAATGCGCAGACCAACTCGCACCTAGCATGATCAAGAAAACTCAAAACCTATTACTAAGCAGAGTATAAATTCATTTGACATGCGGTCTTATCTAAACCAGAAGTGACATGGATAAGCCCCATCAAAACTTACATCCAAGCTAAAAAATTGCCAAAGATAAAGAGAGGCTAGAAAGATAAAAAAAACAAGTCCATTAAATATAGCATCATTGATGGGTTATTGTATAAAAGAAATTTTGGACTACCATACTTGAGATGCTTGTTGCTGAACGAGGTAGATTATGTACTTAGAGAAGTTCATATAAGGATTTGTGGAGATCACGAAAGTGCTCCATCTTTGGCTCATCGAGTATTAAGGCAGGGATATTATTGGTCTATCTTACACTAGGACGCCACTCAAGTAGCCAAATCCTGTTGAGGTTGTCAAATTCATGGAGATGTGCCAAAGTAGTCACCCGAAAAGCTCACAACATTTCTGAGTCTATGGCCATTTGCACAGTTAGGGTTAGTTTGATCGGCCAACTGTCCGTTGGACAAGCCCAAATACAGTTTGTTGTGGCGGCAATTGATTATTTCAAAAAGTGGGTTGAGCCAAAGCCATTTACGGAAATAACAGAATAGCGTACCACGACGTTCATTGAGCAAAACCTAGTTTACAAGTTCGGCATACCATATACCATCATCATTGATAATGGGAAGCAATTTGACAACGAAAGATTCAGAAGATTTTGTTTTGATTGAACATTGACCTAGATTTGTATCTCTTGCTCATCTAAAGGCGAATCGACAAGTTGAAGTTGTTAGTAAAATCATCAAGAAAGCCCTAAAGAAGAGGCTAGATGGTTATAAAGGGGCATGGGTGGATAAATTGCCTCAAGTGTATAGGCTAACAGAACCACCCCTTAGTCCCCAACTGGCAAAACACCTTATTCATTGGCTTTTAGCTTTAAAGTAATAATCTCAGTTGAAATTAAGGCTCCCACATTTTGGGTCAAGCATTTTAAGGAAAAAGATAATGATAAACCCATGCGTAACAACCTAGATTTGCTCAAGGAAAAGAGAGATCATGTATTGGTAAAGTTAGCTGTGTATCAATAGAAGGTGGCCAAATACTATAATAAAAACATTCGTCTCAAGATGTTTCAAGTAAGAGATCTTGTATTATGACGGCTTACATCAAATATAAGAAATGTAAAAAAGTCTTGAAATGCTGAAATGCTCAAGGTGAACTAGAAAGGACCATACAAGGTCATCAGAATCACTCGACTAAGGGTGTAGAAGGTCCAACATCTTAATAGAAGAAAGGTGAAAAAGTCCTAAAATGCTGAAATGCTCAAGGTGTACTATCTTTAAACCAAAAAGACATCTGTAACAGATTTATTATTAGCTAATTCAACAAAATTTAATTTTTCCTTTATTCATGTATATATATATATATATATACATACTTGAAATATGCTTAAATTAACTGTGGGATGTAAGCGCTTAGATGAAGAAAGGCCCATGTACATTCGCAAACAAGCGTGAGCAACAAAAAAGAAGGCCACCTCCTTGGCCAACTCTAGAGCCATGACGGGTTCAGATAATACATGATCGAGATTTCATATCGAGCAAAAAAATACGCCCCCGCTTGGTCAAAAAAAGAATAGTGCTTGAAAACCCATCTCAACTTATTCTCAACCCGATCCCATTATTATTTCATATCGAGTGAAAAATACGCCCCCACTCAATTGAAAGAAGAATAGTGCTTGAGAACCCATCTTCATCCATTCTCGACCCAGACCCATTATTATTTCATATCGAGTGGGTGAAAAATACGGCCCCGCTCGACAAAAGAAGAATAATGCTTGAGAACCTATTTCAATATATTCTCAACTCAAGCTTATCATTATTTCATATTAGGTGAAAAATATCTCTTTACTCAATCAAAAAAAGAATAGTGCTTAAGAACCCTTTTCAGCATATTCTTAATTTGAGTCCACTATTATTTCGCATTAGACGAAAAATGTGCCCTTGTTCGGTCAAAGAAAGAATAGTGCTTAAGAACCCATCTCAGAATATTCTTGACCTGAACCTACTATTATTTTGCATTGGATGAAAAATACACCCATACTCAGTAAAAAATAGAAGAGTAATCGAGAATCCATCTCAGGAACTCTTGACCTCAACTTAATATTTGCTGGCGATTAGTGAAAAATATATTCTTAAGAAATAAGTGATATTAAAAAATTTCTTTTAAATTACTTTCTCATACACTTAAGTATTACCTGCGCTATATTACAAGAAGATTCCTTGAATGGTTGCTCTAGTTTGAGTTATTATCAATATGAATTTTAGATCAAATTTTTAAAATATTTGTATGCAATGATTTGTCTAATTAAGCACGTAGTAATAAAAAAATTCTGAGCAAAAAATTCAGCTAACTTATTAAAGCAAACACCCACTTGGGGGTTCAAGTTTTTACAAGGCCAAATGCTCCACTCGGGGGCTCAAGTTGATGACAAGTAAAAACACCTCACTTGGGGGTTCCAGGTCAATAAAAATAAAGAGAAAAAGAACAAATTCTTGGTCACCGGCTATTTCTTTTGGGATACGCTAAGGTTATGCATTATCCCAAAGGTCTTTGGGGTCTCTACCACTTCCTCAGGCAAGATTTCATCAGTTGGGATTTTTTTTAGGCTAGGCACTTTAGGATCTTCAGGGTTGGAATCCACCTCATCCATATTTTTATCATCTCCATTGTCAAAACCCCCTTCTTCCTTCTAACAATGGGTGTCGAGTGCTAGAGGTTCATAGCCAAATACCTTATAATTTAGGTTAAAGTTATAGTTAGAATCAAGACCTTTTAGTACCATGTAGGTCAAGTTGATCACTTCCCTGATCCTGATATCTTTATTAGAGTTTAGCTTCGCCTCGACATTTTCAACATCCTTATTGGCTTTCTTTGCTCGTTCTTCAACGACTTTAACTTGTTGTTCCAATTACTTGATCTTATACTCAAGCTTTAGTTGGTTTATGAATAGTTCAAATATCTTAACCTTGAGATTCTCTGCTTCTTGACTCGACTTTTCCTCTCCTTTATAATTTTAACTTCAACTGCTTGTTAATTCAATATGCGCTTACTAAGGTCTCCAGCCAAAGAATCTCTCTCTTTCCTCAGCAGCACAACTATCTCATCGGTGGATGCAACAGCAGCAAAGCTCTTCTTGATCTTTTCTTGATGGAGGGTGAACAAATGCTCGACCTGAAAGTATACCAAAGAGAAGGGAAAGGAGCTATTCATAGTTGAATAAAAATAAAAGAATGACATTCCAAAAGCCAAGCATCAAATATTCACCTAACAATGGCCTAATGAGCCATTTTGTGGTAGTCATATTATTCAAAGAAGAAGTAAATGATGGAAGGAAACCTTGTTGGCCTGGGGAAGGTCCGAGATAACCAATTCTTCCCATTCTATAATTGCGAGCAGAGAAGTTTTGCTTGTCTTAGATTAGATTATACAGGTTTCATACTTAGGGTTTCCTTCTTCTTTAATTTTCTCAAAGACTCGTTTCCCTTTTTCTTTATGGGCTATATGCTTTACTCTAGTTTTCCTTTGTTGGCTCTGTTCTGGAGATGGAGATTTCAAGTCTACCTTTCCTGTAGCCAAGTCTTTTAATGCAAGTGCATCTTTTTTAGTCTTGGTAGGATGTCCTATCTTCTGGTGGGGGTAAAAGCACATTCTTTTTTCTTTTTTTGACCTAACTTCAACGCCAAATTCCTCAATTTCTTAAAGGCATTAGTGACGGGTGTTCGAGGCATTGTTATCTTTGCAAAAATAAATGTGCAAATCAAAGTCTAAGGGAGTAAATATAGAACCAAGAAAAAGAGAAGAATGAAACCCACCTTTTCCTACTCTAGCTTCACGTTTAACAACTCTCGGTTTTGCTTGAGTATGATGTTCCTAACTAAGCCAAACCCTACAAACTTTTCTTTAGAGAGCAAAGCTAGATGATTTTTGGCAAGGTAAACCCTTACGTCAATTCTATCTAAGAAAGATCAGGAGAGCTTGGGTTTTCCTTTCCAAGAATTTATTATACCGAGAATGACATGAGGGTTAGACCGATATCGAGGTAAAAGAAGATAAAAAGGGTCAAAGGGGAAAACTAACTTGCTTTAACGGCAAAGGCATTTGGGATTTCTTCTTCTAAACCTCAAGGTTATAAATATTGACCATAATTTCCCTTGCTATAAACCATTTCTTTTTCCACCCTTTGTTACACGTGGGGTTATTGCTCATTAGTTTAACAGTTCCAGGTTGGGCCTAGAGGTAAAAGAAGCTAGAATTCAGCTTCTAACTTTTTTTATTACGTACATGTATTGAATTTCTTCAAGAGTAGGTATGGCTCTATTTACAAGGAGCAATTTCAAATTGGTGGAAAAGGACCAGCAAAGTACCCCTAAATAGGTAGTTTGAGGCCCAGACGAAATAGTTTCTCATGAAAAACTATTTCGTCGTCTCTCAATCAGCTCAAAAAGTCCCTAGGTCCTAGAATACTAAGGTGAACATCGTAAGGAATTTCATAAAGCTTTCAATAAGCTATCGAGTTAGAAGTACTTATGGTAAAGATTAAATAATTAGCTTTCTAGATATCAGTTTCTCTATTTTAGTCAAGAGTTTGGTCCTCATCATCAAAACTCCCTACGCCATCAGCATTAAAGTCTCTTTCTTCACCTCTCTCTTCTTCACTATTACCTTTAAAATCCTCTTTGCCTACATCATTCTTTTCGTTCTCACTATCTTCATTCTCCTTATCCTCATCACTATTTTCATCATACTTGTTATCACTCTCTTCATTTTTACATTATTCTCCCTAACTTCATTATCCTCCTTCTCTTCGTTGTGATTTCCCTTAGCCCTATTGCCACTTACCTCTGAATCTAAGTTTTTACCTTTATTATCATCACTATTTTAGTTTCTCACTTCATAGGTTCCTAAATTTCTTTCTGAACTATGAATTTGAGAAGAGTCAACTTTTGGAATAGAGCTCAGAGAGGCGGAGTCAAGTAAATCTTAGGAAATCTTAGGAAATCTTATCTAAGAAAGTAGGTAAGCCTATGAGTGTCCCCCGATTTCCACTATTTGATCAATTGGACTTCATCTTTCTTGCATAGAAGAGGAGGAATCATCATGTATCACTATTGGTTTGGGATTTTCAATTTGAGGATAAATCGTGGCAAGAGTAATTGCAGCTATACAAATTGATACACCAGGGGTACTTAGAAACCTAAATTCGGCTTTAAAGGGAATACGAAACCAATTATCATAATCTATGTTGTTTGAGCTAGAGGAATTGGAGGAGGGATTTTCTGGATTGAAATCTGACAAGTTAATTCGAGAACTCCTAGTGCTATCAAATCTCGCGATTAAATCTAACTCAATGTAAAAGAAGCCTAAGTTATTATGATGAAGACAAAGCCTAGAAAAGCACTAGGTCAAAATAAAAAAACTTCGGTTCAACTGGAGTTATATCTAAGTTGAATCAACTAAGGTTTTAGTTCATATCAAGTCTTTTCTCAAATCCTTGTTATGTTCGTAGTTAGAACATTCTAGTTCTTTTAGGGCAATCACATAGGTAATATAGTATTTTTAAATGCCCAAATAGTATAACAAAATATCGGAAACACATTCAAAAGTCCCAAAACATATAACATCAAACACTTCTATACACTAGAAGATATCCAAGCAAGTTTACAGTTACATTTTGTACTTATACAATAACTGAATACAGGTAATCGAGTAGCGTATACACAAAATTGCAAAACATGTATAAATCATGGTAGTTCACAACCCGTAATACATTTAGAAAAAGAAAAATAACACACTCGCAACCTACATGCATTCGAAAGGGAGAAGAGTGTAGAGAACTTATGGTTTAAACTTCAATTTGCCAAAGATAAAGAGTTGTTCCACTTGGTAAAACTGAAAGTTGTCGTAGTGAATGATGTTGGTAAGGGTTGATATGTTCGTCGAGAAGTTTGAGTAACAAAAAAGTCGTGAGATTTTAACTTGGTACATTTTTGCAAAATTCAAAAAATGAAAGAGAAAATTGCAAATTTATATCCATGCATAATAAAGAAATCTCAGCCATTGAAAATAAAGTGCTTGGATTAAGACACGTCAGCTATTTTGATGGTACAAGTGGTAAATTTGAAATGAGACATGCTAGATCAAACGCAGAAGCACATGCTAGATTAATGTTGTGTTTTCTCCTAGCTATTTATTATCTCGTTTTGCTATTTTGTAACAAAAATAGCAACTTGTTGTTTTTGGTTATTGTTTCTACTGTATGCTACCATTTTTATTGCATACTACTCATTTTTCTTTTGTTTGTTTTTGCCACACAGCATTTGGCTTGCTCTTATAATCCTTATTCCCATCTATTCAATAAAATTATATATTATAGCCAAAAAAAAGAAAAAAAAATTAGCTTTGAAACTTGAAGTTTAGTCCCATGCAATTAAATTTTTTTTATTCTCATGCTCTTTTTTTATTTTATAATTGTAATGTATGTAGGCAATACAAAAAAAGAATTAAAAATATAAAATTATTTAAAAATTCTTATTGGCAATAATAAATATTTTTGTTTTCCTCTCTTATCTCAATTATAATTTTTATATTTTGGGCAAACTTCCAATCCTCATTGTCATTAATTCCTGTCTAGTTCTTAATTATCTTTTATTGTTGGCATTTTATTCATCTTAGTTTCTCTAACTATTTATACATTTAATTTTGTATTTAATATATTTATAATGTTTGAATAAAGATATCGTGTTAATCAAAGTTTGGCATTCAAACTTCTAATTTTCATTATTCAAATATTAATTTTTTCATGTTAGTGTAAGTAACATTATTACATAAATTTATAATTGTATTTCTACTTTTTTGTTGTTGTTACCTTAGCATTATTCTACTGCTATTTTTTATTTACGTTATTGTTTATATTTTTGTGATGAATGTGTAAAAATATTAAGTTGATGGTTAGTAAATTATATAGATGAAAAACATCAGGAAAAACAAGTTGATCCAGACCCTACAAGCAATGATAATGATGATAAGAAGAATGACTTAAAGAAGACTAATGCTGAGATTAAGAAGAATTCAACATTCAAGAAGACACAACCTTTTATCGAGTTCTTGTAAGTTTTGTCATATTCACTTAATTTAAGTTTGTTGATACGAACTCACACAACTCATATGTATATAGGGTTGTACAAGTAGTATATTAGTAAGAAAGGATTGTCGTACTTATAAGGACTAAGTTTTCAAATTTTTTTAATTAAATACTGCGATTATATTATATCAACTTTATCTAGACAATCTAGGTTTAGGAAATAAGATTAATAAAAATAATAACTAAATTTTGCTAATGTGAAAACAAGAAAAATGAATAAGAAACAAGGTTATTAGTGTAACAGTGTGAATATGATATGAAAATAATCTTAGGGCCTTGATTTCACCTAGTTGTTGAAATAATTATTCTAATCTGGACTTGTTAATACTTTCTGTTTCAATTCATTAATAACTAGTGCTAATTTAACCTAGTTACCTCTTCCGAGTGTTGAACCAGGTCTTATGCCTAATTAATCTAGTCAACATCCCTATCTAAGTTAATCAAATGCTCTTTTAGTTTTACAAAAGTCATTAACAACCAATGTATTGATTACCTTCTAGTCTCTCAAGTTCTTAGGTGTTAATTTGATTACAAAAGTCATTGATAATCAATCAATTAATTCGTTTTCCAACAAATTAAAAACATTAAGTACAAAAAAAAATATAAATGAAATGAAATATAATTGTATTAACAATTCCAAATCACTCAAAACATAAATCAACTAGGTTATATCAAGACCCTAGAATAAAAACTTTAGATTAGCATATCAATATTTACTATCAACATTTTCTTGAAATTCAAAATTCAACAAAATATAACAAAACAAATGGAATTCAAGATAAGTAGAGAGTTAAAGAGATAGAACTAAAATGTTTAAGATTTCAATTCTTCAATTCTTCAAGTGATTTCCCAATCTCCTCCAAGAAGCTTGAAGATTTCTTCCTCTCTTTCTAGAAACTATCTTTTTTCTCTTTAAAATTACCTATTTCTCCTTTTGGTTATAGTGGCTTTCCTTCTCCTAAATGATAAAAACCTAGGATACTACTAAATCTAATAAAACATCCCTTATCCAATGGTCAAAATTGGGCCAAAACATAATATAAAGTCACTTTGACGCCCGCGTCACGAGCATGTGCTAAGGCTTATTACGTGTGCGCCACAAACAGGGCCAAATTTTAGACTAAGTGTAGTAGCTAGGGCATGCGCACCCTAGGATGTGGCACACGCACCACTTTTTCTATCCAACAGGGGCGAATGCTAGGATGTAGCATGCGCCTACTATGCTTTCTACTTTCTAACTTTGAAATGTTTGGATATTGGTCCATATTTTCTTGCAGTTTAGTCCCCATTTTTTATAACTTCCCCTTTTTGACCTCAATTTCGTGTCATTTTGTGATTTTTTACCTTTCTACACAAAAGCCTAAAATTTTATCAAAACGATACGAGAGCTTAAAGATTTGCGCGCATATTTAAGTTTATAAATATAAAATAAGTGAGCAAACTACTTACTTATCATATGCGTAGTCTTATATATTTTAAATGTGATTTTGAAAAATAAAATATAATGTAAATGTACTAACTTTCCTTCATGTGCTACAAAATGTAGTAAGAAGGAAGTGAAATTGTTGCAAGGAAAAGGGAGAAAAGTGGACATAAAGGTAAGCACCTTTTTTCTAAAAGTATATTCTTTTATATTAAATTTTATTTAAAACATTCAATTTAGTGTTTAATTTTGTTTTATGCTAATAAAAAAAATTTAGGGTTATGTTTCAATGCCATGACTAAAGAGAAAAAGGATAAATAAATATAGCAATGTTAATATTGAAAATAACAATGAAAAAGAATATAGTGGAGAAAGAAAGCAAGACATTACAACAAGATGTGCTCCGAATCGTTTTTAAACACTGGTGGCTAGATTGATAGATGTGGAAAAAGCTGTTAAAGAGTTAGGATTTTGAAGTCTCCTGAACATAAAATGCGACCGAACAAGATGAGATTTGTGTGCCTGGCTAGTTGAAATGTTGGATCCATTTACTTCTAGTAGTAGTTTACATAGATATAGAATCAATATTTCCCCTCGTGATTTTGAGTATATTATAGCGATTTAAGATAGTGAAGTATATAAAGATGCTATAAAGGACTCTGACCCACAGCCTACTGTACGGCCTAGTAACAAGTCAACTTGTATAACTTATTGTAATGATAATTCAATTCAAGAAAATTGGCATGATGATGAGAAAAAGAAAGTTTGGATACAAGGGCCTCAATGGCATGATGAATCTTTAAATGTGAGGTTTGAAGAATAATGGAGAGTCGCACCATGAATATAGTATCACAATAGTTTTGGAAAATATATTCTGAGTGTAATCCTTTTTTATTCCTTTTGTATTGTATATAATCATCATCTTTGTACTTTATAAAGCAAGCATTCATAAATAAAATTGTAGAATATCATTTTGCTCTTTTTGTGTTGTTCAACTTTGTATCAGAGCATAGCTATGACCAACAATATCACGACCAACTCCTCAGCCAGCTTATCATAAACCTCCACTTGAAACCAAATCACTAGTCAAGCAAATAACTCAAGCACAAGCACCTTCACCTTCACAGCCCCCATCAAACTTAGCAGTAACAATTTTCTACTATAGAAATCACAAGTACTGCCAAGTATTTGGGCTAACGATTTATAAGGCTTTGTTAGTGGAGAAAAATAATGCCCAATAAGAACTAGTACACCTGTTATAAGCAACATACCATCATTATAGAAAACCCAAAGTACCTGATATGGAAGAAACATGATTAACTCTTAATAAGTTGGCTGCATTCCTTGATGAATGAAAGTATTTTAAGCTCAGTCATAAACTATAACATCTCTTTTAAGTTGTTGTAAGCCTTGAAAAGGCTTTTCTCTTTTAATCCTATGCTAGAATATTACAACTTCGGATGTAAATTCAAACCACCAAGAAAGGCTCTTTTTCAATCAATGAGTACTTTTTAAAAATGAAAACTATCTCAGACAACTTAAAAGCTGCTAGAAATCCAGTGTTAGATAAAGACTTGACACTTTATCTCTTAGCTGGACTTAGGGTTGAATATGATCTTGTTATGGTCAATCTCACCTAAAGAAGTGAGAGACTTTCTTTGCAAGAGGCTTATGCTTTCCTTCTTAACAATGAAAGTAGGCTTGAACAACATAACTCAATTAAGCCTCAACCTACATTCTCAACTCACATAACCTAGTCCAATAATCGAAAGAAAAACATGAATAATGTGACAAAAATCAGCAAATCAATCAAGCAAGAGTAAATTTTTTAAGAAGAGGAAGAGGAAGAAACTTAGGAGGTAGAGGTAACAAACCCATTTATCAAGTTTGCAACAAAGTAAGACACATAATCGCAATAGACTTTCACAGATACAATATAGATTTCAATCCATATGGTGCTACTATGCCTGAATCAAGTGCTACATACCTAGCCGCTGCAAAATATAGAGTTGATCCAGCTTGGTATCTGGATAGTAGGGCAACCAAAAATTGCACAAATAATCTCCATCTTGGAGTTAAATACAAAGGAAATGAGCAACTGTTTGTAGGTAACAATCAAAATCTTTTTATTTCTCACATTGGTTACACTAGACTACCAACCTTACATACATAAAACACATTCACCTAGAACATATTCTTTATGTACCAGAAATCACAAAGAACTTAATTAGCATCTTAAAGTTGTTAAAGGACTAGATTATAAATAAAAATACTACTATAAAGAACAACAACGCCAGTATCATATCAGCTACAATGCCGACTGAACTCTTCAATTTCAATTTCCAATTCAAGTCCCTGAGACTTAGCATTCAATTTATGCAAATTAGAGTCTAATCTAGTGTCATTATTATCCCATTCTTTGAACCTTTTAAAAACAATTAATTAGGAAATTTTTCTGCAGTTAGTCAATAAAGAAGAAGTCAATACCTCTAAAGACATTAGTGATCTAAACTCTTGGCATCAAAGGCTAGGACATTCAAATGTGGTACTCTTGGAAAAGGTTCTGTTATATTGTAAGTTTGTTAAATTTAATAAAAATCTTTACCTTCATTTTGCAATGCATGTCAATATAGGAAAGCACATAGAATCTTATTCAAAGGAATTGAAACCAAAAAGCAAATCACCTTTTGAAATCATCCACATAGATTTGTGGATGATCTGATGAGATTCACCTAAATATATCCATTAGCCATCAAATCAAAAAACTCAACAACCTTTATACTCTTGAAAACCTATATCGATAGGCTTTTAGATTAAAAAAATCAATATACTATGAAGTAATATAGGTGGAGAATTTATAACTTTTAAAACTATATAAGACAAAAGGGTATGACTCACAAATTTTCTTGCCTCCATATTGGCCATCAAAACATAAGGTAGAAAGAAAGCATAGGCAAGTAATTGAAACTCGGTTGACTTTATATTGACTGAAATATAAAATATAAAACTTTTCTAATTATTTATTAAATAAAATAAATTCAATTGCAATTAACCAAATAAAAGCAAAAAAACTTTGCAGGAAATAGGAACGGGTCAGGGAAAGAAGCCCATCCCTTTCCCCGGCCGCATTTTAAAATAGGGATGAGATTTCATCTCTATTCCCAGCACAGTCCCCATTTGAGCCCCTATCCCTGAGGAGAAAATTGTCAACTCTATTACTAACAGTTCAAAAGGTTGCTATTGGAATGCTATTATCCCTTAAATCAAAAACTATGTAATGCCTCATTATTTAAGTTTATTGAAACACACATGTACATAAAACCAAGAAAGTTAGGTAGCTTAGTGTTTTGATAGTCTCATTAACGGCATAAAAAAAATTTAGGGACGGAAAATAACAATATAAAATACCACTAAGGCAACCCAAGAGGAAAAGTGAATTGGGTTTCTAATAGAAAACTAAAAAAAATTCGATTTTAAACTCAAGTTACTACAATTTCTACAAAAAATAAATAGAGGAGTTTAAGGATAGAGAAATGAACATAAGAATTATAGTGCTTTGGCAACAACTCGCCTACATCCACTCCTTCTAACTCCACTAGAAATATTAACTAATCACAAGTCTTGATTCCGCAAGACTTAACAATTACAAACAAGGGATTATGGTATCCTTCAACCTTTACAAATGTTTACTCACCCCAAACACTCAACTACCTAAAATTTATGACATCCTACAACCCTTATAATATTTGACTCACTCCAAACACTCACAAAACCACTCAAGCAAGTGAAAGACCCATTTCTTTCACGTTCAACAACAAAATCGTACAAGGCTAAGAAAAAACAACTTACAAATTTGATCTCCATAAATATGAATGATGAAAATGAATGTACTTGGAGATTGTAATGTATGTTGCACAAATTTAAGCTCAAGAATGTGTTATTTGATGTTGTAATCATTTTTGTTTATCAAAACAATGTTCCAACAAATTCTAAAAAAGGTATTAAGTCTCCAATTTATAATAGACTCAAAAACTAGTCATTAATATCGTTAGGAACTTGTAAATTCAAATTTTCATACGTTTTAGCCAACCAAAGAGGTCAATTTAGTCGACTAAGGGATTAGAAACCTTCCAATAAAAACCCAGAAGATTGATTGATCAGTCTAGAAGGATAGGTTGATCAATCCGTTTGATTCGATTGACCAAGGGGTTGAATTCTGTTAACCGATCCAAGAGAACAATCTATATTCACCAAGTAATTTGATTCAGTCGACCGACCCACTGGTTCGGTTGAACCGATTTGATTGGGTTTATAAATAGTAACTCGATTTTTTAAAACTTTGAAAAGTTTGTATTTTCATCAATTTTCAAAGTTTCAAAATCTTGTATTTTGGTCCCTATTCCGAGTTTCAAAAACTTGTATTTTGATCGGATTTTTAAAATTAATGATATGCACAAAACATCTTAAGTTTTCAATCACTACATAACACAATTACAAAATACAAGCCTATACATATAAAATATACAATAAAATACTATCTTTTATGCTCATGTCTTGACTTTGTGTATTGAGTTTGAATCGTCCTTTTTCATTTCTATGATTGGACAGCGCATTTTATTATCATCAAAATTAGAGTTGTGTGACACTAAGATCAACAATCTCTCCCTTTTTTATGATGACAAAACCATTGATCCGTATAGAGGTTTTCTTGATGATGATGAAATCCGCTTCCTTACAAAACCTGCCTCTACCAAAAAATACTACAAGCACAAGTACAAAAAGAGAAACTCTATATTTTGCTCATTCCAACTTTACCATAATTCCAATCAAAATATCCATATACTCCACAAATTTAAGCTCAAATAACATAAAATTTAACATAAGGGGTCTTCTTCAAGATAAATATTTAAACACATAATTTCTCCTCCTTTGGCATCATCAAAAACAAATAATGCTATATGGAAAAAAAATTAATGCGCCAATAACCATGCTATTAAAAAGAAATTCATATAATCCATGAAGCATGAAAAATAAGTACATTTATAAAGCATAAAAAGCATGCAGCAAAATCAACATTTTCTCCTCCTTTGGCATCATCAAAAACACAAAAGGCAGGATAGGCTTCTAATGTCTATATCATCATAATTAGTTCACAAGCATGCCAAAGAAGTGTCAAGGCAAAGCAAAGAAGTTTAATTGATTGTAGCAACTCCAAACAAGACATTTAAATTCAAGCATATGGGAATCAGTCATAGAGTAATCAATTAAACTCCTCCCCTTTTGTATATCAAAAGTGTGCATTATTAACAAGTTCAAATCAATCCAAGTTATGCACAGATCAAAATGCACATGTCATGTCACGTTAATGCAATTCAAAAGGATAAATCAATTACTTCGCACAAGACATGCATATTCCCGTTCCACATTATAATAGACCCAAACAAAATTTTCAAGACAATTCAAGTAAATCAAAATGAATGCTAGAATGACATTTCTCTAGATTTAAACCTTTGATGGTCTAGGTTCATAAGCTTGCTTCTATTGGTTTTCCAATAATTCATCCTCTTTTAAAGCTTTTCTTTTGATTTCCTTGATGGACTTCTGATATGGGGGAAGAAAGTATTAAATATTTGGTCAACCAACTTGAGAAATTCGGTAGACCAAATCCTATTGACTTGGTTCATCTTGGCTGCCCTATTTCTGAACAATTTTCTCAATAGTCTTCTTTCTATAGACATATCCAAATCAAGTACCATAAAGTTCTATGAACTCTGACATATATGTCTTTAGATTTATATGTAATTTGTTTATTTCACTTGGCATATTCAACCTAGAAAAAATAAGACATCTAGCCTAAAATATCTTTTGGATAATTGTGACCTATGTGGTGTAATTCTTACATATCTACTTATAACAATGTCTAAATTAGATTTTGTGAAATTTTACAAAAAATAGACTTCTTTAGCTTTCCAATAGTTTATTATGTGTCCCATGTAATAGTATTAATCAGTTCGAGAATTGCTTTCAAGTTGGCTCCCAGTTTTTCAAAATATAAAAGCAGCCCTTTTCACTTGCTAGTCCTAAACTATTCATTTTCAATTCTAAATAATTAATATTTGGCTTAAATGAAATTGAAATATTAAAATTAGAAAATGATCAAATTTCATTTCATAACCATTATGACATAATGAATGAATGCATGAATTAAATAGAAATCTAGTGCATGTTAAGCAACTCAAACAAGCATCAAGCATATATCAAGGCATAAATTGAAATAAGGAATGTTTTCCCTAAATTTGCCAATGGAATGTATATTTCAAACAAGATATGCTTGCAAACTTAAACCATGACATGTTCATTGAAAATTTGAACGAAGAAGCATGCATAAAACAATGAAAAGATAATCAAGAAATTTGATACTAATTTTTGCTTCTACGCAAGCCTTTTCATTTTCTCCAAGAGTAAGATGATTCCATTTTGCATTTGAGGAGACTTCTAAACTTTTGAGAGTTCAACTTGTCTTTCATATTCATCAAAGAACAACTCATCATTCTTTGATTGTGGTACTAACAAAAATGTAGTTTGACACTTTGATACCTAAATCATTTTGGGTTCATGAATGTTAATTTTGGTTCCCTTTGTAACTCGTACCATGTTATAACCAAATGTATTCATCTTAATGGGATATCTGTGACTCAAATGACCATAAATGTTGCAATAATTACAAGTTGCATTTGTTTCAAATTTAGAAAAAGATTTTAAAAAATAATTTTTGTAAAAATTTTGTTTAAAGTATGGCTTGTAACTAATACTACTCTTATTAACACACATTTTTTAGAGCCAAGAAGTGGCTCCAAATTCTTTTGACCTCTAGTAAATTTTAAAAGAATTTCATTTTGATCAAAACCTTATTTCTTGGGTTTTTATACTTCTTTTAAGTGCATTTTCTTCTCTTTTTCAAAAGTGTTATTTAATTCTTTTAAGGAACTATTTTCATTCATTAATGCATGATTTGATTCTTTCAAAGAAATGATTTCATTAGTTAATGCCTTAATTTTCTTTTTAATTATTCGATTTTTAGAAATCACTTTTTCAAAATTTTTATATAACTCCTCATATACTTGTGATAATTCATCATAAGAAAACAAGGGTTCGAAATCACTTACCTCGTCATCACTAAAGGCCATGAAGCACATGTTGGCAACATCATTGATGGAGTTGTCACCAAATGAGCTTTCCTCTTCATTGTTCCATGTTGCCACCATTGCTTTCTCCTTTCCTATCTTGTCCTTAATGAGAGGGCACTCGAGTTTAGTATGTCTCGGTCTCTTGCACTCATAGCAAATTAATTCATTTCTTTTATTTTGCATTTTTGAGCTCATTTATTTTGCACATTTTGGGTTCTTTGAAAGTTTTAAGAACTTTCTTGTCATTTGAGCAACTTCTTCATCTTCATCTTCATTAGTATCATCATTCTCTTCATCATCATCATCATCATACTTTATTGATTTCAAAGCAATGAGTTTCCTTTTTCAAACTTCATCCATATCATCATACTTCTTGTGTTCAAAGTCCATTAGTGAACCAATGAGGTCATCAAGATGTAACATATTGAGATTCTTAACTTCCTTTATTACCGTTACTTTTGCTCTCTATTCTTTGGGCAAGGATCTAAGAATTCTATTCACTAACTCACTATTAGTGAAAGTTTTACCAAGAGATTTAAGAGAATTTAAAATATCGGTAAATCTAGTCTACATACTATGTATGGTTTCATAAGGTTCCATTTTGAACAATTCATATTGCCTAGTGAGTCTACTGACTTTAGACTCTTTAACTTGACTTGTACCTTCATAAATAACCTCTAAAGTGTGCATATCTCATAAGCTTATTCACATCCGAAAATTCTATGGAATCCTTTTTATCCACACCATAATAGAGAATATTTACAACCTTGGCATTTCTTTTCATAGGGATTTTAGGACCTTTAGTTACTAACTCCCAAAGTTCATAATAAGAAGCTTGTAAGTAAATTCTCATTTTACCCTTCCAATTTGGATAATCATTTCCATCAAAAACTAGAGGCCTAAACGCAAATTACCCTTCTAAGTTTCCTAGGGTTGCCATTAGATTTTCTCTAAGATGGTTAACTTTCACCAAAGAACTAAACTCTGATACTAATTGAAATACTGTTAAGGCAATCCAAGAGGGGGTTGAATTGGGCTTCTAATAGAAAATTACAACAAATTGGGTTTTGAGCCTAAGTTACTACAATTTCTATAAAGTATAAATATAGGAGTTCAAGGATAGAGAAATAAACACAAGATTTATAGTGGTTCAACAACAACCTACCTACATTCATTTCTTCTAGCTCCGCTAAAAGTATTCACTAATCACAAGTCTTGATTCCGCAAAACTTAAAAATTACAAACAAAGGATTATGGTACCCTTCAACCCTTATAAGTGTTTACTCACCCTAAAGACTCAACTAACCTAGGATTTATGATATACTACAACCCTTACAATGTTTGGTTCACTCCAAACACTCAATAACCACTTAAGCAAGTGAAAGACCTATTTCTTTCGCGTTCAACAACAAAATCGTACAAGGTTAAGAAAGAACAACTTACAAATTTGATCTTCACAAGTGTGAATGATGAAAATAAATGTACTTAGAGATTCTAATGTGTGTTGCACGGATTTAAGCTCAAGATTGTGTTATTTGATGTTATAATCACTTTTTGTTTATCAAAAAAAACGTTCCAAGAAATTTCAATAAGAGTATTAAGTCCCCAATTAAAAAAGACTCAAAAACTAGCCGTTACTAGCCATTAGGGACTTGTAAATTCAAATTTTTGTACATTTCGATCGACCAAAGAGGTCAGTTCGATCAATTAGGAAAAAGCCAGAAATCTTAGAATAATAACTCCAAAATTTGGTTAACTAGTCTAAAAGATCGATTAACCAATCGATTCAGTTTAATCCACCAAGGGGTTTGGTTTAATTGATCGATCGAAAAGAATATTCTGCCTTAAGTTTAGTTGACTGACCAATTCAAGTCGAATGATCTACCCATTGGTTCAGTTGAACCAGTCTGATCTGGTTCATGAACAATAATCCAATTTTCTAAAACTTTTAAAAGTTTACATTTTGGTACATTTTTAGGGTTTTCAAATCTTGCGTTTTGGTCCCTATTCTAGGTTTTAAAAACTTACATTATGGTTAGATTTTTAAAACTAATTATATATACAAAACATCTTGAGTTTTCAATTAATGCATAACATAGTTATAAAAACACAAGCTTATATATATAAATTATACAATAAAATATCATCTTCTATGTTTGTGTCTTGACTTTGTGTCTTTTTTCATTTCTTTAATTGGACGGCGTATTTTATTATCATCAAAATTAGAATTGTGTGACACTAAAGTCAACACAATACATTTGTGGTTGTGTGCTATTTTTAGAGGTAATACTATCTCTTTTTCTTAGTCAATATGTTAAAACTTGATTTTTTTAAACTCTTTTTTTTTCTTAATTTAATTCTCTTGCTAAAATTTTTTGTAGCTCTTTTACATGGATTGCGTGGTGTTTGCATATAAATCATTAAATCTAATAGGTTTATAGATAAACAAAGATGCATGCAATTTCATGCATTTTCTGAAGAATAATGGGGAATGGGAAACTCAAAGGTACAAAATTTATATTAATTAGTTTATTTAAAATGTGGAAAAAGATTGCTCCTAAAATGTAGAAAAATATTAGGTTAATCTATAGAATAGTTAACTTTATCATACTGTGACCAAAGAGACCTTTGATAGAAATCAATTATTGAATTTTAATGAAAGAATTGAGCAAATGCCACTAAGAATTGTTGATACAACATATAAAGTTGCTAACTTGAAGAAGCATAATTTAGATATTTATGTCACAATTCAAAAAGTATCTTATACAATTGATGCAATTGAAGAGATTGTTGTCAAAAATGAACCAAACACATTCAATAAAATGGACACTAATGATAAAGATCTTTGAGCAATTCTTCTAAACATAACTTATAGTCACCGAAGATACATAGATTGAGAGTTTATAGCGGATCTAGCTGTCAAATTTTTGAAGAATAAAAAACATGGTCAAGGAAATTGATTATAAGCAGAAGAAAAACAAAAATTCTTGTAAAAAACCCTTACTAAATAAGTTGTTGTCAAATGATGAAGAAAACCATCAGAACATCTAAGTACGACTACATATCATTTTGTTTCATCGATATTGGTATAAATTATTAATGGTTAGAAACAATTTATTTCAAATATTCGAACTTTGTTATTATAATGTAGGGAATATCCTTAGATGGAATTTGTTCAATTAATGTCGTATCATTAGATGAATTAAATTTACTTCATGATAAAAAGACAAGATTACAAAGGTCGAGTCAATACCAAAAAAGTGCTTATCAAAAGTATTTAAGAAGAAAAGGCAATTGTGAAATTATAGACAATTATATTATACTTGCAAATTCATTCTCTAAATAAGATTTGATAATGTTACAATAAATATTGCAAGACTCTTTGGACAATAGGTAATTAACTATATATTTAATTAATGCTTGAAATTTTTTTGTTTTTTCATTTTTACTCTAAGCAATATATTATTTGCGAATCTTGTATGTTATTAACATAGTGAGAATTTAGTTTTAACACATCAACATCTTGTTAATTGACAGATAATATGTTCTTTGGCTCCAAGATCATTTATAATAGATTAAGTAAGTATTAACAATAGTTTTTTTATTTGTTATAAGTAAAATAATTTAAATTTAAATTATTGCTTTTGGTATTATACTAATCATAATTGACCTTCTTATGAACATATCACAAATTGTTTCGTTGAGTACTTAATGATAATAGAGAAATTAAAACGTCGACATGAATCTCATAATTGGTATTTGACCACTTAATTTGGAGTAAGTTATAATGTGTATGTTAATTGGTTTTATAAATAAATTTCTGCACATATAACTTATTTGGTTTATAAACTTCTTTTATTCTTTTATTTTTGTAGCAAATAATAGCCAGGAATACGTCTTCGAAACATACATCTACAGTTGTAGATTTTATCCAAAAAAAAATTAGAATTACGAATTTTTACATGTCAAAAATAAAAACATGTGCAAAGATGTGCAATAATTAAATACTTTTATTTTGAATTCACTGGCACAAATTTTGAAAATTTTGTATCTATAGCATAGATATATATTCCTTTGTATGATCGATTTGCACAACACTGGTACTTAGCAGTGTTATTTGTAAAAAAAAAAAATTGTTGAAATTTAGGATTTTCTACCAAATAGTAGACAAAAATTTGGATCGCAAGAAGATAGTTCAAGAAATTGTAAATTAAGATTGTCATTTGTTATTATTGTAGTAATTTGTTCTAATTCGTTGTCAATTTAATTAAAAACGTTTACAGTTACTTGCATTGGATCTGATTTTGTATGATGATGAATTCAAAAAATTCTCACTTAATTGATCTCTAGACGATTTTGGCATATCTTATTCTCATAATATTCTAAGTTAATCAAATAGATATGATTGTGGCTTATATGTGGTGAAGTACATACTGACAACATGTGATTTGATATTGTCGAGCTTCTTGATTCTGAGATGGTGACAATTTTTTTATGACAACAAAAATTATGATATTTTTCTATTAGAAAACACCTTGAAATCGTTTGTATCAAAAGTCATTGATATTTTTTTGTCAAACATATTTTTGTCAAAAGTGAAAAAACAAAATATATCATAAAGATGTCATTTATGCATATTCCCTTTAAAGTGTATAGTGTTCTAGCTGAAAACTCAGGCGCGTTCATAATTTAATCCTATTCACTTACTCCAATCTAATTCAATCTACATTTTAGTAAATTTAATAGAATAGTGGATTGGATTAAGTTGAAAAATCCAAAATCTGCTGATGGTGAATTAGATTATAGTTTGTATTGTTAATCCGCCGAAATCTGATCAAATTCGTAAAATATAGTATAATAATATTTCAAATAAAAAACTAATTTATTGTACGTAAAATTATATCTGTAATATATAATATATATATATAGAGAGAGAGTCAACCAGATTTTAAAAAACACAATTTTTAATCATGTATTCTTGTAAACTTGCCGTTATTACTTCTCTCACTTTTTAATTTTTGACACAATTTCAAATAACACAATACTTTTATTAAAAATTTCAATTATAATTATTTGTATATTCATTTTTTTTTTAATTTTGAATGGTTATATTTACTTGAAAGTTTAAATAAATTATATGTTATATTGTCGATTATCTACATTAATGAAATATAATCAATATTAAAATTATATGTTTTTAGTTTATTTGGATTGAAGGGATTAGATGATATTGGATTTGAAATTTTTTTTAATGGATTGGATTATATCGGATTTAAATTTTTTTTTTAATGAATTGAGTAGATTCTAACATATAATGTATCAGGTTAGATTGAAAAAATTTTGTCAAGTAGATATAGATTTGGTCAAATTCGCTCAATTCAATTTCTTGAACAGCCCTACAAAAATTGTACACCAAAATTTTAAGTATTAGTCACACTTTAGGTTTAAAAAATGTACAAGCACTTAAAATTTGACCTATTAAACTGATTAGTTACGATGATTTCAAAATTACCTACAAAAGTAATAATTTATTTTAAAATAATAATTATACACTTACAAAATAATAGTCATTTATCTAAAATAACTATTAAACCCTTAAATGTCTATATTTATATTAATAAACTAAATATTTTATAACACATAACTAAATAATAATATTATTTTAAAACAAATTAATTAATAATATAATATTTACTAATATATTATAATAAATTTATTTGTTTTATAGATAATATCTTTTATTTTTATTATATTATATATATTTTACTTATGTATAAATATATTTTTTTTAAAATTATAATATAATTATAAACATTTTATTATAATATATTTTAATAAATTAATATTTTTTATACTTTATTTTATTTATTTTATAATACGTTATTAATTTTTTTTATTAAATTATTAATATATTATAAATACTTTATATTTTAATATATTAATAATTATTTAATTATTAATATATTATAAAATAATCTCATTATTATTATTGTATTTATTTTTAATTAAGAGTTTGAAAAATATTTTTTTATAATTAAATATAACTGTTATTTTGTAGTAAATTGGGATTTAACGAGCATGTTTAAAACTCCTCACTTGGATCTTAACCCTGCAACTGCTGCCGTAAGCATAGCCGCATAAGAGTTGCCTTCACCGTGAACCACTGTTGCGCCGGTAATCCATCACCACCGTCAAACTCAGAAGAAAGTATCAACAATTCCTATGCTTTCGCTCTATGATTTTGCAAACCAGAATCCTTAATTGACGAAGTTCAAAATTCTTAAAAGCTGAAGAGTCGCCATCGATTCAGCGTCAAGCACCACCCTTACTAATCATTGTTTCTACTGCCGATTTTCAATAATGGTAATTATATTCTCGTTGTATATTTAGGTTCTGCATTAATCAATATGTTTTTTAATCGATGTTCATTGGTTAGTTCATCCTACAGTCATGCTTGGTTGCAGATAAGTGCTTATTATCAATTTTCATGTGTATTTATTGATTTAGTTAGGGGCTTGATATGAAGGAGGAGTTATATTCTTGTTTTCATACTCATTCACTTCTTAACAGTCTTGTTTAGATAAGTAATTGTTGATAGACAATACTGGCCTAAATTGCTCCTATTGTTTCAGTTAAGAATTGAAATGTTTCATGTACTGATGATGTCTGAATACAGATGGTAAAGTATATCTGGATATGTCCATGTATATTGGGTTGCTAATATTCAGATATTATGTTATTTTCTAGTATGTCATATGGATACCCTCATTCTCTTCGTGCTCCACAGGCATGTATTGGTAGCACTAGTTTATACAGTTGTGAAATTAGATGGTATCTCGTTCAATGGTTGACCCAAGTGGTTGTATGGATGATCCTTAAAGTTTGTTTTTAAAGCATTGCTTTAGTCCATTTTCACGACACTGTTGATTAACATGCACAGAGGCAGAAATTTGAGCATATAATGAGGCTGCTTGAAAGCTCAAACCCGTCGATATGCCTGCACAAGGAGAAAATTGAAGAATATTTCAGCAAGTTCACTTGCACCCCAGATCACCCGCCTTATGCTTCTGTACTGTCCTTCCTGTCATTTTAGCTTTTATTAGTGATATTTTTATGGTGTTTCTTTTGCCTATTTTCTAGTGGATTAAACTAATTAGTTTCCTTTATTTGGCGTTGTATTTTGTGTAGATGATAGAAAGAGCAATCATGGAGTTGAATGAGCAAGGGGGTTCAAGTGAGGAAACGATATCAAAGTTTATTGAGTCAGAGTATGGGAATTTGCCGATTGCTCATGCTACACAATTAACTCATCATTTGCAGAAGCTTGTTAATAAAGGAGAGATAGTTAGCACTTCTGCGAACTGTTATCTGCTTTCATTTCAGAATATGGATTCTCTTCATATGTTGAAAAAGGGACGTAAACATGCAGGGAGGCTGGGGCAGAATAGGCAAAATATCGGGCAGCATAAGTCTAAAGGAATTCAATCAAAAGAGCAAAAAAGCGAAGAAACCCAAAAACAGAGTCAAGTACCCCAGAAAATATTTGAAGGAATTAAAGAGCAAGAGCAAGCAGAAGGACAACAAATTGGATCTATTGGAGAACACAAAAGACAAGGGCAACTTGAAATGATTGAAGAACAAAATGAATTCGAAGAAGTACAATTAAAAGTGATTGAAGAACAAATTGAAGCTGAAGAAGACAGGGAAGGGAATGAAGAAAACGATCAGATGCAAGAGCGGCAGAATGAACAGCAAAACAAATTGAATCAACATAAAAATCAAGTATTGAGTGAACAAATTGATGTGGCTGTGGAAGCAAACTATCTAGCAGAAGGAAGTCCTCAGGCTGAAAAGAATAGTGAAGTAACTGAAGCAGAATATCAGAAAGAACAAGAGGATCAAATAATTGAAGAACACTATCATAAAGAACACGAAAGTAAGAAGCCTGAAGAGAAAATTCAAACTGAAAATCAAGAATGTGAAGCTAGAGACGAGCAAGCTCAGTTACCAGATACACAAATTGAAGAAATGGAGGAACAAATTAACACAGAAAGTCGACATTGTAGAATGAGTGAAGAAAAAGTGAGGTTGCAGGAACGAAAAATGGAAGTGTGTCGCCAGATATTTGGTCTAAGGTGTTCCTTTTTTTTATAATCTCAAACTTAATTTCATCTTTCTTCCCTTCTTGTTCTCATTATTGTTCTGACACTGTTTTTTTATCTTGTTAAATAAATAGGAACATGCTGCAGCAGTTTCTCAGGAAAGAAAAGGAAGATGAAGCCCCTATGACCGCCGGAAATTATAGCACCAGTCAAAAGGTGGACCTTTTTGATTCATCACATTTAACAAAGGTGAGCAACTACAATGGGTTATTTGATAATAAATTAATCCAATTTAATTCTACTTGATTAACCTCATATGGTTATTCACTTCTTTGGAAATTTAGGAAGAGCTTATGGAATTGTTGAAGATGACTAACAAAATAGAAGGGAAGTTGATCGATATCATCAGTTCTTCCAACTTGGAATTTTTAGAGAATAATAGTTCAGTGCCTAAAACAGGAGGCCAACAGGAATTTCTAGAGAAGCATCCACTGCAAACACAAGATCCTTTAACAGAGAGTAGGGCTGTGCTTGTTTGTGATTTTCAGCCAAAACAGCAGCAACAGCTAGGGATTTGTGGTCGAGCAAAGGTTGCAGAATACCAACCAAAAACGATTTCAGCATCTGTTAATTCACTGACAGATTCAATGCAGCTTGAGGAGGACCATGAAATGGAGCTCCCTACAACTTTAGAGGAACTATTGGAGAAGCAGAACAAGCGAATAAAGCTATGCAATCAGCAAGAGGCTCCCAAATCCCAACCAATGGGACTTTCCCTGGATGTGCCTTGTGATTCACCACCTGATGAAAATGGGAGTGCTGAATTGGTAATTCGAAGGACAGAAACATTACTAGAAGATGACTCTGTAACCACAGAACCAAACATCAAGTTTAGTGGGGAGGCAGCCATATCTGGACCAGAACCAGAGAAATCTTATCTAGATATATCTATGGACTCAGAGCAACTCCAAAATTCAGAATTTTGTAGCCAAGAAAAGCTACCTGAACCTCACCTGGGTGCAAGTTCTGTCAGTGTACCTATGGAATTACAGGTGCTTGACCTCCAGCTTCAGGAGCAAACTACTTATCATAACAAGGAAGAAAACCCTCAATACAAGGTTGTTATGGTCTTCGCTGCTCTTGATTTCTTAGCTAATCAAATTTTTATTAACAAATGTTATGAAAGGGAAGAACCACTCCGGAATTGATTTATTCTGTAAAATACTGAATAACATCTTTATTGTTATCACTGATGTTAATATCAATGGCATTTGATCCCCACAGCAACCAGAAAATTCATTTGAAGAAAGGCAAGTGAGATGTGAAGTGACGGCAGTGGAACTTATATCTGAAACACAGCAGCAAATGGTAAAGCAGGGGCATGAGATGCAAGTACAACCTCCTAGCCGAAAGCCATCCGCATCTCAAGTAGATACGGCTACTACTGTTCCAAAACAGTGTGGTAATACAGAGCAGATACAGCAGCAACAACAACCCAGGCAACTACGGCCCAGGGGCCGAAGGCCATCTGAATCAGAACCATTTCTTACAACAGTTGAGGGTGACCATGAGCTGAAGCAAAAATCGCAACCTTCAATTTCTGAAAGGCCACAAGAGCAACAAAGGAACCATCATGGTCAAAAAAAGCAGCTCAAAACTCAGCTGACAACAGTAACAGCTGATTCCACGATTACTTCTCAGCAGCAGGCAAACCGGAGGCCACGACAAAGACAGCCACAGGGTCAGGGCTCTTCCCAGTCTGGCTCAGTTGGGCAGAAAACCAGAGAAGAAGCATTGCCATTCCAACATCAGCAGCATGAACAGAAGCAACCACAGCTTCGATGTCAAAAGCAACCTCCTAAATGGAAGTCAGATGTGGATACTGCTATGGGGAAATCAGTGTGCTTAGATCATCAACATCACCAGCAAAAGTCACAGTGCCTAGGTCGAGGGAGACCTCCTAAAACCAAGGCAAATACAGAAGCCGCTGAGGAGGGATATCTCCTATCAAATCATCAGAATTGCAATGACAAGCAGCCACAGCATCGACGCCGTGGAAGACCTCCAAAATCAAAATTAGCTGCAATGACAGGTGCATCGCAACCTCCACTGCATCAAAATAAGCATAAAAAACGAAGGCTTGGGTGTCAAGGCCAAGAACATCCTTCCAATTCAATTTCATCTACAGCTACCGACATGGACACTACGCTGCTTGCACTACAGCAGCAGCACAAATCACATGGTTTAGGCAGGGTAAGGGCCTGTAAAGCAAGAGAAGCAGCAACTTCAACTCTGGATGCATCACTGCCTTCACAGTGCAAGCGTAGAGGAAGGCCTAAAAAGAGCGATTGAAGAGAGTGAAGAAATGGTTATTTAAATTTTTATTTTCTAGAAGCAGCAGCATGATGTAGTGCAGTTATCATAGTTTGTATAGAATTAAAAGCTTTTCTATTTTTTCTCTTATTCCTGGGTTCCTGGAGGTCAGCTGTTCATCTGTGGTGAAGCCTGGACAGACGGTGCCTTTTCAGAATAATCAATGAACAGAAATCATTTAAGGAGACTAACAAAGTCAGAAATTCTAGAGAGTGTGAAGTTGTAAATTGAACGTATAATCAGCTGAAACTGTAGGGTCAATGTCAGGTGGTGATTATGATTGTTTTGAAGAGTGATTGTCAATTGCGGTTTCCTTATTTTGATTGATCAAAATGAATTGAATTCATACATTTCCTCAAGCCTCTAATATCTGCTGAGGTTTTCCTGGTGGGCTAACTTCAAAGTTTAGACGATTTAGTGGCGTACCATGCTGCTGAACCAACATAGGTTGTATTGGTTTATAGCTACTAATGTTCTTGTTGCGGTAAGAAAAACGTATATAACGGCCTGTTAGACCTAAGTGTACAGTATTGGTCTAACAAGAAGCTTTTTGCTTGCATAGATTTATGATTCTTAGGATCATGTATTAAACTCTTTTTTTTTTTAAATATTATAGTATTACATTTACTGATACATTGTAGATCAAGTTTCTACAAAGACTTAGTGGCTCAGTCCAGATATCTTTACACAAGTTGTATAATGTCTGCCCTCTGAGTGAAGGGTATCTGTCCATATTTGTAGTAAGAAACCACACAAGCTGTGAAGAGAGTCCTACCATCTTTGTCAAGATTCAAAAGGAAGGAACGTTTTCTTCACCATTCAGGCTAGACCTGGATGGCATGTATTAAACTGTTTTTGTTATAATGAAATTGGTACAAATCTTGCAGTGTTTATTAGTTTAGCTATTGTACCCTCATTATAACATACAATTTCCTGTTTTATTCTTCTTTTTTCCAAATTTTAGCTGAGATAAATGTGGTTAATTTTGCATATATGATTTGGTGGGAAAGTTCTGTGAAATAACCATATTACTATTTTTAATCTGGCTCGATTATCTAATAATATTCTCTACTACAGAAGGCAGAGTCTTCTTGTTTAGCTTGAGGATAAAGGAATTAATTCATCAGCTAAAACATTGTAATGCAGTTAGATTGTAGCTTCTGACTTTTTTATTTTTTTAATATTACAATTTAAAAATTATAAATATATCTACAATCTATTTATACTAAATTGGAGATTTGCTGAGAGAGTTGAGAATCAAAATATGTGTAAGTCTAGTGCTATCTACAGGAGTTTACACCTAATTTGAACAAAATTTATTCTTATATAGGGAAAATTTACCCTATATTTTATATAAAAAATCGAAAAGAAAAGACCATGCTACTAATAGAAGGCTTATAGCTTCTAACGGACTTTTAATTTCTTGAATATTGATTTTTTGATCTTTCTTAAGTAATTAGTATTTTGTATTATAGTGAGCCAAATTTCTATAAAAATGGATCAGCAGCCCCATATTTTTATATATATGTCTACACTTATTTTAAACCGTTAAAT
Organism: Azadirachta indica; assembly: GCA_022749755.1. NCBI lineage: Eukaryota > Viridiplantae > Streptophyta > Magnoliopsida > Sapindales > Meliaceae > Azadirachta > Azadirachta indica. The sequence continues at coordinate 3,374,360 of CM040447.1, forward strand.
TTATATACTTCTAATGATTGAAATTGAATTTATCACGATGTATAATTAATACCTTATAATTAATGCATATATCAAATTTAACATCAACTGTTAGAAGTGCATAGATCCAACAGTCTACAAATGAGTTTAAATATATATATAAAAATATTAAGCTGTTGATCCGTCCCTAATTTTTATAATGCTAACTTATATACAATGTTATCTTATTATTATCGGTGTGTTTGGTACTAATTGTATAATTTTAGGTGGGCTAGATTCTATTAGAATGAATTATATTAGAATGCATTAAATGAAAACATATGCTATATTTAATGCAATACCATACTGGACTATTGTTGATATGTATTAGAATAAAAAAAAAATACTATATGAAAATCACAAAAACTTTCTTCAAAACTCATAAAAAAATAGAAGCATTTTTGTTAAGTATTTATGTTATATTACTGTAAGAGAAGTTGGCTACTAATAGAGTTGAAAATCGACTAAAAAACTTTTTGGATATAATTTTAAAAGTTACAAATTTTTGTGAAAGATCAAAAAAAAATCCAAATTCTATTTTAGTTTTTTTTTTTTTTTTTTTTTTTGGGTTGGTGACACGAGAATATAAGAGACACAATTTGTTGTTGAGGTAATGAGAAAAAATACGAGAAAAAATAATGTAGATATTTAAAATTGAATACAACCCAGACAAAAACTCCATCTTCTCATGGGTCTCTTTTTTTAATGTCTGGACTGTATTAATATTATATTTATTATAGTATAATGGATAATTAAAAATTTGATCAATCTACTTATTTTGTTTTGTGTTGTCCTCTGTACCAAACGTACCCTATATGTTGTATATTTTTTAGGATTAATGAAAATTAAACAAGTAAAAGAAAAATAAACTATATAGAATACATAACAATAATATACTTTCTCACATTAATTTATGTAAAAAAATTTTATATCTCTGACATTATTGTATTTATTAATACATTTTTTTTTATAACTCATAATTCTATTAGTTGTATGATTTATTTACCTTTTTTTTTTTTCATTATAGTTAAAAATTATTACCATAAGGACATTGTGATAGTGTGTAATTACTAAAGTATCCCTCATCTCTCAGCAACCCAAAAGAGCCCCTAATGTTCCCATTCTACGAAGTTTCCTGGAAATTACCAAAAAGTCTCATAAAAAATAGCTGTCTTTCTCTTACCCAAACCTCCTTTGTGAGTTTCTTTTTTTAATATATTTGTATTTCCTTGACTTTAGGGTATTTAAAGTATCATCAATTTTAAGAAAATAGAAAGATATCTCTCTTTATATAACTCTCGTAAACTTAATTTGTTAAAATATTATTATTTTAATATCTTAACTTTGATAAAATAATAAAATAGAATATAATTTATTCATAATTAATATATAGTCCCACCATTTCTGACACATTTAAAACTAAAATGTTAAATTTAAAAATTTTACAAGAAAAATTATATTTATTTTGTTATTTTATCAATATTTAGTAACTACAATGATAATATTTTAATAGGTAAAATTGATAGAAGTTAAATCAAAAGGGTAATTTCTCAATTTCTCAAAACTCAAAGGGTATCTAGCACACCTCAAAAATTTTAAATGTATTTAGTATTTCTCCAAAAGTTACCCTTTTATTTTTAAGTACTAACATTCTAAGACGCTGTAAAAACCTAAGGCGTGGTATTCAGTGTTTCTCCAAAAGTCGAGAATATATAAAAATATCCCCTTTTGTTTTTAAATACTAACTTTATAATTTGAGGTTTTATTTAGAGTTCACATAATAACTCTAATATCCCTACTTGTTCATATAAATATAAATGATATAGTATCAAAACATTAGATATTCATTTTGACATATACAAAAGTAATGTCTACTCCCTTGAAAGGACTTGAACTCAAAGCTCCATTTGAAGGATTTGAGTTCTACCACCTAGGCAAAGGTTGCATGATAAACCTCCTTTCATTGTTAGTAAGTGAATTTCAATACCTAACAAAAACATCCTTATATTTCACCAAGTGACTTCTCATTATGTAAATTACTCATTTACCCCTTCACTATCCTTATATCACTCACCGTCATCTGATTTTGGATTTTCTGATGATCAAATTTCAATCATCACTCTTTTATCTATGATAACTTAAATGTCGATAATGATTACATAAATGTATTAATGATTCTAATGGAGATTGACTAATATAACTTTCTTTTTTTTTTGTTTATAAAAAATAAGAATATTGTTATTTACCCCTTAATTTTTGGAGAAAAATTAGATACTCTTTAAGTTTTTAAGAAACAAGAAGATACATCCCTAACTTTCATCAATTTGACCTATTAAGATATTATTATTTTAATCCTTAAAATTAGTAAAATTATAAGATTTGATATAATTGCTCATAATTAACATTTTAGTCCCCACTATTCAAAAATTTATATTATTTCATAGTATTTTCTTAAAAAGATTATCAAGCATATAATTAATATAAATAAAAGAAATATAAATACATATTATATTTATCATGAACAAACATAATTAAGTTCTCTTTTAAATTTTTAAATCAAAATTAAATTAAACTATTAAATAAAAATATAATAATATTAATTTTTATACTTTTATATTTTATATAAAAAATAAATTTAATATTGTGCCAAAAGAAATTGATAATTAGATGTATTTTTGTATTCTTATTTTAATCAAAAATTTAGAAAAGAAAATACAATTATCAAAAAAAATTCTAACTATGAGTTATATCACGCCCACATATTGAAATATTCCTAACTCCCTTCTTTTACTTTTTTAATAATAATTTGATGTGTAATTAAAAAATAATTTAGATGAAAAATTTTTACCATTTTACTTTTATATTTAATATATCTATTTAAAAAATTATATAATATTAAATATACGCTATAAATAGAAATTTTCCTCTTAAAAGTAGGAAGATATAAAAAATCAAGGATACATTTGAATTTTTCCTTTGACTATGATTCACATGCCAAGAATAATATTTGGAAAATTGATGGATACAACCAGAGTTTGGGAAAAACAATTACTCGTGAAGTTTGGGGATGAACAATTTTTCCTGGAGTTTTGAGTAAATAAACACATACCTCTGGAGTTAACTTTTCATTAATTAAATATGTCAATTTTAAGCTAACTACTTATTCTACCCCTATAATTTAAAATACTTTTAAAATAATCAAATTCACCTTATCAATAATACATAATGACATTTTCATATAAATAGTATAATAACATTAATATCCTTTATAAAATTAAAAAATTAATACCCTAACTACTTAAAAAACATCTTGAAACTAAAAAAGTTTCTTTTTCTTTTGTATTTCTTCGTTAATTATAAAAGAAATTTGCGTTGTAAATAGAAATTTCCTTTTCAGAAAATAGGGAGATAAGTTCACTATTATCCAAAAAAATCAGAGCTGTACTTAATTTTTCCTGGAATATGATTCACATGCCTAAAAATAATAATAGTAAAATGGTTACTTCTCTGCATCACTTAAAATGATTCCAGTTTGTTTCAAAATCCAGGCAACTCAATTCTGAGGGAGATGGGAAAGAATAATAAAGAAGCCTTGACCAGAAGGAATCTAGTAAGAAGTTAATAATCTTTGCAAATCCAAAACCAAAACAATTGAAAAGGAATGTAATGTGAATAAATTAACCAAGCAAAGCAAGCCCCATGAATCCTTTCCCTTCAAGTAACAAGTGTCTACTAAACCCTTACCCCACCCCCCACATAACGCCAATACCCGACACCCATCTGTGTTTCGTTTCATTCTGTCATTTTCTCAATCACGTTGTAAACTTTAATTCACCGGTATTATAGCTAATAAAAGAGGAATAGAAAGTAAAAGATGAGAAAAGGGAAGGTGGGTTTGGTTTTGGTTATGGTGTTCTCACTGGTTTTGGGCTTATCCGTGGCTTCTAGTGGTGATCAGCAGCTGAGATGGAGGAAGTCTCTGTTTTCACCTGGAACGACGTCGTCTTTATTGGTCAATCGAGTTGGTTCTTCAATTTTGTTCCCAGTTCATGGGAATGTGTATCCTTATGGGTATGTATGCGCTTCTCTGCTAAATATATTTGCAGTTGATTCTCCAACTTTTTACTTTTTGATGGGTTTTTTTTTTTGGTTGAATTTAGTATTATGATGATGATGTAAAAGAGATTTTCTTTCTGTTCACCTTTGTTTTGCAGGTATTATAATGTTACCTTGTATATAGGACAGCCAGCGAGACCTTACTTCCTTGATCTTGACACTGGTAGTGATCTCACTTGGCTCCAATGTGATGCACCTTGTGTGCAGTGTACTGAGGTAACATCAACATTATGCAGTCTTGATAATCTTCTATTTTTCATTTTATGCTTAGTGTTGTATAATCGTAGAAGCTTTCTATTTCCCAGAAGATGTAAGTTGATGGCGATAATTTCTTGATTGGTTTTGTTCTGCCTGTCAATTTGTAGGCGCCTCATCCGCTTTACAGACCCAGCAACGACCTTGTGCCTTGCATGGACCCAATTTGTGTTTCCTTGCATCCACCTGGCCAACACAAATGCGAAGACCCAGATCAATGTGACTATGAGGTTGAGTACGCCGATGGTGGCTCATCTCTTGGCGTCCTTGTCAAGGATGTTTTTGCCTTAAACTACACAAATGGGCAGCGACTAAATCCTCGTTTAGCTCTCGGGTTTGTAACTCCGATTGTCTAAATTTGCTTTAAGCCCTTGTTTCTTGTTTTCTTTTTTCACCTTTTGTTTTATCTAAGAATAAAATACAATGCTTTTTTAAAAGCAATCATATGGAATGAATGCTTTCAATGTTACTTCTATCGTAAACCTTCAGTATTTTCATGAAAATTTTGTAAATCATGATTGTGCGATTGATGTGTATAAGAAGCTTGAAGAATGATGACTGCTGGATTTTCTGATTGTGACTAGGATGAATTAAATTGACCTGTTTACTTGTCAGATTACTTACGTATTTCATACAGGAGAAAAGTTAGCAAAACAAGGGACCTTTCTGGTAAAAAATTGTTTTAGAACTTTTCAGTAGCTCTTCTAAACTCGCTGAAAGGCAACCAGATACCCTTTTATTTGATTATGTTTTCTCCTTCAGGTATACTGCATTTGAAATAGGCTAGTAGAAATCATGTTTACTTGAAGTTGTTTCCCTAAGCATCATAAGCAACATTCTATCTCCTGATTTCCTTGTTTACAGATGTGGATACGATCAAGTTGCAGGCGCTTCTTATCATCCCTTAGATGGAATACTTGGCCTTGGCAGGGGGAAGTCCAGCATAGTATCACAGCTTCATAGTCAGAAGCTAATAGGAAATGTCATTGGCCACTGTCTAAGTGGACGAAGTGGAGGATTTCTATTCTTTGGAGACGACCTTTATGATTCTTCACAAGTAGTTTGGAGTCCAATGTCATCTGATTTTACGTAATTAATCCTTCCAAATCTACTGTATTCATTTTAGTAGTCTTATCTTCAAATATATTTCTGTAAGTTCCTTAACTCATAGCATCTTCTCTAATTCTTTATTTCAGAAAATATTATTCACCCGGAGTTGCAGAACTCTTTTTTGCCGGGAAAACTACTGGGATAAAGAATTTACCTGTAGTTTTTGACAGTGGGAGTTCTTACACTTACCTCAATCACTTCACTTATCAAACTTTAACGTCTGCAGTGAGTTCACTTGCTCATCATATATGATCCATTTATTTGATACAACAAATTCTAAACAACGACTTGACTACTGATAAAGTATATGATCCATTGGTACCAACCAACTATTGATTGTTGTATGTCTTTACAGATAAAGAAAGAATTAAGCGGAAAGCCCTTGAAGGAATCAACAGATGATAAGACGTTGCCACTTTGTTGGAAAGGCAGGAAACCTTTCAAAAGCATACGTGATGTCAAGAAATACTTCAAGCCAGTAGCCCTGAGCTTCACAGATGGGAGAAGTAAAACTCTTTTCGAAATGACCCCTGAAGCATATCTAATAATATCGGTAAGCATAACCTACAACTATATTTGATGTCTTTTCTTGTCTTTTGGGGATTTGACATTATTGTTAGTAATATCATTTTTACATCGAAATGCTAACAATTTGTTGTAACAGTCGAGGGGAAATGTTTGCTTGGGTATGCTGAATGGGTCCGAAGTGGGGCTGCGCGAATTAAATGTGATTGGAGGTATGAGTTTTAATCCAGTTCTTCAAGCATATAAAAGCAGATTGTCGAACCACTGCCCCTAATGCTTGTTTGTTGTCATCTTAACAGATATATCGATGCAAGACAAAATGGTTATTTACGATAATGAGAAGCAAAGGATTGGATTTATGCCTGCAAATTGTGATCGGATGCCTAAATCCAAAGCCGTGAACATTTGATGAGAAATTTCATTATAACAGAGCATTTGCATACAGAATGGATCCCTGTGCTGTCTATAAATAACATAAAGAGGAAGGGATATGGTTGTATTCTCCTTGTATATTGAACGAGTATATATATTTTCTCTAAAAGATTACTGTATTTGATATACATATATCATAATAGTAAAGTGTACTGTTGAAAAGGGATTAATTCTATTAATCTATTAGACAAGATTAGATGGTGACTTTTTCAAAAATATTGATGTTGACCGAATGTTTCTTTGTTATTGATGTTTGAAAAAATTTTCATCTACTATCTTACAAAGAACAAGAATTGTCCTACAACCGTCATTACATATTAACACACACCATATAACTTCACTAGTAGAGATCACGACTTCACTTTAGCTATATTCTCCACCGTATAATCTAATCAATTTTACCCGATCATGATCTTGATAATGACCATGATCAAAATCAAAATGGTTTCTGTTGTAGAATCATGAATATGTCTTGTAAAGGTGATAACTGCTCCATCTGATACTCAACTTGAGGAGCAAAAGGGTCATCTGGCATTTGGAAGCTATTAAGATTATCCATGTAATTCAACTCAAAATCATTGAACCCATTCTCCAGAATGTTATTCCATTTTGGCGCACTCTGTACCTCCTTATCCACCGTTATCTCCGGCGATAACACATGCTCCGAGCTACTCGAATCTGTCTGTAAACGGGGTACCGACTCCGATGTATCCATATGTAATAAATCACTTATCATTGACGGTTGTGGGTGTGGTTGATTTGGAGGCAGTGCCATTTTAACATCTGGTTTTTGATCCTCCATTTCTGGAAAACTCACTGAAGTTTGATCAGTGGGATAATGTTTCTCCATCCTTCCTTTCTTGTTGTATAATCGACATAATACCCAATCGTCAAGCTGCAACCAGTACCACAAATAACATTTAGAACAACGCAATCCTATATTAGGTTATGCTATGCGCTACATTATTACTATTCCATGGGTACAGTTTCTAAGTTGTGGGGACCAAAATGTTAAAAAATTAAAGTTGAAACTAATAAATTGAGGGTGTAAATTGATAACTTTTCAAACTTAAAGGGTCAAAATATAAATAAATTTGGCCGTCAAATCCTAACGTAGCTGCGTGCCCAGAATATTCTTTATTGTTACAACAAGACCAAGTTGCATATAATGTTGTTCATTTTTATTTTTATTTCATTTTAAATGTCAATTTTACCCTTAATTATTAATTTTTTTTACTAAATTACCAATAGCAATTACAAGGTCAAGATTGTAAAACACGTACCCTCAAGTTGTTTTTGGAGCCAGCTGGAGATCTATCGACATTAGCAGGTCGGTATTCATGCATAATCCAATTTGTTTTCATTCCTTTCGGTGCTTTCCCCGCGTAGAACACTAGTGCCTTCTTAATACCGAGTGCTTTCGGCTTTCCTATGGGTTTATCGGCTCCGGTCGCCTTCCAGTATCCGCTTCCGGCCGCCCGGTTTGGCCTTGAACCGTTTGGATATTTTCTGTCCCGAGGAGAAAAGAAGTACCATTCCTTCTCGCCGTACAGCGCCATTTCTAATCATAAAATAAACAAATTAAATTAATTAATTTTTCAAAAATTAATAAGAATTTAATATATATATATATATAAATTAATGTCCAGTAATAATTTTTAAATTATAAAAGAAAATTGTGTCCAAAAATTGAAAAAACTATTAATTTAGAAATGGAGTAATTAAATTTTTGTCCCTAAGCTTTGGTCAAACAACAAGTCAGAATATAATTTTCTCAACTGTAATATTTTGCTCCCCGGTAAAAGCGAAAGGGCAAGGACAAACCTTTTAAAATTGAGAAAACTATGTCCGGTTTTGTTATTTTGTAAAGATTAGGGACAAAAATGTTATTATTCAAAATTAATCTCCAGATCTTCCATTTTTCCAGAAATGAAGAAATCAATTGAAAATTATTTTAAAAAAAAAAGAAAAAAGAAAAATACCAGGAAGCTGCCATGGATCATATTTGTAGAGATCAATCTCAGCTATAATAGGAACGGCTATGGGAAGCCCAGCGCATTTCCTACACAAATAGTGATTCACCAACTCCTCGTCCGTCGGATGAAATCGGAACCCCGGGGGTAACTCTATCTCTCCTCCCTTCATCATCGTTCTGTTAATTTTCCTTTGCTTTTTCTTTCTCTTTTTTCTTTTCTCGGAGTTCAAAGTATTTCCTTCTTCTCTCTTTGCTTGCTCTGCTTGTTGAGGACTCGCACTGAAACGAAGAACCCAAGCGGTAAGCGTAGGTTTTATAGTGTCGATTAACATAAAGTCATAAATAATTAATTTAAGCACGTGGGGTAGAGCCCCCCAGTACATTCGAATCTAGAACTAAAACGTGGGTGAGGAAACCTACCGTTTTCTTTTCACAGCTGACCGCAGCCTACGATGGATGCCACGTGTCCATGCTTTCATTTGTTGGTGCCACGTGCGTTGTCCCACTGTGGCTCATTCTGTCACTGCTTCCGTCACAAACATTGTCTTTATCCGTAAGAACTTGCGAGGTCGGCTCAACGCCCTGGCGAGTTCGCTGACTGTCGTCCTTTTTTACTTATTGTTTGGTCAACACGGGCTCCTCTGCTTTCTTCTCCAATCGTATTCTGCCACGTCAGCGGGATCGTCGACAAAACCAATTATCTCCAAATTTAAGCTGACATAATAACATTCTTGTCCCTAAGCTTTACCAAAACAACAAATTACGACATGGTTTGCTCAATTTTTACAATATAGACCCGACTTTTGCTTTATTTACACACTTTTAACGTTATATTTTTTGCGGACTTAATTGTAATATTAAACAAATGATTTCGTACTTAGTTATTTTAATAAAATTCAAATACAAAAATATTATTATGCCAATTCATGTTTACAATGCAAAAATGTCTTCCATTTTCATATTAATTTTCCGTGTTATTTCTTATAATTATTATTTTTATTTGACATATAAGAGATTAATGTATTAATATATTTTGGTATTTTACTTTAAAAAAGTCTATATTTTGGAGTAAACTTTGTTAGTAGTGGTCTTTTTTTAATATTCAACTGATAAAATAAAATAAAAAATTATTATCATAACTTTTTTAATTATAATAATTTTAAATTTTTGAATTTTTTTTAATAAAAAAAACATTTTAAATCATTTTTTTTAAGAGATACAAGAGCCAAACAACCTAATCTATTGATATTGGAAGTCCCAAATACATTTAGCTAAATTTTATTTTTTAATAAGTACATTTTCCCAATTTTTAAGCAATTACTTGGTGATCAAGTAGTGAACGAAGAGTGGTTAGTGTAGAGTTGTTAAAGTGGAATCGGGTGTAGGGGTGTACAAACGATTTTCAAAGATCCGATTTCAATAAAACGTAAGTACTAAGGAGGCCGACGTATTAAAGCAAACGTCATCTCGCCTGAGTCTGAGATAATGTGTTGACGGACACACACAAAGGAACGTGCACCCAAATTTTCAATGCATTTATTTTTGCACGAACAAAATCATCGTGTTCTGGTTTGGTCTTATTTGTGGGCCATAGTTGTCCCCTAATTGACGTCGGCTATGGCTGCTACTCTGCTGTCTCTCAATTTTTTTAAAAAAAATTAATTAAGTTATAATAATAAAAATTAAGGATTGGGATAATATCGAATAGGTCTCTAAATTTTGAAGAAAGAATAAACAAGAATACACTTTAATTGCTATAACAGACAAGTCTATGATGTTATAGCTCTTCCTGTGAAAATCACACAATTATACGTACAATTTACCGATATTTAGATTGAAAATTTGTCAAAAATTAAGAGTTGAGATTGTTGTAAACTTGAATTTATCTACAAAAGTCTACGCCAAATTTAGACGAAATTTATCCTAATTTAAAAAAAAATATACCCTAATATAATCGTGAAAACTCAACATCCTTCTCTTATAAGAGAGAAGAGAGAGAACTCATTCTCTTATATTATAAATATTAACTTTACATAAGTGTTTTTTAATTAATAGAACTAGTAACTTAGATTGGCACATCGTGTTTGACGCCATTTCAAATAAATATATGAAATATTTTAGGCAACACAAGTATATCATATTTATTAATTGTGTAAAAAATTTGAAGATATAATTCGACACAACTATTTGAATGGATTGAATTAGTTGTATTGTGTTTCTCATTTAATATATTTTGTAAAACATTTGTAGTGCTATCCACTTAAAAGCTAATCAATTTTATTTATTTATTTATTTTTCAAAAAAAAATTCAATAAGATCGAAAAATTATACCTTAAGAACATAAATTTTGCCCCTACTATTACTCCATTTGAGATGATCTAGGAGCATTAACCTTGCCTTAAACCACCCGAATTATCAATCAATTTTAAAAATAACTATAATATTTTGTAAATTGTTATAAACACAATTAAATACTTTTTAAAATATAAAATATAAATATTGAAATATAAATAAATTTATGTTACATAACTAACATAATTTCTTAAACAGTTAATAACTTTATCAACAAATTTACATGTTAAGAGTTTTAAAATTGAATATGAAAAAAATTATTAATCATGTTACATTCACATCGGTCGTTTTATAATTGTCTCAATTCAATTAATTTGAACTTGTTAACTCTGTATCGTATTCATAGTAAATTGATCATCGTGTCACAAATTATCAGTTGCACCTATTAGAGACATATATGTTAAAAATAATTGAAATATATATTAATTTATTATTTCATAAAAATTCAAGGGACCTATTTATTAAAAATCCCTTTGAATATTATAAATTTGTTGAAATGTGGTTGTGGGCAGAAGCAGACTTTGAAAACTTTCAGTATTTTTATGGCTAAGGCTGAGCAATGAATTGTCTCTCGTTGACATTGCCCTATAATTGTGCTTAACTTTTTCCTTGTTATTAATATGATTATTATGGAGTGAGTATTTTTGAAATACAATGAATTAGTAAAAGTGATTGACTTGAATTTAATTTTCTAATTTTTTTTCTACTTTTGGACATTTATTTTGACAAAAATTAAACTAAATTGGTGTTATTTTATTATTACTTAAAAAATTATGAAAAATTCAAAATTTGGGAATTTTCTCGTTATAGTAATTTGATACAAGTAAACACTATTTCAAAACAAATATAAAATAAAACCTAATTTTTATATATTTATAACAATATTTATTTTTTTTATTTTACTCCAAATCTTAGTGAAGAGTTTTAATAACTAATGACAGGGTATGAGCGCCAGGATTTATCTGTTAAAATGACTAAAATATGTTCTTATTTATTATTCCATGGTAACTCAGAAACTTATTTATTGCTATACCATTAAAATATACTAAAAAATAAAAATTGTATTATAATATAATTAAAATTACAACCATTAAACACCCTTCAAATGTCATACCGGAGAGTAAAATTATAACTTTTTATTTTAAAAATTTTAGATAAAAATAAAAAATTTTACTTACAAAAAATCAATTTTTTATTTTTTATTATTAATAAAACTATATTATAACACGTGTGATATATGTAATAAATAGATGGTTAGATTTTACTCAATTAAATCTATGTAATAAATAGTATACAATATAGCAAGAGTACTTCTATCTCGAACTTTTGTACTGTAGAATGACTCCAATCTCAACAGTTTTGTGAATTTGACCACTTGTTGATATAAGTTTGACCGAAGATTCTAGGGGAGCAGAGATCTAGTATTTGATATATAGTAATAAGGGGGAGTGTAATATTGATGTATGACGTGGGCCATGACATAAAATTGGATAAGAACTAAGAATCTATTGCATTCAACTTGTGAAGGATTTATCTAAACCTAAGCTCGACAACTTTATAATATAATAATCATAATTTATATTATATTATTATAACGTAAGCCTTTTTATACATTTTAGTTTCTTTCGATTTGGCAATTTGGACAACTAACTACTCATCCATTTCCTACCATTTTGCTTTTGAAATTCATTTGACTTGTTTTTGTTATTCAATTTGCGGCAACAACAACATATATTTATTTTCCTTTTTAATATTTGATTAGTAAAATATAAATAGATAAAGTCACGTTACAATATTAATAATACAATATGTTTAACACTTGTATATTAATGAAATATTATATATATATATATATTTATATTTATATTTATAACACATTCAAATTAACATTAGTTTAAAAACACAATATTTAAATCAATTGATTTTAAAAATATTGGTATAGACTCTATTTGTTAAAAAAATTTATTATTTATAATTTTTAATTATAATTACTATAAAAGTAAAATATACCAAATTACTCTCAATTCTATCTAAATTTACTAATTAATTTAAAAAATATATTTATTAAATTTATATTTTAATCTCAAAAATTTAAAAATTATTCATTTAATATTGATAACATGTTCTGAATAAGTTATCACTAATATCATTAAATTTTAAATTTATCATTCTATTTAATAGTATATAGGTAATTTCAAAAAATAAATGATAAAAAGAATCAACATTTATTTAGAACATGATATATTAATTAAGAGTTAATTTTTAAATTAGTGGAATTAAAAAGAAAAAAGTGTAATCGAGTCCTTTTCACGTTGTCTTATCTAAAAGAAAAGAAAAAGTTCGTGCAATTTGAAAAAAAAAATTGTACAAAAAAGTGGGCGCCGTCATTGGAAGAGTCTTATCCAAATTGACGGTAAAAATTAAAAAAAGAAAAAGAAAAAAGGGGTGATGTGAAATGAAGCGATGAAAAGAGTCAGAATCACATTAACAACTTGACCAAAAATAAAAAAATAAATAAATTGATAAAGAAAAAATAAAAAAGGGGTCCAAGTGAAATGAACGTAGTTTGTGATTAGTGAAGCTGTTATTTTTTAGCCACGTTCTGGGAAGCTTCAGATCAGCCGTCAACGTTGACTCATTTCAAGCTGTCTGTCGACTTCATTTCTAATATGCGGCTACCCTTAAACTATTTTTAAGGAACATCAAATTAATTGAAAATACAATTCAAAATCAGTATAAACACACGCTCGTGCGGATGAATTAAGAGCTTTCTTTTCTTTTCTACCTAAATTTTCACAAGTCATTTATAAGTCATTAAATTTAATTATATTCAACACTTAAAATTAAATTAAATTAAATTAAATTAAATTTATATATTAATTATATAATTAAATTAAATTTTAATTATTAAATTTAATAACCTATAAATAATATAAAAAATTAATCATTAATCATTCCTCGTGTATATATATATATATATGTATTGTAATTTTTTTATATGTTGGATATTTCTAAAAATGAGGGTTATAAGCATTTTAATTCATTAATTTGTCTAAATTTATTTTGCATTTTAATTTAAATAATTATATTTTTATTTTAACATTTTAATCCTTATGTATTATTATAAATAGTATTAGAGATTAAATTGTTAATTATAAAAATATTATATCTTATTTTGTTATTTTATCAAAATTTAGAGATTAAAGCTAATAAAATAAATTAAAAATAATATAATAACATATCAAAGTTAAGTTAAAAGGTATCTTTTTATGTTTTTCAAATTTTATAGGGTATCTAGCTCCTGATATAAATCTGGGATAACTAATCTTTTCCAAAAGTTAGAGGTAATAAAAATATCCCTCTATTTTCTTTTATGATATTAACCACATAAAAGGCAATAAAAATTGTAAACTATAACTTCTTTAAAATTTTAATTTTTTAATAAACAAAAGCTAATAAAAATAAATAACTTTAAAATATCAAAGGATTTTTTTATAAAAAAATTTATAAGTTCTTAAAATTTGAACTATTAGACTAATTAATCTTATTGTTTTTAAAAAATACTAATTAAAATCTCTATTTATTAAAAAATGATAATTATTCCTTTACACAATAATGGTTGTTTAACAAAAATAACTATTATACCTTAAAATTTTGATAAAAACTATAATATAAACATCTAAAATATATTAACAAATAAATAACATTATTATTTTATAACACATTTATAAATTTTTTATAATATATTTTTATTTTTATTATTTTATTTATATTTTAGCTATATAACAATTTATTTAATTTAAATTATAATATAATCATAATATTATATTAAAAATATATTGTAAAATAAAAATAATTTATGTATTTTAATTATAATATATTAATAAATATTTAATTATTAATATGTTATAATCTAATACTTGTTATTATTATATTTATTTTTATTTAGGAACTTCAAAATAATTTTCTTAGCTAACCAAGTTAAACATGAATATAATCCTTATTTTTAATAAATTGAGACTTTAATAGATATTTTTAAAACTGTTAGAATAATTGATGCATTAGATCAATATTTAGGAACTTATAAGTCCATTTTCCTTATAAATATTACAAGAAATAACCCAAGTTTTCTCTAATCTAGTGCAAGTAGATTTGAAACTCAGATCTCAAAATTTTACTAATTAAACCAACTAGCACCTAAGAAACATCAAATAAAGTTGTTCTACCATTTAACTAAAAGGTAATACTTTTTGATGAAGATTATTTTCTATAAAAATACTTACTGAAAACGAAAATTTCCTTTATAAAACACTATCAAGTAAGAGTTCATTTGATATAATTTTTCAAATAAATTTTTTTAAGGTGGACCTTTTACCCCTAAAACTTTTGTAAGTAAAGTTCGTAAGAAAAATTTATTAATTGTTTGATTGTCACAAATAAATTTTGAGAAAATTTGAATAATTACTTTAATAGATAAATGTTTAATGTTATATTTTAAAAAAATAATGTAAATTTTTTAAAATAAAGTAATAGTATTTTAGATGATTTTGTCTTTTAAAAAAATTTAAAAAATTTTATTGTTAAAAATAGAAATTTTGAATTTCTCCTAGTAGATAGAAAATAATTTTTTTAATTTTCAAAATACTTTTTCTAGTGGTAATCAAACGACACCCAAAAATTTAAAAAGGATTTTTATTATTAAAAAACTCTTTTGACTAATGAAAAAGTTAAACCAAACAAGCACTAATTCTTAAACTTTCAAATTTTTAAACACTCATAAGTATTGGTTTATTCAAGTAATAAAACATATGTTCTTGAATAAAAAAAATTATGTTTGTCAATGTTTTGAAGATTTCTTCTTGCTCTAGTAATTAAATAAAAACAAGTTCCATTTAATAAATCATTAGTTAATTTTTTACAATTTAAAAAATAACATTTAATAAAAAATATAATTAGTCTTGTTTAAAAAATTAAACAAATAAATAGACTAACGAAGAGAGCTTTTGTTAAGATGGATTCGCCTTATTTATAAGTTTTCATAATTGTTAATGTAAAAATATTATTTTTTTACTTAAAAAACTATAGAAAAATTATATAGACTTGTGGAAGAATATAGGTTTCTATGGATTGTACTGTTAATTTATTTAAAAATAAAAAATAAATAGATTCATCTACTAAATAGACTTAACAAAGCATATATTTGGGGTGATATTATTTTACAAGTTTTAATAATCAATCAAAAAAGTTATATTTTATAATAAAATATAATATTTTCTCTATTACTTTTTACTAGTTATAAAATAATTATATTCCATGAAATTATTTTTTTATTTACTTAATAATTTTTCAAAAAATAAAACTAATAAAGTTATATTTTTAGTCTTTTATTAGTTGCTAAATATTATAACATGATTTTTGTCCCGTTGACAATATTTAGTCTTTTAATTTTTAAAATAAAATAGTTTTGGGTAATAGTTATATATTATTAAAAGTTTGTGGGCTTATTTTTTTATTATTAAGATGTTAGGAGAATATTAAAAATTTTTCTTTAGGAATTTCTAGTTGCATTTAGCATCTAAAGGAGAATATTTTCTGGGGTTTGAAATTGACAAGAAGTATACAAATAAGCACACCTAATTAGTCTTTGTGTTTTCTTCTTTTAACACACTTTATCATTTTGTTAGAAAATTTAGGTATGTTGTTCATAAGTGTTAAAGTGTATAATCATTTTTTTAACTTATTTTTTTAATATGTTTAAGAGAAGTTTATTAAAATGTGTATATTACTTTAAACCACCCACGTACTATTTTAATTAGTATGTAATCATATACAAATTTATAAAATTACCCCTAAAATTAAGTAAATTTGATAAGTAAATTTAAAATAAACAGCCAACCACATAAATAAATACTTAAATATATACATATCTTCTAATTTAATAGTTATATAAGAATAATTAAATATTAGTGACTAAGGCTTTTTCTCACTCCTTTTGTCTCTTTTCTCTCGGCGCTCTCACTGTGCTCTTACTACCTTTACTTTTGACTTGATTCTTCTTACTGGAAATGGAGGTGGAATTTCTTCTTTTTTTTTTTTTTGTTTTGATTTCATTTATATTCACCTAAATCTAAATTTATAATTATATATCTCCACTTAGTGGTGATTTATGTCTACCCAAATTTAGATTTGTGGTGGTTTTATGAGGTTTTGTTTATTTAAAATATTTTAGTAATTTTTTCTTTCATATACAAAACTTTTCAGATTTATATAGAGAGATTTGATGTGTTATTTGTTTAGATTTGAGAAATTATTTATGACATCAAGTATGTTATAGAAGGTTTAATACAATTTCAATTAGAAAGATCACACAAAAGATGGAGAGAAAAAGTAAAGAGATATGGAATATGATCCAAGAAAGCTTTAAATTCAAGTTCTTTTTTCTGAAATTTATTGTTTACTTTCTTATTCAAACCTTCAAAAAACACCAAATACCAAAGTGTTATTTCATTTTCTCCTAACATTTCAGTAGCTTTAGGATTTATTGTATTTTGCAACATCCTTATTAAAATGGGTATACATATGCAAAATTGTAATGTTTGTTGATAGGAATGAAGTTTAATTTACTATTTATTTTTTAAAAAATATATATATGTATATATATATATATATATAAGAATAATTACTATTACTCTCAATTAAATGAATAAATTAGAGCATCTTATTATTTGAATGAACAATTATAATATTCAACTATAACTATATTATTTAACACACAAGTATCTTTTATGATGCAACTAAAATATTATTATAACTAAAGTGATTTTTAAAGATCATTATAACCGCATTTCAATTAAATTAATATTATTTCACATGCTTAATTATGACATTTGGTACTTATTCTTTCTTTTTTGCGTTGGTACTTTATTTGATAACTAAGTCAAAAAAAAAAACAACTAGGCAATTTTCAAAATATTTAATAATAATTTATTCCTCAATTTTATAATTAATTTTAATTTTTGTCCATACTAATATTAGCACATCACTGTTGTTTGATAGATGAAAACATTGAATGGGTTATATTACTGTACAACTATTATATGATATATTCATGAAAACTAAAATACTTTAAAATAATTTATGAATCATCCTTATTTTAAGTTGACCGTTGGTCATTCCCAATTTAAATTAACTGTTAAAATTTTGAGTAATTTAACATATCGATTGAACCATACGATTGTTGTGTTGTAATCCTACCCTGTATATATGATTATATATATAAATTTAAAAAATTTTTTTTTGTAAAAACCATGGGCCACAGTCATTAGCAATTGTTAATTATTGTACGTTGATTTTATTGCTATATCATGTTACAATTATTTTGAGTTTTTTTTTGTATTTTTTGAAATATTACTAAAATATACATTACAATTCTAGTTAAGATTATACTGAGAATTTACTCGACTCTAATAGTCCTCTCCACCCTCAAAATCTACCCAAATATTATTTGACAGGATTCAAACACAAACACTCTATTTGAAAGGCTTTGAGTCTTGTTATCAGATTAAAGCCTTGGAGGCGAGTTTTTTCATTTTTAAACAAAATGTTGGATTAAATTTTAAAAAAAGTCCATATCTCAAATGGGCCAGTTGGTAATTGATTTCTTTACTGTGTTTCTAAACTAATTAAATTGTGGGCTTCATTAATTTATTTAGGAAATAATTATAACGTATTGATCTTTCAAACCCACCTCTTATGCAATAGAACCCAATTTATAAATACAGACTAGAGCTTAATACTGATTTAAGTTTTTACATAAATAAAATATAATAATTTATAATATTTACAAATTAACCCCATAAAATATCAAAATTAATCTTATATATTTAACATTTCTAGTATTTATTTATTTATTTTTTTGTACTTCATACTCTATGTAGAGTAGCTATTCACTTATCTTTTTTTATTTACTAATTTTGATTTATCATAATTTAAATATATTCTATTTAGTTTTACACTATTTTTATTAGCATTATACAATACACATATCAATAAATTTGCAAATTAAAGTCTCTAAAAAAAAAAAATTCTCACAAGTATTTGTTCTAGTAACATACTAATTTTTTTGAAAAAATTATTGAGCAATTATATATATATATATATTATATATTTTTCTTTATATCCATCATTTCTTTTAATAATAACAAGATTAAAAGTAATACATAATATGTATTTCAGTTACGCTATACTACAACCGTTATATCATATAATGAGCAATCTATAGGCATTTACTACAGTGTATTAGAAAAAATTTTATTGCCATAGAAGTGTTAAATTTAATTAAAAAAAACCCATTATATTGTAATTTTATCCTATAATTTAGTTAGATGTTTGATTAAGGTTTTCTTTAAAGGAGGTTAGGATCGTTAGGTCATGGATATTGCATTTTATTTAATTGTTCCCTAAAAAAAGAGATATAGGGATGAGAAAGGGAGAGACAAGAAAAATGGGCAATAAGAAGCATGTAGACGAATTAATAAGGCATTTGGGGACTTGTAGGTCACATCTACATGATGCCTCAATGCCCTTCCTTTTCATTTCTTTGTATCTCAAAATCTCATCATGTACTTTCTATGAAACATATAAGAAAAAAAGAATTATTAAGGAAACTAAAAAAAATTAGTGGAAAAATATCAATTTTGACTAGTGAGTGTGTTTTATTTTTTTCATTTCAATGATTATAAATTTGTTTTACATTAATTAATAACTAAAATGTTTAAATGAAACGATCATATAATATATCATTTGTATGTCTATTTAATTTAAAGTAAGGATGGATAGTTTAAAATTTGAGTTTTTAGTAATACCAAAACAAATTGGTAATTTATTTTATTTAAAACCGATATAAACTAAACTATCATGAAACTGATAAATTTGATTTGATTATATGAAAGTTTAGTTTTGGTTTTATTTTATTTTAGTTTTAGTTAGACTATTTTATATTTTATTTTTAAAATTAAATAATAAGTTTTAAAAATTTTATAAATAAAAAATATTAATAAGTATAACATTTTTAAATAATTTTAAAATTTTAGTTCACTTTAATTTGATTTTCAGTTCAAAATTAATTTGAAATGATATTTTTTATTTACAAATTAAATTGAATAGAATATAATTAATATAATAAGTATCTAAATGGAATTATTCCAAACTCATTGGTTCAATTTGGTTCAGTTTGGTTTGGTTCGGTTTATTTGAAATATATTGCCTAACCCAACTTAAAAGAGTAGAACATGTATTTTTTTTACGTATATATAATGAAAAAAAATTTTAGTAACATATATATTCATATTAAAAATTCATTAATTATAAAAATGAAAGAGAAAATTTAAAACACATGATATATTTTTATTGAATAGTCTTATTAAAACTGTCTTATCTAAAACTTTCTTCTTTCTTAACTATAAAATTTTTCTTTATAAAATTATACCTTTATTATTCACAACATTTAATAAAATAATTATATTTTATTTATTTATGAAAAGAAGAATGGAGAGTTAACATTTAAATTTTGCGTCTTATATATATATAGACGAGTAAAGAGTTTGTCAAAACTTAACTTCAAATAAACAAATGGTTAGTGGGAGTTGTAATCAACAACCCTTGTTCACAATTCTCATCTCTTTTCTTTTATGCTCTGTGTTGCTTTGCCTTAACTATTCAGTTCTAACTTATAGCAACAATGGAGAGAGCAAAGAGTCAATCAGCGACTATGAAAATAACATTATCCAACAGAACGCAAATTCCAGTGAATCAGACTCTTGCTTGGGTCGTTATATATATATTCATAGACTTCCAAGTCGGTTTAATGAAGATTTGCTCAAAAACTGTCATTTGCTCACTAGAGGCACTGAGAAAAACATGTGTCCGTATTTGGTTAACTTTGGTTTTGGTCCTGAAATTGAATTTTGTAAAATGGGTTTGTTCAGAACTAGCCAATTCTCATTAGAGGTCATTTTTCATAACAAGATGAAGAGTTACAGGTGTTTAACGAATGATTCTTCAGTTGCTTCTGCAATTTATGTGCCATTTTATGCTGGCCTTGATGTAAGTCAGTATTTGTGGGGATTTAACACATCAACGATAGACTCTTCTGGTATTGGTCTTGTTGATTGGCTGGCAGGAAAACCTGAGTGGAAAAAAATGTGGGGTAGAGATCATTTCCTGATTGCTGGAAGAATTTCGTGGGATTTCCGGAGAGAAACTGATAATGAATCAGATTGGGGTAGCAACTTCAGGTTTTTGCCTGAATCGAAAAACATGTCGATGTTGTCAATAGAATCAAGTTCCTGGAATAATGACATTGCCATTCCCTACCCAACAAGCTTCCATCCTGGAAACGATAGTGAACTCTTTCAATGGCAGGATAAAATGAGAAGCCGAAACAGGCAATACTTGTTCTCTTTTGCAGGAGCTCCACGGCCTGATAATAAAGACTCTATCAGGGGAAAGATTATAGACCAATGTTTAGCTTCAGGAAGTTTATGCAAGCTGCTGGATTGCAATTATGGAGCAACTGATTGTGACAACCCCATTAATGTTTTAAAGGTGTTTACTGATTCAGTGTTTTGTTTACAGCCTCCAGGGGATTCACTCACCAGAAGATCAATTTTTGATGGGATTTTAGCAGGCTGCATTCCCATTTTTTTCCATCCTGGAACAGCTTACACACAGTATATATGGCATTTACCAAAGGATTATACAACATATTCTTTGTATATACCAGAGAGAGATGTTAAAGATGGAGAACTCAATATCAATGAGACATTACTTGAAGTTTCGAAGGGTAGGGTTTTGGATTTGAGAGAAGAAGTTATAAGGCTAATCCCAAGAGTAGTTTACAGTGATCCAAGGTCCAAATTGGAGACCATGGAAGATGCATTTGATATATCTGTAACAGGCATTCTGAAGAGAATAGATGAATTTGGGAGATTGGGTAGAGAGGGAAGAGATCCTAGTATTGGTTTTGCTAGCAAAGATGAAGATAGATTTACTTTTGGGCCAAACCCAAAAAATTAAATGGGTTGTGATGTGTTTACAATTTTATATGTCTAGTTTCATTCTTAAGATTTTTATTTTTACTTTAAAAAATTTTCTTTCTGAAACTGGTGGAGAGTTCAAACAAAATCTTATAGTTTTGTCGTAGGTAAAATGATTAAAATAGATAAATAAAATATATATATATATATATGTATAAATTAATTAGTGACTTTTTCATTAATTGTACCAAGTAAGAAGAAAGAGAGTTTGAATTGTATAAGGGGTGACATTTATAATGTGAATAATTTTATTTTTAAATTTTAGAAATTCTTTCATTATTTTTTATTTGAATAGTTATTAATTATTACTCATGGTTGTGTGAACATTCAATGCATTAAGTTAATATTATTCTCTCCTACCGTTGTTTTTTTTTTTTTTCTAATTTTAAATAATGTATTGAAGCAAACTATTTAAATTTTTTTGGAGCAGCAACCACACAATCAGGTCAAAGGTGTGCACTCTTAGCAAGAATTTCTAAGTTGTTTTTCTCACAATATATAGTGCAGTTACTTGTACAAAAGCTTCGTGGCAAGTCCATCCTTCAATTATAAGTTGGCTGCAACAATCATCGCATAACTTTTCATTTTTGTATATACTCACTTTGATAGACTTGCTACATATTTGTTTTAACTTGGTTACTCGATGTTTAAGAAAATCGTGAGTTTCTGTTGATAGTAGAATTAAAGATACAAGATCTTATGAAAGTATATACTATTAAAAATATGGCTATTACAAACATCAATTTAATATTACTAATATGTTTTGTAGACACTAATTTATATTGTTTAAAGGGTTTTAACCAAAAATGACCACTATTTACTGCTTGAAATCAAATTTGACCACCTAAAATATTTTCATTTAAAACTGACAACTTTCATAATTATTGGACCAAATTGCCACTGTCCCTTCCCTTAAGTTTTTCTCTTCCTTAATTCGTCCACTTTCTAAAAACAAAACAAAACATAATTTCGAACATCCAAGTCAAAACGTCTATTGGCTTTGTTATTTTTATACAGTATAGCAAAGAATAATTGTAACCAAATTAAGATTGATTACAAAGGTGAGATTCGATTCTTTGTCTTTTTAATTTAGTTAGTTGAGGGTGTATTATTTTATATTAATTTACATAAAAATACATAATGTGATAGTTGAAGTTGGGAGATATGCTGTGATGTTAATAGTTGTATGAGAAAAAAGGAGAAATCCACAGGTTGAAGACAATTGGATTGACAAACTAGAAATGGGAACACAACAGTTTCTATCATTAATTGATTGCCAATAAGGATACACTCTAGTAGAAAGTATAGTGACAACTTTACTGTATCCATGTCATCAATTGTCCTCAAGTCTAGACCGGTGTAGATTCGGTAAACAGTATCTAAATTGTAACTATCTTGTCCACCAAAATACAAGTCTTTAAGCCGATTACTCTTCACCTCAACATCAAAAAATGTCCCAAAATTCATGCCTGTCATCAACCCACACTCCATGCATGAAAACCTAATCCAGATGTCCCCAATCTTAAACCACATCTCTTACTCCCAATGGTTGGTCTTAACCTCATGAAGTAGCATATTATGAATCAGGTTCTCAGAAAACTTTAAACCAGTCTGTATGTCTGAAAAATGGCCTAAACATGTCTATCTGAACAATAAACGCTATTTAATTGTCAACTTAGCACATATAATCTGCAGATCTTTTAAGTGTGACAACGACGATATCTCGGCGGGAAATTAATCCTCTACATTGATCTTCAGAGACCCAACGACAACCATCGTCTCCTATAGTAGGATAATTTACATGAAATCGATACTAATAACATAAATAATAGCTACAATGTAAGGAATTTTTAATTTCTCATTTGAATGCATCAATTCACGCATCCATGCATTATAGTTATCACAGGCATTTCCAGGCACTGCAATTAATATATTTTAAAATCACTCGTGATATTAACTAATTTTATCAACATATGCAATAGATAATGATTATCTTTATCCCACATAATTGTGAATCTGCATAACCAACAATAAAATAACAAATCACATTGTTAAAAGTAATAGATAATCTTTTTCTATCTTTGTGTACCTTTAAAAAATCTAATTCAGAAATCACAAAATAATAAATAAAAATCTTAACTGGACAACTTTCAATGCAAAATGAAATGAAAGAGTTGACGTCCTAACAATTCCACCTGACTCAACATCTACATTAGACGCTGTCTCTTCCAATAGTAAATATTTCTGTTTGACTAATAAATGTTTTTTTCCCAAATACATATCAGTACATATAGCAGTGCAACTTATAGAAGCTATATTTCCCTTCTTCAACTTGTCAAATACTCCCTTCTTTTGATCAATCCTATGAATAAAAATGTTAAAATGCACATATTACAACAAAAATAATGTGAAAAGGGTTATAAAAACTTCATAAGCCAAGCAATCACAAGCCGGAGACAAAAACAATTTTTAAGGCATTCTGCCCTGCTCGAGAGTGCATTCTACAAAAAATTTGCCCACTCGAGAATACATGGAATTACACTCTCGAGTACATGGAATTCCACTTGCTTGAAAGTACAATTACATGCACCCTTGAGTGCTAACATCTTCCTGCAAATCAAGATGCAAATCATCTTTTTGGATTTTCCTTCAACCTCCCTCAAATATCAATTCAATCCCCTTCGATCTCCCCTAATCTCCCTCAAATGTATTCAATTAAAATCAAAGCTAGTTCCATGCATTCAAATTATTATAATTGGAAAATTAAAAAGTGAAGAACTTGTCTACTTGAAGAACAACAGAAAAAGGCAGAATGTGTGCACAATGGAGAGACAACAAACCTGTACTATGCATGATGGAGAAGACGTGAATGTTGTGCTCAATTTTGTTGTTTGAGAGTTGAATGAAGGAAACTTGGATGGATTGTGGTCAAGTAGCAAAGGATTGGGGATAACTTTTTTATGGGGGCAATTTGCTCCAAAGACAGTAAGACTGGTTAGTTTTGAATGAAAATATTTTACGTGGTTAATTTTGATTTGGGGGAGAAAACTGTGGTTGTTTTTGATTAAAATCGTTGTCTAAATTGCTCTAATCAATAAATGCTAACATTAAATTTTGTACTATGCGAAAAATATCAAGCGTTACTGATTCTAGAGTATTATATATTATTTAGACTTTTAAATCAATCATTATTGAGAATGAGATATTTTAAAGCAAGATAACACTAATACTGAAATTTGGTGTCAGTACATTATATACGAAATTGGTGTTGGCACAATATTGAGATTTTTGTATTTGGAAAATTTGTACCAACACTACATTGACATCTTAGTTGTTTATATAACATATTTCTCTATTTAGTTCAAATTTGGCTCTATTATAATAAATGAATAGTTATTTCTTTATTATAACATGGTTGCTAATATTAGCATAATATGCTAATATTATATTATTATTTCTACCCTTAAAAGCATATGATGTAATGACTGTTTTAATTTAATACAATTTACTTATTTATATATAATTTGAGCATATATTATATTCCATATTTATAAAGTATATATTTTATGTACACGGCATAAAATGTTAATATAGAAAGATATAAATTCACTAGCTCTTTATAAATGAAAATTATTCAAACTTTTTATAAAATGGATATTTCATAATGCATATAAAGCTTTAGATTTCTATTTTCTATAGTGAATGATTTCTTTGATTTGTGAAGTTGAGACTTCAAGAAGAAAATTGGTGTAACTATATTATGTATTAAAAGAGACTAAAATAAATTAAGTTCTAGTTTAATAATTTTTTTTTGATTTTAATTTACACAAGTCTTAATAAATTGGATGATCTTAATCTTAAGTGAGTAATGAACTTGTGTTCATGTATTATATTTTTTTAGTTGACATGAATAATAATATGGCCATACATTAATGCCTAGGAGATTTAATTTCAAAGATTGCAAAAATATATATTCTAAGATGTGATATATACAAATAATACTTACCCAATCTATTTGTGACACATGATTATTTAAATTTGATGCTTCAATTTATTTGATAAATTATTTATTGGATAATAATTATTATTTGTAAATTTTATCTATAAATAGAGATAGATTAAAAGTGATCATTAGAGCAATTGCTCACTTGAGGCCAATAAATAATTAAACTGACTTGGCATTTTATTTAAGCCTAACTTTAATTGTGAGTGTCAAATAGAGCATAATTAAATGGTTGTTATTGGTCTAAGACCAAACTCAAGTTTAATATAAAAATGTTTAAGAGTCTGTTTAGTATAACTTTTCAAATAGAGTTTTTTAAAATAGAGTTTTTACCCGTAAAACTTTTATGAGTAGAGTTTTTAACAAAAGTTTATTAATTGTTTAGTTGTCATAAATAACTTTTAAGAAAAATTTGAATAATTATTTTAATAGATAATTTTTAATGTTTTATTTTTAAAAAATAACGTAGAATATTTAAAATAAAATAAAGGTATTTTAAATAATTTTATCTTTTAAAAAAGCTGGGAAAGTTCTGCTGCTAAAAGCCCAAATTTGGGGTTTCTTTTAATATAAGGAAAACAACTTTTTTAATTTACAAAATTTCTTTTCTATTGTCAACTAAACAATATTAAAAAATTTGAAAAAAACTTTTATCATTAAAAAAACCCTTTTGACCAATGATAAAACCAAAGCAAACAGACACTAAATTAGATGAACATTTATTTTATAAACATGGTCTACTGGAATGCAACTCTAGGCTTCTACTCAAATAGTTTAGGACTAACTTAGAAGTCCAGACATATTAGAAGATAGTTGGGTATAG
Source organism: Azadirachta indica (assembly GCA_022749755.1). Taxonomy (NCBI): domain Eukaryota; kingdom Viridiplantae; phylum Streptophyta; class Magnoliopsida; order Sapindales; family Meliaceae; genus Azadirachta; species Azadirachta indica. The sequence continues at coordinate 3,401,065 of CM040447.1, forward strand.
ATTTCATAAGTTAGAGCTAGAAAACCCTGGATCCAGTGAACACAACTCAAACTCTATTGAATATATGACTCCTTTTCAAGAAGGATTTATATTCCAAATATTAGAAGGTTTCTTTGTTTATTTCTTGTTAAGTGCTTTCCTTGTTTTAAGAGAAATCCTGTGATAGGGATAAGGTAAAATCCTTGTAGGATTTAATTAGTTGAGGTAAAATTTAAATTATAGAATGGAAAAAAAATACTAATCATAGATTAAATGGTTTTGTTTGCTATATAAAATGAGGTTAGATTGACTTACTACGTAACTTGATATACATGAAATCTCTACAAATATATTATTTTTAGTGGGAATGGAGATTATTTAGATTTAGTTTTTAATCTCTGAATATAAACATGTAGTTTATTGAGATAAAATACTAATATTTAGAGTCAATAAATTTTTATAAGGGAAATGGTGAGGTTTACTTGAGACTGGGTGTAATTAGGATTTGAGATAGTAAGTGAAAATTATTAAAAGTGTGGTTGTACAATTTTTGTATAGTGAATTTTGAAATACTATTGTGGCAACCCAAGGGATAAGGATGGGGGTATTAGGTACTAAAAAATTTAACAAATTAAGTATGCAACTTAAATTTTTATCATAAGCATTTCAAATTCTCTAGTACAATAAAACAAATTCAACAATAATTTTCAATCATCAATATGTAAATTATAACAATTTAAATTCTGAGTATGCATGAACAAATGTATGAAACAATTGTAAACATAAATATAAATAAAAAGTAGAAAGAAAAATAAACAAATACAATGATTTTATTGTAATTCAATAGATTCTTGCCTATATCCATGTCTCTGAGCTCCAAGTTTGAGGATTATACTCTTTGTGTCTTCAAATCTAAAGGCAAGCAATTATATCTCCATGTCGACTTAATGGGTACCACATAAACTTTACATCAAGAGGACTTGACCGGATATTTCTCTAACCTTTACATATCAAGTTATTTGTTGGTGTCACTCAAACCTTCCCACAAATATATTTTCTTTCACACTCACATCAAATAAAAAGAAAGAAGAAGATAACTTGATCAAAGAGTACAAAAAACTTTGTTTTTTAGATGTTACAAATGAAAGTTGGTGTGTAATGAATTTAATGTTTGATTTATAAATATAAACTCAAATATCTTTATAATGCACTTGTAAGATATGCTTATAAATCTTCAAAATGTTTTAGAGTGTTTCCAAAATAATTTAGTCTAGTATTTATGGTAAGAAATGAAAATATAATCGTTACTAGCTGTTTATAGTCATTCCAACTTAAAATTTGCAATTTCTAGAAAATGTTCCATCATTTTCCCTAAATAGTATGACATTTTACCCAAAACGGTCAATCATTTGGCCTAAATGGGCTAACTTTTTTCTTCAACTTTTGGCACTATTCACCAATTTTCTTGGACCAATAATAGAAATCGATTTTTTTGCAAGTTTGAAAATCTTTTAGATAGGTCCTTGCATTTCAAAATTAAGTTGTCATAAATAAAAAAATTGTTTTTAAGAGAAAATTTGTTTTTGAAAAATAAATTTTCTTTAAATTTTATTTTAACAAAAAATAATATTTTAGCTTATTAATTAGTGCAAATTAATAACAATTTCAAAGACATATTGCAATAATAAATCATGTAAAGTGTGTCTCTTTAATTCTTAAAGTCTTCTCTTCAATTTGTTCCCGGGCTTCAAGTTTTGCTCTTTATGAATACCTTTAATCTTGGATATCTTTTTGATGTTCAGACTGCATTCCATATTTTCACGCTAAAAATATTACAAAAACTATTATAAGAATATTTTGAGTAAACGAAAATATCAATATTTGTTGTCATCAAAATAATAGCTTATGAGTTTTAGTCTAACAAATTTTCTCTCATTGTCTTGATGGTCGTGATTTTTATTCATTATTAGGAATTTTTCATGTAAACACTTGTTTTATGTAATTGGTGTTTTTCTTCAACTATATTTCGTATTTATTATTTGTTTAATATTTTTGTTCTAGAGCATTTTAGGCAGGACTTAACATTTTCAACATTACCCTAGTTGTATGTATAAAAAGACCACTTATAAGTTCCTTTTTCTTTAACAGAAAGAAGAAAGTAGTCAAACTTTCAACTTTGTTGTTCAAGCAAATGCGTTCACCGCATGAGTGATCTTGAGGATAGAAGAGAAGACAATAATATTTCTAAAGTATTTTTATTTTTTTTTATTCACTTATGAAAAACATGACGAATTTTTGGACTTATCTAAATGAAAGTATTATCAAGCAATGCAAGAGTAGGTGAATTTGATATTTTAAAATTTTAATAAATCATATGAACAAATGTCTGAAATCCCCCCGAGGTTTGTTCTAATTGCTAATTTTTTTTTACTGTGTGAAAATACTTACCCTTTGAATATGAACCGGATAGAAACCATTGAGTCAAATTGGTTTTTTTCTTAAATTGTAAACTAAATCAAAATGTTAAGCTTGCTATGATCCAAACTCTAAAATAGAAATTAAAGCAACGTTATACTACTATTTTATTACATTAATTTATTTACTTTTATTATATAATATTTAATATATAATAAATATATATGTGTGTACACACATAAACACATGCAAAGACACACACATATACATGTACATACATACATATATTTCTATTATAAACACGCTTATTTTATTTTAAAAATTAGGTTTTTAAGAACTTTCTAAACATTGATTTAAAAACTAAAAAAAAAATGAGTATGTGTGTATTATAATAGCAAAAACAAATAATAACGTGGTAAGTATGTTGTTGCGTTAATGTCAATTTTAGAGTTTAAATCTTAGCAACCTTAACATTTTGACTTATTTTGCAATTTAAAGAAAACTATTTCAAATCAAGGGTCCAATCTGGTTCATATTCAAATTACTAAAGGCAACATTAAATGCATTTAGAATTTAGGGCTATTGCAAATTCAAAAATGGATAACTTGGCCAAAGATAAGAGGGATATGGGGCATTTCTCCAGTAATATGCAATCCAAATATAATATTAATCAACTCAACAAACTATTAATGCAATTATGGATGTATAAATAGTAGTCAATTAAGCTATAAGTGTACGAGAACAAAAGCGTCAAATAATTATAAACACAAATATAATTAAGGAAATAGGGAGAAAGAGATCAAATACAAAAATTTTTACGTGATTTGATCAACTTTAGCCTATGTCCATGCCTTTAAACTCTAAGCTTGAGGATTTTACTAGTTATGCCTTTAAACCTAAAGACAAACAATTATACAAAAGTGATTTTAATGAGTGCCACTTAATCTTACACTAAAAGATCTTGACAGGTCCTTCATTGATTTTTGCAAACCAAGTGATTTAGAAGGGCCATTAAAACTTGTACAAATAAAATAATCAAATATATTTTTCTCATAAAGAAAGATAATCTTGATAAAGAAAAGATTAAGTAGTATATAAATACTTTATTTATATATTAAAATGAAAGATACAGCTTATAGAGAATTGATGAATGATTTGTCAATATAAGTTCAAGATCTTTGCATTGTATTTTTAATATGAGTAATAAAGTTTTTCAAAAGTGCAAAATTTATTCCAAATGAATTTAAATTTTATAAACAGATATTGAAAATTTGTCATTATTATCTTGTTAGGGACAAAAATTCAATTTTTTTAGAAATTCGGTCGACATGAATCCTAAGTTTAGTCAATTGAATTTTTTTGTCCATTTTACCCAATTTTCGGTCATGTAGGTTTGAAAGTTTTGTAATTAGGTACACTTTGCTTCCTAGAAAAATCCAATTTTTATAAACTTGCATTTTTTTTTTTACAATTTCAAATGTTTGTTTTTAAAGATAATGGAAGATAAGTTTTTCAAAAATTTTATTCAAGATATAAACCAAATGCACTTAAAAAAATATTAAAGCATGTGTTTTTTATATGAAATATATTTTAAGCTTATAAGTGTAAATTAATAACCAATTCAAATATACATTTACAAGTATGATCAATCATCTAATGTGTATCTTAAATTCTTTAATCTTCACTTTAATGTACTAAATTAAGGAGTTTCAATATCTTCTTTATTGATACTTTTATGATGCTCACTTACATTCTAAATAATCTTCATGCTATAAGAATATTACAAAAAAAATATAAGAAGATTTTGAATCTCAGTTAAATAAAGATATCAATGTTTGTTACTAGCCATCAAAACAAATGCAACCTTGAGGCCAAAACTAAACAATAAGCTAGACAACACCAATCCAATGGACATAAATAACATCTTAACCATTTCTCCTTAATCGCCACTACTATTACCGGATAGTCGCCACTTTTGTCATTCAGCCACTTGTGAGAAACCAAACGATAAGCCTCATTCTATTCCTCTTATTTTTCCAAATACTTTTTGACATTATGGATTAATCAAAGTCTACAACATGTAGGAAAATAAATACAACTAATATACTTTAACTACAAACCTCTGAGTTATTTGCTCCTAGGTATATCAATTCTTTTAGAAATTTTCAATTAAAAACAGTAATACAGATTATTATAATTTATTTCTATGTGCTGAAAATTTATAGAAGGAATATCCAATGTTAAAAATTATGAGCTTTTGTGACTTTTAACCCTTAGATAAATTAAAAATTTTTAAAAAAAAGTGTTGTTTTACTCAAAAATTTATTTAATTATTAATTATTATTTTAAGATATAAAATTGTCCTACTTTTATCTTGTTAAGACTTTCAAGATTATTTGAATCATATACATACATATGGTTTCTTTATTATTAAAGGAATTTTCTTAACACCCTTCATTAACTCACTTTTTTATTAAAAAAGAAAAAGGATTATTAGGATCATTGGTAAATTTTTTTAACACATTGGTAATTATTTTTTATTAAACTTTGTTTTCTTAATATAAAGGTGACAAATGGTTTAGGTTGACCCGGCTCGTGAATAGTGTAGGTACAACATGATGGTTGGGTCGAGTTAGACTAAAGTTTTAAGTCTGTGGGCTAGGTTGACATGAGCATGTGACCAGCTGTACTGGCCCGCGGGCTTGTGCCTTCCCAACCTGTGGGCTAGTGTCGTGTGAGGCTGGCCTTACAGGCCCAATTGATTTCCATGGGCGGGCTGGTTTGATTTTCAACAAAAAAAAAAAAAAAACTTGTAATGTTTACAGTTCAAACTCTATCTAAAAAAATATAAATAACAACCTTACCACTATATTAACTATACTTACACTTTAAAAGATTTAAATGAAATATATTTAATAAAGAATGAATATTTAATTTATATTATTAAAAATATTATTTTTAAATTGTCATTATTAATACAAAATAATTGTATAAGCTAACCATAATTTTATTTTTAATAATTATTTAAATATAATTTTATTATCATTATTTTTTTTATAATTGTTTGAAGGAGCAATAATTATATTTTAATATCATAATTTTTAAATTTCTAATAAAAATAAATTTGATTAGAAATATAATTATTTTCCTTTAAAAATTAATTTTAAAAAGTTTCAAAAAACATATTTGATTGAAATTTGATTTTGAATTTTAAAATTAAAATTTGATCTTAAAATTTGAAATTGAAATTTAAAATTTGCTCTGATTTATTAAATTTTACTTTAGAATATTTATGTATTGATATGATTATAATTATTCGTTCATTACTATAATATTAAATTATTATATTTTATTGTGATTATTAATAAAATAATATTTATGCAAATTACTAAATATTATTGACATCATATTATATATATTTTCCATTATATATGTCACTACCAATATTTAGAACTTTTGTTTAAGTTATGATCTAAATGTAATTAGTTATCGTTTTTATTTAATTTTGTAGATATAATATTAAATGACTATATTTTATTTTAATTAATAAATAATAATTGATGATTATTAAATTAATGATTGTTATCAATTATTTTATTTTCATCAATTATTTCGTGAAAAAATTAAATATTTATTTTTATTATATTATTTTAATCATATATAAAATAGTGATTTCAAGTATGAAAAATTAATTTATTATTATTGAAAAGATATAATAAATTCGATTTATCTTATGAGTTTAATGAAAAAATAAAAATTGATAATATATTTTTTAATAATAAATTAAAAAAATTGTAATTTTAAAACCTAATTTTTATTAAATACTTTAAATATGTATTCAAATCAATAAATTTAATATTTTTAAATTTATATTAAGTTTAATAGAGACCATTGTAAAATTAAATTATTATATAAATTTTCAAATTCTAAAATTAAAAATGACATGAATCGTCCCCACTACTCCATCTTCCCCTCACACTCACTCGTTGTCTATTATAAGTGACAATATTTTTTACAAATATAAATTACTTAGATGATTGTTAATGTTATGTACAAGATTTTTTTTTATTTTTATGGTTTTATTAGCTTTTTAGTATTAAACTTGTGATATTTGGGATTTTGATTTTTATATTCTTTATTTTCGAGAATTTTATATTATATAAAATAATTTTTATGATTTAAAATAATTTAGATTATAAAATTTTTTTATATCAATATAATATTTTAAAATTATTTTTAAATAATTATTAAAAGATAAAATTTTTGTTACATTATTATTAATGATAATAATAGTTATAATTATTAAATTTGAATTATCTTGTATTATAAAATTATTTTTTATCAAAACATAATATAATTTTTAAAATAATATTTTTAATAATATAAATTAAATATATACACATATTAAATATTATTTATTTATATAATTTTATAAATGAATGTGAGTGGCCTATTGGTAAGATTACTCATTATTTGCCTTTAAATCCTATGTTTGAAACCTTCTATTGGTAAAAGTTTCATTAATTTTGCAATGTCAATCCAGCCTAAGGCCACTGGGGCTTCAATTTTAACTTGACTATATTACACATTTATTAGTCTTCACTTTTATTTAATTATCAAAGAATTGATTATCTCCCAAGTGTCAATTTCCTCCTCGACTCACAACAACCTAGATTTATTTTATTAACAAAAAGACAAATATTCAAAACACAGTTCGATTGGAGCTACATCAAATCCGTAAAAAGTAAATTAGCCTAACATATGAAAATTCATAGCATTAATCATCAAGAAATTTACAAATGCATACATAGTCTCAAATATTATTACAATTACAAATTTCAAGATATAAAATAAGGAGAAGAGAGAAAACTAGAATTAAGAGATGCTTCAAACTCTAATCTTAAAGAAATCCTCCAAGAAATCTTTAAGAGAGCTTCACCTCTTCTTCTCTCTATAAACTTTAACCTCTCTCTCTCTCTCAAGTTTTCCCCCTCCTTTTTTTTAAGAAAATGGCTACTGATCAAGAATGAGATGAAACCTTTAAATTAAGTAAAATCTCACCATCTATTCTTAAATGTTCTTCAGCTTACAGGGTGGCGCGAACTTTTGGTTGAACCGTACTTGCTGCCTTGTGAGATTCCAATGGCTTAGTGTGGCGAAACATCCTTTAACTCACAGGGTGGCATCGACACAAGGTTGAACCACACTTGCTACCTCATGAGATTTCAGTGGCTTGGTGTGGTGAAACGTTTTTTAGCTCAAAGGGTTGCACTGTCGCATGGTTGAACCATATTTGCTGCCTCATCAGATTTTAGTAACTTGGTGTGGCACGACCACGCTACACTTGCTTGCCAAGTAGCACATTTGGTGGTCTCAGGTGGCGTGAGCATACCAAGGCTATTGCCTTTGGATGGTTTCCACCCCTCTTTGTATGCTTTTGCACCTTCCTTAACCAAACTTGTACCAAATTGTCTTTAAATCCACTTTCCTTGCTTACACAAAAAAAAAAAAAAAAGTTGTCAAATAATACTTCAGCTTGAGAAATTTCACAAATATCTAAGCTCATAAATAATTAATTTGTGAGTAAAACACTCACTAATCAACCAACAATTTTTGGATGAAGTACGAAAAAGGATATTTATTGTTTTACTCAAAACTTGTTAGTTTATGTTGTATTTTACATGTTTATATTTTCTACAATGTATTTAAATAGCTTGATGTGATAGGAGAATAACCACAGCCAAACAATGTAGGCAAAAAACTTGCAAAAAAGAAGACTTCAACAAAAAACACTCTACCAAAAGTTTCAGCAAAAAAAAAAAAATTCCAGTAGAAACCCTAATCAAGACACCGGCAAAATTTCTAACTACTAATCTAAGAAGATTTCTTAGATTTCCTCCCAAGTCAAAAAGAGGTTATCAAACCATAGCCTGTAACTGATGAAGACTTCTATTTTATTGGTGGAGAGGTATTGGAAGCAAAGAGGACAAAACCATCAATGAAGGTAGAAGTGATCAAACCTGTAGTGAGAAAGCTTTTGCTTAAAAGGACAACTAGGAATAATGCATAGACCAGAATGTACAACTCTAATAACTTGGCTATGTTGGAGTTAATGATTAAGAGTTGTTTATAGAAAACCATTAATGTCAATCATAATGAAGTTACACTTGGTCATGCTTGGGTAAATTATTTTTGAAAACAGATTGTAACCAAGTAATAAACATGACTGAGTTGTCCAACTTTTGCATTAAGCTTTAGATCAGGTAAAATTTTAAATTGGTAATTAAACAATGCACTTCAAAGTTATTTATACTGTATTGATATCGCTATTATAAATAGCTCAAGTTATGTTCATTTATTACCACAAGAACTTGCAGGATGTTAAGCACTCTCAAGTTCTTCAAATCTGCCTTGCGATCAAGCAATTAAACTTTGGCACAATAGATTATGTCATCCAAGTTCTTATAGTTGAAAGAATTGTTTCCTATTTTGTTTAAGAAGAAAAATCCTAATGATTTTCAATGTGAAATTTGTAAGTTATCTAAACATCACCAAGTTCATGTTTCTATATAAATGTACAAAGAATTACAATTTTTTCTCTTATTCATTGTGATATTTAAGGATCATCTTGTGTCACTAATATTATTGTGGCAAAATGGTTCATTACTTTTATTGATGATCTTACCTGTATGTGTTAAGTTTATTTACTTAAAGAAAAATTTGAGGCAACAAAAATATTTCAAATTTTTCTTAAGATGATTTAAACCCAAATTTCAAGCTAATCTTCAAGTTCTTAGGATTGACGATGGAGGGGAATATTTATGACCTATTAATTATAGGTACCTTTCTTAATGAACTTGGGATTTTACATCAAAGTATTTGTATAGATTCTCCCTAGCAACATAGGAGTATTGAAAGGAAAAATCGACACCTTCTTGAGGTTGCTAGAGCTATAATGTTCATTATAAGGGTTCCAAAATTTTCATGGGGAGTAGTTCTTACTACTTGATATTTGATGAATAAGATGCCTACACAAAATTTAGACTTTAAAACACATCTAGATGCACTAAAAAACATTTTTCCAAGATCCAAAATTTTTTGTTTTTTCAAACCTACAGTGTTTGGATGCATTGCATTTGTCTGTGTATAATCATAATAGAGAAAAATTATCTTAAGTCTCTTAAATGTGTTTTTCTAGCTTATTCTCTTATTAAAAGAGATAAGTGTTACTACTTTTCAACAAAGAAAGTTTTTGTCACTATGGATGTTAATTTTTTTGAGCAAAAACCAAAGCTTCACTTTAGGGGGAGAGTGAAAGGAGTAAAGATCAGTTTCGGAGTGTTCTGCCTTTTATTGTATCTAAACCTATTGTTTTGAGCCTAATAATGTCAAGTTCTTTTATTCCTAAGATTCTTCTCCAACTCCATCACCTAACATTTCTCTTGAAAGTGTTCAAGATAGAGACCAACAGCTCAAGGTTTACTTAAGAAGAAACAAGTCACAACATCGTCAATGTTGCTAGTTAACAGAAATGGACATAAGGGTTCTAAATTCTAGCACATGTGACATAGAAAGTACTCCTAATATTATTGATGTAAATGATTTTTGTGATCTTGACATCCTAATTTTACATAAGAAAGGTGTTAGGTTTTGTGCAAAATGCATCCTATATCTAAATTTATCTCCTAATACAGGTTGTCCCTTTCATATGAAGCCTTTACTAGTAACTTGTTTTATTGTGATTCTATTCCAAGTACTATACAAAAATTACTTACTATTCCAACGTGGAATGAGGCTATTCATGAGGAAATGTAGGCATTGGATAAAAATAGAGAGAAAATCCTGCCAATTGACCCTTGGGAGAACTTGAATATAGGACCTTCATTCGGGGGATTTGAATTCTACTACCTAGCCTTAGTTTGAGAGGCATTTGAATTCCTCTTTCTGAGTTTTCCCCTTTTCCAATTTAAGCTTTCGACATTTTTATTTATTACAAATGATGTCTAGTTTACTAGGATTGAATTTTTGAAGAAGCTAATAGCAATTTATGAGGATGTATTTGCAATATTTCTAAATAAATGGGATGTTTTTGACATTTGCAGCATAACCTTATGATTTCTTTTTATTGCTTTTATTCATAAGCAATAAAAAATACATCAAAAACCCAATTCTTGGATTAGACCAAAATTACTTTCTTAACCTTAAAAGTTTGCACAAATTTTGAATACGCAATTATAATAAGATTACTTTTTGCATATTTCACCCTTATTAAAGAAGAAAAGCTCAAAAGATAAAGAGTAAAGGTCTAAATTTACAAAACTTCTATTAAAATTTTTTTATTAAAACCAAACCTAATAAAAAGTATTTTGAAGAAGTCTTATTTCATCCAAATAAGAGATAAACCCAAATTCTTAATTATCTCTAAGTAGAATTCTTCTACGATTAATATTCCAGCAAACCTAAGGAAATAAGAGTAAGAAAATTTTACTCATTAATATCAGGTAACAAAGTTTGGTATCAATAGTTAGCATTGTATGCGAGAAAATATAAAAAGCCAATTCTATTATGCCAAGAAAATTTCATACATAATTTAAAATATTTAATCTTGAATTTGATAATTATCATGAATTTACATTGATTTATCCAATCACAAGGGCTCTAAATAACTATAAAGATATTCTTATATTTAATTTGGTGTTCCAATCCATTTTTAATATCGTTTAGTCTAAATATCATTTGGGTTTATTAGTAAAATATTATTTGAGTCCTATTATAATAGTATTATTGTTTGTAGATATCCGCTAGATTTAGTATAAAAAATCGTTTGAGTCTAATAAAAATATCATTAACATTTAAGGATAAATATTAGTTGAATCTAGTATAAAATACCACTGAAATTTAGTTATAAAGATAATTAAGGTCTAGAGCTAAATATTATTCAAGTCTAAATCTAAATTTAAGTTTAAATACTATTAAGGGCAATCTTAAATATCATTAGTCTTTATCTACTGATTATTTGTGTTTTTCATTAAGAGCTTTCGATATTTATGTTTTAAACTAAAATTATCTGAAAGTTTAGTACTTAACCCTATTGGCTTATTGAATGATTCTTATATAACTAATAATTTTTAATTATTTACAATATAGCCTAAAAGTTTATAATACGTTTTTTAAGCACACTATTCTTGTGCGTTGAATTAATAAAAAGACTATGATTTTTTTAATTCATTATAATATTAATATGATTTCAAATTATCTCAATAGTTTTTTGTTCTTCGTTTATTATTGTATAATTATTTTGCATACCAATATATTAGTACCAAAGGACTAAAATTAGTTTAAAAATTTTATTAGTTACTAGCATGAATGATAAAAAAATCAAAAGATCATCATGATTTATTATTTCTAGTTAAATTATGAGAAGAATAAATATTATTTAAAATCATTATGTATGCTAAGTTGAAATTCGTCCTATTTCATTAAAAAAAAAAATCTATGTTTTGAGAAAATAAAATATAATATTACACTAACGCAATAATTTTCAGTTATAGTTTGGCATATATTCTAATTAAATTATGAGAAGAATAAATTTATTTAAAATAATTATGTATGCTATGTTGAAATTGGTGTCATTTTATTTAAAAAAGATCTATGTTTTGAATAAATAAAATATAATATTACACCAACCCAATTATTTTCGGTTATAGTTTGGTACATATTTTCTTCTAATCTTTTTCTATATATCATGACTTCATAACATGCTTAATTTGTGCATGTGATATAAGTGTTTTGAATATATATATCATCATTTATTTGTTTATGTTTAATAAATTTATGGTGCTATTTTATAAGCTTTCATCTATTTCTTACTTCCAAGAGAAGAAGACTAAAAAGGCCAATATATTACATATGATTCTAGGTAATAATTGTGGCCTACGTAGCAATATAACGTACCTCTGACACCGACATCCTGCTTAAAATGGCCGAACAAATGAATTTTCGTGATGCCCAAATATACAAGTCTAGAAAGATAATAAATTGTACCAGTATGGTAGTGATATCTCATGCTTAGAAAATCAAAATATGCATCTCAGTGATGCCTAAAATACAAGTCTAAAAAGACAAAAGTCATACCTTCACGGTAGCTCAAAAGGCCAACATACATCTTTGTGATACTAAAAAATATAAGTTTAGAATTACAAAATCGTATCTCTGTGGTATCGAATTCCCTAGCTCAGAAATGCCAAATCATGCATCATAAGTTCAGAAAGATAAAAATTGTAACTAAATTTCCTAGCTCAGAAGAATTAAATTATGTATCTCCGCGATGCCAAAACATTAGTCTAAAAGGACAAAATATTGTATCCTTATAGTATCGACTTCTCATGCTCAAAAGAGATAATATTACATCTCTGTCATGCTAAAACACACGTCCAGAAGAACAAAAAATTGTATTTACATCGTACTGACTTCTCATGTTCAGAAGAGATAATATTACATCTCCGTGATGCCAAAACACAAGTCTAAAAGGACAAAAAATTGTACCTTCACCGTACGGACTTCTTATGTTTAGAAGAGTCAATATTGCTCCTCTGGGATGCCAAAATACAAGCCTAGAAGTACAAAAAATTGTACTTTGCGTTATTGAATTCTTATGCTTAAAAGAACCAAAATCATGCACTTTTGTGATATCAAAATATAAAATCCATTGGTCTAGTCTATTGGTGAAAGGAAGTAACCAAACAATGCTGCTTCGATGAACAAAATTATGTACCTCATGGTGCCAAAATGCAAGTCAAAATGGACAACAATATGTACCGAATTCTTATACTCAGAAGAGCAAAAATCATGTACCTTTATAATGTTAAAATAAAAATCCAAAAGGACAAAAATAAATATACCTCTGTAACATTGACATCTAGTCCAGAGGTACAAAAATAAATGTACGTGCATAGTGCCAACATCTAGTCCAAAGGGACAAAAATAAAGGTACCTCTATGGTACCCACATATATTCTACAAGGATAAAAATAAATGTACCTCTGTGGTACCAACTTTTAGTCTAGAAGAACGAAAATTATATACCTTCATGGTACTAGCATCAAAGCTTAGAAAGGCCAAATATTGTATCTTTGTGGTACCAACTTAGACGTCTAGAAGGACTGTACAATGTACCTTTGTAATATCAACTTAAATGTCCAAAAGGACCACACAATGTAGCCCTGTGGTAGCAATTTTGACATCTAGAAGAACCAAAAAATGTACCTCTATAGTATTGACTTTAATATCTAAGAAATATCACATAAGGTATCTTTGTGGTACCAATTGCAACATTAGCAAGGGCTAAATATTATATCTCTGCCATATCGACTTAAAAAATCTAGAGGAACAAAAGTTATATACTTTGTAGCACCAACATCTTGACTAAGAGGAAAAAACTACAATGAAATACTTTAACATCTGAGCAAGAGAAATACAAAGAGAAAACAAAAACAACAACATAAAAAGACATCAAATAGAAGTTAAAATAAATAAATTAGCACAAGCTTACAAGTAACACTAAATAGCAAAGAACCTTCATAAGAAAAGGAACCGGGAACCTTGAACATGATATCACCAGTCTCAGTGTTTGATACTGTTCTATGCAAAAAAAAAAAAAAAAAACTGTCTTTCCATGATTTGTTGGAATCCAAGAAGTTGGGAATTGATTTTTCATCTTTGGACCTTGTAGCAAGGTAAACTGAGCTTGTTTTAGGACTCATCCTGACCTAATATAAATGCTAAAATTCTAAAAAGGTTGGTTTCCTATAACCTATCCTCCTCTATAAAATATACACACCCACCAATATTCTTCATGAGTTTAAGCCTAATTGACACTACAACAAAAATTACTTTAGTAACATTTCACATTAGCATTTTTTACTGAAATGCTATTACATGTAAATATAAGGAAGCATTTTCTTAAAAATGCTGCATTTAGGTACTTAACTAGTAATGTTTTCTTTTTAAATTGCATTTTATATTTAATTAGTAGCGTTTTTTTAAAATGTTATCTATAATGTTAAATATTTAACACTTAAAAAATGTAACGAATTAAGATAAATTTAGTAATAGTAGACAAAAGCTACAAATTAAAAGAACTAAATTTTAATTTGATAAAAATATCAATTATGGTAGCAAATTCTTAAAAAATGCTATAATTAACTTTAAAGTAATATATTTGTTTTCATTACATTTAAATAGTAACATACTTGCAAATGCTACAAAATGTTAAATCACGTATAACACTAAAAAAATGCTACAAATAAAATAAATAAAATAATATAAATTAAACCTTCAATAAGTATAATTTTAGCTACAAAATAAAATTCCAGTGGCAAAATATTGTGGGAAAGAAAAAAAAATTTGGATAATAATAATAAATAAATCCTTAAGTTTTGAAAAATAATAAAAAAGTATATACTTTAACTGATTGTAATAAATAGGCCCCTGTATTGAATTATAATTAACCTTAAATTATATATAACAAATACAAAACGTTATTAATTTTTTTTTATTGAAATATAAGGATTTAATCGTTATTTAACTTAATTTATTTATTTTTTTAGAGTGACAAAACCACTTCTAGTAGCTTCCTCTTCTTTGTTCTCCATATGTTCTCTTTCATTCTCCCTCCATTCTCTTAGCTCTCTTTTAACATTAAAACACAACTAATTAAAAAATAAAGGCTATATTTCTTTTTACAAAAAGCGTAAAACTCAGATTCCATCATTTTTCACTTTCTTTGGTAAGTTTTTATTTGGTAGTTTGTTAGATTTTTATTTTTTATGTTCTTACTGTAAATTGATTTTTGGTAATTTATATTTTAATCATAAAATTTGTGTTGTCTAGTTTTTTGAGTTGTCTTGTAATATAATGGAATTGAGAAATATTGTGAAAATATAAACTATTACTCACTTATTCACTTGTGTTTGTGCAAAATTTCTCTTTTTTATTGAAATTTTGTTAAAATATGTATTTTTTTGGGGTTAATTTTTGCAATTTTATTTATTCAATGTTATTATTTGCTTGTACTTTTAGTAAATTATTCGAGGAGGCAAAAAATTTCTCTGTGTCCAAGTTATACCAAATACACAAATTTGTTGGGTGTATTACATTCATGGATAAAGAGTGGATTCATCTTAACATGTAAAATAAGACTTTAGTATGATATACTCTATTTTTAAATAAAAGAAATTCCCTTTACCCTTCTAAGGTTTAGCCGAATTACCTATTTCCCCCTTAAGTTTATAGAAAAGCTTCTAAGCCTTCCATCGTTAGGTCTGTTTGTGTTAGAGTTGGCTTTTTGAAGTGTTATTACCTTTACACCCTTATGAATGACTTGTGGGCCTATGACATAAACTAAAAAAGGTTTGTGGACTAATGATGTTGACTTAAAAAACGTTTTATTTTATTTAAATTTATAAATAGCAAGTTTACTAAATTAACCGTTCAAAAAATAAGTAAAAAGACAAAATTTGTCTTTTATGAAAAAATTAAAAATTCTAACGATAAAAAGCTTTCCAACAATTGCTTCCAAATGGTCAAAAATGCTCATTATTTATAAAAGAGCAGCACTTATAAAGAAACTCAACTCATCATATACACCCTACATATTCTACTTTCACTAGCAACCATTCAAGAAGTATAATTTTTCTCACTGAAATTCTCAGAGTTTATACTATCATCTACTTTCACATTCAGAATGTAAATATGACTTCAATTGAACACAAACAATTAGTGAGAATTGAAACTAAAATAACAGTCATATATTAGATGTTATGTTTAATCATACTTTTGTTATGTATATGTATTATGTTGCTGCTTTGGAGAAATGGCCAAACAATTCATAAGCATATGTAGTCATTCCTAGCAACATTTACAACATAAAGGAAATAAGATGCATGCATTTTAGAAATATAAAAAATAATGTTTTGATATAGCATATATAGTTTGTACTATACAACACCACAGAAGTTACAAAAAAGTACAAATATATGAGTTCTCACCAGTATGCATGTGCATGCATTGTCTCCAGCACATTACTAAGTTTGCAATGAAATAAATTTTAAGTTTGGACATAACTCCCATGCACACAAGCCTATTAAACTTGCTAAGTCCAAGAATTGAACCAAAAAAAATTAAGCAAAAACATTGACTGACTACTGTTCTGCTTTGCATCCCGAGGATAATGGCATTTGATCAAAAAATTTGTCCATTACTTGTTGTATCAAGCATGTTCTACATGATAACACAAATAAAAATAGATATTCTTAACTTAAAAGTGAGCATAAATAGCAACAAGCACTTGAACCATTGGTTGTTGTATATAAATTAAACACAAACCTTAAGTTCTGTATATTAGATTCAGTTGTTGGACCTTCTATCATGGGATTCAGAAGCTTTTCTCATTCTTTTCTTTCTTCCTGTTGTATACTCTAATGTATAACAACATTGAGTTAGCAACATATACACACACACATATATATATATATATATATACATATGTCAAGTAATACATGGAACACAAAAATGGTGCATGTCTGTATACTTAATGATGGTGTTGGAATATATAAAGAAGAATAATGCTGGGTAGGACTAGGTTTTTGCCTTCTCCTAGCTTCAGTTGAACTTGTAACTACTAAGGAGGCTAGAAAAGATGTTACATGTGCCTAAAACAAACATGGGAAAAAAGCATTAAATCTTATGAGGGGAAATTTTGTATTCTTAAATAAAAATTTAAAAAAAAGAAAGCATATATTTTTGTTAATAGGCAGCCTCTTTTATTGTGTCCAAGATTATTGCAATTGCCACATCGTAAGGTATATTTTCTCTTTTAAGTAGGGAGTTCATTTGCCTTTTGAATTTTGCTCACTCTTGGTCTTCCAACCTTAGGCTACATGACATGAGGCTTTAGTTGAGGCATGTCAATCCTAAGCCAATTAACTTGGTATGGTAGTGGGTGTATCATGTGTGCATAAGTTAGCAAATATGAACTTCTTTTAAGACAATTCTCAACAAAATTTGTTGGATCTCGGTTGGTATGTGTTATGCAAGCCATAGCATGTTTACAAGGCAAGCCACTTCCTTCCCAAGCACCACAATCACAACTTCTCTTCTTAAGGTTAACAACATAATGTCTTTCAGTATCCAATATATAATTAATGACCTCAAACTTGTTTTTGTTTGCTCTAAAAACCAGTAGATGCCTTGAAATCTTAGCAATCTTGGCAAGCTTTTTGTGAACTCTTAGGGACAGGTCAGTATCCCATTGTCGATCCTTTTCCCTTCTTTTAAACAACTTTTTCATTAGCTTTAATCGGATGAACTGCATTAACTCAATCATTGGTTTCTTTCTGTACTCAAATAGCACAACATTCCATGATTTAGTCATGTTATTAGTAACATGATCTATTTCGAAGAAAAAAAGGAATGCATGGCGAGACCAAGTTTCTAGAGCATTATCCATCAGCTATTGGTATGCCTTGACATTATTTCCTTTATATAGTTCATTGCAATTTCAAAGTCTACCTTGTTAATTAATGTTATTGCCTTCCAAAATAATGGCCTAAATGCGTCACTGGAGTATAACTTGCAAAATTGGCAAATATATACTGAGAATAGTACCTAATCAATGCCTATGGCATTTTCCCTTTTAGAGCTACAATGATCCCCTTTTGTTTGCTTGACATGATTGTAATTGTCATTTATTAGCTATGCCCATATGCTCTTGAAATAATCTTAAGGACAAACTCTAACTCTCCTTATTTTCTCCATAAATATAGAAAGTTAATGGGAAAATCCCATTATTTGCATCCATAGCAACAGTTGATAATAACATTCCATCATAGCATGACTTAAGATGGCAACCATTGACACTAACAAACCTCCTGCAGCCTTGTATAAATATATTTTGTATAGCATCATAACTCATAAATACTAATCGAAAACGTATGTCTTGAGCAGCAAACTCTTGCTAAATCTTCACTATCAATCCTTTCTTCTTCATAAGCAAAATGTTAGCATAATCTTGCAATCTTGTATATGAATTTGTGACGTCAGTAGTAAACATGTTTAAAACTGTTTTTTAACTTTGTATAACCTTTTCTTTGTAGTTCTAGTGCCAAACCTAGTGCGTAACTATCTTGTGACAACTTTAATGTTGATTCCAGAATTGTTTTTAATGGTATTAGACAACTTTTCAGCAACCTAAGAGCTAGTGACTTTAGGATTCTTGAATAGCCCTCCAAAAATGTGTGGTTTATTGATACTCTTGATCATAAATAAGACTTTGTGAACCAAGAGTGATGCATGAATTCTCCATGAGTAGCCTAGTCCAATACATTTAATAATGAGTTTAACACTTTCATTTTTTATTTTATCAATGGTAAATCTCACTTGAATGGCATAGTCTTTAATCATTTTTTGAAACTTAAGCACTGTTTCATACACTTGCACAAAATGGATATCAATGACACCAAACTTAGGCCTTCTCACTAATCTACCTCTCGAATCCCTTTATATATTACTTACTGCATTAGCATCTTCTTCATTTCTGTCTACAAAATCTTTATCTTCTTCACTATTATAGTCTGAAAAATTATCGTTTTCATCAGATATATTAACATATCTAGTCTTATCACCTTCTACCATTTCATCATCATCCTGTTTGAATTAGGTGGAATTCCATTTTCTTCATTTGTCTAATTGATTGTATCAACATTATTAGCATCATCATCACCATCTAATGCCTCACTGTCACTATAACCCTTGTTGGCACCATATTTTATACGTTCTACATCTGTTACTTCATCATTATCTTGGACTAGTGCTTCACCAACATTTTGGCCCTCTGTTTGCATATTCTTATAATCAAATGCCTTCACACATCTTATTCACAGCAGTAAACACTTGTTCATCAAATTCTTGAGTCCATTTCTATGCTATGGTTGATGGAGTATATAGAAGGTTAAAGTTAAGACTAGGTGGTCGTGAATTTTCTTGGGTAAGTTAAGAAAATAGAGCATTAAATACATGGGCGCTAGTTGGTTCAGTATACGTTTGTTGTTTAGAGTGATCAGGAAAAGATAGTTGGGCAAATGTTTGATGGTTAAATCAAGAGAGGATGGTTTAGTACCTATCTACTGGTATGGATGATTAAGGGAGGTTTAAAGTACTTCTAGTGCATCTATATCATCTTCATTACCATGATAGGATGTTGGACTATTACTGAACAATATTCTTCAAATTAGGTTAATTGATTCTAATGCCAGTACCTGCATCTCCAATTTCATATAATCATATCCTTTACTCATCATGCTATAAACTACATCCAAATAATCTTTGTAAGTTTCCACTATATTTTCTCACTAGACCAAGGTACAATGGCTTCGAAAATGAATTCCTCATCAATATGTTTGTTCCTATGATACACTCCTTACAATATATCATTTAGCACATTAACTAGACTAAGTCGATCAATATCACACCAATCAACATCAATTTCCTTCTCACAAAATAAAGCTATCACATGGATTCCAACTATTGCCATGCTTTTGCACTCTGTTCAAAAAGAAAAAAAGAAAACAAAGATATCAACATTAACTCATAACCAAAAGTTAGCCATTACTTCCGCACACCAACCCAACAAAGTTAACTCAAGTTTATATTACACAAACTGTTTAAAAAAAAAAAGTTTATATTACACAAAACAACAAAGCATTAGTTAAAACACATAGTATATAAACAGTCCATGCAATATAAAACCCACCTTGACACTCCCACGAAAATAAAACCCATTTTCTCTTGCATAATCAAAATCAATAAGTCTCAACACAAATATAACATGAGATACTTCTAAATAATAGGTGAATAAGTTAAAAAGCCCATTTTTTTTACAATCATCAGACCTGACAAACCTATAAATATGACTACAATATATATTGAAAGCCCCTTTTCACAAACACCATGCTCATGTAGGCAACACAAACAAATATTCCATTTTCATAACATTAGTCAACAATACCCATTTTTGAATCTTAACAAAACACACTTTCTATTTAACCATAACCCATTTTTTCATTCTCCAAAACCCATTAAAAAATCCATTAATTTAGGCATTAAGTTCTTTATTCACTTAGTGGGCAATCAAAAATGTCATCTTTTAAATTTATAACTAGAAATTTTTACATGCGATTTGTTATTCATTTGACATGAATACGGTTCGTTTATTATTGGTATCAATTCTTTTTTTGTTTAATATTCGTTTGACACGAATACGGTTCATTTATTATTCGTATCAATTCTTTT
Organism: Azadirachta indica; assembly: GCA_022749755.1. Taxonomy (NCBI): domain Eukaryota; kingdom Viridiplantae; phylum Streptophyta; class Magnoliopsida; order Sapindales; family Meliaceae; genus Azadirachta; species Azadirachta indica. The sequence continues at coordinate 3,421,806 of CM040447.1, forward strand.
AAATTCAAATACGATCTGTTTATTTAGATACAATTCATTTAAACATAATTATTCATTTAAGAACGATTATTTGTTTATTTTTTTAGACACGAATATTTGTTTTAAATCTAATTATTTGTTTAAGACATGATTATTTGTTTGACACGATTCGGTTAAAACATGAATATGATTCGTTTAGGACACAAATATGATTTGTTTACAACACTAATACGATTCGTTTAAGACAAGATTAATTTTGTAAACAAAAATAATAAAAATAAACTAATTTATTATTTTGAACCAAACATCATCCATTCAAATTTTTAAATAAAAGAAAACAAATCTTAATTCTCTTAAATTACAAATAACAATGTAAATAATATATTCTATCATCCATAAACAATTAACAAGTAAAAACATAAATTCAATTTCAATTTTCCCAAATAACAAAAGTAACATAAACAACAACTAAAAACTACACAACAAAATTTAATTCAATTAATTCTCTCAAATAACAACATCAACATAAACAACAAATCAACAACAACTAAAATTCAAACAACATAAATTCAATTTCAGTTCTTCCAAATAACAAAAACAACATAAACAACAACTAAAAACTACACAACAAAAAAATTCAATTCAATTCAATTCTCTTAATTAACAAAAATAACATAAACAACAAATCAACAACAACTAAAAATTAAACAACATAAATTCAATTCAATTCAATTCTCCTAAATAACAAAAAAAATATAAACAACAAATTAATAATTAAAAACTAAATAATATAAATTCAATTCTCTCAAATAACAAAAGCAACATATATAACAACAACTAAAAGCTAAATAACATAAATTCAATTCAATTCAATTCTCCCAAATAACAAAAACAACATATATAACAACAACTAAAAGCTAAATAACATAAATTCAATTCAATTCAATTCTCCCAAATAACAAAAACAACATATATAACAACTAAAAGCTAAAAAATATAAACTTAAATATCAAAATTTCTCAAATAACAACTAATAACTAGTAAAAATCGTACTACTTTCTGAAGATGAAACACTCGAGATATTCAAATTAAATATCTCTCTAGTGAGATCATTCAATTAGGCACGATTGCTTTATGTACAATAACAAAAACAAATTATAAATATCATCACTCATAAGCAACAAAAAAAAATTTAAATTAATTATATAAAAAATTTATTACCAATCTCTTGTACAAACCAATGTTTCCATTGTATTCAGCTTATATGCACTTCGAAATTGATCAAGTACTCTACCACCAACGCTCAAAGCCGACTTAGATGCAACAGTAGATATAGAAATGTTCAAGACATCACGAGCCATGGAAGAAAGGTTATGATAATGAAACTTATTTTCTTTCCAAAAGTCTAAAACATCTAATTTAGCATTTCTATCTACTCAACTCATCCAAATAATGTTGCAATTGAGTCTTTTGATTTAAATTATTATTATCTATACTTTCAAAGTCATCAAACTGCTATAAAAAATATAATTATATTAGAGTTACATACAAGTTATGAGCAAAAATTAAATAATTGAAATATTATAAATAATTATAAATTTTACCTTTAGTATGTCCATAGTCTTATTGAATGTAAGATCATCATATGCCATATTTGAACCAACATGTTGAGCTTGGGTAGAAATCGTGGATGTGGTTATGGAAGATGATTCAAATGAATTGACCATATATTCATTGAACAAAGAAAACAATTTATCTTGAACATGCTTAGTCTTGTTGAATCTTGACTATAAACCCTCTTTATGCAAAGTCCATAAATGACATTTTGTAACGAGGATTTAAGACAAAAATAATTGCCAATATAGTAAAAAGTCAGACCAATACTTTAAAAACTTGACCATCATTTTTTTTGCCATATGTCTCATATAGTCATCCTCACTTTCCATCAATTGCCTCAAAGTTACATAAGCAGCAAACACTTTTGAAAAATACAAATTTGACGTGGGTACTTTATGCCAGAAAATATGCAAGTATTATCATAAAAAACATACAAGAGTTTGCTAATTTTTTCTACTTTCTCCCACTCATCTTTAGAAGGACAATGCTTATAATTAGAGTCACTTAATTATAAGTGGCAAAAAGTATTTTTATAATATAAAGCACTTTCAAGCATAAGAAAAATAGAATTCCATCTTGTGGGAATATCTTGCCTTAATTCTTTTTTACTATCTATAGACACTTGTCTAATAGACTCCAAAAATTTTTATTTTCTCATTTGTAATCCATTGAGATATTTCACACTCTCACAAAACTTTTCCACTTCTCCCTTAATTTCTGTTAACCCCTCTTAAACTATCAAATTAATAATGTGTGCACAACAACAAACATGGAAAAATCTTCATCAGACAATAATACTCTCCTTATTTTCAATTGACCTTTCAACATTTAAACACAAACATCATTACTTGAAGCATTGTCTAAAGTTAATGAAAATATTTTTTTTCTCAATACCCCAATCACATAACAATGATAATATCTTATCAGCTAAACATATCTCAATATGTGGAGATGACATGCAACAAAAATTTTACACTCTTTTCCGTAGTTTCCATTCTTTATCAATGAAATATGCCGTCAAACACAAATAACTATTTGTAGTAATAGAAGTCCATAAATCAAAAGTTAAAGATATTCTATCAGGAACACCTTCTAACATGCAAATGATTTTTTCTTTTCCAATTTTATACATCTTTAACACATCTAATTTTGTAGTGTTTCTAGTTATTGTTGGCATTTGTTCTTCCAAATATTTATGAATATCTATAATACCTTCATATTCAACAAATTGAAAAGGCAAGTCATGCTTCACCAAAGCAGAACACAATTTTTCACGATATACATTAGGATCAAATTTGGGAACATGAACTGACATAGGCCCTGAAGCATGATCAATATGCATCTGCCTAGGATCACGTGGCATCAACAATTTATGACAAGTAGTCATGTGTTTTTTAATATTACCTATACCACTTGCACTTGGACAAATATAAACAATGCCACACTTTTTGCACTTTGTTCTTTGTTTTTCATTTGGAAATTGACTGATCGGCAATTTCTCAAATAATGTCCAAACTTCTAAAGTAAGCTTCCGTTCGCGTTTTTCAGTGTCCTCTGAGCAACTTTTATTAGTATCATCCTCCAACTGAATAATATTATCAATGTTATCATTTCCAATACTTGCAGACTTATCAACCATATTAGTCTCAGTTGAATTCATTCTCTTTCTGCAAAATATAAAAATAGAGTTAATATAATTTTTATTTCTTACAAGTTATAATGACAAAAATTGCATTATATAAAATAAATTACAAAAGATATATAAATGAATTTTTTTCTTTTAAAATATCTTAACATTAATTGTTAATAAATTCCAAAAAGCTAGCTATTACATTGGAAGCTACAAATAAAAATGGCTTAAGATCAAAAAAGATAAAAAGTTGAATTAAGCTTTTAGAAGAAAATCTTGTAAGGTTTTCTATAAAAAAACAGAAACACCCAAATATTTCAAATATTATATATCAACTCCCGTATTTATTTTCCCAACCTTGTACGACTTATATTTGAGAATTAAAATATTAAGGCTTAAAATTGATAATGGACTTACACACAGAACAAGACATTCACGTTATTATTATTATATATGCATGTTATGCAATGTTAAGTAGATAATATTAATTATGAAATTAAAATAAATAATTACAAATTTATTGTACATCTAGATATATGGATTAAAATATTAAGAACAAATGACTAACCTTTTTAATCTAAATATTTGAAACCAAAAAAGTCAAAGAAAGAAGAGAGGCCGAAGAAAATAAATTTAATTGTTAGGTATTCGGTTATAGTGGATAGAGTCTGGGAGAGGGGCAGCGGCTTCTAAGAAAGAAAACCAAAGATTTAGGTGAAGTTTGGTTAGATTAATTTGATAATTATTATTGAGGTCCTTAAAGATATTATAAATTACGTATTTATGAAACATAATATATATTTAATAAGTCAATCCTTATATTAGGGGTTGTTTGCAATAAATAAATTTATATTACATATTTTTAAAAAAATTTTAAATATATTCATTTAAGATATGATTATTCATTTATTCGTTTAATTAATTGTGTTTTAAATAAATATTGTATCTTGTAAGTTGAATACGGATACAACACGAATAATAATCATGTCAACACGAATACGACACGATTATTATTCATATCAAGATTTCTAAATTTGATTTTATTTAATGGCACTGAATTCATGTCGAATAATCGCGTCGTATCCTAAATTGTCACCCCTAACTGAAAGATGACCATGCAATGAGAGTGTAGACTCTTCCACAGTTTATTCTCTTTGGCTATCATAATGAGAGTTTTTATGGTGTTCAATATAAGCTGAAAATTAAAAACCTAGGTTATTTATCACTTAACATAATAGATGCATCAGACGCACTCATTTAGGCATGATCTTATGGTGCCGAATCAAACCAGAGGGGATTGCTTAGAGTCGACCTCAAGCTTCTCAAGTTTACTCTATTATTCTTGATTTTTTGAATTAAAAATTTAAAAAAATCAAAAGTTGTAATAATAGGATCTGTAGTTCATCTGCATTACGTCATCTCATTAACATTTGTTTTTTATTTTTAAAAGCTAAAATATACTTTTACCCTTCAAAAAGCCAACTCTAACAAAAACGGACCTCACGATGAGGCCTTAAAAGCTTTTCTGTAAACCCAAGGAGGAAGTGGGTAATTTGGCTAAACCTTAAAGGGCAAACAGAATTTTTCCATTATAGATTATAGTATTGACGTGTATTTTACATTTGATTTGGCAGAGCTTGTTGTATGATTCGTGCAGTGTGCGCATGATACCCGTAAGTGCACAAGATCATAACAAGTAATATAGTAATAAAAGAATGTCAATCCCACGAAAAATGTTAATCAATTAAGTATCAAAAGTGATTAATTTATGAATTTATTTGAAGAAATTGAAATAATTTCAGTAAGAAATTAAAATAAACAAAAAATTAATTACTTAACAAACTAAATAAAATACTCAATTAATGGAAAAAATCTAGAGCCAATAATTTTATCTTAATTAGTTGTATTCACTTCTTCTATTGATGTTATTTTGAATTAATATCGGTATTGTCAGTTAATTATCCTATCCTATTCGACAGTCTCTCTCGAAATCAATCGAAACTATTTCGTACCTAATAATTCATTATATCTCTATGTGAAATTAATTAAATAAAAATGCATTATGATTAGTGATAATTTCCAATTAAACTAAGTAAATTATATTAGTACATTTCTGTCTAACATGTAATTTACGATATTTATCACACAGTTTAAATACGATATTCACTTCTCAATTTATATCAATCCATATTTCATTTAAATACTGGTCAAATATTTAAAATTATTAATATCATGATAAATACTCAAATAAGATATCAAATCAAAAACAACACAATATCAAAAAATTGATGTTTTCAATAGATTAAATCATTACCCTAGAGAATAAATCTACTCACACATAAAATAGTGTTCAAGATTACTCATAAAAAATTCAATAATCAAATACATAATCTCAGTTAATACAAATTGTTTAATTCAATATGAAATTAAAAAGGGAGAGAGAAAGACTAGATGAGGAGAGCTTGAATTTATAAAGTTGATGAGAATCTCCCAATCTCTTGATGAAATCTCCTTTTTTCTTGTTGATTTTTCCTTGTCTTTCTCTAGCCACCTTCTTCCCTTTTTTTTCTCTCTAGAACTCCCTTTCTCCACTTTTATATGATGGCTCCTCCTTGAAAAAATAAGAAAACCTAAAAATGTTTCAAATCTGGCAACCCATTTTGATTTAAAGGTTAAAAATCGTCAAATTTAAATTTAGGTGAATTGGGAGCGCTATTTTTGGCATAGGGGTGCTAAAGAGGTAGAAGGCATGGCGCAGGCGTGCCATTGATTTTGCCAACAAAGGCGTCTCATGTGGCACATTTCAATTGGACCCTTTACTTTTAGTTATTTTGAATTTTAATCTCTATTTTAATTTTTCTCCATTTTAGTCCTCAATTGCTTGCATTTTGCTCCCTAAGAATAAAACTTTGTGATTTCCATGGATGGCTAGCAAACGTGCTTTTATGCTTTATTTTTATGTCTTTCATGTTAAAACACATCAACACCTACAAAACAAAAGTAAAATACTTAAAAAAAAAATAATTATTTAAAACGAACTAAATAGCGTTAAGTATGTTGCTTAATTATAAATAATTTAAGCATAATTATATAGTAAAAATTAATATACCAGAGCTAATTATGAGTATATGAAAGTTATATGGAATTTTGTTAAAATGGCTGAAAATAATATAGGGAATCCAAAAAGATTTTGTGCCTTTGTAAAAACTATCGAAATTTAAGTCATAATGATGTAGATACAATTTATGAGCACTTAATCATAAGGGAATGGATCCCACATACACAAATTGGTTTCATCATGGAGGAAAAAATGATATGTGATGAAGTAATTGAAGAAGTGAATATGTTGAATGTAGTAACTTGTTTGCAGCTGGGTATATGGACAATGAAGATGTTATGCCGTTAGAGGAAAGAAAAGATGGTGATTTTAATAGATTACTAGAAGAGGCAGAAATTCCTTTGTATCCAAGTTGTACCAAACATACAAAATTGTATGCTATTGTAACCTTATATAAACATAAAACTATAAATAGATAGTTAGATAAGAGCTTTGATGGGCTTTTGGAGATTTTGCATGATATGTTGCCTGTGGATAATGTGATTCTAAAACAATCTACTCAGTGAGGAAATTTCTGAAGACATTTGATGTAGGGTATGAAAAAATTCATGCTTGTGTGAATGATTGTTGCTTGTTTAGGAATGAAAAAAAGAGAAAATGGATAGTTGTTCAAAATATGGTTTGTCAAGATGGAAGGTAGACAGATGATCAAAGAACATTAAAAGAGGGGTTTTGGCAAAAGGTATGAGACATTTTCCTATCATACCTAAGTTTATTGGTTGTTTAGATCCCAAAAAATTGTTAAAGACTTAAGGTGGGACTTTACCCATAAAAGTAAATATGGCAAGTTATGGCACCCAGTAGATTCTTTAATGTGGGACTTAGTTTATGATAAATGGCCATCATTCTTAGAAGATCCTAAGAATCTTAGAATTGGACTTACTACTAATGGATTCAATCTATTCTCTAATTTTACACTGCTTATAGTTGTTATCCCGTGATGCTTTTTATGTATAACTTACCACCTTGGTTATGCATAAAAAAGGAAAATATTATGTTGACTTCATTGATTCCAGGCCTAAGAAACTAGGTAATGACATTGATGTGTTTTACAACTATGGATAAATGATCTACAAGAGTTGTAAGAGAATAGAGTTAATGTTTTCTATGCATGTACAAAACAACTTTTAATTTGAGAGTCATTTTGATGTATATAATACATGATTTTCCAGCTTATGGAAATATTTCTAGATGTAGGACAAAGGGTAAATTAGCATGTCCAATATGTAGTAATGATACATGCTCTCAGTGGTTCAAATTTGGTAGAAAGTTTGTACACATTGGCCATAGATGTTTTCTACCAACGTCTCATCCTTTTTGGAAAAGGAAATCGTGGTTTGATGGAAAGGTGGAAAAGGGAACATGTCCTAAGGTCAAGATTGGCACTAGAATTTTACATCCTTTAAAAGATTTTAAGGATGATTGGGGAAAATATAATAAGAGAAAATGAAAAAAAAAATGTAGTGAAGCTAATCAAGCTTGGACAAAGCATTTGTTGTTTTTGATTTACCATATTGGAAGGTATGTGATATTAAATATATATTTATTTTTAAGTTTTTTCTTATACTTTATTATATTGAAAATAATTTTCTAATTTTATGGAATATGTAATAGGATTTGCCATTGCGACACAATTTGGATGTCATACATATAGAAAAAAAAATGTTTGCGAGAGTATTATTAGCACATTATTAAACATCAATGAAAAAACAAAAGATGGAATAAATGCTTGTAGCGATTTAGAAGATATGGGAATTCGACACGAATTGCATCCAAGAGATCAAAGGCTAAAATATGTCTTCTTGCAACTTTACACATATTGTCCAAAAGTGAAAAAAGAATGTTTTGCAAGAGTTTATTTGACAAGAAATTGCTGAATGGATATAGCTCAAACATTGAAAATTGCATAATATCGGAAAAAGGTCTCAAATCACATGATTGCTATGTTTTAGCGTAATAGCTACTGCCCATAATATTAAAAGGGTTAATACTGTTGATTCCAAAATTTCATAACTCCGATACCTAACACCAAATGTATATTTTTGCCTCACGAACTCGTTTAGTCTTTTTCTTTTGAGTGAACTGTAAAACAAGAAAAAGATCAAAGGAGCCAAATTTTTTGGCGAAAACCTTCTGATGCTTAATTCTGACTACGTGTTTTCTTATTTAAATAAAGTTTTATAAATATTTAGGCAAAGTTTTAGTGCTTTAGTGAAATTGCATACCTTTTCCCATAATTTACCTTCTTTTTATAGAGATCTGGATAAGACCAACGGTCACACTGAGTTTGTAACTGATAACTGAATCCTTATAATTGAGCAATAACTAACAATTATTAGTTCGCAGCTTGCCTGGGTTATGATCCTGCATTCATCTTTTTGGTGTCGTTCTCTGATTTGAACAGATTTTTTCATATAACACCTGATATGGTGATGAGCTGAGAAGAAATACCCCCGACCAATCTTTTACCCAACACTTATATTATTCGCATAACAGAAGTCTTTAATCAACTTGATAACTGCACTATTATGCGCATTTATTAATGTAATTCCTTTCAAATAGTTATAGTTCTCTAATTATTTACGCTCAATTAATACCAGTCCAAATTAAACTTCTTGAAGCTACGTTAAACATAATAGCTAATCTAATCAGAATCCACCTGATTTGACCAGAATCTATCTGAACATAAATTAACTTTCCTAGGCTTAAGTCATCTCTTTAGCTGCTACTTGAAGGACCAAGAATTATAATATTTCGACTGTGCTTATTTTTCAACGAGCTATGTTAAAGGAGTATTGATAAAAAAGATATGTTAGTCATTGAAGATGACATAGCTTAAACGTTATCTATGCTCAAGAGATTCTTTCCACCTATATTATTCGATTTCATGATGCACTTGCTGATTCATTTAGGATGTGAAGCATAACTTGGTGGATCAGTGCAATATCGATAAATGTATCCTTTTGAAAGGTAAAATATTGCATATTTATTTATACTCCTTTTTCTTTTTTAAAAAAATATAATATCATTGCAATTTATATTTAGGTACATGAAGGTTCTCAAAGAATATGTTAGAAGTTGTGCAAGATTAGAAGGTTGTATTCCATAATGTTATCTTGCTGAAGAATGCATGAGATTTTGTAGTGGGTTTTTTGATCAAGCTACTACGTTTAATTATCAAGGTCACAATGAAATTTTCTCTAATGATGTTATTTTGGAAGGTCGACAAATTTGAAGGGAAAAATCCATTACTTTGAGTTATGAAACTTTGGAAAGTGCACATCGATGCGTGCTATTCAATATAGCTAATATGGAACCATACTTAAAGTAAGTACTTAAATTTACATTCTAATTTTCTTCATGCTCTTGAAATTACACCTTTGTTTATTTATTTATTTTTCAATCAAGATGCATTTGGAGGAGTTAAAGGAAATCAAACAAAAATTTAGAAAAAAATAAAAGTTTATTTCGAAGAGAAACATAGAGAAATTCTTAACATGGTTGAAAGAAAAGGTAACACGATACATGATCTCTTCTTGTTTATAAAAGGATTGAAGCAACAGAATGATTAATTTTAGTTTTTCTTTTTGTTCCTTATATATTTTGGACCAAATTGATACAAGTATTGACTTGGATATACTAAGATAGCATTCATATGGTCCTAGAAATAATGCCATGAGTTATGATAGGTATATAATCAATTGCTAACATTTCCATACAAAACAACTTGAAAAGTCTACACAAAACAATGGTGTTTCAATTGAAGCAACAACTATATGCAGAACAAGTGCTGAAGACACAGCACAAGTTGATGTTGTTGCATATTATAGTGTGATAAGAGAGATAATTTTATTATATTACCATAATTTTGAAGTTTCAATATTCAAGTTGACTGGGCAAATATGGGTCATGGTGTTAAGGTTGCAGATGGTTTTACATTTGTAAATCTACACCAAGGTCAAAATCAATAAGAGAGAGAACCATTTATTTTTGCTTCACAGGCAAAACAAGTATTTTACTCAAGAGAAAATGATTCATCTAATTAGTATGTATTGTTAAAGGCACCACCGAGAAGATATTATGAGTTGGAAATGTATGATGAGAATGTCAATACAACTTGTTGGCTAAAACATATATCAACGTCAGGTATGAATATTGATAATGAAGGAGAAGAGACTTATATTAAAAAGAATTGTGAGGACATATTGGTGTAACTTGTGCATTATTTTGTCTTTTGGTGGAAATTTTTCTTATCTATTGCCCTATGTTCTTTTAATGTTTTCATGCTTATGATACTATAATTTTATGTTCAGTTTTGTCCTTTTATTATTATTTAATCATTTTTATTAAATATTTGGCACTTTGTTTTATTGTTTAAATAAGTGGTGATTAATATTGTCATTTAACTTATGATGAATGTTAAATTAACTTTTTCTTTTGTTCATCAGTAGTGTAGTTTGACAATAATTTTGTTTGTTTGATTTTTAAATCTGTACTAGAACCTATTAATTTAAAGGAAATTAGTGGTTTTATTGTGGTGCAGGTGCAAAAAGGATCAAAGTTGGCAATGACATTGTTAGTGTAACAAGTTTGATAAAAGATATTAAGAAACAATTAAAGAAAGTATTAGTGAGTTTATGTTATGCTCACTGTTGCTAGCTTTGTGCAAAATTTTCAGTCTATATTGTTATGCTACTTTGTGTATTGTTATTTATCATTTCTATTTATTATTTTTGTAAGTTTGCTTACTATTTAGGTTCGGTCATTTTTCTTCTTTCTTACCTTAATGTGACATAGATTCTTACATATGCTTATGAAAGAAATTTAGTAAAATAAATATTAAATATGTTTGAAACTTTTTTATTATTGATCCCAATAAGGAGTTCTTCATTGTGTTTTTTTTGTAGATCTTTTTAGTATTTTTAACCATTTATTTTTTAAATAGATTGATTTCCATGGATGAGGTTCATGAGAAAGGTATGTACTACTAAATTAAAGACCATTTTTATAGATGGTGAAAGTAAAATAGAAGTCTGATTTAATAACCTTGTTCAACCTATTGGTGGTAGATTAGTCACACTTTCTTCCTTTTTGAGGGCCTATTGTAAGAGGGCTTGTACCATATACAATTTCAGATTGGAAGAAGCTTCCTTTGGATATGAAAATTTTATTATGGCGATGTGTTCAGGTATCCTTATTTTATAAATGCTTAAATTTTTATTGATAGCTACTAGATAGAAAAATCAATGTAAGCTGTCAAGTTTTGGGCTATGTGAGGAATGTCGAAATGAAACACTCCATGAGATAGGTAAATTGTTGTATGAGATGATGCTTCAGCAAATATATGAGGCAGCATTACTAAAAGCAGTTGATGACTTGTCGATGTTGGTTATTGTTGGTGTCAAAATTGTTTCAAGCTATGGCCTCAAAACTTGTAAATTTTGTGAGTGTCTCTCAAGCTATGCCTTGGTGTTCCTTAATTGGAAATCAAATGGCAATATTACAATGTTAGTTGGATTAAGACAATGGATTTTGATTTATGTTGTTAGTTATGTTTGTATATTGTCTAATAGAGAATAGAATTTTGTTCATTACATTGGCAATGATATTTATTGTTCTAATTTCAATATTTGGAATTTTTACTTATATAATATTTATTATTCTAATTTTATTTTTTGGTAATTTAGTTACATTGGTAATTATTATAAACAAATTGCATAAAAAAATCTGAAAAAAAAATCCTGGAAAAAATTACAAATACAAAAAATTAAACATTAAAAATAAAAAAATTGATAAACATAAAAACTAAACAAAAAACCAAACAAACAAAAAAACCTAAAACAAGAATACAAAAAAATCGGGCATTTCGTGACAAAATTATATTGAGAATTCATGACAAATGCATAACAAAATAATATCTATCAGGGTTTTGTGATAATCATATATCATCGAGTTGTGACAAATAAGTCTTTTATCACAAAATAATAACGTGCAATTGTTGTCAATAATTAATTAGTAGACACTTCTTGATAGAAAACTACTGTCACGAAGGACCGTTTTTGTAGTAGTGATTTTATTTGTATGAATATGTATTGCAGAAAAGATACCAATTAGATAAAGAATGGTAAAAAGCTTCTGTACTGCATGTGATGGGTGAGCTTTGAAGGGCCTTAAAATCAATACTAGTTCAAAAATTATTAAAGGCTGAAAATGAAGATAAAAGAATGAGGCTATGACTTGATAACATCAAGTCAACAAGTGAAGGGAAATGAATTGTGAAAGAGAAAAAAAGTTTAAGGCAGGTGCATTAATATATGATAATACAAGAATGATTTATTTATTTTATATGAATAAAAAATTTGATGCATTGTTTTAGGTAAAATGTGAAGGATTTAAAAAGATCAAGAAGAAACAAATCCCACACACAACAAGTCATTAGGGAATTTCTCGAGTGACTGAGAATATGGGAATTAATTATATTTCTTAGAATCTTAAATTTGTGCATTGATTGTTGCTTTATTTTTTTAGAAATTAAATTTTGTCTAAAGTAGTTAATGAGATCAAGCCATTGAATTTTCAAAGTGACTTATTTATTTATTAAAATAGTAAATCATTTGTGGCAAAAAGTTGTAGTTGGTGTATTTTCTATATGCTCTTAATCTATAGTAAACACAAGTTGTTCAAGTTAATTTTAAGTTAGGTACAAATATTTGATGAAGAGATGTTTTAGACATGTCATACTTTTCTTGATAAATGTAGAATTATTGTCACATATCTCAACTAGTGAAATAGTAAGGTTTTTCTTTCTTTTTTTGGGATTACTTTGAATTACTTTCCAAATTATCTGTGGCTATAAAAGTTGAATATTGATGAATTTGGTATAAAGTTGAATATCTAGGGGTGTAATGTGAATAAAATAGCTTTCACGATATATCTTTTTTTTTTTTTAAGAAGATGAAGAAAAGTTGAATATCTAGGGGTGTAATGCGAATAAAATAGCTTTCACGATATATCTTTTTTTTTTTTGTTAAGAAGATGAAGAAAAGTAGCAGAATATCAAAGGTGTTTAAAGTTGACGTTTGGGTTCAACCATGTACAACAAAAGATGGTCAACTAGTGAACACAACAGTTATGGAGACCATTGTCAGAACAATGCATTTTCTTTTCTTTCATATAATGAAAAATGTTGTTTTTCTAACATTTTCTTAATTGTTATAAATTTTTTAAATTGTTTGGTAAATTAAAAGAAATTGAAAATAATTTATCATTATCTTCTACAACAAATTTGAGAGAAGATGTTTTCTCATAAGTAATTTGTTGTGATAAGTTTTATTTAAGAGCAGTAGGAAAAGGAGTCACAATTTTAAAGTTAGCTATACTATCACAAAAAGATAGCACTATAGATAAATTGCAACAAGAACAAGATGAGATTAAGATAGAAAACACTCAAATGAAGCAAGAGCATGATAAAATGAAGAAGGAATGGGTAAAATGCAAAGTCTAATTGAAGAGCTAATAAATCACAAGGCAAGTTTGCTTATGATTTATTCACTTTTATACAATTATAATATTCAGATTATGACATTTTAAATTTTCATTTTAGAGTTAAAATCAAGAAAGTGAAGCATTTAGTCATCCACCACATTTATCTTTTACTTCTTTATCGATAATAATATTATTTATATTTGAATTTTCTTAAAAAGATTGACATAAAATTAAATGTTAATGCTCATTGATTTGGTTTTGTTCCTTTGGTTTAAAATCATTTTTGCCATGTTATTGAAGAGCTTAAAAGCTATGCCTAATATTACTAAATGCAAGTTGCTTGATTGGGAAGGGTCTGGAGTAGTAATGGCTGAGGGGCGTTGGTCTTAAGTGATCCAAAAGCAATTGTTCATCACATTCCTATTGGACCTAACAGTGTAAGGGTTTGGATAGACAAAGCAAAAAAAGTTGAAAAGTATTTGTGGAGAGTAACACCTTTTATATCTACTATTGAAGAAACTATTGGGAGTATAGTTGCAAGGCCTGCTGACAAAGTTATTATTGTTATTGCAAATAAGCTTTTCTAGTTCATCTAATTAGGTAAGTGAATTTGATGCATTTTATTCATTAAAGTTAAAGTTCTAGGGTAAAATGTCTTTCTCTATAAAATTAGTGTGTTCATTGTACAAATATTTAAAATGTTGTATTTTTAAAGTTAAGGTAAAATCTAAAATTATTTATTTATTTAAATATGTTTTTTTAATCTATTTTATTATTTAGTTTTTCCTTTATTAAGTTTTACTAAGTTATATATTATAATCATATTTGTTTTGTATTGATAATACAGGTTTTTGAGAGCAAAATACTTGGTTAAAAAGTGAAGATAAATTGAAGACATATATATTCAAATATAGAAAAGACATATCTATATATACAAGTATAGAAAACACATACTTAGCTTTTTGTATGTGTTTTTTGTATACTTGGATTGGGTCTATACTTAGCGTTTTGTATATGCATGTCTTTTGTATATTGGGATACAAACTCATCTTTTTGTGTAATCTTTTTTGTATACCTAAAAATTTGTTATTATATTATATGATACAAAAGATGATGTGTGTGTGTGTGTGTATAATTTCAAATGGAATGATTTGAATTTAAGATTATATTACATTATTTTGTATTTGATATTTATATAAATAGATAGCTTTAAAGAAAATTTTAGTATGAAAAGAAAAAAATACGAATATTGATAATTTTCAAAAGAATGCTACAGTTATAAGATAATATTTTAGTAGCATTTTGTAATAGCTACCAATATATATGCTAGTAGATTTTATAAGAATATGTTCGCATTTCTAAAATGCTACTATTTTACAATACTAGCATTTTTTAAAAGTTACAAAAGATAGGATAGTAGCATTCTAAATTGCTACTAAAATTCTAAATATACAATTTTTTTTTCCCATGTTATACTTGAATTTGGTAGTACTTTATAAATGCTACTTAGAGTCTAATAATAGCATTCATGTAATGTAATTAAAGGTGATTATGTAGATTTTCATGCAAGCTATTGATTCATTATTGTAGCATCTAATTAATGCAACAAAAAGTAAAAACTTTTAGTTACATTGCTAATATAACATGGGCCTAAACGCTACCAATGACATATAGTAGCATTTTTAAGATGCTACCATATGTAATTTTTCTTATAGTGTGACAAGGAGCCAAATTTAAGTCACTCAAGAATTTTACAAAATATGACTATATAGGAAATCACAATCAAATAAAATCTCAAACACAGCCATTTCACCTTCCCAAGGTTGGCTAGCTTTCTCACCCCTCTTAGGTAGTCTCATGGAAACTGATTTTGGGACTTCAAATCTTTTTCCTAAATTCCTAAGATTAGATGTTCTTACTAAAAACCTAATCCATTCTAACTCATAAGAACTTTCCCATGTATAATAAAGTAGAATTTTAGAATGAATTGGAATTGATTCCAATATTTGATGAATTCACATTGGTGCTAGAGTAACTAAAGCTCTCTATATCAATATTCATACTTCATAAATAATCACGTAACTCGTCACTTAAGGTTCACTCAAAACTACTGCCTAAAAACACAATAGCACCAATGGGTTTTTCTTAAATGGATTTTTCTTATGCATTTCTAACTCATCATGTTTCTTTATCCAATTGATTCCAAATTTTCCAATCTATCGAAGTTGACCTTGAACTACTATATTAAAAACTTACACACAAAAAGAATATGCAAACGACAAAATTAACTCTACTACCAATAGTAAAATCAATCCTTACTAAAATACCTAAACAAAACAAAACTAATGCAAACACTATAATAGATAATACCAATTGAAAAGGAGGGCACAGAGACGAAAAATCAAAAGACAAATGGGTTTAATACCTGAATCAATGCAAATGAAAGGAGGAAAGTAGAAATCAAAACTTTCTAGTGCGGTCTAAGCAGAGGAAAACAAAGAAAGCAGTAAACTAAGAAGGCTAAGAGTTATAGGCAAACTATTTAGAAATTCAAAATATACTCATGACATTATGCTAATTAGGACTTTATTAATTGAGACCTATCCTTTGTCATTCCTCGAGTAACAAAATGTCAACTACTCCCTTCGATATTCTTATACACCTAGTATTTTGTATAAAAGAGAGTAAGAGATCTTAGAGAATTTAATAAAAAATACCGGATTCCAGTGTCCTTCATTAGTTTTGAATAATAACTACATTACTTTAAAAACTATGAGACTTCTTGTTGGACCACTTTTCCAATACCAAATTAGGCTGATTTTCACCTATATGTTATCCTAATAAGATAGTTATCCAGACCTATATTAAAGAAGAAAGGTCCAAAAGATAAAAGATAAAGATTCAAACTTATAAAACTTCAATCAAAATTTTTTATTAAGGCTAATTCCAATGAAGAGCTTTTTTGAAGAAGTTCTATTTTATCCGAATTAGAGACAAGCCCAAATTCTTAATTATCTCTAATCAAAATTCCATTAAGATTAATATTCCAACAAATCTAAGAAAATAAGAAGTATATAAAAGTGAGAGAGAGAGAAAATGGAGACTTTTTTAATAACTTAAAAAATTTTATTAATTTATATCAACAATTATAATTTTTTTATTTTGGTTTTCTTCCTTATTTTATTGGACTCCATTTTGTGTTTCTTTTGTTATTTATCAGGGTCAACATATTCCCCCACAAAGACTATCTAAGGCTCAATTTGCTTTCATATGAGATTTGGAGGGCCATCCAAATTTCTACATTCCACTGCTTGGACCTAAAAGCAATTAGGAGGGTGATGGACATTATTCCTTAAAGTTGACACATACTAAACATGAAAAGTCACAACCTATCACTCATATTGAGCTTGGAAATGACATGGATTATTTTTTTGTGTAAAATTTATTAAGAAAAATTTCAAATTTCATCATTCATCTTAGAACTTTTTCCTAGTTTCTGTTTTTTAAATCAACAAATAAAACTTCATTGCATAAAAAAAAATGTTACAACTACAGTTTTAGACATGTTGCAATGATCCATGTAACAAATAATTAGACAGATCATAAATCTACTGAGCAACAAGGAGAAAATAACATAATACCTTCATATTTGGTATTTTTTTAATGATTTTACAAGTTAATAAACTTTAAAACATAGAAAATAAATTTTAAGTTAGAGTTTTCTTGGGAAAAGTTCCACAGCTCCTTCTGTTACTCTCTCTTTTTATAGTTGATCTTTCTAGTTAATGTTGTAACAAATTTCCTACAACATATATGTTGTAGTAGAGAAACTCCGAGATCTAAAATATAACCTTGTCAAATCTGGTTTTATAGCTCTTAAAACTTATAAATTTGAAAAAGAAAACTACCACAACATTATGACCAAATAAATTTAAAACCACCGCAGATTTAAATTTGGGTGGAGATAAACTATTATTAAATAGATATAACTTACCAAATAGAAAATACATTGCCATATATGCGGATTTATGTGAAAATCTGCTCTTATTAATACAAAAAAATAACAAAAAACAAAAGGAGAAGAAGAAGAAGTAAACTGGTGAGATAGCAGAACAGAGAGACAAGAGAGAAAATACTAGAGACGAAAAGGAGAAGAAAGGGGGTTTTTGAACTTTTTCCTAGTTAAATCAATCAATTTCCATAAATGTGCAAGAGTGCTTGTAGACATTTAATTCAAGGTATATTTAGTGTAAACTTTTAAAAACAAAGAGATATGTGTAAGTCCGACGTTCTTTATAAAAGTTTATGTCCAATTTAAACAAAATCTTTCCTTTTAAATAAATCAATCCCAAAATCAACATGATCCACTTAGGAGAAATCTATTTCAAAATTAATATGACCCATTAAAAAAAAAACCACTTACTACTAAATTATTATTGAAAAACTTAGAAAATAACTCTTTTTAATACTTTTAAAACTTTTTTTGGGGCCAACTAAGTGATATGAAAAAAAATTTTAAAAATTTTTAACATGAAAAAAACGTACTAAACGAATAATTTGATTAAAATTAACCAATAAAAGGTACTATTTAATTAGTAATATTTATATAGAAATTGACATATACTCCCTGGAGTTTGGGGAGAGAACAAATACTTCTCAAGTTTAAGAGTTGATAAATAACTCCTCAAATATAGAAAAATAGACAAATATCTTATTGATTCTGACACCTACTGATTGATCTGCTAGGTTATTATTATTTTTATCTCTAAACTTTAATAAAATAACAAAATAAAATATAATTCTTCCAATTATAATATTTTTAGTTCCTATTTTTCACAATGAACTAAGAACCAAAACATTAAAATTAAAATTTTTTAATTTATTATTTTAATAAAAATTTAGAAAACAAAACATTATTATCAAAAAATTTCTAACAATAAATTGGATCAAATTCTTATACTAAAATATTTTTAACTCTCATTTTTACTTTCTTATTAATAGTTTGATATTAAATATAAAAAAAATTTAAATGAAATATTTTTAGCATTTTAGTTTTATATATAATATATTTGTTTAAAAATTTTATTATATTCATTATATTTTCTTAAGAAAAATGATAAAACTCGTAATTAATATAAAAAAAAAAAAAAAAAAAAATATATAATTTATATTTTTTTACAAATAAAAATAATCAAAATTCTCTTCTTCTTTGATATTTTTAATTAAATTAAATCAATTTTAAAAAAATATTTTAAATAATACGAGAGTAATAAATTATAATATGTGAATTAAATTAACGTTATATATTAATAGAATTAATAATTATATATATTTATATTCTTAATAAAAAAATTTAATTTAATTTTGATTAAAAATATAGAAAAAGAATAGAATTTTGAATAATTTTTAAGCTCTTTAAGCATAGTTCAAGTAGTTCAAGACACATTTAACACTTACAAGCCATCTCAAGTCCAAGTAATAGTAGGAGTAAGAATTTAGTTTAGAACACGCTCGACATTCACAGGCCATTTTAAGGAATTTAGTGTTTCATGGGTGAGTTTTCTCATTTTAAAAAAAAAAGTGTATCTATTTTTTTCTATTTTTATTTAATTATGGTTTCATAATTTTTATAAGCAAATATAATGTATGTAATATAATTTTTAATAGATATATTATATGTAAAAATAAATGCTAAAAATGTTTCATTTAAATTTTTTTGATAATCAAATATTAAATTATTAATAAAAGTAAAATATAAAAGTTAAAATTATTTTAGTATACGAGTTTAGTTAACTTATGGTTATAATTATTTTAAAATAATATTGTTTAAAATTTTTATTAAAATAGTAAATTTAAAAATATTTGTCATTAAAATATATTGTGAGAAGTAATGATTAAGTTTTAAAATGGAATGAATTATATCTTTAATAAGTAATCTGACAAGTGTGAAAGTCAAGGGAAGTATCTATATATTCTTTCGAACTTGAGAAAATATCTGTTAATTTTCAAATTTTAAGGAATTTATATTATGTTAATTTATATTATGTTAATATCTGTTAATTTTCAAATTTTAAAGTCAAGGGAATTTAAGTCACTCAACAATTTTACAAAATACGACTACATGGGAAAGCACAATCAAATAAAATCTCAAACACAGCCATTTCACCTTCCTAAGGTTGGCTAGCTTTCTCACCCCTCTTAGGTAGTTTCATAGAAATTAATTTTAGGACTTCTTTTTCCTAAATTCCTAAGATTAGATTTTTTTATTAAAAATCTAATCCATTCTAACTCATAAGAACTTTCCCATGTATAATAAACTAGAATTTTAGAATGAATTAGGATCAATTCCAATATATGATGAATTCACATTGGTGCTAGAGTTTCTGAACCTCTCTATATCAATATTCATACTTCATAAATAATCACGTAACTCGTCACTTAAGGTTCACTCAAAACTACTACTTAAAATCACAATAGCATGAGTAGGTTTTTCTTTCTTAAATGGGTTTTTCTTATGCATCTCTAACTCATCATTTTGTGTTTCTTTATCCAATTGATTCCAAATTTCCCAATCTATCGAAATTGACCTTGAACTACTATATAAAAAACTTACACACAAAAAGAATATGCAAGAAACAAAATCAACTCTACTACCAATAGTAAAACCAAATCAAGAGCAAAATCAATCCTCACTAAAATACTTAAACAAAACACAACTAACGCAAACACTGAAATAGATAATACCAATTGAAAGGAAAGGCAGAGAGACGAAAAATCAAAAGACAAATGGGTTTAATACCTAAATTGATGTAGATGAAAGGACAAGAGTAGACATTAAAACTTTCTAGTGCACTCTAAGCAGAGGAAAACAAAGAAAGCAGTAAACTAAGAAGGCTAAGAGTCATAGGCAAACTATTTAAAAATTCAAAATATACTCATGACATCATGCTAATTAGGACTTTATTAATTGAGACCTATCCTTTGTCATTCCTCGGGTAACAAAACGTGAGCTACTCCCTTTAAGATTCTTATACATCTAGTATTTCGTATAAAAGAGAGTAAGAGATCGTAGGGAATTTAATAAAAACTACCAGATTCCAATGCTCTTCATTAGTTTTAAATAATAAGTACATTACTTTAAAAATTAGGAGACTTCCTGTTAGACCACTTTTCCAATACAAATTAGGCTGATTTTCACCTATATTTTAGCGTAATAAGATATTTTTCTAGATCTATATTAAAGAAGAAAGGCCCAAAAGATAAAGGATAAAGATTCAAATTTATAAAACTTCAATAAAAATTTTTTATTAAGGCTAATTCCAATGAAGAGCTTTTTTGAAGAAGTTTTATTTATCTGAATCAGAAACAAGCCCAAATTCTTAATTATCTCTAATCGAAATTCCATTAAGATTAATATTCCAACAAATCAAAGAAAATAAAAAGTATACAAAAGTGAGAAAGAAAGAAAATGGAGACTATATAATTTTTTTTATTTTGGTTTTCTTCCTTATTTTATTGGACTGCATTTTGTGTTTCCTTTGTTATTTATCAAGTTCAACATATTCCTACACAAAGACTATCTAAGGTGCAACTTGCTTTCATATGAGATTTGGAGGGCTATACAAATTTCTACAACCCACCGCTTGGGCCTAAAAGCAATTAGGAGGGTGATGGACATTATTCCTTAAAGTTGACACATACTAAACATGAAAAGTCACAACCTATCACTCATATTGAGCTTGGAAATGACATGGATTATTTTTTTGTGTAAAATTTATTAATAAAAATTTCAAAATTTCATCATTCATCTTAGAACTTTTTCCTAGTTTCTGTTTTTTAAATCAATAAATAAAACTTCATTGCATAAAAAAAAATATTACAACTACAGTTTTAGACATGTTGCAATGATCTGTTGTAACAAATAATTAGACAGATCATAAATCCACTGAGCAACAAGGAGAAAATAACATAATACCTTCATATTTGATAATTTTTTAATGATTTTACAAGATAATAAACTTTGAAATATAGAAAATAAATTTTAAGTTAAAGTTTTCTTGAGAAAAGCTCCACAGCTCCTTCTATTACTCTTTCTTTTTATAGTTGATCTTTCCAGTTAGTGTTGTAACAAATTTTGTGCAACACATATGTTGTAGTAGAGAAACTCTGAGATCTGGAATATAACCTTGTCAAATATAGCTTTATAGCTCTTAAAACTTATAAATTTAAAAGAGAAAACTACCACAACATTATGACCAAATAAATTTAAAACCACCACAGATTTAGATTTGAGTGGAGATAAACTATTATTAAGTAGATATAACTTACCAAATAGAAAATACACTACCATATATGCGGATTTATATGAAAATCTGCTCTTATTAATACAAAAAAAAGAACAAAAAACAAAAGGAAAGTAAAAACTTCCTACTAAAGATGGAGTAAATCTCCATCTTTAATAAGCAGAAGAAGAAGAAGTAAACTAGTGAGATAGCATAAGAGAAAGACAAGAGAGAAAGCACTAGAGACGAAAGGAGAAGAAAGGGGTTTTTTGAGCTTTTTCCTAGTTAAATCAATCAATTTCCATAAATGTGCAAGAACGCTTGTAGACATTTAATTAAAGGTATATTTAGTGTAAAAAATAAAGAGATATGTGTAAGTCCGACATTCTCTATAAAAGTTTATGTCCAATTTAAACAAAATCTTTCCTTTTAAATAAATCAATCCCAAACAAAACCTTTCCTTTTAAATAAATCAATCCCAAAATCAACATGATCCACGTAGGAGAAATCTATTTCAAAATTAATATTACCCGTTAAAAAAAAACCACTTACTATTAAATTATTATTGAAAAACTTATAAAAAATAACTCTTTCTAATACTTTTAAAACTTTTTTTAGGCCAACTAAGTGATATGAAAAAAAAAAATTTTAATTTTTAACATGAAAAAAAGCATACTAGACGAATAATTTGATTAAAATTAACCAATAAGAGGTACAATTTAATTAGTAATATTTATATAGAAATTGACATATACTCCCTGGAGTTTGGGGAGAGAACAAATACTTTTCAGAGTTTAAGAGTTGACAAATAACTCTTCAAATTTAGAAAAATAGACAAATATCTCATTAATTTTGACACCAAGCGATTAAGTTGTTAGGTTATTATTATTTTCGTCTCTAAACTTTAGTAAAATAACAAAATAAAATATAATTCTTCAATTATAATATTTTAGTTCCTATTTTTCACAATGAACTAAGAAACAAAACATTAAAATTAAAATTTTTAATTTATTATTTTAATAAAAATTTAGAAAAAAAACATTATTATCAAAAAATTTCTAACAATAAATTGGATCAAACTCTTATACTAAAATATTTTTAACTCTCATTTTTTACTTTTTTATTAATAGTTTGATATTAAATTATAAAAAAATTTTAAATGAAATATTTTTAGCATTTTATTTTTATATATAATATATTTGTTTAAAAATTTTATTATATTCATTTTATTATCTTAAGAAAAATGATAAAACTCGTAATTAATATAAAAACAAAATATAGAAAATATATAAGTTATATTTTTTACAAATAAAAATAATCAAAATTCTCTTCTTCTTTGATATTTTTAATTAAATTAAATTAATTTTAAATAATATTTTAAATAATATGAGAGTAATAAATTATAATATGTGAATTAAATTTAGTATCATATATTAATAGAATTAATAATTAGATATATTTAAATTCTTAATAAAAAATTTAATTTAATTTTGATTAAAAGTATATAAAAAGAATAGAATTTTGAATAATTTTTACGCTCTTTAGGCATAGTTCAAGTAATTTAAGACATATTTAACGCTTACAAGCCATCTCAAGTCCAAGTAATAGTAGGAGTAAGAATTTAATTTAGAACGCGCTCGACATTCACAGGCCATCTTAAGGAATTTAGTGTTTCACGGGTGAGTTTTGTCATTTTCGTCGAAAACTCTTTTTTTTTAAAAAAAAAGGTTTATCTATTTTTAATTTAATTATGGTTTCATAATTTTTATAAGAAAATATAATGAATGTAATATAATTTTTTAATAGATATATTATATATAAAAATAAAATGGTAAAAATGTTTCATTTAAATTTTTTTGATAATCAAATATTAAATTATTAATAAAAGTAAAATATAAAAGTTAAAATTATTTTAGTAAATGAGTTTAGTTAATTTATGGTTAGAATTTTTTTTTAAAATAGTATTTTTTAAAATTTTATTAAAGTAATAAATTTTAAAATATTTTAGTCATTAAAATATATTGTGAGAAGTAATCATTAAGTTTTATAATGGAATGAATTATATCCTTAATAAGTAATCTGACGAGTGTGAAAGTCAAGCGAGTATCTATATATTTTTTCGAACTTGAGAAAATATCTGTTAATTTTCAAATTTTGAGGAATTAGTATTATTTTTTAAAACTTTAGGGGGTTACATGTTAATTTTCCATCTTTATAAGTGATCTTCAGATCATAAACGCGTGAACGGGGAGGAACGAGAAATATCCCATTAACCTGATTACAGCTGGGCGACGTGGACCCCACGTTGAAGAGTGCCTTAAATATAATATCAAATTATAATATGTCGGTGCCACATTTCCGCGTTACACAGATTGAGATTGTTCTTCTGTTATTAAATATTTATTATTATTTTTTTATCATCATCATTTATTTTTTATTACTTTTTATTAATACTTAAATTAAATTCCAAATCAGAGATTCCGAGCAAGAGGGAGAATTGAATTGAAGTCTTCTCTGACTTTTTTTTTTTTTTTCAATTAATAGAGATTCTAAATAAGAAGATATTTTAATTGAAAATACAATCTAAATTTTTTATTTTACTGATATCAATCTATATTTATATATAATTAAAAAATAAAATAATTATTTTATTTTTTATTTTATTTTTGTGAAGCAAGAAGATTCATACAGATGATAGCTGGCATCTGATGATGTGTGGAGACCAGACAGCCCGTATGAGATGACTTTAATTTCCATGTCCTATTCATATGATGTTGGGGCTTTGCTTTTTTGTAATAGGAGAAATTGATCTACTTTGAATATTAAAGTGTGATTTTATCACAACTTTTTTATAGTATTTAAATATAATATTAATAGTTTATAATTGTAATATTAAAAAAAAATTACTTAAATTTAAATAAATATCTAATTTAAAATTATATAATTCATGCCACAATAGTATAAAAAAATTGATAATTAAATATCATGTGTTGTATCATATTAAATAAAAATATAATATATTTTAAATTAACTCAAATTAAATTTACTTAAAATTTTGTTAAAAATTACAAATTTTAATTCATTGCTATTATTAAATGGATTAAGTAGGTTGTAATTGCGTTACTTGCTTGACTATTTTTTGGGTATGTTTTAATATGTAGAATAATAATGCCTATTCAAATGTAACTAATTTATTACTTTAAACGGAATTATATACTTCTTAAAACATGACAATTATAATTAAGTGTAATATAAGACATTCAAGTAATATAATTTGATTACTCAAATAATTAATTGAGAAAAATCACTGTTGGGTTCTTAAAGTATTATCAAATTCTAATGTATATTATAATTTCAATAGTTTTAACTTTAAATAACTTATTTAACTCTCACTTAACGCTTTAAACATACTCAGAATAGGTCATTATCTATATCCTTTTACTTTAAATTTCTCGATATAGATGGTAATATAATTAATTTCAAGAAATAAGAGATAGAAAGAAGACAACACTTATTCTTGTAACACAATTTATTTAACGGATTAAGAGTTAAATGGGTAATTACAAATTATTGAGACTAATATGTATATTAAACTATATTTTAAGGATCCTACAGTCATTTTTTTAATTAATTATGTTATATATTCATCCACTCACGTGGCAAAAATTATAAACCTAAAATGTGACATTACTATCATTTTAGGTCAATTAAAATTTGTTAGATTTTACTAGTGTTACAAATTGATACTTTGAACAATATGGAAACATGGAAAAAAATTTGCGAAAATTGAATCTTTTCATATGAAGAAAGCAAGAAAGAAAAGGATAGGTAAAGCAAATTGAAGATGATGGTTAGGTAAAGGCAAATAAATGACTTGACGTTAAAGGCAAGAATTGGGGGGGTCCAATTGACTTTTCCCAACTTATTTCCAAATAATCCTCGGCGGAAGCTATTGTTTTATATTACATCTTTTGTTTGCTTTCAAGGATAATGACATTTTTGCTTTGCAATATTGGGTCAGATCTTTTTGTTTGCTTTCAAGGATAATGATATTTTTGCTTACGTGTTAGAAACTATGTTGTTATAATTGCATTTTCTATGTCTGTTTTGTTATTTTGAAAAGGTTTAGGGATAAAAATGTTATTATCTCATCAGATTATTTCAATAGAAAATTAATCAGGGACTTATTTGATACAAATAAATAGCTTTTATTTTAATTGTGAAAAGTGAAAACGTCAGGGATCCTATTGTTGTAAGTCTCAAGTCTCTGAGATTTCAATCTGAGACAAGAGCATGTGTCAACAAAGCAGTTGAAAATTGGAAAAAAGAAATAAATAAAAATCTTCGCTGTACTGTCAAAGCTGTAATCTGATGAAATATTTGTCTATTCCTTTCCTTCATAATTTACTTTCTAGTGTGCATTGCCGACTTCGAAGGTTATCTGCCGTATTTTATTCTATAAAAAACGAAGCGGTGATGGAAATATAGAAAGCCAGAGAGCGTCACTTCACTGCTTACTGAAACTCAGGAAGATGAAGCGTATTATACCCATTATGCCCGTTGTTCTGTTTCTGTTCTTCTACTGCTTCATCACATTTTCTTCAGCAGGAAATGTTACGTATGATAGTCGTTCTTTGATTATTGATGGGCAGCGAAAACTTTTTATTTCTGCTGCCATTCATTATCCTCGCAGTGTTCCTGCGGTGAGTCACTTTCTGTTTGCTTACTGAGAAAACAGTGGGAAATATTAGATGCTCTCCAATCTAACATTTTGTGCCGTGTTTCTTTAACTGTTAAAGAAATGGATTTGTAAGAGCTCTGTTTAGCTGTTATTTTGGTTTTTCTTAGCAATGTTGTAACTTATCAAAGGGGGTTAATTGATGATTTCTTTAGATGGGATTTAGATTTTGCTTTCCATGGTGCACATTTTTGTTTTTGTGGAGTTAATGATTTGATGTCTTTTTGTATGTTTGCTTTATGTTTTGTTCGGTTCCTGAGAAAACAAAAGTAGAATATAGTAAGTTACGACATTGAGTTAAACCATTTCCAAAACTCTTTACCAGTGGGCTCTCTTTTTCCTAATTGTACTTGGTGATCCAAATGGAACCTAAATGTTTGTTAATTTTTTAAACTGGCTGATTTCTCTACCATTCATATTTTTATACCAGTTTACTATGTGATGAATTTTTGCAGTATTCACTGTATTTCTAATGTCATGTTAATGATTAGTAACTGTTTTGTTTCTCGAGTTGACCGTTCATTCGTATATGCATTTTGTTAAATTTGTGAGCAATTTAGATTCTCTGCTTATAAACTGGAGTGTAAATGTGGTATGTGGTAGATGTGGCCAGGACTGATTCAAACAGCAAAGGAAGGAGGCGTAAATACAATTGAGTCATATGTGTTTTGGAATGGTCATGAGCTTTCTCTGGGCAAAGTAAGTTAGATTACAGTACACAGCAGATTTAAGAAATACACAGCTTAGTTTTACCTTTGTTGATTGTATTAATATTTTGTTTTATTTTTCCTTTTAATTGGAACTTCCAGTATTATTTTGGGGGACGATTTGATCTTGTCAAGTTTGTGAAGCTTGTTCAGCAAGCTGGGATGTATATGATTCTGCGAATTGGCCCATTTGTTGCAGCTGAATATAATTATGGGTATGCTAATGCTGTTAGATTCTAACCTTAATATTTAATTTTTTGATGAGAAATGAAACTTGTGATAGTCATTTGAACAGAACCAGTGAGTTTCATGCTTATTACTGTTATAATTATTTACTTGTGGTGAAAATCTAAATGATGTTCATATGATATAGAGGGGTACCTGTTTGGTTGCACTACATTCCAGGCACTGTCTTCCGAAATGATACTGAGCCATTCAAGGTATAGAATGGGCTTTTGGTTGTCTCATTCGCTTGGAGACTGAATATGCCTTATTAAATGTTCTAAATGGCAAAACAATTGTTATGCATATGAAAGCAAGTGTAAAACCCCTGTAACTGATTGGCCTATTTGTTTGATGTTAGTATCACATGCAGAAGTTTATGACATTAATAGTGAACATGATGAAGAAGGAGAAGCTTTTTGCATCACAAGGAGGTCCCATCATCTTGGCCCAGGCAAGTTGACTTCCTATTTATAATAGTTTATGTGGTCATTTTATCTCGTAAAATATCAATGGTTGTGAATATAGAGATTAAAGGTTTTAGAATCACCATGCATACATAGAGCTTAGAGGTGTTAGAATCACAGTGCATATATTTGGGTTATAATAGAGTTAATCCAGCAAATTGTTAATGGAAAATCACTATTCTACCCTGCTTGCTTCTATGAAGGATGATAACTTTGTGGGTTCTTAAAGATATTCAGCTATTTTGCATAGTAAGCTTGCTGGCATTTGCAGTTGCTATGATTTTTAATCGTCAGGATCTTAATTTGCAGTTAAGTGGAAGTCACCTTTTGTTGGACTTAATGTGGAAAAAACTAGGTAATAAAACACATGGATAGGGAAATAAAAAAGGAGAAAGTAAAAATCTATGATTTTTTCTACCTAAGTAATAACGTTTTGTGTTTGGTTTATGCAATACATAAGTAATATACTTTCTTTTTCATCTTTGTTGTTAACAGTATTCAACACTCCTACTTTTTGGTTCATTTGCTTTTTTCTTCTTCATGGTAACAAATACTTTCAGATTATATTTCATATATATCTTTTTCTCTTACTATAGGTTGAAAATGAGTACGGGTTCTATGAATCATTCTATGGAGAAGGGGGAAAGCGATATGCCTTGTGGGCTGCTAAAATGGCTGTTGCTCAAAATACAGGGGTGCCTTGGATCATGTGCCAACAATTTGACGCTTCAGATCCTGTGGTGAGAGATTTTTCTGCTGAGCCATTTTAAAAACTTTCCAGCGTGATATTGTTAACATTGTTGATTTACATTCTAAATATATACAAGAGAATACAAAATATCTGAATGTCGAATTTTAGTGGAGACATGCATCCATTCGTACACATTAACATAATGAGTGGTGTGCATTGTAGTTATTAACCCAGAACAGTAATTTTTGCTACTCGATACTCATTGATTCCTAGAATTTATTTTATTTTGCACATTCCATTTTTCTATCAAAATCCTTACAGTAAAAATACATTTCAAGGATCTCCCCTGCTCTTAAAACTGACTGGGGAGTTATCTTGTTAGTGATGTAAATGTGAACATTAACAGCTACAAATTGTGTTAGTACCATTCAGTGAAGGCTGAGGAAGGGGATTGAAAGTTTGGCAGCTTTTGTTTTTTTTCCCTCTAAACTCTAAATGGATCTTTATTTGACTGATATTTGTATAGATAAATTAGAAATCTGTACAATATGCTTGTTTTCTATTTCTGATATCTAAATACACGTGTCAAGTTCCTGCCTTTTTTTAAACATGTTCTAGAAAAAGGAATAGGTCTCTTTATAAACAAATGATGTTTTATTAAGATAATCCACTCTGACCTTGTTGGGTCCAGATAAAAGAGAAACAAAAGGTAAATTCCATTTAGACGCCAATGTGTTGGAATACGATCTCAATGACTTGGATAAAGTTGTATTCGGATTTCAGAAGTAAAAATATAAGAGCCCAAAACTTTGCTGAGTTTGTAGTTATATGACCTAGATAAAGTTTTATTCAGACTTCACAAGTATGAAGCCCCCAGTTCTTTTACAGAGTTTATAGTCATATATTTTAATCTTTTCGCTTTAGATCTAACAGCATGAATAAGAAACAAAATGGAGGTGCTTTCACACTATTCATTACTGGCCTAACAAGAAGCATCAATGTTTGGCATGTGCTACATGGACGTTACATTATACAACAGCTTCAATGGTTCAATCCATACAGACATGTACATGGAAGCTGACATAACCAGTTTTGGCATTTCCAGTGTGACTTTGAGCATTCCATTGGAAATCTCCTTCGTAAAAGGCTCAAAGGAGTAGAAAGATTTGCATAGCTCATTTCATAAAGTATTTAGATTTTTATTACTGCATTATATATATCTTAATGCATTAATCTTGTGGCTGCATGTTATATATGCTTGTATCAATCAAAATACAGTCCCCCTCCTATTTCAGTTTCAGTACTGAGGAAGTCAATGGAAACAGTTTATACTGTATTTGTCTAACTTAAAAATATTGATTCTTGTGACAAATAGGATTACAGTTTCCCTTAGTCATCCAATTGAGTGTGGATTACTTTTTTCCTGATATTGTTTGGATAATGAGAATTTCAAGATTCAGCTCAAAGCATGTAATTCCCATTCTTTTCTTTTCTTCTGCAGATCAATACTTGTAACTCCTTTTATTGCGATCAATTCACGCCTCATTCACCAAACATGCCCAAAATTTGGACCGAGAATTGGCCTGGATGGTAATGTTGTATTCTACCTCTGGTAATGTGTTTCTCATGTTTTCTTGATGAGCTGTAAATGAATGTTTCTAAACTCTCATTTTTCATTTTTGAGTCATGCAAAACAGTATTTATTTATTAAAATTTCTTAAATTTCTGATTTCTACTTATGGTACCATCGATGATCCAAATTTTCTAGGTTTAAAACATTTGGGGCACCAGATCCTCACAGGCCGCATGAAGATGTTGCTTTTTCTGTTGCTCGATTTTTCCAAAAGGGTGGCAGTGTACACAACTATTACATGGTATTCTAATTAATCATTTCATCAATGTGATGCAATAAGTCTTTTACTACATTTGTTTCAAATTATCACTTTGATTTACTTATCGTTGTTGTCGTAATCATTATCATTATGTTACTTTCCTCTGTTTTAGTACCATGGCGGAACAAATTTTGGTCGCACAGCAGGAGGACCTTTTATTACCACAAGTTATGACTACGATGCACCAATTGACGAATATGGTTAGTTCTCTATATTTTGTTAATCCATCGATTACATGCTTATGTTTCAAATATATTAGTATTGTATTTTATTCAGCATGCAGCATTTATTAACTGTTTGCTCATTTCCCACTTGTCTTGTAGGTTTACCTAGGAATCCGAAATGGGGACACCTTAAAGAACTTCATAGAGCTATAATGTTATGTGAGCATGCATTGCTCTATGGTGAACGAGTTAACTTGACACTGGGTCATTCCCTTGAGGTGATTTCTCCTGATTATACCTTGTAGCTTTTCAATCTCAAAGGTCATTTTTTCTTGCTATTTGTAAAGTTGTTTTTAATGCTTTCATACAGTTTCAAGTTGCTTACCTTACTGCTAAGAATTCTTAGATAAATTAGGAATGTCACCACATCATTGCAACTATGCACTAGACATAAAGAAGAAAAAATATAGGATCATCAAATTCAAACTGTCTGGAAGTACAAAGAAAAAAGAAATATTCTGAAATTGTTTGATGATGAACATGCACAAAGATTTTAATAATCGAACTTTATCCAATAGTACATCAACCTTTCCTTGCTATCCTTTTCAAATATTATTGTATTCAATTTTTAGTCCAAAGTATCTAATGAACCACCAAGATGCAGCACCATAATGCTGGAGCTTTTTAACCTAAGCTACTTGACCCAGCCTGATTAATATGATGCTTTTCTAGTTAGTCAGGTTATGTAGTTATAAGGTTACTTTTTTGCTTAAACCATATTACAGCTTGTTGTATACTATTGTTTGGTCCCCTACCTATCACCT
This sequence comes from Azadirachta indica, assembly GCA_022749755.1. Taxonomy (NCBI): domain Eukaryota; kingdom Viridiplantae; phylum Streptophyta; class Magnoliopsida; order Sapindales; family Meliaceae; genus Azadirachta; species Azadirachta indica. Next base: position 3,453,622 of record CM040447.1, read on the forward strand.
TAAGGTTTTAGGTCAAGTGGTAACTTTAAAATGGCATTATAGTTGTAAACTGCAATATATTATCAATCACTGTAGCCTTTTGTATATGCAAACTTTTTCAAATATCCGTAGCCCATATAAATAATTATAAATGCTCTTTTCAGTTTTCAACAAAATCAGTTTAGTAGCAGTGATTCTTTGGGAGGTCATGGCATATGCTTAAGTGTGAAGGCTTATCCAATCTGGTCTTATAGTGATTTTAATAGTTGCACTATCTTCTTCAACAATGGTTCACATTTCTATGTATAATTTCACTTTTGGTTAATCTAAGGCTAACTAGCATACTGAGTGAAGAGAGTTTATTAGGTATCTAAGAATCGTAAGTTCTTTTGATCTCTCTAATTGAATATTCATTCAGCAATAAAGAAATTATGTCAAATCTGGGGATACTAGCCGAAAGTAACTGTAGTAACAAATACTAAATCTAGTAAGATGTATATGCACACTTATATTTTAATTTTATAGGCTTTTTTGTCTTTATTAAAATGGAAAAATAGAAAAGTAAAATTACTCAGGATATCAATGAGGTGATTGATAAAAGTTGCTAAATTGTATGTTTCTTGCTCAGAAAGGACACAAGTGTTTGAGTATGTGAGGAGAGGGTTGGCCTTCTACCCTACCTCTGCATAAGGGAAAACAAAAACAATGGGAAATTATACAGGTTGATTTTCCAAGTGAACTTTTCAAAATTGAGGCATTTGTCAGAAGTGTTGTTACTCCGAAGGAACTTTTCCCTTCTCTCATTATGATACAAGTAAAATCTTTTGGTATTCTCTGGTAGATTCATAACGCATACTTTATTTGTGCAATACATATCATATTCATACTGCTGGTAATTTTATTACTCATTTAACTTTTGATTTACTTTAATGAACCTTTAGTATGCACTACCATTGGGCTGAGTTACTGAACAACCATTGTTTTGTAGGCCGATGTCTATACTCATTCTTCTGGAGCATGTGCTGCCTTTCTTTCTAACATGGATGATAAAAGTGATAAGACAGTAGTGTTTCGAAATGTCTCATATCACTTGCCTGCATGGTCAGTTAGCATTTTGCCAGACTGCAAGAATGTAGTATTTAACACAGCAGAAGTAAGTTCCCTATATATGCACACCTCTACATACTGCATCCAGTGTTATCTATTATAAAAGTGTAGAATGTTGCATTTTTATTGAGTTCTCTAGCCATATGGAAACTTTTAATGAAGGAAAATGGCCTGTAAATCGTTAGATGTTGGAAGGATTTTCTGCTGAGAACTGCATGTCAATTCTAGTGTGTGTATATATATATATGAAACTTGTTGAATAGTCAAGCACGGATAAATTGGTAAAACTGTTGTCGAAGAGTAGAATATGACATGATGGAGATATGTTGACTAAAGATATATATCTTTAATACTTGTGCTAAGTATTTGTCAACAAGTGATACTTATTTCTTTATAACGTGCATATTTTAATAACTAATCATTTCTGATTTGGTATTAGCGAAAGCTTTTCTGCCAAACTTATTCCCTGCTTAGTTGAAAATACTTTTGTACTTATTAAAGGGTTTCGAACATTTTTTCAATTTTGTTGGATGCATATCCAATGTCATTTAGGAAGTATCTTATATGTAGTGGGCAATATCAAGAAAAATGTCAGATGATCCCACGAGGATACAATACTGAGTCACACAGTCTGCATGTCCTCAGTTCTGTATGTGAACATTGCTCTTAATTAGCTTCTACTCACACCAAAAAGGGGGAAAAAAAAATCTACAGGTACATTCTCAATCATCGAAAGTTGAAATGGTACCAGAGGATTTGCAGCCGTCAGAGTCATCACCAGACAAAGGCTTAAAATGGTTAGTATTTAAAGAGACAGCTGGGATATGGGGAGAAGCTGACTTCGTTAAAAGTGGTTTTGTGGATCATATTAATACCACAAAAGATACAACTGACTACCTCTGGTATACAACAAGGTCAGTTCTTAGGAAAAAGTTTAACAGCATCTATCTGTCAATTAAATTGCAGGTTTTATCATTTGATAATTTTTTCTTCCTTTTTTCTCCTCCAAAAATTTATGTGCCTGATGAAGATGAGAAAAATATGTCTTATACATTTTCATTATACTACAACCTTTTTAAATTGTATCACTGCATAAATTTGTGTTGTGGAATCATACGCAGAGATCATGTGGATAGAAGCATAGGGGCGGTTGTAGACCATTGGATCTAGGCATTAGTGGCTGTTTGAATATAACATATGTAATTATTGCAAGTTAATGCATCATATTTAAGGCACATATGAGATACAATCTCAGTTGTTAAAAATACTTATATTTAATAATTTACAAATGATATAAAAAATTGTGTAAACTTAAGGGCTGCTGATCCTTCCCTTATATGCATATATACACTTTGAGAACTATCTTGTAAAATGGAAACAAGAAATTGAATTTTTGATCTCATGATTTGACAATATGTCAAGTACAATTTTTTGATGACATCATTTGGAAAACAAAAATAACAACAATGTGTTGTCATAGGATTCCCAGATCCAAGTATAAGAATGAATCATGTTTTTAGAAAGTTATCTCACTACAGGAGTTTTGTTATGTATAAAATCATAAGACTTAAATTCTGTTTTCAGATCTCTATCACCATCACGTTCCACAAAGCCATGAGAGTGAATCATGTGTTTGGATCTATGATTATGGTTCATGGAGTCAAGTGCTGAAGTAAAACTTAGGAGTTCTTAGCTCCTGGGAATAAGCTTGAAGGAATAACTGCATGTTCTTGCTGTCACATTGGAAGTTGCACAGTTGTTTCCTTCCATGTTTATGTGTTTGATGAATGATGGGAGCTATAATCTGCAGTCATTTATTTTGTTCTTATATCATGGAAGTGGGCAAGCTCATCCAATTAGTCTTATCTATCCTCCCAGCATATTTACTACCCCTTTTTAGAATTCTGTGCAGAGTCACAAATAAAATAAAGAAAATTGATGCAAACATTTTGATGGAGGGGTTTGAGGAAGGTAGACTACCTATTTGGTGCAGTGGCAAATGATGAGTAGATCTTTAAAAGAACTGGGTTTATGGGAAAAATTATTGTAAGACAAAAGAGCTTGGAAAAGATAAAAATTGGGCTTTATGAGAAATATTATTGTAAAAGTTTCCGTTAGAAAGAAAGTGAAGGTAGAATGTTTAAGACAATGGTTGGCTTTTAAATATGGTATTGTATGGTGTTTAGAAATATGTTATTTAGATTTCAAATAACAAAGACAAAAGCTACTTTGGTATTTTTCCTTTTTATGTTGGATTAGGTTTCCTTTAGCTTAATTGAGACAAATTGTAGCTGCTTATTTTGGGTGTGTGTTTGTGTCCTGTGCTACTCTTTGGTTCATGGTATACAGGAAAGAAAGAGTTCTATGTGAATGTACAGAATTGGCTAGTTTTTAGGTAAATAGAAAAAGAGTGAACTTAAAGGAAATTGTGAGGAAGATGTGAATACCTTACAGGACAGAATTCAATTGTTAGCTTATCTTTATGCCTTTTCTTGGAAGAATATGTTAACGTTTCATTTTCCTTCATATATGTATAAATTGGGAAAGGGTTATGGTTAATTCTGTGTTTTTCGGGTGGTTGTTATAGTTTCATAAGATGACACCAATTTCATAGATGCTAGTTCTGCGCACTTCTTATTTTGGAAATGTATAGATACTTTTCATAGGCGTTAGGATTGTTCGGAGTTTTTGTGGAAAAGTTGTTCACCTCATAAATTTCATATTATTAGTGCAAATTTTCTTTGTTTTTAATAAGAGAAAGTCCATTATTCTGTCTTCTATTTGAAGCACCAAAATTTTGGCTAACATGGAATTTTGAATGATTTTCCTATCTGATTGCTTGCAGAAAAACAAATTGTCGGAACAACAAGTTAGAACAAACCTTAGACTATGCAAATGTTTTTGCTTACATTTTCAGGTCTCTTATTTGTATAGAGGGACAACTCCGTCATCACCATGCTTTACCCAAATTAATCTGCACTCGTTTATTTATATATACTTCATACATTAAGTCTTAATACACAGGTGGAGATGCATATTAAATGAAGCAGGCATTTAAATGGGAAGTGTTTTGCATCTTCTAATACAGTTTTTGAAACTAATTTTGTCCTATCATGGCAGTATAATTGTTAGGGAAGACGAAGAGTTCTTAAAGAAAGGGAGCCACCCTGTTCTTGTAATTGACTCCTCCAAGGGTCATGCACTTCATGCTTTTGTGAATCAAGAATTTCAAGGTCATCATCTCCCTCTCTCTCTTTCTCTCTCTTTTTTTCTTTATTTTTTCCCTTGCAGAGTTCAGAAACTTTGTCTTTTGTGCCACTACTTTATATTGTTTAAATTTAGTTAATTCATGATGTATGAATTCTTGGATAGCATTATGTCACTCTCTCTATGCCTGTTCCCGGGGATAAATATGCTCAATTTAGAATATAGGTCTTTTCATTTTTCTAGGAGGTTGATATCTTGATTCTGACAAGCTTACTGAAAAGTGTTTCTAGAATTGAGTCCTAATTTTTATTTTAAGTCACATATGTGTGTAATTTTACACTGTAGATTATTGTTCTTTCACGAGCTCCAAATATGAACTGGTTTTATTAGCTCATTTAGCAACCATATTTTCCACCCGTGTAAGATTGCTGTCCAACCGAACAGCCCTCTTATGTTCCTGGTTCAAATCAAACATGGAAATTCTATATTCTTGAGCATCTCAACTACAGGTATCGGATTCCTATAATTGTGATGCTTGGTGAGAATTCATGAATTGTAAACCAACTGTTACATTAGAGCTAGATTTTTGACTAATGAAAATTTTCATTAATAAGGAATGATAGCCCTTCAAGTTTCTATTATACAAGTGTAAGTTGTTGAATGTTAGTACATATTTTTTAATCAGTTTTATTGTTCATTTTGTCATCAAAGTTGTTGGACAAAAACCTTGAAGTAGTCATTTTTCATTTTCCAAATATTAGGTACTGCAACTGGAAATGGCACACACCCAGCCTTCAAATTTAAGAATCCCATCTCTCTCAAAGCAGGGAAGAACGAAATTGCCTTGTTAAGCATGGCAGTTGGCTTGCAAGTGAGTTATTTTACTTTTTTACTTAATTGTCAACAATATCTGATGACGGATCTAGTGTTTTTTGTGCAAAAGACAAGATCAACCTTGCGTCTGTCTATTGATAAGAACATTTGGGGCAATTTTGTATAGTTCTCGAAGCATGATATGAGCTTCGATCTTCATATATCTATCAAATGACCTACTTTCACTGGTTTTATCATGTACATGATGTAAACAGAAAATTGGTACGGCTTGCTCTACCAGATAAATTAGGACTAAATTTTACTCCAAACTGCATCTCAGCCAAAACATTTTAGGGGAGAAATCTGGAAAAAATTTGGATCAATAGCATTAAAAGAATTATTGAAAATACTGAAGATATTGTTGCTGTCATTACATTAAGTTCATTCTGCCCCCTTTAGCAATTTCAAATTACAACTGCCTTTTTAATGATTTTTATGGCCGGGGTGGTGCATCTAACAGCCCTTAGATTTTCTAGATTTCATTTAGTATGGATTGCAAAATATGATTTGACTATTCATTCATTAATTCCCAATTAATGATTTGAATCCTTAAAAATTGCCCCCAACCTATGGACTATGATTTGACTCTTTGACTATTCATTCATTAATTCCCAATTAACCATTAATGCTTGCATCAATATGTTACTATGTTATTGTTCTTCTAAGTTGTTAAATATTGGTATTACAAAACAAGAAAGAATTAAAGTTTTGTTTAATAAAAATAGGGAAAATTCGAATCTCAAATAAGATGTCATAAGTTGTTGAACAAACCCTATGTCTATATATAGGAAATGCATAAATTGTTGCTTTTGCTATTGTTGAAGAAAATAAAATTATATCGATTGTCTCTTAAAATTATAAACTAAGTACATAGACATGCCTTTACATAGGCTGAAATAATAAAACAGCATAAACTAAAAATTCTTATTAACTTAGGAATTTTCATAAACTTAAGAACCCTTAACAAACTAGAAAAAGATTAACAGTAAGTCTAATTTTAATTCTAACACTCCCTCTCAAACTCAAGATGGTAGAACAAGTTTAAGTTTGGAAGTTAATACGATTACAAGAAAATCCCAAAACATCAAAAAAGAGGAGAAAACCACTTGTGCCTTCAAGAGGCGATTTTGTGCCTTTTAAGAGGTAAGAAATACTTGACTGTACCTTTTTATAGGCAAGAAATACTAATTATACCTTTTTTTTAAGACGAGAAATATTGGCTGTGCTTTTTTTTTGGCAAAAAATACTTGATTGCGCCTTATGCCTTTCTATAGATGAAGAATGCCTTTTATGAGTGAGTAGTAGTAAACAAATAAGCAATTATTTCAAAAACCAGGGACTCGTGAACAGTAATCGCTAAAGCACCGTGAACAGTATTCGTCTCTGAACAATACCCATCAATAGTACACTAATTGGATTAGGGTTCTTAAACTTTTTCTTTCTTCTTTTTTTTTTTTTAAGGTTTCTAGAATTTTTTTTTTTCCTTTTACTAGAAAACTTTCAGGTTTTTAGAATTTTTTTTTCTTTTGCTAGAAAACTTTAAGGTTTCTAGAATTTTTTTTGCTTTTGTCAGAAAATAGAATCATGTTCAGTAACTACTTTATAGGGTAGCACTTTAAGGTTTCTAGAATTTTTTTTTTTCTTTTGCCAAAAAATAGAATCATGTTCAGTAACTATTTTATAGGATAGCACATTATTGTTATAAAAAATTTTTTGATACGACTCTCAAATCTAAGATGGACTCTAATACCATGTTGAAGAAAATAAAGTTATATTGAATTTCTCTTAAAATTATAAACTAAAAATATAAACATACCTTTGTATAGGCTGAAATAATAAAGCAACATAAATTAGGAATCCTTATTAACTTAAAAATCCTCATAAACTTAGGAACCTTTAACAAATTAGAGAAAGACTAATAATAAGTTTAATTTTAATTCTAACAGCTATAATTTTGCCTCCATCATAAGATTAAAATTGTTGAACAAACCCTATGTGTATAGACAAAAAATGCATAAATTGTTACTTTTGCTATAATTTTGCCTCCGTCATAAGATTAAAGAATGCTGCATAATTGATCTTTTATTAGTCTTAGTTAATCAAGTACTTCATTTTCAAAATCCTTGGTGCTGCTTTAGAATGCAGGACCATTTTATGAATGGTGGGGTGCAGGACCAACCAATGTTACCATTGAGGGATTCAACAGTGGAACACTGGACTTGTCTACATATAATTGGACTTCTAAGGTATGTTTCTTCCTTTTGCATTCCAAGCTATATGTCTCTTTCTGTTTTAGAAGTTCGAAGTAGTTTGCTCGTGAGAACTCTTAGAAGAAAAGTTGTCAATAATTTAGTTCAGTATAACTGAATTCTTCTGATAGCTTCCTTTTTTGCTTACCAGTTGTAGAAGTAATTTTGTAATCTAGATAAAAGTAATATGGAGTTGTTGAATGAAAATTGTAGGAATAATTTCAGAAGGCTCGATAAATGTTTAGTTCATGTTGTATTGGCAAGAACCCTAAAATTTCAAGTATTGGCATTTTTTTTCTTTAACATGGTGTTAATGGACAATTATTTGCACCTTGTGTTACTTCTTTTGGTGAATATTTGTAATCAATATGTGACTTTGCAACATTATTAGGTATTTAATCATTTAGACTTGCTGATAAGCCTATGTATGGTGGAGCCTGATTAGCTTGAACTGTTATGTTTAATGGTAAACATAATAGCAATATTGTTTGACCTAAAAGAACATGTTCAATTTCTCATGTGTCTGCATATATGGTTTCCGGGTTTGTTCATGATCAATGTGACAGTATGTTACTTGAATTTGGGTTTACATATGAAGATAAATGTCAAGGTTCAAACCTATACCTCAAAGTTTGAACCTTACAGATGTACTTGTTGGGTCTCAATTTTAGATTGTCTGTAGCAGCCAAAAGAGGAAAGTACTGGTGGGGCATAAGGTAGATGCCGTGCCAATAATTTGTATATACTCGAAGCAACTTCTAAGTGCAAGGTCTTTTTGCATGAGCTAGCATTGATTCTTGAAATGTCAATTAACCAATCATAAGAAACCATTGAAATTCCTAAAACCTCACTTCTTTTGCTCCTGTATTTTCCAGATAGGACTGCAAGGAGAACAGCTAGGTTTATACAAGCCCGATTCTTCGAATAACCCGAATTGGGTATCAACTTCGGAACCCCCAAAAGATCAGCCTTTGACATGGTACAAGGTAAAAACTCCCAAAATTTTACATTTTTGTGCCAAATTTTCATTTGTCTTTGAATTTGCATTTGCGTTTGCTAGTGGTTAAATACATGGAATGTGGCAGGCTGTTGTGAACCAACCATCTGGGGATGAACCTGTTGGTTTGGATATGCTTAAAATGGGGAAAGGTCTAGCTTGGTTGAATGGAGAAGAAATTGGAAGGTACTGGCTGAGAAAAAGTTCCGTTCATGGTAAGTGCGTTCAGGAATGCGATTACAGGGGCAAATTCAACCCGGACAAATGCCTTACCGGATGTGGAGAACCAACACAAAGATGGTACACTAAATTAGTTAGAATTTACATATTATGTCCTTTTCTCTTTTATATGTGATTCTAAACTACCACAACATGCCTTTCCAGTGTTATGAACTCTGTTTACTTGTTTACATTAACCAGGTACCATGTTCCGCGGTCTTGGTTCAAACCATCTGGAAACATTCTGGTAATTTTTGAGGAGAAGGGTGGAGATCCAACAAAGATTAGGTTTTCGAGACGTAAAGTCTCAAGCACAAAGATCTAACACAAAAGAATTTTGATAAGGATTTTGTGTCATAGCGCAACTAAGAAGCGTCAGCTCAAACTGCCAATCCAGATGAGACCATATTCAACTACACAGAACATTTTTATTTATAAAGCAGGAAACCCTGCATTTATTTTTTTCAATTTTATAATTTAGAGTTACAATTTACTAAGACAGGCGCTAAGCCAATATGTGAGAATTTAATCATTTTGAATGATTTGTTTTCTCAGGTTAATCTCAAAAGGTGAGAAATTTTTACAATGAATTAGTTTTCTTGGAACAAGCTAACTTGAATCAAAGTGGGTGGGTTAAAATAGAAGGTAAAAAAAAAAAAAGGAAGAAGATGGGTGGATTCAATTTTTGGGCAAGAGGTGTGTCTAATTGCACCTTAAAATTAATGCTCAACTTTTCTTTTTATTTACACATTTATTTACGAAAATTTTAAAAATTAAAGTTTACTCTATACACCTTTATAAACGATTAAATAATTCTAAGGTAATTTTTTTGGTTATGTATCTTAATTTCTCTATATACACTAAAAAAAAATATTCATTAAAATTAATTTTTTACGAAAAAATAATAATTTTATAATTTGAATTATCTCAAACCTTAATTTCTTTCTATATAATCACTAATGAGGAAAAGTTCACGGTTTAAGTTATACATTAAATGGGTGATAAGAGTGGCACTAATTTATTTTCTTAAAGATTAGATTATGAGTGTTTTGGCAGCATTTTTTTATTTGAATTGGATGTTTAGAGTAAATTTTTGGTTGTGAAATAGACCATTCTTTAACAAAAACACTTCTTTTTTCTTGGACTGTTAAGTCTCTAACTAGGTTGAAAAAATAAATTTACCATTCAATTAATTAAGTTTGTGTATATATACAAGACACAATCTTGCATTGTAGAACAACGTCTTGCAAATTTCTCTTAAATAAGATCGTATATGCCTTGCAAAGCATGTTGCAAAGTGTATTGTATGCAAGTATCTGTTTTACAAGATATTCTATTTGTAAATATTTATCCTTCAAAATATCTTACTTGTGAGTATCTTGGATGCAATCTCCATCTTATATGATTATGGGCATAAAACGCTCAGAGTTCAAACAAGATATCAATTTTGGTATGGGTAGAATTATTTCATGAGCACATAGTTTTTTTATTTTTTTTGAAATATTACATAACAATGCTACTAATGGAAATTTGAAGTCACTTTTAAAGTATACTTAGCACCTAAGAATCTAACCTCAATACAAAGGGATGCCTACTAAAAAATTTATGGGAAATAAAATAGTATTTGGATTTTTTGGTGCGTAATGTTAGATATTTTAATAATTTTTTTAATAAATTGCTAAAAAAATCATTAAAATGTATAAGAGTTTTTGGCTTTTCCACTACTATTTTCTTTTATTTAGCACTGCAAACAAACTCTTAAAAAAAAAATGAATACCCTAATAAACTGAAAATCCATAATCCCAATTGTGATGAGAATCCCATTTAGCTACCTTGTACCTGTTTGATCAGCCTCTGTTAATTTTGCCTTTCTTTGATAAGAGTTAATACGATTTTTATAAAATTCCTCTTTTGAATGAAATTCAATGGGATTCAAAGAGACCATGTCGTCATCAATGGAATCCCAAATACATGGTCCAACTAAAAGTTCAATTTTATTGAACTACTCATCAAATGATATACACATTGTTCCCAAATATGCATTTTTGGTTTAAGAAATTTCTAATAATTTAATTCATAATAATTTTCGCATTGAACCCACAAATGCCTGTATTTTTTAGTTGCATTGGAGATCAATACGACTTTCTTATATCATTGAATCACTATCACTCATGCCTGTTTTTATATTAGAACTTTCGCTTTCATTACTATTTTCTTTTGCACTTCTATCTGTCTACCTCCAATAAGACCATTTAATATTATACCATATGATCTGTTTTATTTTTTTCTTTATCATAATCACTGTCAGATCAACTAATTTCAAAATAAATATATACGCAATAAAAGTTTATTAAATGAGCACACTAATAAGTCAAGAGTAATGATATAATATCATCTGTATTATATTATATCATGTTTATTACCTAAAACTTTTACCATTTATATTATTGAAGTGGGTGGAATCAATTTAGTAGAATTTGTATTATCACTTCTAATAAAGAAAATACGAAAAATGATCTATAGTTATTTAAGTTTAGTTTATTAAATTGATTAGTCCTAATGATTTTGAAAATATTCATTAATGTTCTTATTAATTACAAAACAATGATTATAACTTTGTATAATAATAATTATGTAGCAAAAAGAATAATTAAACTTTTAAGCTATTGTAAAATACAATACAAATATAATAAATATTTGTTTATGTTTTATTTTATTTAATTTCTAATATGTGATTAATATTATATTATAAATATATTGTAAAAAAAAATATATTTATATGGGGTAGGATCAGTAGTCTTTTTTTTTTTTATGCAAAATATTATATCAATTATTATCCTTTAAATTAAGTGTATATGAAGGTTCAGGATTGTATTTAATAAATAAAAATATTTTTATAAATTCATTTAATAGGTTTTCCTTGTCTTTTTCTTTTTCTCTTTCTTACCACAAACTTATTAATCTTTCTATTACTTTCTCTTTTCATTATTATATCTTCTCTCTCCTCAAATATTTTTTAATTTTAATTATCATGTACAAGTTAAAAAGTCATGAATTTAATAATTTTTTCTTGAATATCTATATATTATGATAATTTTTAAAGAATTCATCAGTTTTTTTAGATATTAAAATAATTTTTATTTAAATTTTTAAGTTTTTTAATTTACAAGTTATAATTAAAATACTCAAACATTTTCTTAATTTTAATTATCATTTGTTTGTTAAAAGTTCTTAAATAAAAGGATCTTTTTTTTTTTGAATATTCGTATATTATGATAGTTTTTAAAAAATTTCTAATTTTTTAGATAAATTAATTAATTAATATAATTTTTATTTAAAATTTTTAAAATTTTCAATTTATATGTGATAATTAAAATGAAAATTAAAATAATTTTTATTTAAATTTTTGAGTTTTTCAATTTATAAATGATAATTAAAATGAAAATAAATAATGATGAGAGAGGAGATACAATAAAAAAAAGAAAAATAAGATAGAGATTATATAAATTTTGAGGAAACAAAGAGAAAAAAATAGTTAAAAAATGTAAAAGATCTTAATTAATGAATATAAAAAATATTAATTATAGTTTATTTTATTCAATCCACACCATTCACGTAACCCTTTAATATAAAGGCTAATAATTAATGTAACATTTTATGTAGTAAAAATATTTATCATTATTAATATATATTTTATCCTACCCCTTATTTTAATTATGATATATTAATAAATATTTTGTCATCAAAATGTTATAAAATAAATACTTATCATTATTGTTATATTTAATATTACTTAAGAGTTTAAAAATAAATTTTTTACTTAACTATTATTATATAAGGCTATAATTATTATTTTATAATAAATATATTTAAATATTTTAATAACATTTTTATAATCATTGAAAATAATAAGTCTAATTAATCAAACCATTAAAACTTTTGAGTTATTTTTCAAAAAAAATTTAAAGTTAAAAAATTTTCAATTTGTAATAATTTTGATGGGGTTTTAATACCTATATCTTCTAAAACTTATAATTTTAACAGTTATTTAAAAGTTTTAAGAAATATAAATTAAAATTATTTTTAATTATATATAAATTATTTTTTTTATATTTTATTTTAAAATAATTAAAAATATTATAGATATATAAATAAAATTAGACAGCCACCTCACCTAACAATTAAGTGAAAATGAAAATAAATGTACGTCTTTTTAATCCTTTCATGTTAAAATTCGTACGAAATACGTGTTAAGACCCTTATTTTGATATCAAATCTTCGTTTAACACGTGCCTTTTAAACTAAAATCCACATATTTTTGTTCGCCACGCGCTACGCTTAGCGCGAACCACAACACCTACCGTAAACCTAAAATGTTTTCCAAAAAATGTGGAATAATAACATTTTCGTCCCTGAACCTTTTCAAAATAGTAAATAAGGCATATTACACTAATTTTAGCAATTTAGTCTCTCATATAGAGGGCTGGGATTGCCACCCCTAAACTTGTCCCGTTTGGAGCAAGTTTACTCCTAAACACACCCCTTTGCCATTTTGAATAAATAAGGCCGAGATAAACTTGTCTCTATTTTTAATTGCCTAATCAATTCTCAACTTGATTTTATTTGACCCCATTTAACTAAATTACAATACACTATAATATCTTAATTATAATAAGCTGTAGTATCCAACTTGAATTACAAGAACTTACTACAATGTTAGATTAAGTTTCTTGAACTAAGCATAATGGTAATACAATACACTTTTTACATACTAGATTAAGTATTTTAGACAACTATATTACCTTGTTGCAAGAATCTTCGGGTTAAATAGAGTGGGGCAAGACAAAAAATATAAACCATAAACCCACCTTTATTTTAAATGAGTTGGAATTTTAGACTTTGAACCCATCGTAATTTTCAAACGGGTTGGGTTTATAAGCCCCAAACCTACCCCAAGTAGGGCAGGACAGGGTAGGAACCCACATGTTCCGAGAGTTTTGCTATCCCTACTTATATAGTCATATGTAAAGATATAAACTGTGCCATGTTGGCTAGCTTGCCTTAAGCCTAGAAAATATAGGTCAATTTATACTTTGAGCCAAATTTTTATCAAGTTTAATTCTTAAATGTGTAGCTCATGAACCTATTAAATTCATGTTGTGGTTTTACTAGGTTATAAGTTTTACTTTTTTAAATTTTCAAAGTTTTTATTAATTAGAATACTAAAAGATAGTTCAATTTAATTTTTGAATAAACTATTAGTATGAATATTAATGATTTTTTATAATTTAAAAGCTAATAACTGATTCGTGCTTTTGTATTGGCTTGATTGACTCATCATACTTTAAAATATTGGTACTTTTATATTGTATTGACTTTTGTTTGTACAATCAAATTTATTTTCTACCTTTCATGCATTCCTTAAAGCGTGGTCATAAATAAAAGGAAATTAGGAAAGGACCAAACTATTCAAATCGAGAAAAAGAATGTTCTGATTTATTGTTTCAGCAATGTTTAGGGATGTAAATATTATTATCCACTATCTCTAAAACCGTATTTCATTTGTTCCTCCTTCTAGAATCTCAAATTTATCTGCTCAAAGCTATCACTGACACCAAAACTATCAAAATGGCGTTCTCAATCTCCTACCCTTCTACCCCTACAACAAATCTTTGTTCTACCCAAATCCACAAACACCCATTTCTTTCATTTCCCGTCTCAATCTCTGTATCCAACCAAAACTTCATTGAGTTGTCACGGCAACTCTGCCTTGCCGCCAAGTCACAGACAGGCCCCGTGAAGAAGCGGTCTTCTTCGGCGCCGAATAAGAAGAAGAAGAAGAAGAAGGGTAGAAATGATAATGACAATGAAAATTCTTTGGAGGAATTGAGTTTGAGTGATGTTGAAATTGTAGACGATGAATACGAGTCTTCCAATTCACGTTCTTTGAGTGATAATCCTACGCCGTTGCCCAATCCTCCTGCTGGGTTCGTCGTTGATGATACTGGGAGAGTTCTCATGGCCTCAAACAAGCGAATTGCTACTATTGTCAGTTATTTCTTTTACCCTTTTCATATTTTAAGTTCCGACTTAATTTTCCTTTTTTGAAGCATAATATTTCTCGTTTTTTTCCATTGGCAAAATGGAAATTTTGTTGTTTCATGGCAGGTTGATTCTACCAATAATAATCCATTAGAGTGTGTGATAAGGAGAGTGTTCTCAAGTTCAAGAGGGGATGAATGTATGCTGCTCTGCCCAGTTGATACGTAAGTAAAGTTCTTTTTAGTAAGTGTGGAAGATTATGGTAAGTCATATTGAGCTTTTTTCCTTTTCCTGCAAATCTAATTAATGAACTATTGCTGCAGGCCTGTTCAGATTCTAAAGAGCATGAATATTGATGGGTGGTCAGCTGTATGTTTTCTATCCCTTACATCATTATTGGTTTGATAGTGGTTAAACATTTAAATATAGAAAACACAATTTTTTGTAGCATATGCATGTCGATTCTCACATTCTTTTTGAAATTTGATTTTCTGCGATTCAATTCTCTATGTGATTAACTTTGTTCTCATTTTGTATGTCCCATTGGTCATCCGAGTCCAACTAGACCGTGGAGGTTAGATCATAGATTAGCTGCTTTTAGTTCCCCCGATAATGTTTAGGATTCTGTCAGATTGGAGAGGGACCTTAGGTAAGGAAAGAAGGCATATAAACTGAAGTTTATACTCCCATGTCTGTTATGTATGTTGCTGGAGTTAATGATAAAGTTTCTTACTTATTGATGTCTTTTGATCTGTTTGGTTCTTTTTTGGAGTTAGTGGTGTTTTATTCTTTTGGGAATTTTGTTTTCTCCCATTTTTTCTTCAGGTGCTACTGTTTTGAACATGTGTTTGCATATTTAGTACAGGTTTTAGAAATTGTTCATTTTTCTGGGAGACAAGTTTAAAAGTGACTTCACCACTGTCTCTAGCTCATTTGAAGCTGTTGACTATTGGTATGTTTAGTTTGAACATATAGCGAATTGGAAGTAACATTTTACTGATGTTAAGTCATGGACTTGTTTCTTCATCCCGTTTCTGTGAAGGTGTTCTATAAGACCTATGTTAGACCTGACCTGTTAGACATTACAGAGGTTCAGTGAACACCATGCCAAATTTCTTTACCATTTTCTTCCTTTTCATTTTCCATGTATGAGTTTACCTGGTACTAGCAGCTTTATTGGGGAATTTCTCATCTTATTAGGAGTTTTCCAAAGAAATAGCTTAGTACCCACATTAGCAGCTCTTGGGATGATTTTAGGTACAGCATATTCCTTTTGCCTATATATATACTACACAAATGTAAGTTAAATCCCTCTTCAATTTTGATGTGAGTAAGATTCCTTCACCACAAGGAAAGTCTTATGGATAGGGGTATCATGTACATCTATCCAATGAAAATCTTGTCTCATACATATTCATTTTAAAATTATCTGATCATGGTAATGGTACTGTAGATAAGAGACCAAATATAAAGCTTGTGACATGATTTTATTAGAAGATCCCATTGGGACTGTCATATCTAATACTTTCTCCATTGCAAGGTATCTTAAAAGAAATTTAATTTATTTATTGAGTTTTGTTGTGATGCTGAATTATTTATAAATTTTAACTTAGGCCTGCAGATATGATAAAATGTAACAAGATGCATGAATGTCAAACTTATTCTATTTGCTGTTAAAACATTATGTGCGTGTTTTGGCCTCTTCACTGCAGTGCTATTTGCATCTCTATACTTGAATGGTTAACCCTGCCTTGCAACCAAGGAAAAAAGTTCTTTCTTTGTTGTGTTCATCGAGTTAGACTCCATAGGGTGAGTACTATAATCAGTATGGGCATAACATGAGTTGGTACATATGATCTTCAAACTTTGTTCAGAATACTGATCATGCTTAGGTACAAATATTGTAAAATTCTGTTTGCCAGATATTTTCATCAATGACTCCCTCAAAAGAAAAACCCCATGAGTAAATAATGTATCATGACTGAACACCTTCAGTTTAACCTTCTCTAATGATGTTCAATTACACGGCTTAAAAGAAGAAATCGGGACAAAGGTTTGAGGTTCAAAATGTAATATGCTTGTAACTTTTGTCCTCCTGTGGTCACAGGGAGAGGATTGCCACACTGGCATGCTTATAAGCCACCAAATTATTATTTATACAGATAATTATGTCTTTTGTCTCTGGATGTTCATTTTGAGTTTTACAATCAACTACTGAAATATTCATCCAGTTGTATGCTGAGAATGGTGGATGATAAGTCTTCCAAGTGCTGTGATATTGTGGTAAGAATTAAGGTATTGCTTGGTGAACTCTGAAGTAATTCAATAGAACTAGATTTGTGGTGGAATAGAAAAAGAAAGTTCTGTACGTCACAAGTAGTTGGAGATGCTGGTTGATCTTTGTTGTGTCAGCATTATGAAAGCCAAAAGTTCTTTTTTTTCTTTTAATCTTTTGTACTTTAAAGGATAAGAAAGGGGTTTTAGGGAAGATAAGAGATGAAGAATAGATAATAGGAGAAGGGGGATGGAATAGAAAGACAGATAGATCATATTAGGAGAGAGAAGAGAGAAGAGAAAATATTATTGAAACCAATTTTGATATCATCTTATTCATTGATTGTTCTCTACTCCAAGGGTTCAAAACTTGTGTAACGAATTGCATAAAATCGATACTCTTCGTATATCAATTATTAACCTTACTGTTTTAATATTGATTGTTATAAACTGAAGCAAGAAAATTTAGTATGACGAGATAACATTGTATTTGCTCAATTCAATCATCTCTACATATTATATAATTGTTTGGTTCATCTGCTGGTTATGCTTCACCATACTGGCTTCAAAATTGTGGTCATCATCATATTGGAGTGTTTTCTCAGAAAGTATTTTATTCTGGATTCTCATTAAGCATACTGCACAACAATATTACTTATTTGAGGAAAGACACCATAAAATCAAGTTAATTGAAACTAAAATTTTAGTTGTAATTATTAAAGTCATCAAGATGTGGAGGTAGAGGCTGTGTGCTTGACATGGCTATATGGTGAGAATTTGATGAAATATCAGGTTGTACGATGAGGGGTTATAGGAATTATCTGTGATTATGTTAGAAAATGTCATTTTCTTCTTTCTTTTTTGTTATCTCTTTTAATTTGCATATTGGATGCTGTCACTTTCTAAAATTGCTGCCCCAGACAGACTCTTTTCTTCTCAAGGCTGCATCTGTTCAAATTATAAAAGTATATAAAATCCATCTGTTGGCTGTCCCTGTAATCTCTGTGATTCTGCATTTTAGGTCAGTGATGAAGAAGTTGACGCTATTCTTCCGACAGCTGCTTATGCTCTTGCCAAGATACACATGCATCTAGTACATAGTGGGTATGATGGATTCTAAATTTTAACTTAGACAGTTTCCATAAAATCAACTTATCTTGCTTCTACCATTTGTCTTCACAGCTTTTAGTTTCTTAATTTTATCATCCTATCAGATTCTGTTATACGGCACGTGGAGGATTTTGCTACTCAGAAGATGACATCTTCGATTTTCGCACAGGCAATGATCCTCTCTTGAACATCTTTTGTCACTTTAACTAGATAACCAGTTGTGATTCTTTGTTATTTAGTTTATATGAGCTTGCCTATTTCTTTGATTCTTTTGACCTTTAAAAATTATCAAATGCCAGTGAAATACATAAAATCACGATATTGATTGGACATCCTGCCATGTTACTCAGATTCTGGTTATAAAGTTATTGTTTGAGTGTCGGGGACATGGATACTTATCATACTGACTGATGTTTCTTCCTGTACTTTCATAGTAAAATAATGTGTTATTGTTCCCTTGTCTTTTTGAGAAGAGCACATCTCCAACTTGAGCAGTTACTCATTTTGAAGTGTCCATGTCTTGTCAATGGACATATTCCTGTCTATGCATGCCGCATTGGTTCTGACATGCTAACTTTTTACATTTTATGTTGCCATGTTCCTAAAAAATTTATTGCTTTTGTTTTGGAATTGCGAACTACTTAGTTTTCTTTTAGTTAAGAGTTATAATCTTGAGGCACAGTTTTGATTATAAAACAGTTCTGAGGGAGTAATTTTTATTAAAAATGCTGTGGGGACTTTTCAGTAACTTAAAATTTTTAACGTGTTCTGATATTTTCATTTTGGTAAATATGTGTCCTTGATAAGAATTCAGCTTCAGGTTTTGACATTTCCTTAATATGAAAGGCCAAGTTATCTCCAAGAGTGGACTTTGGTTTGCACCATGAATATCACTCTATTCTTGGTCCATCCAAAAATCTATCCGAGAGCTTTCTGGTTTAAGGTCTTATACTGTCTGAGGTATGTAACACATGATGCTTACAATTTTGCAGATGATGGCCAGGATGTAGATGGCTTGCCAACTGAAGGGATAGAAATTACAAGCTTCCATCTGGTATTTGATCCCATCCCTCATTTTATATTTTAGCTTGTATGGGAGTTATAAGACATAAAAATGTGAAGATGAACTCTTTTCATTAGTCAGTTACACCAAAAAGGATATCAAACTAATAATGATCTCATTTTCATTTTAAAATTTTCATATTTTATGGGAAAAAAGGGAAGTGTTTCTTTCTTTCTTTCTTTTTCTATCTTTTTTTTTTAATTTTTTATTTTTTATCAAAACATATATAGGGACTTATGAATTTAAAGGTTATCTTTGACCTTTTTACTAATCTCTCATAGTTAACCAAACAGAAACATTGTTGCCAACTCTACTCTGCTGTATCTTCTTATATCATGAGCAACATAGTATTTCGCCCATTTTTCTTTTTCACACCTTAATGCTTCTTCTATCTGGCATTTGCCTCCTTGTGTCTCTTATATTGGTGGATAATTAGTCCATAGCACTACAGTCATTACTTATCATTTTACATGATTTAACCATCTCAGCTGTTTTCATAGCATCTTTTAGTCAATTGACGCTACCTTATCCTGTTCTTGATTATTTTTTTAGGAAAAAGTGCTTGAGAGGAAATACCTTGATTTTATGATCTCTTTTTTCATTAGTTGTAACTCAATTTGTGTTTTTGTAGGAATCTTTTTTTATGTTCCCTTGGGTTATTACAAATTTTTTATTTGTAATATTAGAAAAGCTGTAGAATTGCAATATTCATGTGTCAGAAGGTTCCTGACACCTACTATTGAAGATTGTTCTTTGATAGTTGATGTGTATGCGCTTACATTTGTGCATATGATTTATACATATGCTAAAGTGATGTTTATTCCATTGCTTCTTAATAGTGATTTCTTTTTGTACAGGATGGCTCCCATTACATGATATATACACCATCTGACCCCCTCCTTTTTGTTGCTGTCAAGGTAGCCTATAAAATTTCTTCAGCTTCTTGGCAAGATTAGTGTTTTCTTCTTAATTTGTCAATTGCATTTCCAATTGGCTTTGTTTATTTCTGATGCTAAAGTTCTAACTAAAATCTTTTAGTTAGCAAGATAACTGGATGTCTAGGACTACTGAGCTTAAGAACTAGAATTGACCTGACGAATTGGAAAGTTAAAAGTTAAATGAAATTGATTTCATTTTTGCAGGATGGCAATGGGCAATTGCAAATCGCTGATGATGTAAGCAATCTTTCTCATTTCATACTAGGAATTGTTTGTCATTTCTTTTGCTTCTCTATCTTGTTTTATAATGTACATGAAGGTTTTAATTCGTAATACTTGCATCTAGCTTCTACAAGTGTCTTGATGGTCTCTAATACTTTTGGGTTTATGTATGACATAAAATATTGAGCTCTATTTTCATCTCTAGGATGATATTTCAGTACTTTTTATGCCATGGACTTGAATCTAAGAGGTTTCAATAGCTTTTATGTTGAGCAGTCCTTTCTTCTACGGAAGTGCACTTAGTTCTTTCCAAGTTGTACCCTCAAGTGTTTCATGATTCGTTGTAATAATCATTGGAGGTTGCTAACTTGCAATTGCAATCACTTAATTTGCAAAGTTTTGTCATGAGGAACGAGATTATTGAGTGTTGATGGTAACACACACCTCCCTCGAGCCAGTAATTAGAATCCAAGAATTCATTTATTAATGTGATGTGAACAAAATTGTAAATTCACGAAGGATGACGTAGATTTTGATTAGCGGAGATGATTTCCAGTGTTGAGTACAATGAATAAGATGAAGTTTCTGATCGTTAATACAAGCAAACAACTTATTTTCCTATTTAATTTGAATTTCTCTTGATTTTTTTAGTATATGAATGTGTAGAAGCCTGTCTTGTTCCTAAATGAGAGTCCATACCAAAGATCTAGCCTTTTGTCAGGCTAAGTTAGACACTAAGATGGGGACTGTTTTGTTAGGCAGCAATAATGCAAGATGTCAGATTTTATGAGGATAGTTTTCTTCTAGGTGCTTTCTAATGATTTAGAGTTGAATCATTTAGTCCTTCAAGAAGATTAAGGTTCAGATATCAGTTGACTGCATCATATGTTTGTGCACACTTTGTTCAGTCACTTTGAATTTTTGTTTCTTGTATTCACAAGAGGGGCATCTTTCTTGCTTTAGGAGAATTACATGCATGAGCAGTTCCTTCTTCATGTGTGTGATGTGTCTGTGTATGTTGGTTCAAACGTTAAATTTTATCAGTTTGATAAAGCAAATACAGTGGTTTCAGTGTCTGATCTTAACTTGCTCCTGTTGTGTTTGTTCAAACAGGATCTCTTGGAGGATCCCGCTGTCATAAGCGCCATAGACGAGGAGACTGAATTTAATGCCTTGGTGGTAATCACCTGCTCTTCTTTCGCACCATGATTTTCTTCATTGTTGAATTGAGTTAAACTCACTTATCAGGCTCATTACGTTGTCTCTGTAGGAGGAAGAGGCTGCTCTTCTTGAATCATTGTTAGGTAAAGAAAGATAACCAGGTTGAAGAGATCAGTTCTGTTGCATAACTCTTCTTAAATGGAAGCGACTCTCATAGGAAGCATTTGGCAGGGGATAAAGAAAAGCCAAAAAAAAAGAAGCATTAAAATTTTCCAATATTCCTCTTCTATGTATGTGTATATAATAAGTTTTGTTTTCAATTTAAATGTGTTCATAACAGCTTAGATTGACAATTAGGTTCCAAATGGTTTTAGAAAAACTCAGAAAAATTCTATTCTTTAGTAAATTATTTTAGTTGGATGATTTATACCCTTTCTTGCCTTCCATGGTTGGTTAATATAATAGACGCATATTTGGTGAATATGAAGCATATGAACAAAATTGATGGGATAATAAAAGGTTGGTAAATGAGTTTTGGTCAAATAATAAATCAGGACATTATTTAGTTAATTTTTACAAATTAGTCCCAAAGTAAAATTCCGATTATTAAAAAAGTTATTTGTCATTATGCGTTTGTCGTTGTGATGAAATAAGGCCACATCAAATAACCTTATCGTTTTAATAAATTAGTCTTAAAAAGAAAAAAAAGCTGCAGTATCTTACCAATAGCCAAAGAAAATACTTTTGCAATGCAATGCAGCACAAAACCTTACTGTAGAAGGTTTGAAACAAAGCCTTTTGAAAATGAAGGAAGTATCTTTGCATGACTTCTCATATATATATATATATATATGTAGAGATAGAGAGAGAGAGAGAGAGAATGAGGAGATATTATTTAGAATTTTCACCTGGAATGGAATGAAATGCGGTGAAATCCACCTTTTGGATAACAATTTATAATGATCGTTTTTTTTATTCTACCATGTTAATTACATTTTTATTAATAAAAATGTAATAGGGCGAAATTGATGTTGCTTTATTAAAAATTTTACAAGTAAAATTCGGTGAAATAAAATTTAGTCAAAGGAAAAAAGAACACTGTGCATAGTTGTCGAATATAATGGCCAAAACTCTTCTCTTGAAGCATATGTTCCTTCAGATGAGAATCTCCTCCTCAACAAAGCTTATATAACAACTACATAGTTTGCAGAGTCAATAGATGCCAATATTATATACAAGTATATCAAAAATTGATACAAGTAGCGCTTTTGTGAAGAGGTAGGCAAAATTTTAATTGGAGCGTATATGTATAACATCAATATGGTGGCTTTGTTGGAACTCATAAGTGTACAAAAGCTTTTGTGAGATATGCTCGGTTTTGTCATCTTTGATAAATTATCCTCTAACTTGTGTTATGCAAGTAATATTTTCTTCATTTATTATTGTTGGAATACTCAGAATGTGATGGGTGACGAATCACTACCAAATGCATTTCCTGCTTGCTACATGTAATGTCAAAATCTCAAAATTATTAGAAGAGATAGCAGCAAGATTTTGTTTTGTGGATTACTATAAGATTGTTGTATTGCTATATGTGAAAGACATAACCTATCAACAAACAAGTGTTGTGAGGATCATAAAGATAGCTAGTACCTGTATAACCAATGAGGTTTGGATTCTACATTGTCTCATTGAGACAAAATAGTCCTAAATTTGTTGTTCTATAAAACTAATGAAAAATATGTTTGATGTCAATATCCAAATGTTGGCATGTAGATGCAATACTAAATTTGGCTAAAAAGTTCACAAAAATAAACTATCTAATGTAGTGTGTTTGATATAATAAAGCGCTAATTGCACGGAGATAAGATACTTTTGGACCAAAGATCTTTTTATCATCTTCTCAAGGGTGAAATAAATCTTTTTTAAGATCAAAAGACCAAATAACGATAAAGCTACTCAACGGATGAGCTTTATTCATATTGGAGTATTTCAAAATTTTTTCAACATAAGCTTGATTGATGATCAAATATTCTATTAGACTTATGCTTGATCTACAAGCTGAGAAAATATTTAGTTTTCCCTAAATCTTTTATTTGAAATTCTCTTTCAAGTATTCAACAATTTTTAGGAGTTCTTCATGCGTTCTAATTAAATTCATGCCATTAATATATATTAATATAATAGCAAATCCAAAGTCTGTTTTTGTTTATATATACACATGGACATATAGGATTATTAGCATATCATTGTTTTATTAAGTATTCACTTAAATGATTACAACACATGTGTTCAGATTTTTTCAGTTGATCCACACAAGGATCATCGTAGCTTGATTAAATACAAACTAAGATGCTTTGAAATGCTTCACTTATTTTGAATCCTTCAAAAGTTTTCATATCAATATCAACTCCGAGTAACCTATACAAATAAAATGTCACTACTATGAGAAGTATATCAAGTCATTTTAAGATTTTCAAACTTATGAAAAATTGAAATATAATTATATCCATCACAAGATAATAAATTTTACCATAGTCAAGTCTATGTCTCTAAGAAAAAATTTGAGCAACGAGTCACGCTTTGTACCTAATAATTCATTATTTTCATTAAATTTCCTTACAAGTTTCTATTTATATTCAATGGGTTTACATCTTCAAGTTTTTAGACCACAAGACCAAATATTTTACGTTGCGAAAGGAAGTCAATTCTGCTTGAATTGTTTTTTTTCTATTGAGGCCAATCATGCCTTTGTCTACATTTATTGATATTTTATAGGTTATAATCATCTTTCATAATTTTAGCAGCCATGAAAAATGAAAATATATGATGGACAATTATTTCATTACGATCCCATCTCACAAGTGTATATACATAATTTGTAGATTATTTTTTTCATTTAAAAGTCTTTGTACCTCCTAAGGGGCTAATGCTTCTTCAGTAGTTTGTCGTTTAAGGGACTTGTGCTACTTTAAGGACTTGTGTTTCCTTAGGGCTAATACTTCTTCAAGAGCTTGTGTCACTTTTAGGGACTCGTATCACTTCAAAGACTTACGTCTCTTTCAGGATCTGTATCTCTTCAAGGACTATTAGATCTTTTGGCATACAACAAATGTGCCATCAATTTGATAATCTTTGCAAGCAATAGCATCAATAACATTATTTGTGAATAAGAAAGAAATATATTAGCATTGAGTAGATTTACAAATTAATATTATAAAGTAACAAAATAGACCACTAGGTTAGCGGATTGGTCAACAAATGTCTGCTTGAATTGTTTGCAAGATTAATGGGTTTAAACCAATTTTAGAAGAAGGTGGTTTAATCACTAATTTTCGTTGTAAGGAAATAGTGTAAATATTTTCATTTGACAATAGAATATTCTAGTTCTTTAATAAGTGTTTATGAGAATCCCAATAATTTTATTCACAATCACAAATCCTGGTGACTAAAAGAGTCATGCTTTGGCATAAATATTTTTTAATCATTGAAGTTTTGGTTCATTATTGTGTAGCTTTGAATTGCATTTACAATTGTATAATACAACCCAGATGAAATGCTAGAAGCTTTTCTAGTGTCCATTTTGTGCTTGAGATATTAGAAGGAATATAATATATTCTACATTATTCTAATTTAAAGTCTCAAAATGATATTTATTTCAACGAATATTTTTAAAACAATGTAGATTTTTGTTAAATTTGTTAGAATATAACGCATTATGAATATATAATCTGGTTACATTGGTTAATAAGATTAGGGCTCTTCTAAAGCTTTTAATTAAGTTTGTAGGGTCTGATATAATATATTCTGAATATTAAAAAATAATATGCATGGTTACACTGTTAGCTAGGCATACATATACAACTCTCTTTTTCAAAAGAGAGAACTCATTTTTAAAGTCCATGTCTGTTTTGTGTTGGTAACTTCTTATGAATCAGCCAAAGATAAAACTTTTGCACTACAACAAACAAAATTTTACTTATGTAAAAGGCTTTGCTTGTGGTAGGGATGGTAATTTAGGACATTGATATGATTATTTGACACAAATTCAATGCTGTTAAAAGAATTTGAATTTGAAAAATTTGACACAAATAATAATCATGTCATATACTTGTCGAATGATTAATGATCATGTTGCATTCATGTTGATTTTCCTAACTCATTTATTCGTTTAAGAGACAATAAATTAAATGAATAATCATGTTTAAACGAATTGAGTCTTAAACGAATAATCTTATCTAAACAAATCATGTTTACATAAAGAGGTTGTATTCGTATAAAAAAAATCAATTGTATTTTGTGTTACACAAATAATAAACAAATTGTATTTGTGTTGACCTAAATATGATTCATTTATCTGAATTGTCACCCCCACTTGAACCATTTTGAAATTGAATGAAAAATCTTTACATGACTCTTGTATATATAAAGAAAAATGGGAGAAGGTGCCATATACAATTTAGATGTGGTATGGAGTAAAGGTGATGGAATCCACCTTTTAAATAACAATTCATGACACTAGATTTGTTATAAACATCTTCCATTCAAAACGATACTAATTCATTCTCAAAATATCCATTCAATCAAAACTTATCTAAATAAGTTTTGATTTTAAGATTGATTCCATTTATAAGTCAAAATATAAAGTCATTTTAGCATGACTCAAACAAACAATGTCTTGCAAAAATTAAAGCAATAACATTCAAAACTCAAGATAATTTTAAAATAATTAAAATTTTCCCATAAATTGAGACATTTTTGTTTTGCATATCAACATAACAAAGCACATAAAATGATCATCATACACTTAAATAGAGGCCAAAAATTTTAGTTTTGGTCTCGATAATTGATCATAACTGCTTGTTGATTGTAAACCGAACCAATAAAAATCGACCTTTGTTGGTTTAGACCAATTCTGTTTGGCAATTCGGGTTAAGCCTAAAGCCACAATTTGAGAATAATTTAATTTATATATTAATATTAGGCTCTTCTAAAATGTTATATTTTTTAATTGTAAATGGATCATTTTACTCTCATTCATATAATAAAAAGTGAAATACATTTCATCAAATAAAATTAGAAAGTGAAATTTCTCAGTGTGGTGAATACGCATGTGCACATGTATATGTATGTGTATATGCGTGCTAACTTAAAATAATTTATGGAAAAGGATATAAATCTGTTTAATTATATTTTCAAAAAAATTAAAGACATAGAAAAAGTTAAAAAAGAAAAATAGTAGTATTTATATTTAATAATTTTATTTTCTAAATTTAAAATTGAATAATTATTTTATTGTTAATTTTGAGTTTTTATAATTTTAAAAGTATATGTTTGGTATTATATTTAAAAATAATTTTTTTTTTTAAAATTTTACAAAGAAACTTTTTCCTTCTTCTCAAAATCTGTTGTAAGGTGGGTTGATTTTTGTCAAAAGAGATTTTGACAAAATTTTTGCCTCTACCTCAAATTAATATTGATAAGAATACTAGGGCTTCGAATCCCTCTCCATCTGTAAAGTCATAAGTTCTCTCTTGCATTATTTATAGGTAAGAATTAGATTGACTCAATTGGTATGATAGATGGAATAGGTAGCTTGTGTTATGATTTAGTTAGGAATTTTTCTTTCTTTCGTTATTTTTTGCTCACCTTGAAGAATATTGCATTTAATTTTATATCTTTTCTTGAAATCTTTTGTAAAAAGTTACCATTGTATTGTTCAGGTGTACTTAGTTTAGCTTAATGGAAAATTAGTGCAATTTTTGCTAAACATAGAGTTTATGTAGCATTTACACTAATATGTAATGTAATGGGAAGGAAAATTAAAAAAAAAAGAAAAGAAAAAACCCAATTTTTTTTACGTGTTGTGGTGGTGCTCCCCCAAAATTAACTTTCCGGAGGTTGAATATTTGTTTGAGAGTACTTCAAATAATTTATGAATGAAATTTGATATTGACATTAATAAAGCTTAAACTATTTTAAATGAAATAATTTTTTATTACCAAAATTTTTGACGTACTTATATGAATAATATATTAAGTAATTCAACTGCTTTTGAATCTACAACCATACTAGCTAGTAATGATTTTTTGAAATTTTTTAGTAAAAAGAGTAAGAAAAAGAATACAAGTTCAAGTTTTATATTACTATACTTGTTTGAGCACCATGTATGTCTAAAAGATTGGGATGATGACGATTAAAGGGCTTAAAATAGGAGGATGACATATAAGAAGACATTCTCAACTTATAAGCTTTAATTAGATCATTGACCACAAACTAAAATTAATATTTTTGTCACTTTATGTAATTTTTTAATATTATTTTATTAATATTACATTGAAAGTCTATCAAAAGAAGGAAGTCTTGTTTGAGATTAGTTTGGTGCCGTCCGAACATTTACACCTAAGTTGAGCGACGCTTACTTTTATGGAGAAGCAAAATCTAATCACATTTTAATATATTAAGCCCCATATATAGTGGATAGTGAACTTCACATATAGTGAGAAGTCCTATATAAAGTGAGAACAAATGTTGTTGGTTGCTACCAATAGAGGTCGAACCTTCTACTTAAAAATTAGTGCAATTTTTGCTAAACATATCGTTTGTCGAACCTTCTATGTAATGGGAAAGAAAATAAAAAAATATTAGAGAAAAACCCATTTTTTTTTTTGTGTTGTGGTGATGCTCTGCTAAAATTAACTTTCCAGATGTTGAATGCTTGATTGAGAGTACTTCAAATAATTTATGAACAAAATTGGATATTGACATTAATAAAATTTAAATTGTTTTAAATAAAATAATTTTTTATTACCAAAATTTTTTGAAGTACTTATATTACTAACATATCAAGTCATTCTAGTGCTTTTGAATCTACAACCACATTAGCTAGTAATGATTTTCGGAAAATTTTCAGTAAAAAGAGTAAGAAAAAGAATATAATTCAAGTTTTATATTATTATACTTGTTCGACCACCTTGTATATCTAAAAGATTGGGATGATGATGATGAAAGGGCTTAAAATAGGAGGATGACATATAAGAAGATTTTTTCAACTTATAAACTTTGACCGGATCATTGACCACAAACTAAAATTAATACTTTTGTCACTTTTTGTAATTTTTTTTAATATTATTTATCGATATTAGATTGAAAATTTATCAAAAAATGGGAGTCTTGATAGAGTCTAGTTTGATATTGTACAGATATTTGTATCTAGTTAAGCGATGTTTACTTTTATTAAGAAGCAAAATCTACTCATACTCTAATATAATAGGCCTTATATATAATAAATAGTAAACTTTACATATAATGAGGAGTCCTATATAAAGTGAGAACAAACTTTATTGGTTGCTACCGGTAAGACTTGAATCTTCCATTTGAAAGATTTGCCTTTTGACCACTCCGTTAGGTTCAAGTGGTTTAATATAAAATTTAAATTTATAACAACAATAAACAAATTAGAGTTAGTTGAGTGGTTGTGTTGATTCACCTACTAGTTATATATATTTTATTTAGTTTCTATTATTGACAAGTTACTGTGTGTAGTTGTGCTAATCAAAGCAACAACAATTTTTTGTTTTGTATCTCAATTTTTAATTGTTTCAATCTACAATTTTGTACCATGGATGAGAATCAACATAAAAATAATCCAAATATCTATAGATGTTGAAAGTCACATCATGACACGACAATTTTTTATTACTTTAGAATAAATTAAAATATCATTAATTTTTATTTCAAGTGCTTATTTATTATTTTCTAACCTTTAATAAAAATATTTAATTTTATTTTGATAAAATTGTTAAAATGATGTTATTTAATTTTTTAATTTTAAAAATAATATTTTATCTTAATTAAAAAATTTTATTTAATAAATGTATACTATTAAAAATTGTAAGAAAGTCTTTTACATACAAATGAAATTTTATAAAATAAACATATTATTTTACAACTTAGAAGATTATTTAAAGTAATTTATCTTAATTAATTTCAAACAAACATTTTAAATAGGGTACCTGTCAACATTGATAAATAGTATTTATCAATGTTTCTTGTAAAATATTTTAATTTTTTAAGATTATTATTATCTTATTAAGGAATAATTGCAACATCAAGATCATTTAATAATAGATAAAGAGTGTTGAACTTTTAATCAAGTATTTGAAGAATAAACCAGGTATTTATAAAAAAGATCATATTAATATAGAGAAATTAATTACAAAATTACCCTTTTGAATTTGTCTAAACATTACATTTTTATGAAACATCTTGCCTGATATCCTTAGGCAAATCTATAAATTGTTAAAAAGAAAAAAAAAAACACATAATCAATAGAACTATAAAACAAAAATTAGCAAAAAGAAAATAACAAGTAAACTAGCTATTTATATATGAAGAAAATTTGATTAGTTCACGCCATACGTTTAAATAGTTAATAAAATGACTTATTTTTAGTTATTTGTATTAAAAGAATATAAAGGACATTATACAAAATTGGGGATCGCAAATAACTCGGATTTTTTAATACATATTGATAATTTTCGATCTCTAATTCTGAAAAGTATGTATTATACCTATATTTTTATTTACACTATCCAAAGTATTAAGCACAGCAAATTTCATTCACTCTTTCAACTCTCTCTCAACTAAAGAGAATCAATTTCTTTCCCCATTTAATTCATAATGCAAGCTAGTTGAGACAAAATTTTGTGTTTCGTTTTCGTTTCTTTTGTAATAATATGTGATTTTATGACAAATTTAGTATATTTATAAAATATATTTTCAGTTTGCTGTGCATGAGCTCTTCCTGCATGCTATAAATGACCTACGAATAGGAAAAAGCCTAGAACACATCAAGCCTCTCTTCGAGACAGTGCCCAGATCATTACACCTTTCGTGCGGAATAGAACTTAACCCTTATTATTTGTTTTTATTGTCTTTTTTACTGTTTACAGAGAAAAGAAAGAGCTTTTGCTATTTAATAATAATTTTTTTTATATAAAACACTCGTACCCATAAAAAGATTTGAGCTTTTTATTGCTATTGGCAATTTTATAAAAAATTTTAGATATTCATAAAGAATCGAAGAGAATTTCAAATAAATATATTGAATACTATAAAAGATAACAATTAATAAAATATAGTGATCTATATTATAGAATTTTGATTTATTTATTAATTAGATATTTATTATTTCTGGAAATTTGCTAAACAAACTACAAAATAAAAACTGCATGACATACCAATTCTACCTAATTTGATGAGTTTATCCAATACGTTATCCTATCTAGTGAAAAATTTCATCATATCTTGTTTTCAAATTATATTTTATGATATTTTGTATTTTATATACTGACTATGTATTTTGAAATTTATTGAGTTTAATGGATGTTATTCGATTTGTTGTGTTTTATTTATAATGTGTAGTCTACACAAAACTGTTGGGCTTAATTCTTTTGTGCATGATTGTCAAGTTTAGAGTAATACCAGATCGTATGAGACATTGAGAGATGTAATAGGTCTTAAATCTTACGCTTAGCCTATATGGAGCACAACAAACTGAAGGAGAATTGATGTATCAAAAAGAGTACTCAATAGTCAATGAAGATACAAGCAATAACAACATGCAACCTTTAGAGTCTGTCACGTTTTTCTTCACGAAGTAATTGACCATTACCTCAATTGAAACCTAAAGCACACATGTAAAAAAAAAAGTAAAAAACAAAAATATAATTTTGGGTATACACCAATTTTGTAAAATACCTAAAATACATATAGGTTAGCTAAAAAATATCTATTTAAGAATAAAAAAATTTGATTGCATTAATTTTATTTCCACCCAACTTGTTAAATCTCTCTACTACTAGTTGAAATTTTTATTGGGTTGAGTTTTCTCCTATTTGGAGATGGCCTAAATTTTCTCTTCAATAGTAAGTAAGTCCAATTAATTAAAGGATATTTTAGCCTTTTCTTAAGTAGAGTTTAGTATTCTTTTTTGCTGCAACATATATATATGAGAGTTAAGAAGAGAGAGGGAGCACTATTCACCGTCTAGAGAGAGAGAGGTGGCACTGTTCATCATCTAGAGAGAGAAAGTACTATTTACCGTTCTAGAGAGAGAGAGTTGGTACTGTTCATCGTCTAGAGAGAGAAAGTACTATTCACCATCTAGAGAGAGAAAGTACTGTTCATTACTTAGAGAGAGAAAGTACTGTTTATCATATAGAGACGGCACTGTTTATCGCTTAGAGAAAGGCGGTTACTGTTTATCGTCTAGAGAGAGGCAGAACAGTAAACTTGGGACAGTTTTGATCAAGTGGTTAATCGGAGATCGATTCGTGGTCCGATTGAGCTGAAATTTTACCAGCAGTTTCCTAATTCAGAGGAGTAAATTCTAAACGGTGGAGATCAGATTTAGAGCTCCTTTTCTCCAAATTTCGTGGTTGAAAGTTAGACCACCATTATGGTGATGTTTTTCTTGAACTCTCTCTAATTTCTTTGTGAAACTTGATTGTTTGCCAAGATTGTGTGATCTTGATAATATTGTGGATGTGTACCTCTAGTTTTAATTAGAGAGAAATTGTGT
This sequence comes from Azadirachta indica, assembly GCA_022749755.1. NCBI lineage: Eukaryota > Viridiplantae > Streptophyta > Magnoliopsida > Sapindales > Meliaceae > Azadirachta > Azadirachta indica. The sequence continues at coordinate 3,485,648 of CM040447.1, forward strand.
ATTCCCATTATTTGATTATAGTGGAAATTTTCGGGTGGACTACGGTCCTGTGGTTTTTATTCCTCACATTGGGGAGGTTTTCCACGTTAAAATTGATTGTGTTATCGTTATTTTGTTGATGATGTGGTTGCTGTCCAAGAATTAATTTTGTGCCAAAGATTGTTGCTCTATTTGTTTGTTTCCTATTAGGTTCACGCAAGAGGGGATAAGGTAATTATTGTGCTTCCGCAAATTAGTTTATATTAGTTTATCCCAACAATTTTATTATATTATTATGAGCTTATTCTTATACTTATTAAATCTCTCAACTACTTGTCTCAACCTTTTTTTAGATTGGTATGAATTTATTTTTATATTTTGTAATCTCTCTAAAAATATTATATTTCTATAATTTTTAGAGGAAAAACTATGGGTAAACATAGAAATATTACTTCAAAAGAATTTGCACTAATGTAAAAATATCTAGTTAGCAAATAACATTCTCATTGGAGCAAAACAAAAGCAAGCAAATCCTAACACTAAGCAACCAATAAAATCAATGTTGACATGAATAAATAGATTCATGAAAATTAAACATAAAAGTATGAAATAGTTTAGTATTACCTTTATTGATATTCTTCGCCATCCTCACCAACACTGCATTTTTAAAACAATTTCTCAACTTTTCTCATGGATTTCTTTTAGCAATTGGAGAAGTTTCATGCATATTTTCCATAAATGTTTGCTTGATATCCATTGCTACGCTTATATTTATTATTCTCTTTTCTCCCTTATTTTTATTTAGGTGCTTTAAATTGCATAATTAATTGGGATAATTATCTTTTATGCATTATATTCTCATCTTTCTTTTTACTAGTATCTCTTTCGCTTTCTAAAAAAGAAAACTCTTTACTCTCTTAGTCAAATGGTACTCACTGATAAATCACATAAAAGTTAAAATTAAAATAATTAAAAAATGATAATATATGCTAGTAGCTATCATCATATGAAACATATTTATCAGGTAGAATTTCATTTTGAAGAAGTGGAACTCCCACTACAAGTATCATAACTCAAAATTTGTGTTTAACATTAAGAACATTTTCGGCAACTAGCTCTATCAAATTTTCAAAGCACGTTGTTCTTGTGATACATTTTTTAGGTGTTTTCATATTAAAAGTACTTCTTATTATGAAAATACTAACATATTTATGACCGATGTCAAAAGCCAATAAGGTGTTCCTTGGTGTGTTGTAACTTTTGTCCACAACCTATTATAATTACAAATTGTCAAATTTAGAAATTAAACCTTACAAATCATAATAAGTTAGAATAAAAATAAATAAATAATTATATATGTTAATTATTTTTTTTTCATTCTCTCTTTAGTTATTTAAAGTGTTTAAAAATATTTTCAAAGAAGTATATTTTTTTCTTGAATGTCACCTTCCTTTTTGTTGTAATACTTGTTTTTCTCAACGAGGATATTTTCAACTCTTTTATTTGAACCGAAATTATTCATATATATGATATTAATGTTTTAACCCCCTTAGAATTGGAGTTAAGATGATTAAAAATAATAAGGCATACTTATAGATATCATCATATGAAGTATAGTCCTTGAAAGGATGATTTTATATTTAGAAATTGAAACTTCTAATGGAATCTCATAACTTCAAATTTGTATTTAGCATTCAAAAATTTTCTCGATAGTTAGCGCGATTAAGTTCTCACAACACTTTATTCCTATAATACATTTACCGAATATAATCGTATTTGAATTGTTTTTATTATAAAATTGATAATGTATTTGTTGTTGATATCATTCATCATAGTAGGTCATGTGGAAGCATAAGATATATCCAGTAAACATTATATTTTTTTCTTTAATATTATACTGATGTCAACTTTATTCTCGGATATTTGCATGGTGTCTACTGTTGCATCTATATTTGTTAATATATATGCATATTCTCTCCCATATTGTTCTACTTTCTAATTGATACTGTTTTTTAGCTCCATTAACTTCTCACTCTTTATTTTTCTAATCTCCTTGCTCTTAGCCAAGGTCTTTTATGTTTGGGTCGAATATTACTCTTTCATAAGTGTGATATCAACTCTTTCAACTACGCATCAAAATTGGATAAAGTGAAATATGTTATAATTATTTGATTAAAAACATTATAGCCCTTGATTATAATTTTATCTTTGCAAAGTTAACTCAAAATTCATGGATGACATTAAAAAGTTTGTTTTCAACCAATTCTATTAAGTTCTAATAATACTAATACTTTGTACTTGTTAAAATGATATTTGAATAACTTTACATTATGGAAAAGTCAAACGTATTTGCTACTAATGTTAATAGTTAACAGAGTTTTAGAAAACTATGTATAAGATCTTTTTAATGAACATCATGCCCACTTTTAGATATGTATTTGCATGATATTCACTAGTATCGACATATTTATGATCAATGTCAATGGCGAATAATGAATTTCTTGAGTGTATTATACATTTTCATCTATAACTAGTTACAGTTAAAGATTGTCAAATATGTCAAATTTGGCATGAATAAGTAAATTTATTAAATTAAAAATTAAAATAAGAAAAAGCCTAGTATTAGCTTTATTCATATTCTTCTTCATCCTCACAAAGTAATGCATTTTTAAAACGATTTTTTAACTTATCTCATGTGTTTTTGCTATCAAGTAGAGAAGTTGTATGCACATTTTTTATAAATGATTGCATGAAAACCACTGTTGCACCTATATCTATTTTTCGCTTCTGTCCCTCTTATTCAAGTCATTTATATTATGTTTTATTAATTAGGATAATTCTCTCTCATGCATTCTATCCTCATACTCTTTTACAGTTAAGATGATCCACAAATGATAATACATATTTGTAACTATCATCATATGATGCATAATCATCAAGTTGAATTCTATCTTGAGGAAGTGGACTCTTACAACAAGTCTTATAACTTCAAAGTTATGTTTGGCTACTAATGTTAATAGGTAATGAACTTTTACAAAAGTATAAGATCTCTCAAATAAATGTAATGTTCACTTTTTTCTCACATATTCACATGATATCTACTAGTAGTGACATGTTTATGACTGATGTCAATGACTAATAAAGAGTTCCTTAGGTGTGTTGTACATTTTTGTCCACAACTTGCTATACTTGAATATTTTAGATATGTCTAATTGACATGAACAAGTAAATTTATTGAAATTAAATAAAAAAGAAAAAGTTTAATATTAATGGAGAAGTTGTATACCTTTTTAAAGTGATTCTTCAGCTTGTCCTATGTGTTTTCACTATTAAGTGGAGAAGCTGTATGCACTTTTTCCATAAATGCTTGCATTTTATTTATAGTTGCATGTATATTTATTATTCTCTTTTCTCCTCCTCTCTTATCCATTCTATTTTGACTCTCCTTTTTGGCAAGTTTTCTTCCTTTTTCAGAAAGAAAACTTTTAAACATTTTATTCAAACCGTATTCATTAACAAATGTGACATAAACATCTTCAAGCATATTAAAATTAGAGATAAAATAATCCAAAAATGATTAATCATGTTTGTTGTTATTATCATATAAAGTATAATTATTAGGTATAATTCTACCTTGAAGAAGTCCCATAACTCCACCATAAGTCCCATAACTCCGAGTTTATGTTCGGCTACTACTGTTAATAGCTAACAGGGTTTTACAAAGGTACGAGATCTCTCTAATGAACATCATGTCCATCTTTTTTTAAATATTTGCATAATGTTCACTAGTACTGACATGTTTATAACCGATGTCAATGGCCAATAAAGAGTTCTTTTATTATGTTATACACTTTCGTCTATAGTTGGTCATAGTTGAAGATTATCAAGAGATGTTAAATTTGACATAAACAAGTAAATTTATTAAAATTATATATAAAAATAAGGAAAACTAAATTTTACTTGTATTGATATTATTTGTTATTCTCACTAAGCAATGCCATTTTAAAACATTTTTTTACTTTTCCCATGTGTTTTCCTATAAAGTGGAGAGGTCAAATGTACAATTTTTTACAAATGTTTGCACGATATTCATTTATACGCCTATATTTTGTCTTCTCTTTTGTCCTCATTTTTATTTAGGCCTTCGAATTATATAAGTAATTGGAATAATTCTCTTATCCATTCTATTTTTACTTTTCTTTTTGCTAAATTCATTTTCTTTTTCTCAAAAGGAAAACTCTTAATTCTTTTAGTGGAATTATATTCATTGATAAAAGTGATACAAATATCTTCAACTATAAAAAAAATTGAAGTTAAAATAATCCAAAAATGATAATGCATGTTTGTAGTTATCATCATATAGGATATAATTATTTGGTAAAATTCCATCTTGAGAAATTGGGACTCCTATTATGAGTCCTATAACTCAAAGTTTGTGTTTAGCTACTAATGTTAACAGCTAACTAGTTTTTACAAAGTATAAGATCTCTCTAATGAACATAATGTCCACTTTTGTCTTAAATTATTTATATGATGCCTGTTAGTACCAATACATTTATAACCAATTTTAATGACCAATAAAGAACTCGTTGGGTGTGTTCTACTCATTTGTCTATAGTTATAATTAAAGATTGTCAAACTTGTCAAATTTGGCATGAATAAATAAATTCAATAAAATTAAATATAAAAACAAGAAACAACCTTGTATTTACCTTTGTTGACATTTTTCGTCATCCCTACCAAGCAGTGCCTTTTTAAAACGATTCTTTAACTTTTTCCATGTGTTTTTCCTACAATGTAGAGAAGTTAATGCAATTTTGCACAAATGTTTGCATGATATTTCTTTTTGGACCTATATTTATTATTCCTTTTATACCTCCTTATTCAAATCCTTCAAAGTATATAGTAAATTAGGATGATTATCTCTTGTCTATTCTATTCTCACCCTTATTTTTGCTAAGTTTTTTCTCTCGAATATAAAACTCTTTAACTCTTTTAGTCGAATCATATTCATTGACAAATGTGACATAAACATTTTTAATCATATAAAAATAAAAGTTAAGATAATTTAAAAATGATAATAAATACTTTTGGTTATCATCATATGAAGTATAATTATTAGGTACAATTCTATCTAAAAAAGTGAGACTCTAACCACAGTCTCATAACTTTAAATTTATGATTGCCTACTAATGTTATAACTAACAGGGTTTTATAAAAGTACAAGATCTTTCTAATAAACGTCATCTTCACTTCTTTCCTAAATATTTGCATGATGTGCACTACTACCGACATATTTATGAACGATATTAATGACTAATAAAGTGTTTCTTAGATGCGTGGTACACTATCGTCCATAGTAGGTTATACTTGAACTTTGTTAAATTTGTCAAATTTTGCATGAATAAGTAAATTTATTAAATAGAAATATATAAATAAGATAAAGTATAGTATTAACTTTATTGAACCTATAATTATTATCATGAACAATTCTACAACTTTTCCACTATGTTTTTCATATCAAGTGGAGAAGTTATATGTACATTTTTTATAAATATTTGCAAGACATCCACTATTGCACCTATAATTATTATCTGCTTTTCTCACTCATCATTCAAGTCTTTTATACTATATTTTATTGATTAGGATAATTTTATTTCATGCATTCCATTCTCACACTCCTTTCTACCAAGTGTTATTCTTTTTTTTCAAAAAGAAAATCCTTAATTATTTTAGTCAAACCGTACTCATTGACAAATATGATACAAATATCTTCAACCACATTAAAATTAGAGTTACAATAATTTATATATAATAACACATGTTTTTAGTTATCATCATATGAAGTATAATTATTAGATAGAATTTCATCTTGAGGGAGGGAGTGGGACTCTATAGTAACTTTCATAGTTCTAAATTTGCATTTGCCTACTCAAGTCAATAGATAATAGATAATAGGGATTGGTCCAGTTTCTATTTTTTATCTGGTCCAATTCGATTCCAAAATATAAAAGCTCTCCTTTTTTCTATCTAATCCAATCTAGTTTGGTTTGGGTTATAGGGTTTTTATTCTTTTATGATTATTTTTTTAAATTTTCATAGAATGGCATTGTTTTAATATTAAATATATACAAAATGACATCGGCATAAAATATATTAAAAAATATTTTTTGTCCAGTCCGAATATTTTGGATCAATATTGAAATTGGATCGAAAAATTCAATTTTCTAAAATTTAGAACCTAGTCAGGCCGAATAAAAATTAAAATCAAATTGAACCTATCAATTTTGGATACGTCAAGTTTGCTTTGGTTTTGCGAGTTTCCAGTTTTTTGCCCACCTTAATATCAATGGCCAATAAAGAGTTCCTTAGGTGTGTCGTACACTTTATTTTATGGCTGGTTATAGTTGAAGATTGGTAGATAAGCCAAATTTGACATGAATAATTAATTTCATTTAAAATTATATATTATTGATATTTTTTTAAATAAATGTTTGTATGATATTTATTGTTGCACATATATTTATTATTCTCTTCTTTGCCTCTTTATTTAGCTCCTTCAAATTACGCAATTAATTAGAATAATTCTTTCTCATTCATTCCATTCTCACTCTTCTGTCTACTAAATTTTCTTTTATTTTTTTCTTTTAGAAAATGAAACTCTTAACTCTAGTAAAAATTATGTATTTAATTATATACCCAAGTTGAGTGAATTAAAAAGTACATAAATTGACAAACATACTGAATAGCAACATTTTTGTTTCAATTTTATGTATATTATATTATGCATTTCATATTTCATTTCAACTAAAATGAATTATGTTTTTTATTTGATTAATATATATTTTGTTTTTTTATCATTAAACGTCTTATATTGTATTGTAATATATTTAAACAAAAAGTTAGATTCAAATTCAATCAATTAAAAAAAATAACATACTTAGAAAATATAACATTGAAAAGTATACAATCAATTTCCTTTGTCATTCAATTTCTAAAAATATTAGAATATAAATAAAAAAAATTGATTTTTATTCTTTGTATTTTTGATATATGAAAATATATTTGATATAATGTTTGAAAATTGATTTCATATTTAAAAATAATAAAAATATTTTCGATACAATATTTAAATTATTCAATCCTTAATGTTACAATAAACATTTGAAATATGATTAAGTGTTTAACTCTAGTCCTAAGGTATTTACTAAAGAGCATATTTTTTCTTTATTATTATCTAGACAAAGATTTCAATCCTCCGAAAGCCCAAAAGCATGAAGTCTTTATTGATCCAGCCTCCTAAAACTGTATATTCAATATGCAAAATATTGCTGCCTAAGGATGAGCTGTTAACTCGGTAAACATAACATTTTCCGTTATATAAAAACAACTTGTATTTTTTTCAAAGTTCGAAAAAAAAATTTTGACTTTTGAATTTGAAGTATAGCGGGTGTAAATTTGGTCCTTTAAATTTTACCTATTGGGCTTTTGAATTTACGTAAACTAAATTAGGTGATTGAACAAGATAATCCAAACGTCCAAATTTCTTAAAAGTTTGAATTTTTTGTCGACATTAGCTAGAAGCCACTAATAACAACTAACTTTTCTAAGTTTCTCTATAAATACTAGCGTTAAAATTATTTGGAAAAAGACTTGCACATTTGAAAAATTTTAGCACACATTTTAAAAGTGCATTTAAAGCATTTTGAGCTTATACATGCTATTATCTCTATTTCCAGTACATTTTACTTTTAAACTTGTATATCAACTTTTGAGAGGTTAATCGAGAGTTTATACTAATTAATTATTAATTGTTGGTTAAGTTCATTTTGTAAATATTAATTGTTGATATCTTCATTTTACTACATAATTATGCTTTGTTTACCTAAGTATTAAGCAAAATCTTAGCATTGTTCAGTTCGTTTTGTTTAGTAATTTTTGGTCTAAGCATTTTGATCTTATTTTATAGATATTTAGGTCTTTTGATGGAAAGACATGAAAGACATGAAAGAAAGCACAAGCTCGCGTTTGCAAGCCTTTTTATGGATTTTGGGCTAAAGCAGTAAAAATTGACATGTTGAGCATGGGGTACTAAAACGATCATAACTTTATATACACAACTTGGAATTGAGATCTGTTTATTGCCTTGGAAATAAGACATTCAGAGCTTTCCAATGATATGTCATAGTAGTAGCTATGGCACGGTTGCACTATATCCTATGTTTTTCTCGTCCTTAATGAAGAAAGTAGCAAGAGGGAGGCAATATGTGTGGCGTGCCTATGCCACACATTTTAACTTGTACTGAGCCTAGTCATACCCTTATGCCCTTAGTCGTGCAATTATGCCATTTGGATTGTTGAATGATGTCCAAAGGTAATTTTTGGCCCTTGGATCATGTTTGAATATCTTGATTTAGACCTATCCTAAGTTTTCATGCTTTTCTATAGTTAGCCACCTTACCATAGAATGAACAGTTTTTAGAGACAAAAAAGGAAGAAAAAAAGACAGGGATTTTTCTAGTGAGAGAGAGTTGCAAACTCATCCTGAATTTAGAGATTTCATCAACACATTGGGGATTTCTTAAAGACTTGTAGACTGAAGCTTTACCTATTCTAGTTTTTATCTCTTTCCCTTTTTATTATTGATTTCTTGATGATTAAAATTGTAAACTATTCAATGTGTGGCTAAATTTACTCTCCACGGTAATGATGTAAGAAGTATTCAATGTCTAAAATAGTGTTGTTTATGATTGAATATACAATACTAAGCATTTATCAAAGTACTAAATGGTTTTAAATATCTGGCCAATGTTTGATTGACTTTTGGACCAATATGACTTGAGAAGTGACTATTGTGTTTTGACCATGTGATAAATGTCACAAATTACATATTAGACAGAGATATAATACCATGGGTTATGTAGTTTATATAGAACTTTCATATAATTAAATTCACATAAAAATATAGTGGATTGTTATGTGTGAGTAATTCTAGTAGATTGTGAGAAAGATTGTCAAATAGGATGGGATAACTTATTGTCAATTTTGGTATTAAATCAAAGCAACACTAGTTGAAGAATTAAATGTCACTAACTATGATAAAATTATTTGCCCAAATCTTTTTATCAATTGAATTTTATAATTAGTTTAATTTTCGGTAATTTTCATTTTTACACAAAATTTTTCTAATCAAATCATTCAAATAAACTTAGGCTTAATTATCTTTGTTAATTAATAGATTAACATTTCTTGTGGATTCGACATCATTTCTTAATCACTATATTACTTGTTACGATTCCGTGCACTTACGGGTACTATGTGTAAAACGTAATGGCACAACAATTGTGAGAGTATTGAAAAGTTTGTAGTTGCTTGTTAAGTGCAAGTGACACTTGTTCAAAGTCACTTCCTGTAAGACATAAGTGATACTTGTTCAAAATTATTTGTTGTAAGATTTAAATGGCAGTCAAAATTCAGTTATGTTATAAAAATTTATTTGACATTGAAAACTTGATCAGAGTTCTTCGAGGATTGAAGATTGAATTTAATAAAATAATCAGCCTGGTTAGCTTGCAAGCATGGATGTTGGCTAAAGTGTATTGAACCATGTAAAAATATTGTGTTTCATATCTATCTATCTCTATCTCTTTTTTACAATTGTAGTTATAGTTGTTAAATGCACTTAATCATAAACTTGGAGACTAATTTATCATTATTTACAAATTGAGGATTATAATAGTATGTTGACTTTATTATATTACATGATAGAGGATTTGAAATATTTAATATTGAACTTGTTAGGAAGAAACAAGAGAAATTAGTACAAATTTAACTCTTCCCACCTACTTGAACCAAGATAAAGTAATCAAGTAAATTAAAACAATAAAAACTGCAAGAATAATTAAGTTCAAAAAATACAAGAGACGCCAAATTTACGTGGAAAAATCTCTCCCTCAATGTGAGTGAGAGTTTTCTTCCAAGATTACAGTCTTAGAAACAAATAAGAACTCAATTGTAAAGTGAGAGTCAAAGAAAAATCTCACCAAATACACCAATAGATGAACACCAAAGTGAAAAAGTCAAAATAAGACTGCAGAAAAATTCTGAAAATCAGAGTTGCTGTGAATGAAAATTCTGGACATGTTAAAGAACTTTGATGGTCAATCACACCATTAAAATCAAGAACTATGTGTGTAGAATCTCCATGTAAAATTTAAGTCAAAACGGAGTTCAAATTGCCACCCGATTGTTAGCATGATTAAAACTGCGCAGGATTGAAATTTTTTGGAAAAGTGCTATCTTTCTGTCTTACGGCTTGCACTACTCTTCTCACACACATACCTTATATAGCCACAAAATAAAGCTAAAATCTCCTTAACCATGTAGGCATCAAATTGGGCCTTCTCTAAATAGGAGTGAAGCCCAACCCAACAAATCTCCCCCTCACAACTATTTGGAGAAATCCATCATTCCGGCGATCAAACGGCAAGTCTCAAGTTTTTCCCTCGATAATGACTTTGTCAACATATCAACACCACCAAGTGACATGGTTTTCATAGGACTATAAATATTAGAATGCATTAAATCAAGTATCTCAGGTGTTCCGGTCGGTAAATGGCTCTTGAAGGAAACTCTACGCTATTCCTTCTAAATAATGCATATAATTCTTCAAGTGCACTTTCTTTACTCTAGGTAACACATTCTTCTTAGTTAGCTCAGTTACCCCCTTCTCACTTATGACATAACCGTTTATACCAGAACTCAATTCTATCTTCTGACTCAACTGCGTGCACAACATCTTTAGTAATTTTAGCTTAAGTAAGGTATAAAGAGAAATATTTCTTACCACCAGCCATAACCATAACACCTTTAGTGAGCTTCCAATTGTCTCCTGAAAAATTGTTGTCATAGCCAGCATCACAAAGCTTACCAACAGAAAGAAGATTAAGCCAAATATCTAGGACGTGCTTAACATGCCTGAGAACTAGCATAGAACTATTAGCAGTCTTCAAGCAAACATCTCTAACACCTACACATTGTGTTATTTCTTCATTAGCTGTCTTGACATTTCCAAAATCACCAGTTGTACAAGAGGAGAAAAAATCCCTTCTGGCTGTAATATGAACAGAGGCACCACTATCTATCATCCAATTGGTCTCATTATGAGCAAGGTTGATTACATCATATTTTTGAACAGTTAAAATATCTTTAGGAGTAACATTAACTTTATCATCATCACTATTATAGTTGGTCTTCTTTTTTTTCTGTTTGCTCTCCTTATTCTCTCTTTTCCATTTGTAGCAATATTTCTTGACATGTCCTTTCTTACCACAATAGTGACACTCAAGATTTTTATACTCTTTTCTTAACTTGTTTATGCTATGATCTTTGTTACTGGAATCCCGCCTCTTGCATTTTTCAAGTGAGTCTTGTCAATATGTAATACTTCCTTAATTTTAAATAAAACAAATTTTCTTGATTTCGACTTGCTTAGAATCAACTCTAGTCTCGGATTTAGTGATAAAACATGATATACCGATAAGAAGCATCTCCTATGAGTCAATCTATCATACCACTTCTTTTTCTTCTTCTTGAAAATTTTGGCATCCTTATAAGCATCTTTTCAGGACTCATTCTTTTCATTTCTATACACATTCGTCACACCACTAATGATAATATTTACCCTATGACAAGTGCTTGTGATGTTTGGAGATTTCTTGTCATAGAAAATGTTAAACTTGACCTTTTCATCATTTACCTTTAAAGTCATCTTAACATGTTATACATCAATTAAAGCTCCTCTAGTGGCCAGGAAAGGTTGACAAAGAATAATAGGGACCTCCCGATCTTCCTCTATGTCAAGCACCATGAAATCATTAGGGAAATGAATTTATCCACTTTCACCAAGACATCCTTAACAACACCCAAGGATATATCAGAGATCAATTTTCCATTTGCAAAGACATCGTTGTTGGCTTCACCTCCTTAAGGGCTAACTTTCGAAAAACCAAAAGAAGCATTAGGTTAATACTTGCCCCAAAATCACATAAAGATTTTTCAAAGCTAGAATTGCTAATAGTGCACGAGATAGTAAAACTACTTGGATCCTTCTCTATTTTTAAGCAATTTTCCTTGGATAATGAGTTAAACTTCTCCGTTAGCTTCACCACCTCATACTCCTCCAACCACTGCTTGTTTGACATCACCTCTTTTATGAATTTAGCATAATTCAGCATTCGCTCTAAACTATCCATAAAGGAGATGTTAATGTGGATTTTCTTAGAAGTCTCAAGAAACTTGAAGAATTGGGTATCTAATTTCTCCTTTTGAAGTCTTTGAGGAAATGGCAAAGGTGGAGTGATAATGGGAGGATTATCTAGAAATAAGATGTCACTAGTTTCAATTCTTCCTCTGATAATTCACTTACAACTTCTTTCTCTTCAACTCACTCTCCTTTGGCCTAGGTTACTCTAATTCTTTAACCCTCATAAGAGTGATAGTCTTGCATTGCCTTTTTAGGTTGACTTCCATATCACTTGAAAATTTTCTATTATAAGGAGACTTGATTGATGTAGCTAGTTGGCCAACTTGAACTTTTAAGGATTTCACTATTGCTCCTATATTCACAATACAAGTTTCCATGTTGTCTAGCAGAACTTCATTCTTGTTAAATTCAGGTGATGGTAGTTACATCGCATTCCTAACATTGCCATAGGAAAAATTTTCATGGTTCCAAAGTCTCGAATGGTGTTTGGAAGGCAAATTATTGTTTAGCCAAAAGTTGTAGTTCCAGTTATTGATATATTGGCATTGCTCTTCCCTAAAACCATTATCAATCTATGAAGAACTTGAACCATCGCCTTCTTTTGGTTTACGGATGCCACTTGGGCTACAAAAGATGCTACTTGGGCTGATAATTATACTAAGGGATCTACTTTATGAATTCCCACAACGCTCTTCACCAAGGTTCTCTCATCTGGCCATTAGTAATTATTGCAAGCCATTTCCTCTGGTAAAGCATAAGCTTCCTCAGCTGTTTTGGAAAATAAGGTACTGCCAACTGTTGTGTCTACAATCATTCAAGTTTTCCCATTTAATCCATTGTAGAACAACTATATCTAAAACCAATCTTGTTACCATGTTAAGGACACTTCCTGATTAGATCCTTGAGCTGCTCCGAAGACTTATAGAAAGGCTCAAATCTAACTGTCTAAATTGTGCTACTTTGACCCTTAATTATGAATCTTTGATGGTGGAAAGGATTTCGTGAGAAACTTCTAAGCTAATTCTTCCTATTATTGATGCTCCATTGTTGTAAAGATTGCAACAAACCTCTAGCCTTGTCCCCCAAGAAAAATAGGAACAACCTCATTGGAATCAAGTCTTGATCTACTCTATTCATCTTAATGGTGTCATACACCTCCAAAAACATTGCCACATGAATTTTGGGGTCTTCAAGAGACAAACCCCTATACTAATTTTGCTAGCCATGTTTATCAATGCATGCTTAAGCTCAAAATTATTGGCAGTGATTGCTTGCTGATAAATCCTTGAATAATTATCATTAACCATTGACTTGAATTAATCCCAAAAAGCTCTTGGTTGTTATGGTTGTGGTGGTGGCATATGATTTCCTTTGTTTGACATGACTCTAAATTGGTTCGTTTTTTCTTTTCTCAAACAACGAATAGTCTATTCAATTTCTGGATCAAAAGCCTAAATTTAAAGAAAACAAATGTAAAAAACAAACATTCTAGGCTACGAACTCTTCACATGCACTTACAAATGTCAAAACAAAATTTAAAGAAAACAAAAATAAAAACCTAAATTAAAATCAATACTACGCAATTGCAATATTAATAAAACTTAAAAAAAATTCTTAAACCCCAATAACAGCGTCAAAAACTTATTACGTGACCACGCTATCCATAAGTATACGAGGTCATACAAGAGATATAGTAATAAAAAGTGTTGTTGTACCCACAACGAATGAGATTTAGTGTTTTAAACTAATTACTATAATTATGGCAAACCGATTTTATCTAGGCAATTATTATATTCATCGTAATTAGAAATTGCTAAATGCTTCGTTTTAATTCACCAATGAATAATTATAATTTAACCTGAATACCTCTCATGAGGTCAAGATCCTATATCTAACCAACCTCGCTGATATCCCTATCTAACTGCATTAATCAAAAGATCTTTTAGTTTTACTAGTTATTAATATCTAAAAATTCAATTATCTCCTGATTTCTTAGCTTCTCTAGAATTAATGTGATTGTTTAGATATTGATAGCCTCCCGGACTCTCAGTGTTTGTAAACTATATTTTCTTTATTTTAATGAACAAATTAATCTCTCCCAAGCTTCTATATATTTATATAATTTTAACTAATTTATTTTTCAATAAATTAGAAGCCTTAAGTGTAAGAAAACATAAATGAATAAAACATATTTATATTAACAGATCACCAACCAATTAAAACATAACTCAACTAGTTAGATCAAGACCATAGATTATAGAAATTAGTCTAATATATCAATATCAAACATTAATACGATCTTGAAATTCATTATTCAACAAAATAGAACAAATAATAATAGCAAAATTTTCCCTCGATAAAGTAAAGTCTACCTCTTAGCCAAAATAAGAAAATCTACTTTGCAGTAGCTTCTATGCTTGGGCATTCAGAGTCTGTGTAGCAAATTTTATTCCAAAATTCAGAAGCAGCCTGCAAACTTAATTCTCAAAAATCACCACCACTTCACTTGGCAACTACAAAAGGGTTCTTTGATATAGTAAAAGAATTGCAACCAATCAGCTCTGAAATGTGTTTTTCTTGCGATTGAGATAGGAGAAACCCTCCACATATTGCTGCCATCAAAAGCCACGTTAGCGATAGAGTTCGTTGAAGTAAGACCCCAAGCCACTGTATTAAATCTTACGAATCTAGGTAAGACAATTTTACGTGCATATGTGTTATACAAATAAGAAAGAGCACACTTCGTGATTGCAATTTTCTATTAAAAAAGATCCACTCATTAATCATTAATAACAATAACATATTGTTGTTTTGTAATAGAAATATTGTTTACCATAATTTTGTGATATGTAATTATCACAAATTTATAATAAATTTTATGCCCACCACGCATTTATAAAAAACTCTCAATATAATATTATCAAAAAGATGTCTAGTTTTTTATTTTGTTGTTTCTATGTTTTTTTTGGTTTTGGTTTTTGAATTTTTTTTTAATTTTGTCACTTTCTACCGTTATTTTTAGTATTTGTCATTTATTTCATGTTTTTTCATTTTCCATTTAGAAGTATTATTGACCAATGCAAATAAAGTAAAACACAACAAATAACCAAATGAAATTAAAATAATATTATTGCCAACAAGTATTATATATAAAACAAACATTATAAATACTTTTACATAAAATCCAACATCCCAATCCAACTAACGTACATTAAATAACATCCCAATCTCCTCCATTAATTAGCCCAAATAATTCATCAACATACTATTATTTTGAACAAATAACCCTACACTCCACATACAACGAATAATAATGTAAATTATAAAATCCACTTCTATTTTTAACATTAGAATATGAACACGTTGCTGAACTATTACAAAAACATATTCTTCACTAAAAATTTGCATTGCAAACACAACAAATAACATTGTAAATGAAATTTTAACACAATTAACAAACTAAAAATTTAAATCTTAATGCAATTATCACACTAAGAATTACAAATACTAAAGTTTTCAATATATATATATATATGTGGTGAAATGAATATTATTAAATTAAATTAAATATAAAGTATTCAATCACAATTAACATAATTTTATGAATTTTTTATATGATTAATTCATTAATTATGAATTTATATTAGAAATGTATTGTAAAAGCAAAATAATAGAATAAAATAAAATGATGATAAGTTTAGTGTGGGACAGAGGCTTAAACATAAGATTTTCTATTTTCTCTTTTTTTTAAAAAAAATTATATCTACTCTGTTGTCTAAAACCAAAAATTTAATAGGTCCTTCCAGCCGAGTACCTTGAATAAATCTGCATCAACACTAACAAACCAACCAACCAAGAAAAATCGACGCAGGATGTAAGCTCCAAAACCTTTGTAATGTAGAGGATCGCACAGTAGCCCATGTTGCTTCCAGTTTTGTACAAATTCTGGTATACTCCCGTTCACGTTGTTTTCACTGATCCTATTGCAATGTAATCCAGAGAAATTTTGCACATAATCTTACAACAAGTACAAAATTTTACAAGGCAGTCAAATTATTGGGCTTAGCCAGTTCCATTGGCAAATTTCCGCTCAATCCATTGGAGGATAGTCTCCTGCAGTCAATAATTAATATGTCTTCCAGTTAATATATACACAAATCATGGGAAAAAATTAAACATAAAAATGCTTGTAAGTGCCTTAACAAAGTTTTCAAGTCGACTAATTTCCCAAGCTTTGCCGGCACTGTTCCTGAAAATTGGTTTAATTATTTCAATGACCCTGGTAAAATAGACCTACTCAGGTCACTAATAGAATACATTTTTTCAAATACTCAACAAATTCATATCTAGACACCTGCACACACACATACAACAAAAATAATTTGAAGCGTTGCAAATTTAGCAACATGTACATTTGATGAAATGATAAGTCAGTCTTTCGAGTTTCCCCGAAAGACAAGCTACCCTGTCAAATCATATGGTCCCTGGAAGTCTCTTTGGGTTGTGAACAGAACAGAAATATTAATTTCATCAAAAATAAAAGAGTAGAAAAGAGTAGAAGGGGATCATCTTTGTTTAGCTTTAAAGTTGAGGAAATTGTTAATTTTCATCTTTGACTAAATATAGAAAATTTTTTATCAAACAGAGAATCAATCGCTTTTATCTTGTAGGTTCTGGCCTTTTTATGAAGTCTTTTCAAATGGTATATGATAAGTCTTGTTCAATTCCTGCTTGTATCACAATTAGAGAAAAATTGAATTTACATTTATTAAGTAATATTTAAGAAAATAAAAAGAATCCCCTGCTAATTCCTTCATTAGATCTAATACTATCTAAAAGACCAAATCAGAGGATAAACCATTTGACCGAATGCTCTATTAATTAATGTAGTTAAGTGCAAGATTATCACTAACCCACATAAATACAACTCTGCCCTGCAAAGCAATGACCAACACTCTACAGGCTCAAATCATCAGCAGAATCTATGCTGAAACAATTCACAAAGAGGTCGAAAGTCAAGGGATTCAAGCACTGTGGATCTAAGAATTTTGAAATGGGATTCAAGTGTATATAAAATTCAACATAGAAATGTCTCAAACTTGGAAAAGATTTGGAAGTGCATGCAAAATGAAACTAACATGCTTAGATAACTGCATTATTCTTGTATAATCTAATGTTACCAAATTATCAAACTTTATATAAAATGTCATTGAGGAATGAAGCATTAATAACTTACTTCTTGCTTGTTACAACTACTTGCACAACATTTTACATTTGATGTTGTTGTGTTGCTTCCCAAAACATAAAGATTTTTACACACCACTTTCAAAATTCCCTAGTAAATCTCAGAGCTGCCTACCTTAAACAAATTCCATAAGGTTACCTAATTAATATTAGGTTATGCCATGCAAGCTGCCTACCTTGAACTAAACTTGTCAGGTGTTAGGTGCATAATACTTGCAGCTTTTGAAATCAAAACAGGTCATAATCATAGCATTAAGATAATAAATGCCCAGCCCAGGACATGCCACACTTACTATTATTTACACAAATTTTCGTTTCTTAAGAGTTTACTTGAATATTCCATGCCCCCAGGTCTCATGTGCCACATAATTAGATTAGATTAAATCATATCAAATCAAGATCTACATAGGGGTTGGCAAATAATTTCAGCTAGACATTTCGTCGAACAGTTTGCACACAGTAACTGTCATTTACAAGAAGACAAAAAGCACTTAATTATATGCTTCTATAAGAATTTCATTTCATATATATATATATATATATATATATATGTTTTTTACCTTGATGAAAAGGAGAAGCTATAGCTGCGGCGCAATTTGCTTCCGTTTTTCCCCATGAAATTGACGGCCCTACAGAAACAAGCAAATGATTAGAGAAAAAAAACTGATCATGGATATTCTGCAAAATAAATAATTGAAATCATGACAAAGATTAGCCACAGCATGTAGCCAGCAACCTTTCATTCCGAAAGATCCATTATGCAAACAGTTAAGAACGTAAAAATCACTTCCAGGAGATCGCATTGAGAACTGAAACAGTAGAACTTTAAAACCTTAACGAAATTGAAAGATGGCAAGAATAGGTTTCCAGACGGGAGTAGGGGAGCAGAAGTAGTTGTCGGTGACGTGAAGTAAACAGAGGATTAGCGACTACTAATTTTTTACTTAGGGCTTCTTTTGCTATGAGTTCAATTTTTTTCATTCCTCGCTCACCTTCTGTTTTTCTGTTGTCTGTCTTCCGTTTCTGTTACTTCGCTTCCCCAACTCGGACAAAGAACAAGTGAGGTAATTTGGAGAAGAAGAACACGGCGCCGTATTTTTTGTCAAGCTAAGAAACGGGCTGAAGGGCAATGTAAGCGCAGTAGACAAGGAGGTCGCGCTCAACGACGTCGTCCGGAGAGAGATGAGGAAGGTCGCTGTTGTTGATGGGTGCCTGACATGCGCCTAAGTAGAAGTTGTTTCTGATATTGAACAAGTGATAACACATAAATTAAATCACAAATTTAGTTCATCTCATCTTTCAAGATTTTCAGCCGAAAACCACGTAGTTTTCAGCCAATATATATATAAACATGACTTGAATTTTTAGCCGAATAAAAATTAAACCAAGCCACATTGTTTCGCTCACATGCATTAACAGAACAAATACTATGTTTTTTCTATTTCTTAGAACCCTAAATTATTTACCAAAACATTGTTTGGTTGTTATGTAACTTTTGTCATTTTTATTTCTTATAACCCTAAATTGCTTACCAAAATATTGTTTGATTGGTATATAATTTTTTCCAAGCTATATATCACAGAATTTTAACATTCTTTTGTCACAAAATTCTTGAAAACAAACTTCAATTTGAGCGTAGAAGTTTTTAATAAAATTTGTAATAGAATTATATCATGATTTGTGATACAAGTAATTTCTGTCACAAAACCATCTGTCCAGAAAGCTCACTTTTACTAGAAATCTTCCATGTTGCAGCCATAGATAAACAAGTAAAGGTAAATATAAGTTTCGTGCCATTTAGTGTGTATTAAAATTTTGCATACATGTGTGTACTATAATTATTAATTTTAAATTATTAATGATTATAAACTATTTGAAATTATTATTAAAAAAAACTATTTGAAATTATAAAATTCTTTTATATTACTAGTGAGAATTTAAAAATAGTGCCACCAAAACCGCCGCTAGCTAATCCTTACCATCCTCTACTGCTGTTCATCTGCCAAAACATGAAAGCGACGCAATAGTTGTCGATGCCCATTTTGTTAGTTATTTGAATGAATTGTCAAGAAAAATTAAAAATAAGAACAGAACATTCGTTGACTTGTTGCTACAGAGTTTAATATTCTGCAGAATTTTTATTTCAGTGTTTTATTCTATGTATTCAAAGATTTTCACTTACCTTGCCATATAAATAACAACTAGACATGCTAAAAAATCAATTCTAAAGAATTCTAAACAAACTTCTTAGAGATAAAACCTTTGACTCTAAATATAAACCATTAGATGAGAATTTTGACAGTTTTATGTAGACATTTTATATTGACTTTTTATATGAATATTTTTTAAACATTTGACTATAACTTTCTCTAGAAACATTCAAATTGAATAAAGTAAAATTTTCTAGAAAGTTGACATCTTTATCTTTCTAACGGTGCCAACCATGCTCAGAAATGATGCCTCAATCGATACAGTTTAAGTTTTGAAAATTGTCCTCTGACAGTGTTCATAACCTGTAAATGTTGGAATGTATATTGTTTGACAATTCATAAGTGTAGAAAATGCATTAATTCTAACACTCCCCCTTAATGTATTTTCTTCACAACTCCAATGAGCTCTCTAGGATAAGAAAATCTTTCTCTTATAAGAGCTTAATTAAGAATGTCAGCAAGCTACTCCTCTGTTCTAAAATATTCAAGATGAATTTCTCCCTTCTCAACAGCTTCTCTGATGAAATGATATTTGATTGCTATATATTTTGTACGGTTATGACTAATTGGATTTTTTGCAATGGCAAAGGCTGACTTGTTATTGCAGAACAATAAAGATCCATTGTCGTGCTTTTCTCCAAGATCTTCAAGAATTCTTCGAAGCCATATACATTGAGATATAGCCTTTACAGCAGCAACAAATTCTGCTTTAGCAGTTGATTGTGCCATAACCTTTTGCTTATTCAAAATCCATAAACATATTCCTGAGCCAAGAGAAAAAATATAACCTAAAGTGCTTTTCATGTCATCTTGACAACTAGCCCAATCGCTGTCACAATATCTAACTAAACTTGAGTTTTCAGTTGCCTCGTACAGAATGCCATAATCAAGTGTACCATGCAAGTATCTCAAGACTCATTTTGCTGCGCCATAAACCGAGATAGCGTACTAGCTTCAAACATTATGTCAAGTCTTGTTGCTGTGAGATACAAGAGGCTGCCAATGAGACTTCTATACTTTGTAACATCTATCTTTTCAATGCCATCTTCTTTCTTCAACTTTTCATTTGTAATTAATAGAATTGCAACAAATTTACAACCCAACAAATTGAATTTCTTTAAAACATTCTCTACATATTTTCTTTGAGAAATGAAAATCCCATTTTTGGTTTGAGATATTTCAATCCCAAGAAAATAATGCAAGAGACTTAAATCACTTATCTCGTAAGTCTTCATCATAGCCTTCTTGAACTCCTTTATCATGTTTTCATCATTACCGATAAAAATCAAATCATCAACATACAAGGAAACAATAAGAATATGATCCTTTTTCTTTAAAATGCAAAGAGTTGGCTCATTTTGGCATCTTTGAAAACTTCTTATGAGCAAATACTTATCAATTTCAGCATACTATGTTCGTGGTGCTTGCTTTAACCCATAAAGAGCCTTTCTTAACCTGTAAACTTTGCTTTCTTTTTCCTTCACGAAGAAACCTTTAGGCTGATCAACATAAACTTCTTCTTCTAACACTCCATTTAAGAAAGCTGATTTAACATAAAGTTGATAAAGATTCCATCTCTTTTAAGCAGTAAAGGCAATCAAGGTTCTTATAATTTCCAATCTTGCAACAGGTGCAAAGGTTTCATAGAAATCAATACCTAACTTTTGAGTGAATCCTTTAGCTACAAGCCTTACTTTGTACTTTTGAATCCTCCATCTTGATTGGATTTTTTTTTTTAAATATCCATTTGACTCCAATAACTTCTTGGTCTTTTGGTCGATCTACAAGCTTCTATGTTTGATTTTTCTCAATCATGCTAATTTCTTCTTTTATTGCTTGGACCCAAAGTTCTTGTTTTTCAGCTTCTTCAAAGCTTTCTGGTTCAATGTAAAAAAAATTGCATGACTCATACATATCACTCAACATTCAAGTTTTTCTTGGAGGAGATTCTAGAGAAGACAAATCTGTGCTTGAATTGGAGCTGAAGGGTGTCTGCGGTGGAGTTAAATCTTGCTGTGAAGTCTGAATTTTTTATTGTTCATGAAAAACAACATGAGGTAGCTCTTGTTCTTTATTTTCATTCCAATCCTAAGTAGCTTTTCATTGAAAATAACATCTCTACTCACGATCAGCTTCTTTGTTTCAACATTATACAATCAATATCCTTTTGTGTTAGAGCTATATGCTATAAAAATGCATTTTTGACTTATTTCATCAAACTTGGTTCTTTTTTCAGTAGGAATATGAGCATAACAAATGCTCCCAATAACCTTAAAATGCCTTACCGATGGCTTAATTCTACTCCAAGCTTTAAATGGAGTCATATTCTTCACGGCTTTGGTTGGACATCGATTAACAATATACACAGTTGTATGAACAGCCTTTGCCCAAAAACTTTTAGGCAAAGTTTTCTCACTTAGCATTGTTATGGCCATTTCAACAATGATTCTATTTTTCCTTTCTACGATGCCATTCTGTTAGAAACTATAACCTGCGGTGAGTTGCTTCCAAATGCCTTAATTTTTGCAATAATTTTCAAATTCTACAGAGGTATATTCACTCCCACGATCACTTTGAATGGTTTTGATGGTGTAGCCATTTTGCTTCTCCACAAATGCTTTCAATTTTCTAAACTTCATAAATGTTTCTGATTTCTCCTTCAAAAAATAAACCCAAGCCATCCGAGAATAATTATCAATGAATAAAAGAAAGTACTTGTGTTGATTTAATGATGAAGTTCGCGTTGGACCACATATGCCAATGTGAATAAGCTTTAACAGCACTTTTGCTCTCAACGAACTTTGTTTAGGAAATGAAGAGTGATGTTGTTTTCCTATAATGCATCCTTCATATGGTTCTTCGGACTTTTCAATTTCAAGTAGCCCTTTCACCATAGCTTTCTACTTCAACAACTTTAAGCCTTCAAAGTTTAGATGACAAAACCTTTTATGCCATAGTCGAGTATCTTCAAGAACCTCTCCTTTCATTGCAATAATTGAATTATAATGAAAATTGATGGAAAATTTTTATTCTTCTCCATTTTAACATAAGCAATCACCAAACTCTTCTCTTTTTTATCATAAATATGCAGTCACCTTCTTCAAAATGAAAACAATAGCCATTTTCAACAAGCTGTCCCACATTGAGTAAATTTTGATTCAGATCTGGTACAAGTAGCACATCATTGACGTATTTCATTTCTTTTTTGGTTTGGACAACAATTTTTCCTTTTCCTTTTTGATTTACACAATAGCATTTTCTAGTTTCACTTTAGGAGAAACCGTTGAGTCAACATCAAGAAAGATTTGTTCATTTCCTGACATGTGATTGCTGCAACCACTATCAAGATACCAGTTATTGCCATCTTTTTCTTCAAGGGCTGATTTACAAGCGTAGAACATGTTGCCATCATCTTTGTTCTCTTTAGATGAACTAGCTTGATTCGATGCTTTATATTTGCACACTTTTTCTGTGCGCCCAAACTTCTTATAACAATAGCATTGAGGCTTCCCACGATACCAACAACTTAAAGTAGCATGGTTCTGCTTCTTGTAAATCTTGTATAGAGGTTTATTGTCATAAGCTACTTCTTTGTCTTCCTTTTTCCACTAGTTTTGCTCCCCTATTTTCTACTCCTTCTTTTATGACTTATGTGGTTTAGTGACCACCTTTGATTTAAAAGCACTCTCGGTAGATTGTTCACTACGTTTCAATTTCTTTTGCTTATGAGACTCTAAAGATTCCATCAATTTTTTAGCTGACAAAGTACTGATATCTTTAGATTCTTTTATCACAGTAACAACATGGTCAAACTTTTCAAGAATGCTATTAAGGATCTTCACGATAACTTTTTCTTTAGGAACATCATCATCAAGAGATCATAAATGATTAACAATGTTAATTATTCTGGAAAAATAGTCTCCAACCAATTCAGATTCTTACGTCCTCAGATTTTCAAACTCCCTTCAAAAAGATTGAAGTTTGACGGTTCTTGCTTGGTTATCTCCTTAAAATTCTTGCGCAAGAATTCTCTAAGCTTGGTTTGCTATAGTAGCTCTTATAATTCTGGGACAAATGGCTGCAGTAACTCCACTATGAAGTTTTGAAAGAGCTCTTGCATTAGTCATCCTCAAGGCTTTAAGTTTCTCTTGTTGTGCTTCCATAAGATTATCTTCATTTTCTAGTACTTCAAAACCTTTGATAACAATATTCCATAGCCCTTCAGACATAAGCAAAGTCCTCATTTTCACTTTCCAAAAATCATAATTTTCTCCTCCAAATATTGGAAGACCAGAAAGTGAAAATGATGCACTCTCTCCTTTTGATGAAGACATCTTGATGTCTAAAGGATGAAAAACACCCTAAATTTGATCTTAATGACCTACTCTGATATCACTTTTATTGGTTATTTAAATGAATTGTAAAGAAAAATAAAAAACAAGAATAGAACATTTGTTGAGTTGCTGTTGCAGAGCTCAATGTTCTACAGAAATTTTATTTCAATTTTTTGTTTTGTGTATTCAAAGATTTTTACTTACATTGCCATATAAATAACAACTAGACATGCTAGAAAATCAATCCTAGAGAATTTTAAACATACTTCTTAAAGATAAAAATTTTAAATATAAACCATTGTATAAGAATTTTGACAGATTTATGTAAACATTTTATATTGACTTTTTATCTGAACATCCGTTAAACATTTGACTATAACTTTCTCTAGAGAAATCCAAATTGAATACCGTAAAATTTGCTAGAAAGTTGACATCATGATCTTTCTAATGGTCCAAGCATGCTTAGAAATCATGCCTCAATTGATACAGTTTAAGTTTTGAAAATTATCCTCTGACAATATTCATATCCTGCAAATGTTGAAAAGTATATTGTTTGACAGCTCATAAATGTAGAAAATGCATTAATTCCTATACATTTGTAATCCATCAATATTTGCTTTAGAAGGTTATTTTTAATGTTTATTGTGGTTTTTTGTTTGAATTTCTATGAAATCATTTTTCTTTCTGAATTAATACAGGTTTTGATTTTTTGATGTGTTAGAAACCTTCAACCCATCTTAAAGTAGTCTTCGAACCAGCTATCAGATTTTTCATCACTATCAACATCAATTGAAGTAGTCTTAAAGAATGTTGGTTGGTGGTGTTGCAGCTTGTTGTCATGGTAGGTTTTGCCGTTTAACATCTTAAGAGAATATGGAAGAGATGAGAACAATATTTAACTGAAGATATCAGCTGTGATTTTTTCAGGAGTTTGCTGCCAGAAGATGAAGCAATAATTGAAGATAATCTTGGATATGTAGATTTATCAAAATGTGATTTGGAGAAAAACAAATGGTTTCTTTTGAGTTTGGAGAAGAAAGATATATGTATACATATATGGAAGAAGAAAGATGAATTGTAGGAGATGAAGAATGGGGAAATTTTGGAAAGAAAAGAAGAAGGGAAGAAGGAATTGCCGTACACATTTTTTGTTTAGGAAGAATAACATATACCCCCTGATATTTCGTTTAATATCCAGATACAATCTTAATGTTTAAGAAAAGACAGATATCCTCTTAACTTTTATTTACTTAGTTGATCAGTTAGTTTATTATTATTTTTATCCCTAATCTTTTATACATAAATAATATGATATATATATTTTTTATTTATAATACTTTAATCCCTATTTTAATATTTTTCACAATAATTTTTTTTTAAATATAACAATTTAATCTTATACTTAATATTTTTTCTACAATATACTCATGATTAAATACATTTTTAATTTGATATTTAGAAAAGAAAATATTATTAAAAAAATTTAAATAATAAGTTAAATCAAACTCATGTTAAAATTTTTATAATTTTTTTATAATAAATTTGATATTTAATTGTTAAAAAAATTTTAAAACATATTTTAATGTTCTATTTTATATTAATATTTTTATTTAAAAGATTACAATAAATTTATTATATTTTTTAAGAAAAATTATAAAATATAAATAAAAAAAAAAAAAAAAGAAAAAATTTAGTATCATTTGTTAATAAAATTAGTAATTAGATATATTTTATATTTTTATAAACCAATATAATTTAATTTTAATTAAAAATAGAAAAAGAAAAAAAAATTTTCATTAAAATATATAGAAATTAACATTATTTATTGTTTATATTTTTATTTATATTTTCAAATTTTTTAAGAAAAATAATAAATTTAAAATAATTTTTTAAATAAACATATTATATGTAAAAATAAAACGTTAAAAAATATTTTAATTAAAATTTTTAATAATTAAATATTACTACTATAAAAGTAAAATAAAATGGTTAAAAATATTCTATTTTGTGAGTATGACTTATCTCTTTATTTGAATTTTTTAATAGAAAAAGATATATATCCCTATAATGTTTAGCATAATAAGCAGAGATCTTTGATGTTAAAAAAAGACAGATATCTCCTGATGTTTACATAAATAGACAGATATACCACTTGATTTTTATTTACGTTAGTTGACCTATTAGTTTATTATTATTTGTGTCTCTAATTTTTTATATAATAATAATATGGTATGTATTTTATTTACTTATAACACATTAGTCCTTATTTTAATATATTTTTAAAATATATTTTTTTAAATATAAGAATTTAGTCCTATACTTAATATCTTTTTTCACAATATACTTAAACCTAAATACATTTTTAATTTATTATTTTAATAAAAAATTTGGAAAAAAATATTATTAAAAAAATTTAAATAATGAGTTAGATTAAACTTATGTTAAAATATTTATAACCTTTTTTTGTAATAAATTTGATATTTAATTGTTAAAAAGTTTTGAAACATAGTTTAATTTCTATTCTTATATTAATATTTTTATTTAAAAGATTATATTAAACTTATTATATTTTCTTAAGAAAAATTATGAAAATATAAATGAAAAATAAAAAAAGAAAAATTTAATATCATTTGCTAATAAAATTAGTAATTAGATATATTTTATATTTTTATTAACCAGTATAATTTAATTTTAATTAAAAATAGAAAAAGAAAAAAATTTTGATTATTGTTATTTGTAATATATATATAATATGTATTTATTGTTTATATTTTTATTTATATTTTCATATATTTTTAATTTTTTATATATTTTATTAAAAAATTTATTTAGTCTTGAATATATTGTGAAAAAAATTAAAAATATATGAAAATATAAATAAAAATATAAACAATAAATACATGTTATATATATATTACAAATAACAATAATCAAAATTTTTTTCTTTTTCTATTTTTAATTAAAATTAAATTATACTGATTAATAAGAATATAAAATATATCTAATTACTAATTCTATTAACAAATGATATTAAATTTTTCTTTTTTTATTTTTTAATTTATACTTTCATAATTTTTCTCAAAAAATATAATAAATTTAATATAATCTTTCAAATAAAAATATTAATATAAGAATAAAACGTTAAAATATGTTTCAAAATTTTTTTAACAATTAAATATCAAATTTATTACAAAAAAAATTATAAACATTTTAACATGAATTTAACCTAACTCATTATTTAAATCTTTTTTAATAATTTTTTTTAAAACATTTTATTGAAATAATAAATTAAAAATGTATTTCATTTTGAGTATATTGTGAAAAAAATATTAAGTATAGGACAAAATTGTTATATTTAAAAAAATTATATTATGATAATAAATTAACTGACAAACTAACGGAAATAAAAGTTAAGAAAGTATCCGCCTATTTATCCAAAACTTATGAGATATTTGTCTTTTTTCAAATATTAGGAATATCTACTTATTATGTCAAATAGAAGAGGGTATATGTCATTTTTCTTTTATTTTGTTAGTATGATTTAGTAAAATACAACAATGTCCTAAAAATGTAAGTGCAGATATTAACAAATAAAGAAAAAATTATATTTTCATAGAGGGTGTTGGGTAATTGACTGAAACCAAGGGAGTAAGAGCTTGGTGTCCGTTATAGACTGCACGATTTAATACCCCACGCATAGATAACATTCAATTAAATTTATTTGGTTTTCCCATAAAAAGAAGAAAGAAGATGCAGTAATACTTACTTAATCCCTGCAGGAAAGTATGCCATTTATGCTAATTAATAAAAAAAGAGATTTTAGGGTAAATGTATTGTAACTGTTCCAAAAACATTTAACGATAGTCCCTACATATTAATAACACCACCCAACTATAAATTCCTCTCAATCCCTGCAATACCAAATCACAGAACACAAAACAATTTTCCATTCCCCTGTTTAGATGGCAAAATCATCCCCAAATAACACAGTTCCAATGTTGATTGCTGTGTGCATAGCAATGCTGGTCACGACAGGATTGGGGGAACTGACAGCAACAAACCAATTCATCCAGATTCCAGGCTTATTAACGCCCATACCCGATGTCATAAAGTGCTGGTCTTCTCTGACAAGCATTCCAAGTTGTCTCACTGAGATCTATGGTTCATTTTTGCTCGGCCAAATTGGCAAAATTGGTCCTGTTTGTTGCGGAGCCATCAATAAAATCAACGACAGTTGTTGGCCCAACATGTTCCCAATGAACCCATTTTTCCCTCCACTGCTCAAGAATTTTTGTGCTGCACCTCCACCTCTTGCAGTTGGAGCCAGAAAGTTCTCCGGGCAAAAACTATTAATCCCATTCCCACGTTTCCCCGTAAACGTGACTGAAATCAAGGAATGCTGGTCACCGATTACAAGCACAGAAGGGTGTACTTTAGAAGTTTATAAATCACTCACCGGTGGCCATAGTGCCGCTAGTATCAGCCCTGCTTGTTGCAAGCGTGTTCTTGGAATCAAGAAAAAGTGCTGGCATAAGATGTTACCATTTAATCCATTCTTCCCTCCATTGCTGAAGGGCACTTGTTCCGAGGTCATTGCGGCTGTACCAACACCAACACCAAAAGCTGTTTGAACTACGTTGAAGTAGTTCCAAGCCTTAACTTGAGCTTGAATTAATCCTATAGAACTATCTAGGATCTTGGTTAAGTACTAATTATTAAGGAATTACTAGATTTTCTTTTTTCCGATTAGCTGGAGAAGATGATTTGAATTCTTACTTGCTGCAGAGGTAAATTAAGGCTGTCATTTTTCATTCTTACTTGCTACAAAAGTAAATTAAGACTGTCAGTTTATACATATAAAAGGGAGAATGCACAATTTCCATCGAACTTTAGAGCTAATGCCCATTATTTTTTCTAATACATCATCACCATTTGAACTTTAAATTTTTTCGGTATTACCCTTCAATAAATCATTGAACCACACCCAATTGAACCGATTTTTTTTTTTTAATTGTGAAATAAATATTAGTTGTGGGGATTCTAACCTTAAAACATCATAAATCATACCAACACCTATACCACTCCACCAAAATGACTTTTGTTAATAGCTTATCCAATCTTTAATAAATATCTCTTTTCAAAACCCATAATAAATTCTATTAAAAATAAAAATTACTTTTATTAGGGTAAAAAATTTTATAATTTAAAAATACTTTTATAATCATTAAAATTTATAAAATTATTCTAAAAAATTACTAATGATAATAATTTAAAATTTTATAATATTTTAAAATAATTGTTAAAGAAAATAAATCTAATGTATGATAAAAATAAAAATTGTTTTGAAACTATTATTAATGATAATAATATAATTTTAAATTATTTTATAAAATTATTCTAAAATCATCATTAATTATAATAATTTCATAAATTTATAATATTTCTAAAATTATTATGGAAAATAAATCGAATTTATTGTAAAATTAAAATTATTATGAAATCATTATTGAGTTTTATAATTTAATGATAATAGTATTTTAAATTCAAAATATTTAAAAATTTTAATGATTATAAAACTATTTTTAAATTATAAATTTTTTAATATTAGAAAATATTGTATGAAGATCCTTTAATGATGACGTGGCATTCATGGCTCCAAAAGTAAATACCCATGTGGTAGAAAATAAGATATGCAATCAAGGCACGCGAGGGGCAAGTGAGTTTCAAGGGTTCAGCTCGAATACATGACCGAACCACCACAGTATAGCCTATATCTTAGTCTACAAGCTTCACATTTAAACATGTAATTTGAACCCTTAGAGGGCAGCAATTCAAAGAATAGATCCTATAGTGCCACATTTGCAGTCACAAGTGCCACAACTAAAAAGGCTTTAATCCCAAATGACGGACATAGGAGTTACTGCAAGAACATGCGAAAGTGAGGCCACCTGAGCCTCTATCCAACAATAGCCAATGAGTAAACGACACCTAAAATAAAGGACAATTTAGTCTTCGTGTCTTTGCCATGAAATGAGTACACAAAGATGAAAGTTTGATCGACAGGACAATTCTTATGATGATTAGTACAATGGTTGCGTAAAGAAAATTTTCGGAGGGAAACTCCTTTCTCCTATGAATATATAAACCCCAAGCTTTTCTAAGTAAAGGGTTCAATTTTCTGAATATACTTTCTTTTATTTTCAAGAACATATATATGATCATTGAGCTTTTAGTTGAACAATTATCCTATATACATTTGCCTAACTTGGGCATTGGAAGAGGTTCATTGAAAACACCACTGGTGCCCACTAACCATTTTCTAACTTGCAACTACATACCAAGGCGAGATCCTGGAGTAGTTTTCACCAAATCTAGTTACTTGCCGAGGTGACACCATTATTCTGTCTTGGACATACTTTCCTACCAGTACAAATAGTGTTTGTTGACAGGAGTTTGTCCTACATGGAATACACGTGGCGGGGAGTCAAATTTCAACATCAACATTTGACGTTGTTTGTGGGGAGCATGACAAAGGGCCATTATCTGTGATGGGAGACTGGTGCAGAAGCAAGAATGATGGCATAGGTAGCCTCGACTCACCCTCTAATGAGCTAGGGAACCTTCATACTATTGCATAAAGTAGGTAAGAAAGTCCATCCAGACAAAATGTGGCTTCTCGCGTGTGACACAAAATTCAAAGAAGGTGGACTTGGAGAATCAGGTCCAAATGTTATTACAGTAAAACGAGGAACTAGTGTAGCAAGTCAAAGATTTGCAGTCTCAAGTAGAATGAGATGAAAAGAAGAGGAGACAGATGAATGCCATAACGTAGGTGTGGAAGGGCACCCATCGTGGATCTATAAAACCTGTGAGAAAAAGAAACATAATAGCTAGTAGAGTCAGCGCAGTCCTGTCACCATTGTTTATAGGTAGAATTGAAAAGGGATGGCTGTGTTGCAGGGAAAGCCAACCTAAGGGTGAAAGATATAGGCATTACAGTATAGACTTATTGCTACAGTAGGTGCGATAGGGTGAATCTCATAGCCACGAAGGCTAGGTTCCAAAGGTGGCGATGAGAGAGGGAGGCACGGATATTATGCACGTTAATCCCTAGATCCAAGTGTGGGACAAACATACGCTCGACATGGATGCAAAGGATGGCCCCTATGCAAACCTCGCATGACTAGGCAGCATGTAGCAGATGATGCAGACAACCCTACTTCTAGTATGTGGAACTGCATAAGGCAATTAGAGGAAATGATAGTGAGTTTACAGGGGATAGCTGAAGAGTCACATCAATAGGGGGATTCTTTGATACAACTTGATTCTCTATTCATGGCATGCATTTAGTGAGAGCAACTGCCTTGGAATTTCACTATGCCACAGCTATAAGCATATACAGGATATATAGACCCATCACTATATCTACTCCCATATCGAGAACTAATAAAGGTACAAGGAGTTATAAAAGATGTCATGTGTAAACTTTTTTCTTTGACCTTATAGGGCTTTTTAGAAGATGGTACGAGAAAATAAATCCCAAAAGTATTAGTTCATTCTCTCACCTATGTATAGGTTCGTGAACTGTTGCCATGGCACCAAAGAGCAAGAGAGAGATCTTGTCACTCTCTTCGCCATAAAGTAAGGGGAAGAAGAGACCAATGAGGCATTTATACGGCATTTCCACCGTGCCATAATTTAGTTAGAAGTGTACAATGATCTTAATACCTTGAAGGCATTGGCGCACAACACTAGAACGAGACAACTATGTGGTCATTTGGAGATTTTCCCTCCAAGACTTATATCGAGGTGCATGAATAGGCACAAAACTTCATTGAGACTAATGCTCATGAAGTAGAGAAGTTAATAACATAGCACATTAAGAGTAAGCTAAGAAGGGAGAAGGAAAGTCTTTCCAAACGCCAAGATGACAGTGGCAAAAGAAGAATTCTATGTGTCAACCTCAATAGAGCACCGATACCGACATTGCAACCTCAGCCTTAACTCAAGGTAATAGGCCATGATGCAAATCCCTTAAAGACCATAGGGGAAAGAACCAAGAAAAGAAGAATCGAGGGCCAGAATGTTTACCACCCTAGTCATGTTTGAGGATACGAGGGGAGTCAACGTATCTCATGATAATGCTTTCGTGGCAAGTTTGGATGCGGCAAGAAGACACATGTCCTAGATGTTTGTGGACATGGGAAGTTTGATGGACATCCTTTCCAAGCATAACGTGGATAGATTAGATGTTAAGGGCATCACGTTAGATAAAGTGCTGACATCGTTGGTTGATTTTTTTGAGGCTAGCGTATGGCGAATGGAAATGTTCTTATTGCTAATTAAAGTGGGAGAAAGGGTGAACTCATTGACGGTAATGATAAAATATGTGGTAGTCAACCAACCTAGTCCCTATAATGTAATCCTAGATTGCCTTTTTATGGTAATGACAAAGCGTATGTATCCCTCTATTATGTAAAGTTGAAGGTACTGACAAAAGATGTCGTTATCACTGTCCGTAAGGATTAATGTGCAACAAGAAGTTATTGTATAATGGCTTACTGAGAAGCGTTGTAAGTTATAGACCCACCGCAAATTCTAGGCAACACCTGCTAGAGGTAACTCGAGAGAAGGATGAGACTCTAAAGATAGACTTTCGGCTATCTTATACCATTTTTGAAGAGGATTCCACCAAAGTCATAAAGACAAGTGCCGCAATAAAAGAGTCACTTTATTGGATGTTAAGGGCTTTTCTTAAAAAGTATATAGACATGTTTATATGGAAATATGCTGATATGTCAAGCATCAATCCGATCTTAGCCTTTCATCGACTCAATATCCAACCATATTTCAAATTGGTCGTACACCATTAGCATCTATTTAATTAGGAGCGATATGATGCCATAGGGGAAAAAGTAGAGAAATTCCTTAAGGCCTATTTCATCAGAGAGGTTAATTATACAGAGTCGTCAAATATAGTGCTAGTAAAGAAGCTTAACAAGAAGAGCAGGATGTGTGTAGACTTTATTGATCTAAATAAAGTTTGTCCAAAGGATGGCTTTTTCCTATCACCTATTGATAGCTCATCGATGCCACAAGGGGACACAAACTCTTTAGCTTTATGGACACTTTTTCAGATACAATTAGATCACTATGCACCTGACAAATAAGGAGAAAATAGCCTTTATTACTAATAAGGGCCTCTATTGTTACAAGTTAATGTTATTTGGGCTGAAGAATGCCAATGCTACTTCCCAGAGACTAGTAAATGACTATTTCGAAATTAAATTGATCATATAATAGAGTTATATGTTGATGACATGTTAACAAAGTCGTAGAAAGCTATATATCATCTGGCCCATATGAAAGCCACTTTCGATGTATTGCGAAAAGCAGACATAAAACCGAACCTGGAGAAATGTGTGTTTGGTGTCACGATTGAAAAATTCTTAAGATTTATTGTGAATCATCACGGTATAGGAATGAATCCCAACAAATCCAAAGCCATTCTCAATATTTGACTGCATGGAATGTGAATGAGATTCAATAATTATCGAGAAAGATTGTAGCACTAAATTGTTTTGTCTTTAGGGCAACTAATAAATGCCGTCCCTTCTTGAAAGCCTTGAAGCAAGGAAATCTATGAAGTAGATAGAGGAATGCGAGAATGCTTTTATGTTGCTAAAGGAATATTTGGCAAGTTGCTAGTTTTGTCAAAACCGCTTAGCAAGGGATGATTGTTTCTTTACCTCGCCATTTCAAGTATGGCAATTAGCTCAATACTGATATGAGAGGAGGAAAACATGCAAAAGACCAGTATATTACACTAGTTACACATTGTTGAATATGGAGACGCATTATCCAATGGCAGAAAAGCTGCCTCTGTCTTTGGTCTTTGCATTACAATAATTGTGGCCATATTTCCAAGAGCACACCATAATGGTACTCACCAACTAACTATTATAGTAGATCCTATAAAAGATGGATATGTAAGGACAAGTAACTCACTGGGCATTAGA
Source organism: Azadirachta indica (assembly GCA_022749755.1). Lineage (NCBI taxonomy): Eukaryota > Viridiplantae > Streptophyta > Magnoliopsida > Sapindales > Meliaceae > Azadirachta > Azadirachta indica. The sequence continues at coordinate 3,519,699 of CM040447.1, forward strand.
ATAGATGAAATTTGACATCAATGTCTAGCCACGCATGGCTATTAAAAGACAAGCCATCACCAATTTCATAGCTGAATTCATCAATGGCCAAAGGGGAATGGGCGCTATGGTGAAGGGTGGAATACAAGAATTACGGCCAGGCATAGACAAGAAAACACTATCGACTGGGTACTTTACGTTTATGGCTCATCAAATTTTCAAGGAAGTAGTTATGAAGTGGTGCTAACCAACCTAAAAGGTGACAAGACTAATGTATTCTGAGATTCCTTTTCAAAGCCTCAAATAATAAGGCGCAGTATAAAGCTTTAATTACAGGGATGAGGTTGGCAAAACATTTGAGGGTTGTAAAATTAAAAATCAAGATTGACTCCCATTTAGTGGTGAATCAAGTAAAGGGGATTTACCAAGCCAAAGAGGAGCACATGCAAGTGTATATACAAAACGTTAAAGAGTGGTTTAGCAGATTCAATATGGTAGAGATTGAGCAAATACTATGAGAATAAAACTCACTAGCAGATATGCTCGCTATATTTGTGGTAGCAGAAAATAATAACTGGAGTTCTGTCCCTATAGAACGCTTGAAGGTTCCTAGTATCTCCCAGACAGACCCATGGAAGTTGCTTAGGTAGCAATGGAGAAAATATGGATGGATGACATTCAATTATATTTGGAGAAGAGAGATACACTGACTAACAAGTTGGAAGTTGATAAGCTAAGGTATAAGGCATCGTGGTACACTTTGATTGATGAGGTTTATGTAGTCGTAGATTCTTTCTCCCTTATTTTAAGTGCATAAAGACTAAGGGTGTAGAGTATGTGCTGAAAGAAACCCATGAAGGAATCTGTAGAGACTATTTGGGGGAAAGAACATTGGCATAAAAAGCATTACGACAGTGATACTATTGGCCCATTATGAGGAAGAATGAAAGGGAATTCGCAAGGATATGTGAGCAATGCCAAAATATCGTAAACATATTGAGATAGCCCTTACTTTTTATTCAATGAGGAGTGGATTTGATCGAACCACTACCAATAGGGAACAAACAAGTCAAATACGCTATAGTGATAATCGATTATTTCATCAAATGGGCCAAAGTAGAGCCATTATCCTCTATCACGGAAGCAAAAATGACAGAGTTCATTTGGAAAACTGTTATTTACAAATTCAAAATACCTAATGCCATCATCATCGACAACGATAAGTAATTTGACAGCACTAGATTTTGAACCTTTTGCGAAAATTTGGGGAGTGGTCACCAATTTTCCTCCCATACACATCCAAAGACCAACAGACAAGTTAAAGCAACCAACAAGATTATAAAGCACTGCTTCAAGACAAAGTTAGAGGGAAGAAAAGAGATGTGGGTAGAAGAATTATCGCAAGTGCTATGGGCACAAAAAAAATGCGACGATGTTCTATAAGGGAAACATCATTTGTAATTACTTTCGGTATCATAGCACTTGTCTCTATAAAAATAGCTCACTGCCATTTAGGACTTAAGCCTTTAACAAAGAAGAAATCGATATCGTCATTATAGAGAGATTAAATGTTGTATAGGAGGTCAGAGACCTAGTATAGATATGACTAGCAGTCCGTAGAAACCAAGTAAAATGATACTACAATAAGACTATAAAAGAAAGGAGGTTCCGAGATGGAGATTCGGTATTAAGGAAAGTTACACTAAACACATAGAAGCTCAAGGATGGATGTCTGGGTCCTGTACAGAGTGACTTAATGTATTTGATTGGAACTTATGCCGATATTACTCATGGAACTATTAGGAAAGTGCACGACTCTATGATATGGAAAGGGAAGTCACTATATACTCTGTGATAGCTTTGTATAAATCTCTGCTAAAATTACTGGCAAAGAGTGCCAATCCAAGAAAAATGATGAATCTTCATGTGCTGTATTATTCTTACGAGGTATATCTTGGCTTAACCCACTACAACGATATTTTGAGTTTGTCCAAATGCCAATATGATATCTCATGTATATTTTGGCTTAACCTACTGCAATGATATTCCGAGTTCGCCTTAATGCCAATACGATACCGTAGGTGTACCTTGGCTTAGTTGCCCACCACGATATTCCAAGTTCGCCTTAATGCCAATCTGACACCATAGGTATCTTGGCTTGATCGATTGTGTGCGCAAAAGAAGTTAATAGTTCGCCTTGGTCAGGATCATTGCTGGGCTAGCCCAACAGGTAAAATCACCACTGAGCTAGCCCAACAGGTAAAATCACCACTGAGACAAAACTTCAGGCTTTTATAACTAAGTATTACCTTCATGTGTGTGAACACATAATATTTCTATATGGATGTCACCCTCCTTGGTAGCAATGAATAGTTGAAGTATGTGCACCATACTGCCCTGAGAAAAATATTGCAGACATTCTTGGTAAGAGTGCTCACATTTGGCATGAGTGTCTGATTCATTCTCTGATAAAATATTAAATAGTTTGCTTTAATCTATAATGTAAACTTGATTGAAAATTTGAAGAGAATAACATTAACTTTATGCATTTAAGATTTTTCACAAGTATGAGTATTAATTAATAACTATTCATATAAATTGCTCTTCTATTTTGATGACTTGCGTTTTTAACATATCCAAACCTTCTCTAATAAAATTTTCTTATCTTTAAAACTTATGATCCGCATGTTTTATTCATTGATGCAAAGCCACTAAGTAGTTCTATAAGAATTATGAATTTGATTATACACCCAAATTCAGTGCAGAAAAAAGTAAACGAACTGACAAACCTAGCAATGCATTGAAGAAATATACCAATAGCAACATTTTTCTTTCAATTGTATGTATACTATATTATGCATTTCATATTCATTTCATTAAAAATGAATCGTTTTTTATTTGATTAATATACATTGGTTTTCATTTCTTTAAACGGCTTATATTACATTGCATAATATTTGAATAGAAAGTTTGATTTAAATTCAATGGATGGAGTTAGAAAATATAACATTGAAAAGTACATAGTCGATTTCGTTTGTCATTCAATTTATGAAAATATTAAACTATGAATAAAAATTTTTTTTTTATTCTTAGTATTTTTGATATACAAATATATATTTACAATAATATTTCAAAATTGATTTCATATTTAAAAATAGTAAAGATATATTAGACATAAAATTTAAAAATAATAAAAATTAATATATGCTTTTAATATGTATTTGTTATAATAGAATGATATATAAATACTTAAACACTAACTTTGAAATAATATTCCTCAAAAATTTACTTTAGCAGGATTGTACGACTTAAATTATTCAAGCCTTACTATTAAAATAAACAACTAAACTGTTATTTTTTAGTGTTTAACTCTAATCCTAAAGTATTTACTAAATAGCAAATTTTTTTTTTATTGTTATCCAAGCAAAGATTCCAATCTTCCAACTTCTCAAAATCATGAAGGCTTTATTGATCCAACCTACTAAATTGTATATTCAATATACAAATTATTAATGATGAGAGATGAGCTGTCAACTTGGTGAACATAACAATTTCAGTTTTATAAATATAAATTGTAATTTTTTCGAAGTTAGGAAAAAAAAATTTTGACTTTTGTATTTGAAGTAGAGTGGGTGTAATTTCATACCTCCGAATTTTACCTATTGGGCTTTCGAGTTTGTGTAAAACCAAATTTGGTGGATCGAACAAGATAATCCCAACGTCCAAATTTCTAGAAAATTTGAATTTTATGTCCACATTAGATAGAAAGGACTAATAACAACAAGCTTTTCTAAATTTCTCTAGAGAAACTAACATAAAACTATTTGGAAAAAGCCTTACACATTTGAAAATTTTATTACATATTTTAGGAGTGTATTCAAAGCATTTTGAGCTTATAATTGCTATTCACTCTACTTCCAATGCACTTTAATTTTAGACTTGTATATCAACATTTTGAAGGATTTATTGAGAATTTATATTGATTAATTATTAATTGTTTATGAAATTCATTTTGTAAATATTAATTATAAGAATATTGAAAAGTGTGGAGTCTCTTGTTATGTGTAGGTGACACTTGTCCAAACTCACTTCCTGTAGGATTTATGTGACACTTGTTCAAAATCTTTTGTTGTAAGGTTTAAGTGACAGTCAAAATTCACTTATGCTATAGAGATTTATTTGACACTTCAACTCGATCAGAGGTCTTCAAGGACTAGAGATCGAAATTAAAAAAATAATCAACGCGGTTAGCTTGGAAGGCCAAAGTACACTGAACCACGTAAAAATATTGTGTTTCATATCTCTCTCCATATCTATCTCTTTATTTATAATTGTATTTATAGTTCTTAAATGCATTTGATCATGCACTTAGAGTGTAATTTGTTATTATTTAGATATTGATGATTACAATAGTGTGTTAAATTTTTGTTTTACACAATAGAGGATTTGAATTATGTAATATTGAAGTTGGGAAATATATTACTATAAGACTCAATGCACTCTCTCTTAGGCTGCCTAGTGGTATGTTCATCACCATCATTGATTATACAAAAAAATAAAACAATAAATACTAAGAATTTTTAAATAGATTAATTATTTTCAGTATTTAATAGGTTCATTTAAAAAATATTACAAAATTTAAAAATTTAACCAAGTTTTTTAATAAGTAGGATCCTACCTCAAAAAGGTGGGATATCACCAAACTATAATTTTTCCCCAAATAAATTAAGGAGCCAAACTAATGAAAAGCCAGTCAAAATATGTGAGAGAAATTCACTACTTTTAGAGTTTAACGAGGCAACTTTGTTTATTTCTAATTGATCACTTTACTGGGAAAGAAAAATAAAATGTTAATCTCTATTTCTAAATGAATTGGATAATTATATAGTTTGGAGACCTTAGGTTATAAAGAATTATTATATAAAAGAGCATGTTCCAATACTATATTTTATTCGAAGAACTATCCCTTACACAAATAGCATGGTAGGCATGGAGATCCAATCTTTCAAGACATCTATTTTACTTTTTAGTGTCATGTTCTCATCAATTCTCGTGGCAGCTAAAGATCTTGTGCCTTTACCTCTACTACAATAGGAAACTCACGAATTTCTTGAATATTGTGGAACTAAGTTAAAACCTGTATGTGGCCAAGCTATCGAAGTAAGGGTATACAAGCGTTATGATGTATCTGGTGAATTTTGCTAGCAACTTATAGCTCAAGGATGGGCATGCCATGATAAGCTTGCTAGGAGTGGTCATGTTTGGCATAAGTGTCTAATTCATTCTCCAATAAAACATTAAATAGTTTACTTTAATCCATAATGTAATAAGCATGAAATTCAAAAGAGTATAATATTAACATTATGCATTGAAGATTTTTCACAAGTTTGAGTAATACTTAATAACTATTTGTACAAATACTTCTTCTACTTTGATGACTTGTGATTTGAATGTATCCAAGTCTTTTCTAACAAAATTTTCTTGTCTTTAAAACATATGATCCACCTGTTAGTATCATTGATGATAAGCCACTACATAATTTTGTGACAATTAGGCATTTGATTATATACCCAAGTTAAGTGAAGAAAAAAGTAAATAAACTGACAAACCTACTAGTTGAAGAAATATACCAATAGCAACATTTTTTTCTCAATTGTACAAATTCTATATTATGGATTTTAATTTCATTTCATAAAAAATGAATTGTGTTTTTTATTTGATTAATATATAATGATTTTCGTATTGTTAAACAACTTATATTGAATTTTAAAATATTTAAATAGAAAGTTAGATTTAAATTCAATCAAACAAAAGAAATGGAGTTAAAAAATATAGCATTAAAAATTATATAGTTGATTTCGTTTCTCATTCAATTTTTGAAAATATTAAAATGTGATTGGTTTTCATCCATAGTACTTTTGATATACAAAAATATATTTGACATAATATTCGAAAATTGATTTCATATTTAAAGAAGATACATTGGATATAATATTTATAAATAATAAAAACTACTACATGCTTTTAGTATGTACTTGCTAAAATATGATGATATATACGTGTTTAAACACTACCCTTGAAATAATATTCCTCAAAATTTATTTTGGAAGGATCGTATAACTTAAATTACTCAAACCTTACTATTACAATAAACAACTGAAATGTTAATAAGTGTTTAACTCTAATCCTAAGGATTTAGTAAATAGCAGAGTTTTTCTTTATTGTTTTTTGTACAAAGATTCCAATCTTCCAAAAGCCAAAAAGCATGAAGTCTCTATGGATCCACTGTCCTAAATTTGTATATTCAATATGCAAAATGTTATTGACGAGGAAAGAATCATCAACTTGGTAAATATAACAATTTCAATATTGCAAATGTAATTTTTAATTTTGTCAAAGTTGGAAAAAAAAATTTGACTTTCGAGTTTGAAATAGAACGAGTGTAGATTTGATCCTCTGAATTTTACCTATTGGGCTTTTGAATTTGCATAAAACTAAATTAGTTGGATCGAACCAGATAATCCTAACATCCAAATTCGTAGAAAATTTGAATTTTAAGCCCACTAATAAGTGCAACTAGCTTTTTTAATTTTCTTTATCAATACCCGTGCAAAATGAGTCGTAAAAAGCCTTACACATTTGAAATTTTTGTTACACATTTTAGAAGTGCATTCAAAGCATTTTGAAACTTGCTAGTCACTCCATTTTGAATGCAAGATACTTTTAAACTTGTATATCAACTTTTTGGGAGATTTAGTGGGAGATTTTATCGATCAATTATTAATTCTACACAAATTTATTTGTAAATATCAATTATAAGAGTAACAAATAGTATGCAATCTCTTATTAAGTGTAAGTGACGATTGTTCAAAATTATTTGTTGTAAGGTTTAAGTGGTACTCGAAATTCACTTTTGCTACAAAGATTTATATAGTACTTAACCTTGATCAGAGGTCTTCGAGGATTGAAGATGGAATTTAATAAAATCATTAGCATGTTAGCTTGGAAGCATGGATGTCGGCCAAAGTACACTGAACAACATAAAAATATCGTGATTCATATCTCTATATCTCTATCTCGTTGTTTATAATTGTACATATAGTTGTTAAACGCGTTTGATCATACAGTTAAAGCCCTAATTTGTTGTTATTTACATATTGAGTATTACAATAGCGTGTTGAATATATCATATTATAAAATAAATGATTTGAATCTTTTAATATTGAACTTGGGATGTATGTTAGTTTCTTCAATTACAAAACACTCAATCTACTCCCTTTTGGGTTGCCTTGTTATATGTTCACCACCGTCATTGAAAATACAAAACATAAAATAAAATAAATATGAAGAATTTTAAATAGATTTTTTTTGGTATTTATAGGTTCATTTAAAAAAATAATAAAATTTAAAACATTAACAAGGTGTTTAAATAGGTAGGATCTTATAAAAAAAAGTGGGATATCACCCCTATAATTATTCACTAAATAAACTAACGGGCCCAACTAAAGAAATGCCATTTAAAACATAGAAGAGCCATTCACTACTTTTATAGTTTAACGAAGCAACTTTGTTCATTTCTAATTGTTCACTTAATTGGGAAAGAAAAATAAAACTCTAATCACTACTTCATGTTGAATTTGACAATAATATAGTTTAGAGACATTACGTCATAAAGAATTATTACATATTAGGTTAGTGAAAATAAAAACACTAATCCAATCCTTAAGCACAAAGGTTTAAATTCAATGCATTTAATTATTAAAATAAATAACCTATAATATCTTTAACTTCAAATAGATGAGCTTAATAAAAACATCATTTACCATGTTCTTAATACGTTTTAAAATCATAAAAACATTGATATACCATAATATAAAAGAGTATGTTCCAAAACTTTACATTTTATTCGAAAAGCAATCCCTCAAAAAACACTAGCGACAAAACATATAAAAATAGCTTGGTTGGTACGGAGATCCAATCTTCCAAGACATCCATTTTGCTTTTTAGTGTATTTGTCATACTCTCATCAATTCTCGTGGCAGCTAAAGATCTTATTCCTTTACCTCTACTATCAAAGTAAACTCACGATTTTCTTGAGTATTGTGGATCTAAGTTAAGACCAGAATGTGGCAAGGCTATCGAAGAGAGTGTATACAAGCATTATAACCTATCTGGTGAATGTTGCTAGCAACTTATAGCTGAAGGATGAGCTTGCCACGATAAGCTTGCGCAAGTAACTGCACCATACTACCCTGAGAAAAATTTTGCGGACATTCTTGGTAGGAGTAGCCATGTTTGGCATAAGTGTCTTATTCATTCTCCAGTAAAACATTAAAATAGTTTGTGTTAATCCATAATGTAAACTTGAAAGAAATTCACAAGAGAATAATATTAACTTTATGCATTGAAGATTTTTCACAAGTATGAGTAACAATTTATGACTATCTATATAAATTCCTCTTCTCTTTTGATGACTCACGATTTTAACACGACCAACAAGTTAGTGTCATTGGCACGAAGCCACTAAGTAGATTTATAAGAATTTAAAAGTTGATTGTACACCCAAGTTGAGTGAATAAAAAAGTAAATAAGCTGACAAACCTACCAATGCATTGAAGAAATATACCAATAGCAACATTTTTTTTCCAATTGTACGCATTCTATATTATGCATTTCATATTTCCTTTTCTTAAAAATTAATTATATTTTTTGTTTGATTAATATATAATGATTTTCATATCATTAAACAACTTACATTGAATTTTAAAATATTTAAATAGGAGATTAGATTTGAATTCAATCAAACCAAAGAAATGATGGAGTTAGACAATATAACATTGAAAATTATACAATTGATTTCATTTGTCATTCTATTTCTAAAAATATTAAAATATGAATACAAGAAGTTGGTTTTTATCCTTAGTACTTTTGATATACGAAAATATATCTAATATAATATTCGAAAATTGAATTCATATTTAAAAATAGTAAAGATATACTGGATATAATATTTATAAATAGTAAAAACTATTACATGCTTTTAGTATCTACTTGTTAAAATAGGATGGTATATACATACTTAAACACTACCCTTGAAATAATATTCTTCAAAATTTATTTTGGAAGGATTGTATAACTTAAAGTTATTCAAGCCGTACTATTGCAATAAACAGCTGAAATGTTATTAAGTGTTTAACTCTAATTCTAAGTATTTGGTAAATAGCATAGTTTTTCATTACTGCTTCCTGGACAAAGATTCCAATCTTCCAAAAGCCAAAAAGCATGAAGTCTTTATCAATCCACCCTCATAAAATTATAATTTTATATGTAAAATATTACTAATGAGGGAAGAACCGTCAACTCAACAAACATAACAATTTCAATTTTGCAAATATAAATTGTAATTTTCTCAAAATTGTAAAAAAATTTGACTTTTAAGTTTGAAATAGAGTTGGTATAAATTTGGTCCTGCAAATTTCACCTACCAGGCTTTTAAATTTGCGCTAAACCAAATTAGGTGGATCAAACAAGATAAACCAAATGTCTAATTTCTAGAAAGTTTGAATTTTATGTCCATTAATAAGTACAACTAGCTTTTCTAACTTTTCTCTATAAAATATTTCATAAAAAGACTTGCAAATTTGAAAAATTTTATTACACATTTTAGAAGTGCATTCAAAGCATTTTCAACTTGCCATTCACTCCATTTTCAATACACTTTACTTTTAAACTTGCATCTCAACTTTTTGGGAGATTTATTGAAAGTTTTTATTGAGCAATTAAATCTTGATCAAATTCATTCTCTGAATATTAATTGTATGAGTATCAAAGAGTGTGCAGTCTCTTGCTAAGTGTAAGTGACACTTGTTGAAAGTCACTTTCTATAAGATCTAAGGGACAATTGTTCAAAACTTTTGCAGTAAGGTTTAAGTGGAAGTCGAAATTCACTTTTTCAATAGAGATTTATTTGACACTTGAACCTCGATCAGAGGTCTTTGAGGATTGAAGATGGAATTTAATAAATTCGTCAACGTGGTTAGCTTGGAAACGTGGACGTTGGCCAAAGTATATTGAACAATGTAAAATATTGTGTTTCATATCTTTGTATCTCTATCTCTTTGTTTATAATTGTACTTGTAGTTGTTAAAGCATTTGATTATATCCTTAGAGCCTAATTTGTTATTATTTAAATATTGAGCATTATAATAGTGTGCTACATTTATTATATTACCAAATAGAGGATTTGCATCTTCTAATATTGAACTTGGGATGTATGTTAGTTTCTTGAATTAAAGAACACCCAATCCACTCCCTCTTGGGTAGCCTTGTATGTTTCATTACCGTCATTGAATATACAAAAAATTAAATAAATAAAATATAATAAATACTAAGAATTTTAAATAGATTCATTTACTTTTGGAAGTTTATAGGTTCAACTAAAAAATGCAATAAAATTTAAAAATTTCAGGAGGTGTTTTAAAAAGTACGATTCTATGACAAAAAAAGTGGGGTATCTCCACCTATAACTATTCCCCAAACAAATTAAAAGGCCAAACTAAAGAAATGCATTTAAAACATGTGAGAAATATTCACTACTTTTAGTGTTCAACGAAGCAACTTTATTTATTCCTAGTTGCTCACTTTATTGGGAAAGAAAAATAAAATGTTAATCTTTATTTCAACTTGAATTTGAAATAATATAGTTTCGAGAGGTTAGGTCATAGAGAATTATTAAATATTAGGTTAGTGAAAATAAAAATCCTAAATCCAATCCTTAACCACAAGGTTTAAATTCAATGCATTTAATTATTAAAATAAGTAACCTATAATATTTTTAACTTCAAATAAACAAGCTTAATAAAAATATCATGTACCATGTTCTTAATACGTTTTGAAATCATAAAACACTAATATACCATAATATAAAAGATATGTTCCAAAACTTTACATTTCATACGAAAAACGATCCCTCGAAAAACTCTAGTGACAAAACATGTACACACGGCTTGGTCGATATGGAGATCCATTCTTTCAAGACATGCAGTTTGCTTTTTAGTGTATTTGTTAGGCTCTCATCAATTCTCATGGTAGCTAAAGATCTTATTCCTTTACCTCTACTACCAAAGGAAACTCATGATTTTCTTGAGTATTGCGAATCTAAGTTAAGATAAGAATGTGACAAGGCTATCAAAGCGAGTGTATACAAGCATTATAACCTATCTGCAGAATGTTGCCAGCAACTTATAACTGAAGGATGGACTTGCCACGATAAGCTTGTACACGTAATTGCACCATCTACCCCGAGAAAAATTTTGCGAATCTTCTTGCTAGGAGTAGCCATGTTTGGCATGAGTGTCTTATTCATTCTCCAGTAAAATGTTAAGTAGTTTGCTTTAATCCATAATGTAAACTTTAAAGAAATTCAGAAGAGAATAATATTAACTTTATGCATTGACGATTTTTCAAAGGTATGAGTAACAGTTTATGACTATTCATATAGATTCTTTTTCTCTTTTGATGACTTGCGATTTCAACATGTCAATGCTTTATCTAATAAAGTTTTGTTGTCTTTAAAACTTGCGACCAATAAGTTAATGCCACTGGTTTTAAGCTCCAAGCTTGAGGATTCCATTACTTCAACTCCAAGTGAACTTTTTGATGTTACTTAAACCTTACACTAAAAAGACTTGATCGGGTGTTTCTTCAACCATTACAAAACAAGTGACATATAGGTGTCATTCAAATCTCATAATTCAAGAATGTTTCCCTCACACTCACACACAAATAGGGAAAATACCAATTTTCTTTCAAATTTCTTTCAATTTTACCACTTACCTCCCTATTGTTTCAAAATTACACTTAATCTCCCTGCCCTCAAAATTTGGCTCTTAATTGTTAGTAGTTTTAGCTATTTGACAAATTTACCCTTAATTAAACTAATATTTCCCTTTATTTTTTCTATTTCTTTTTCTTTTTCATCTAGTTTCTTTCTCCACCTCTTGCAAAGCAATTCTATATTTGTTCTTTCATTTTCTAATTTCTTTTTTTTTCCATCTCTTGCAGTAATTTATATTTTTTTCATTTTTTGACAATCAAGAATGTATTTGCAAAATTTTCATATATTTTCCTTTTTAGCATTGTCAAAAATAGTAATAAAAAAAAATATTTTCATGAAGTTCATCCACAATATTTATTATCAAGAAAATACATCCAACATGAAAGAGAAAGCGAAAGAGCACTTCTCCACACAATCACCGTTTTTCATCAATATACTCTTCTCCCCCCATTTTCTTTTATTCATAGGCTCAACACAATATGGATAATTCAAAACAATACAATGCACAAATGAAAATACACTCCAGTATTAATACTTTTTCCCTTAATAAATTGTATATTATATAAATTTTCAAAATAACAAAAGCTCTTTAGTCAATAGTACAAATCATCTAAACAATGATGCATATTGAATAAGTATAAGAAGTGAGTCAAACTATTAAATGTTTTTCAAAGCACAATACAAGCAAATGAAAGTGCATGCTAAAATGACATTTTTCTATAATCGAACCTTTAATGGTTTAGATTCATAAGCTTGCTTCCACTAGTTTTTCAGTCATTTATCCTTTTTTAAAGCATCTTTTGCTTTTCTTGATGATCTCCATACAATATGTGGGCAAAAAAACCTTCAATTTTTGGTTGGCCACATTGAGCATTTCCATAGATCACATCCTGTCTTTGTTGCTTTGTTTCTACTCTATTTTCTGACCACTCATGGTTCATGGAGTTATATTTTTCTATGAAAATGTCCAAATTTAGTACTAAAAACTTCAATCAACTCCTTACTTTTAGAGATCTCTATCCATATCCTATTTGCACTATTTTCGATAATTGATTATTTCCCGAAAAAATCAGAATTCTAGCTTATTACATGGGATGTTATGACATCTGTGGATTAATCCTTGCATATCTACTTGTAACAACGTCCGAATTGGGTTCTGTGAAATTCTTAAAAACTAGACAACTGTAACTTCCTATCCATATGTTATTTGCCTCATAAAACAGTACCATTTAGTCTTAAAATTTCCTGAAAGTTGGCTGCCAGTTCTTAAAATGTGGAAGTAGGCACTTTCACTTCTTAATGCCAAACCATCCATTATTGATTCTAGATAATTAATTTTTGGCTTAAATGAAATTGAAATATTATTCATAAAGTGATCAAATTTCATTTCGTAGCCATTTTTACATGATGAATTATGAACGCATGAATTGAATGGAAATATAGTACATGTCAAGCAACTCAAACAAGCATCAACCATATGTCAAGGAAAAAAAAAAAGGTGTTTTGCACAAATTAATCCAATTATGTATATTTCAAGTAAAACTTATCTATCAACTAAAAAGACCACAAGACAAAAAAAAAAAAAAGGATGAGCTAAGAGTTTTATACCAATTTTTTGCTTATACATAATCCTTTTCATTTTCTCCAAGAGTAAAATGCTTCCCTTTTGCATTTGGGAAGCTAGCAAATTTTTGAGTTTTCAACTAGTCTTTCATCTTCATCAAGGAACCACTCATCATTTCTTAATTTTGGTACCTACAAAATTGTTTTAGTTTGCATTTTGGTACCCAAAAGGCTTTGGTTCCTTGAAGGTCAATTTTGGTTGCTTAACTCACACCATGTTAATACAATGCATATTTTTCTTGATGGTCCAAGTATAACTTAAGTGTCCAAAAATGATGCAATGGTTACAAGTGGTGTTCACTTGAATTTTTTGAGAGGGTTTCACAAAATAATTTTATAAAACTTTTGTTTGGCATAGGATTTGTATCCAATACCACCTTTGTCAAAAACATATCTTTGAGAGCCAAATAACTTTTCAGATATTGTATATGCTTAAATGTGCATGGCCAATGCATGAAAAAGAGACCAACTGAGTGACTCACTTTGAGTTGACTTGGTCATATTGCATGGCACATGCTAGAAGATGACTCACTCTTGTTAACTATCAATAATTTAATCATTATCCACTTCCTAATTGTAGTGGTAGTTTCTATTCTATTTGATGTTTTGTATTTCTTTGTTGTATTTAAAAAGCCACAAGCTAAGGAATAAAGATGTGTAGAAACTTATTTGGAAAACACAGACACAGACAAGAAATAACTATCGACTTGGGTATTTCATGTTGACGGCTCATCAAATGTTCGAGGAAGTAGTGCTGAAGTGGTGCTAACCAACTTGAAAAAGGATGAAACTATTGTACTTTGAGATTTCTTTTCAAAGCCTCAAATAATGAGGCCAAGTACGAAGCTTTGATTGTAGGATAAAGTTGGCAAAACATTTGGGGGCTATAAAATTAAAAATCAAGATTGACTCATTAATCATGAATCAAGTAAATGGGATTTACCAATCCAAAAGGGAGAACATGCAAGCATATATACAAAAGGTTAAGGAGTGGGTTAGTAGATTTAAGACAATAGAGATTGAGCAAATACCACGAGAATAAAACTCGCTAACAGATGTGTTAGCCAGAATTACGACGACAGAAACTAGTGCCTAGAGTTTCATCCCTGTAGAACACTTGAAGGTTCCCAGTATCTCCCAAACAGACTCTATAGAAGTTGCCTAGTAGCATTGGAGAGAACACGGATGGATGACATTCGATTATATTTGTAGAAGGGAAATATGCGGGCTAACAAGTTAGAAGCTGATAAGCTAAGGTATAAGGCATCGCGGTACACTTTGATTGACAAGGTTTTACACTGTCATGGATTCTTTCTTCCCTATTTTAAGTGCATAGGGATTAAGGGTATGAAGAACATCCTAAAAGAACTCTATGAAAGAATTTGTAGAGACAATTTGGGGGGAAGAACATTAGCCCAAAAAGCATTACAGCAATGATACTATTAGCCCACTATGAGGAAGAATGCAAGGGAATTCATAAGGATATTTGAGCGGTACTAGAAGACTGCAACTATATCGAGATAGCCTTTTCTTTTATGTAACGAGGAGTGGATTTAATCGAACAACTACCGAAAGAGAAAGGACAAGTCAAATACACCATAGTGGTAGTTGATTATTTCACCAAATTGGCCAAAGCAAAACCATTATCCTCTATCACGGAAGCAAAAATGACAGAGTTCATTTGGAAAATCGTCATTTGCCAATTCAGAATACCCTATACCATTATTATCGACAACGGCAAGTAGTTTGACAACGCTAGATTTTGAATCTTTTGTGAAAATTTAGGGATTGATCACCGATTTTCCTCCCAGCGCATCTAAAGGCCAACGGACAAGTCAAAGTAGTCAATAAGATTATAAAGCACTGCCTCAAGACGAAGTTAGAAAGAAGAAAAGAGGTGTAGGCAGAAGAATATAGGTGCTGTGGGCATACAGGACAACGCTATGATGTTCTACAGGAGAAACATCATTTGCAATGGCTTTCGGTAATGAAGTAGTTGTCCCAGTAGAAATAGGCTCATTAATATTCAGGACTCAATCCTTTAACAAAGAAGAAAACAATCTTGCCATGGCAGAGAGATTGGACATTGTACAGGAGGTCATAGACCAAGTACAGGTATGAGCAGCAATCCACAGATACTAAGTAGAACAATACTACAATAAGACTATAAAGGAAAAAAGGTTCTGAGATAGAGATTTGGTGTTGAGGTGAGTTATGCTAAACATGTAAGAGCCCAAGAATGGATGTCTTGATCACAATTGGGAGGGCCCGTACAGATTGACTTAATATACTCGCCCAACACATTAGTTTATGTGAATATAGTTTTTTGAGCAATATTTTTTCAAAATTCAAAAATAATATTAATCACTTCATTCAATATGAGAAAGTTTTGAGAAAATATTGCAAAAAACCAAACAATAAGGAAAAAAAAATAGGAGCAAGAAGAAGAAGTCAGTATAGAGAGCTAGTGAAGCTCGCTTCTATAGTGAGACTCGATTCCCATGCTACTTGAAAAGTCTTTTCCTACAGGGGACATACAAATCAAACAAGAGCAAGAAAAAAAAATAAAAGAACGAGAGACTTACATCAACCCGAACAATAGTTTTGGTGTGTGCTTGTTTTTCCTTTATGGTACAAATCCAAATGAGCATATCTGCAACAATCTGCTACGTAATCTGAACCTAGAAACATGAAACAAGAATAGACAACAATAAAATGAAAAATCAACAACCATAACAATAACATTTTAGCCAGATCTGATGTTGTCTATAGTCCCTGACTCTAGATCTGTAATGATAGCGCATTGGGTGAATTCGTTGTAGATATTCAGATATTCAAGCTTTAAATCAGTGATTAAGTTTCACATTTAATCAATTAAAAGTGGCAAAATGGTTAGGGATTGAATGGAGGCTGACAATTTCTTGGTTTGGGTTTGAGTTAAGGTAAGATGATTTATGAAGTGATAAGTGAGACGTAGAATTTGCTATTTGGAAAAAAATTTAATTTGCGTTGTGTGGGAAAAGTTGGAGCCAAATATTTGGCTCCAACAAAACGACATCATTTTTATTTTTATTTTTTAATTTTAATTTAAATTAATAAAAAAAAATGACAATTACTCCTAAAACAAGGTTGTTTCATCAATTTTTCACGTGCAAAAACAACATCGTTTTGTTGGGTAAGACTTTAAGAATTACAAATTAATGACACTCAGTGTTTGGTGTCAACAAATATTGATACAATTCTATCATTCGCATAAATAATTGCATTTTGTCTGCTTGGCTTGACACTAAACTCAAAGTATCAAGACCCAGGTATCAGTGATGGCCAAATTTCTAGTTGTGATTGTTTGGGTGGTAGTTGTTTAATGGCATATGAGAGTGTTTGGACTCGCTTGTCACAAGAAGAAGCAGAAGCAATGATGGTGAGCAGTGACGGAGAGCAATAATTGGAGTTTGGAGGAGAGGAGGTGACAACTGAAAATTGAAAAAGGAGGACTTAGGTTTAGGGTTGTGACAAACATATATATATATATATATATATATAGATATTTATAGATTATTAACATTAGGATCTTTGTACATTTAAAGAATATCATATTTGGTTAAACACCATAACAATATAATAAATTAACTATCAGCATTACTACATTAGAGACTTGTTTGTTATAAAAACTATAATTATTTTTATTTATCATAATATAAAGATTGATACAATATTTTTACTTAAATAAATATTATAATTTAATAAATTATTTTAACAATGTAATACATTATTTAATTACTGTTTTAATAATTTAATAGCATAAATGTTATGTTACCGTAATGTAATAAATTTCTATTAACAATGTTTTCATTAAAAGTTTAATTATGGTATTTTAATATAATAACTAACGATTAGTAATTTCATATCAATATTAATAATTTGAAAGTTATCACATTTCGAAATTTTATACTAAAATTAAATTTAAATACAAATGTAACAGCTAACAAATATAAAATTTCATTAATAATAAAGTAAGTGTATTCTAATAGTTAAAAAAATCAAAAAAGGGAACATGTTGAAATATTTGTGGTCAAATATATAAGGCCGTTTTATAGGCTAATAATTATGTATTTTAATATATGATTGTTCAATTAATTTCTATAGATAATAACAATAATTGGTAGACAAATTTCAATACAAATTTGCATGTCCTTCTTAGTCACATTTTGTACTAAATTTCAATTAAATATACAAATTAGTTCAATTAATTATATTTGATCATTATTTGTCCTAAATTATTTTGTATTAAGTTAACAACATAATTATTATTATATTATTGTACATATAATAATTTTTAAAATTTTGAGAATGCTTTTATCGGCGACAAAAGTTTTGTCACTAAAAATGCATTCAGCGATGACAAAAGTCGTCGCCAAAAGCATCTCAAATTTTGTTGCTTAAAATATCTTTAGCAACAATGATGATGCGTCGCAAAATATAAATTTCGTGACATGTTGCCAAAGAAAGAAATAACGACAACACGTGTTGTTGCTAAAAGTTTCAATTTTAGCGACAACATTTGTTGCCGCCAAAAGTAATCCTCTTGTTGCCATGCATTTGGCGCCAATACTATTGGCAACAACCACATGTGTCATTGCTAATAGTACATCGTTAGCAACAACTTAGTTGTTCCTAATCGTACATCTTTAGTGATGCATGTGAGAGGCATTCACTACTTTTAGAGTTTAACAAGGCAACTTTGTTTATTTTTAATTGGTTACTTCACTAGAAAAGAAAAATAAAATGTTAATCTCTATTTCTAGGTGAATTGGATAATAATATAGTTTGGAGACCTTAGGTCATAAAGAGTTATTATATAAAAGAGCATGTTCCAAAACTATATTTCATTTGAAGAACTATCCCTTGCACAAAGAGCATGGTAGGCATGGAGATTCAATCTTTCAAGATATTTATTTTGCTTTTAGTGTCATGCTCTCATCAATTCTTGTTGCAACTAAAGATCTTGTGAGTTTACCTCTACTACAATAGAAAACTGACAATTTTCTTAAGCATTGTGAAACTAAGTTAAAACTAGTATGTAGCCAGGCTATCGAACCAAGTGCATGCATGCATTATGAACTATCTAGTGAATTTAGCTAGCAACTTATAGCTAAAGGATGAGCTTGCCACAGTAAGCTTGCTAGGAGTGGTCATGTTTGGCATGAATGTCTAATTCATTCTCCAACAAAACATTAAATAGTTTACTTTAGTCCATAATGTAACAAACTTGAATGAAATTCAGAAGAGTATATTATTAACTTTACGCATTGAATATTTTTCACAAGTTTGAGTAATAATCAATAGGAATATTGACATTTTTTCTCCTGATGTTTGGCCTAATAAGCAAATACCCCCTAATGTTTGAGAAAAGATAGATACTCCCCTGACTTTTGGATAAATAGCCAAATACCCTCTTGAACTTTTATTTCTGTTAGTTGGCCTGTTACTTTATTATCATTTGTGTTGCTCATCTTTTATGTAATAATAGTTTAATATATATTTTATTTTAAATATAACACTTTACTCCCTATTTTAATATTTTTTACTATATAAGTTTTTTAAATATAACAATTTAGTCCATATTTATATTTTTTATAATATATTCAAAACTAAATACATTTTTAATTTGTTATTTCAATAGAAAATTTGAAAACTAAAGTATTATTAAACAAATTTAAACAATGACTTAAATTAAACTCATATAAAAATATTTTAAACTCTTGTTAAAATATTTATATCCTTTTTCTCTTTTTTCTGCAATAAATTTGATATTTAATTATTAAAAGAATTTTGAAATATATTTTAACATTTTATTTGTATAATAATATTTTATTTAAAAGATTATATTAAATTTATTATATTTTCTTAAAACAAATTATGAGAATATAAATAAAAAAGTAAAAAAAAAATTAATATCATTTGTTAATAGAATTAGTAATTAAATATATTTTATATTCTTATTAACCAATATAATTTAATTTTAATTAAAAAATAGAAAAAGAAGGAAATTTTTGATTATTTTTATTTGTAATATATATATATATAACATGTATTTATTATTTATATTTTTATATATTTTTGAAAAAAAAATATGATAAATTTAGCATAATTTTTTAAATAAATATATTACATGTAAAAATAAAATGTTAAAAAATATTTCAATTAAATTTTTTAATAATTAAATATTTATTATTATAAAAGTGAAAGCCAAAAATTAGAAATATTTTACATATGAGTATGACTTATCTCATTATTTAAATTTTTTTAATAATTATATTTTTTAAAATTTTTTTTTATTAAAATAACAAATTAAAAAATTTATTTAGTCTTGAATATATTATGAAAAAATATTAAAAATATATGAAAATATAAACGAAAATATAAACAATAAATACATGTTATATATATTACAAATAAAAATAATCAAAAATTTTCTTCTTATTCTATTTTTTAATTAAAATTAAATTATATTGGTTAATAAGAATATAAAATATATTTAATTACTAATTTTATTAACAAATGATATTAAAATTTTTTTTTTTTACTTTTTTTATTTATATTTTCATAATTTTTCTCAAGAAAACATAATAAATTTAATATAATCTTTTAAATAAAAATATTAATATAAAAATAAAATATTAAAATATATTTTAAAATTCTTTTAATAATTAAATATCAAATTTATTGCAGAAAAAAAAAAAGAAAAAAAGGATATAAATATTTTAACATGAGTTTAAAATATTATAATATGAGTTTAATCTAACTAATTGTTTAAATTCTTTTATAATATTTTAGTTTTCAACTTTTCTATTGAAATAAAAAATTAGAAATGTGTTTAGTCTTGAGTATATTATGAAAAAATATTAAATATAGACTAAATTGTTATATTTAAAAAAATTATATTGTGAAAAATATTAAAATAGGAAGTAAAATGTTATATTGAAATAAAATATATATTAATGTATTATTATATAAAAGATGAGGAACACAAATGATAATAAACTAACAGGCCAACTAACGGAAATAAAAGTTTAGGGGGTATCTACCTATTTATCCAAATGTCAGGGGAGAATCTGTCTTTTCTTAAATATCAGGGGGGTATTTGCCTATTAAGCTAAACCTCATGGGAAAAAATGTTAATATCCCTAATCAATAACTATTCGTACAAATACTTCTTCTACTTTGATGACTCCTGATTTGAACATGTCGAGGTATTCTCTAACAAAATTTTCTTGTCTTTAAAACTTATGATCCATATGTTAGTATGATTGACGCGAAGCCGCTAAGTAATTTTGTGATAATTAGGCATTTAATTATATACCCAAGTTGAGTGAAGAAAAAAGGAAATAAATTGAAAAACCTACCACTGCATTAAAGAAATATATCAATAGCAATATTTTTTATTCAATTGTACATATTTTATATTATGGATTTCAATTTCATTTCATAAAACATGAATTATGTTTTTATTGGATTAATATATAATGATTTTCGTATTGTTAAACAACTTACATTGAATTTTAAAATATTTAAATAGAAAGTTAGATTTAAATTCAATCCAACAAAAGAAATGATGGAGATAGAAAATATAACATTGAAAATTATACAGCCAATTTTGTTTGTCATTAAAGTTATAAAAATGTCAAAATGTGAATATAAAAAATTGATTTTCATCCATAGTACTTTTGATATACGAAAATATACTTGACATAATGTTCAAAAATTGATTTCATATTTAAAAATAGTAAAGATATATTGGATATAAATTTATAAATAATAAAAACTATTACATGTTTTTAGTATGTACTTGTTAAAATACAATGACATATATGTGCTTAAACACTATCATGAAATAATGTTCCTCAAAATTTACTCTGGAAGGATCGTATATTTGAAATTATTCAAACCTTACTATTATATTAAACAATTGAAAGGTTATTAAGTGTTTAATTCTAATCTTAAGTATTTAGTAAATAGCATAGTTTTTCTTTACTGTTTGCTCGACAAAGATTCCAATCTTTAAAAAGCCAAAAGGCATGAAGTCTCTATTGATTAACCCTCATAAATTTGTATATTCATTATGCAAAATATTACTAACCAAGGAAGAATCGTCAACTCAGTAAACATAAGAACTTTAGTTTTGCAAATGTAAATTTTAACTTTCTCAAAGTGTGAAAAAAAAAATTGACTTTTGAGTTTGAAATAGATCGGGTGTAAATTTGATTGATTGAAGTTTACCTATTGGGCTATCGAATTTGCGTAAAACTAAATTAGTTGGATCGAACCAGGCAATCTGCATGTCCAAATTTGTACAAAATTTGAATTTTATATTCACTAATAAGTGCAACTAGCTTTTCTAATTGTCTCTTTCAATACTAGAGTAAAATGATTTGTAAAAAGACTTATACATTTGAAAAATGTTATTCCACATTTTAGAAGTTCATTCCAAGCATTTTGAAACTTGCTATTCACTCTATCTTGAATACACATCACTTTTAAACTTGTATATCAACTTTTTGGGAGATTTATTGAGAGTTTTTATTCACCAATTTTAATTCTTGATCAAATTCATTTCTAAATATCAATTGTAAGAGTATCAAAAAGTATGTAGTCTCTTATTAAGTGTAAGTAACACTTGTTCAAAATTATTTGTTGTAAGGTTTACGTAGCAATCAAAATTCACCTCTGTTGCAAAGATTTATTTGGCACTTCAACCTCGATCAGAGGGCTTCAAGGGTTAAAGATGAAATTTAATAAAATCATCAGCGTGGTTAGGTTGAAAGAGCAGATGTCAGCCAAAGTATACTGAACAACGTAAAAAAATTGCATTTCATATCTCTATGTTTATAATTGTACTTGTAGTTGGTAAACGTGTTTAATCATACACTTAGAGGCCCAATTTGTTATTATTTACATATTAATATCACAATAGCATGTTGAATTTATTATATTACATAATAAAGGATTTGAATCTTTTAATATTGAACTTGGGATATATGTTAGTTTCTTGAATTAAAGAACACCCAATCCACTCCCTCTTGGGTTGCCTTATTGTATGTACATCACCATCATTGAATATACAAAAAATAAAATAAAATAAAATAAAATAATACTAAGAATTTTAAATAGATTAGTTTTTTGGCATTTTATAGGTTCATTTAAAAAATAATAAAATTTAAAACTTTATAACGAGGTGTTCAAATAAGTAGGATCCTATCACCAAAAAAGTTGGATATCACTACCTTACAATTATTCCCTAAATAAACTAATGGCCCCATCTAAAGAAATGCCATTTAAAACATATGAGAGACATTCACTATTTTTAGAGTTTAACAAAGCAACTTTGTTCATTTCTAATTGTTCAATTAATTAGGAAAGAAAAATAAATGTTAATCACTACTTCAAGTTGAATTTGATAGTAATATAGTTTCGAGACATTAGGTCATAAAGAATTATTATGCATTAGGTTAGTGAAAATAAAAACGCTAAACGTAATCCTTGAGCACAAAGGTTTTAATTCAATGCGCTTAATTCTCAAAATAAAACACCTGTAATATTTTTAACTTCAAATAAATGTGCTTAATGACTGCATCATGTACTATGTTCTTAACACGTTTTAAAATCATAAAACATTGATATACCATAATATAAAAGATTATGCTCTAAAACTTTACATTTCATTCGAAAAGCGATCCCTCAAGAAACACTAGCGACAAAACATATACAAACAGCTTGGTCGGAATGGAGATCCAATCTTTCAAGACATCCATTTTGCTTTTTAGTGTATTTGTCACGGTCTCATCAATTCTTGTGGCAGCTAAAGATCCTATTCCTTTACCTCTACTACCAAAGGAAACTCATGATTTTCTTGAGCATTGCGAATCTAAGCTAAGACCAGAATGTGGCAAGGCTATAGAAGCAAGTGTATACAAGCATTATAACCTATCTGGTGAGTGTTGCCAACAATTTATAGCTGAAGGATGGGCTTGCCACGATAAGCTTGTGCAAGTAACTGCACTATATTACCCTGAGAAACATTTTGCAAATGTTCTTGCGAGCAGTAGCCATGTTTGGCATGAGTGTCTTATTCATTCTCCAGTAAAACATTAAATACTTTGCATTAATCCATAATGTAAAGTTGAAAGAAATTCATAAGAGAATAATATTAACTCAATATATTGAAGATTTTCACAAGTATGAGTAACAATTTATGACTATTCATATAAATTCCTCTTCTCTTTTGATGACTTGTGATTTTAGCGTGACCAACAAGCTAGTGTCATTGACACGAAGCAAAAAGCACAATTTTTTCCTTGACAAAGATTCCAATCTTCCAAAAGCCAAAAAGCATGAAGTCTCTATTGATCCACCTCGAAAAATTGTAATTTAATATGCAACATATTACTGACTAGGGAAGAACCGTCAACTCGGTAAACATAACAAATTCTATTATGCAAATATAAATTGTATTTTTCTCAAAGTTGGAAAAAAAAAATTGACTTTCGAGTTTGAAGTAAATGGATGTAAATTTGGTCTGTCAAATTTTACCTATTGGGCTTTAGAATTTGTGTAAATCCAGATTAGGTGGATCAAACATGATAATCCAAACCCCAACTTTTTAGAAAATTTCAATTTTATGTCCACTAATAAGTACAACTAGCTTTTCTAACTTTCTCTATCAATACTAGTGTAAAACGATTTGTAAAAGGACTTGCACATTTGAAGAATTTTATTACACTTTTTAAAAATGCATTGAAAGCATTTTCAACTTGCTATTCACTCCATTTTGAATGCACTTTACTTTTAAACTTGTATATCAACTTTTTAGGAGATTTATTAGAAGTTTTTAGTGATCAATTATTAATTCTTGATCAAATTCATTTTCTAAATATTATTATAGGAGTATCACAGAGTGTGCAATCTCTTGTTAAGTGTATGTGACACTTATTCAAAGTCACTTCTTGTGAGATCTAATTGACACTTATTCAAAATTATTTGTTGTAAGGTGTGGAAATTCACTTCTGCTATAAAGATTTATTTGACACTTAGACCTCAATCAAAGGTCTTCAAGTATTGAAGATGGAATTTAATAAAATCATCAACGTGGTTAGCTTGGAAGCGCAGACATTGGCAAAAGTACACTAAATAACACAAAAATATTGTGTTTCATATCTCTCTATCTCTATCTCTTTGTTTATAATTGTACTTATAGTTGTTAAACGCGTTTGATCATACACTTGAGCCTAATTTGTTATTATTTACGTGTTGGGTATTACAATAGCATGCTGAATTTATTACGTTACACAATAGAGGATTTGAATCTTTTAATGTTGAACTTGGGATATATGTCAGTTTCTTGAATTAAAGAAACTCAATCCGCTCCTTCTTAGGTTGCTTGGTGGTATGTTCATCACCATCATTGAAATACAAAAGATATATAAATAAAATAAATACTAAGAATTTTAAATAGATTAGTTTATTTTTGGTAATTTATAGCTTCTTTTAAAAAAATATAAAAAATTCTTTAAGGAGGTGTTTTGACAAGTAGATCCTAACACAGAAGAAGTGGGATATCACCACCCTGTAATTATTCCCTAAACAAATTAACATGCTAAACTAAAGAAAAGACATTTAAAATATATGAGAAATATTCACTACTTTAAGAATTTAACGAAGCAACTTTGTTTATTTCTAATTGTTCACTTCATTGGGAAAGAAAAATAAAACGTTAATCTCTATTTCAACTTGAATTTAACAATAATATAGTTTCAAGACATTAGGTCATAAAGAATTATTATGTATTAGGTTAGTCAAAATAAAAATGCTTAACCCAATCCTTAAGCACAAGAGTTTAAATTCAATGTGTTTAATTTTGAGAATAAAATAACCCATAATATTTCTAACTTCAAATAAATGAGATTAATAAAGACATCATGCACCAAGTTCTTAAAACATTTTAAAATCACAAAACATTGGTATACCATAATATAAAAGTGTATACAAGCCTTATAACCAATTTGGTGAATGTTGCCAACAACTTATAGTTGAAGGATGCGGCAAGGCTATCGAAGTAAGTGTATACAAGCCTTATAACCAATTTGGTGAATGTTGCCAACAACTTATAGTTGAAGGATGGGCTTGCCACGATAGGCTTACGCAAGTAACTGCACCATACTACCCTGAGAAAAATTTTATGGTCATTCTTGCTAAAAGTAGCCATGTTTGGCATAAGTGTCTTATTCATTCTCCAGTAAAACATTAAATAGTTTACATTAATCCATAGTGTAAAGTTCAAAGAAATTCACAAGAGGATAATATTAACTTTATGCATTAAAGATTTTCATAGGAATGAGTAACAATTTATGACTGTTCGTATAAATTCCTCTTCTCTTTTGATGACTCATGATTTCAACATGTCAAGGCTTTATCTAATAAAATTTTGTTGTCTTTAAAACTTACGACCAACAAATTAGTGTCATTTGCTCTAAGCTCCAGGCTTGAGGATTCTAATACTTGTGCCTTCAAATCTAAAGGGAAGCAAATACAACTCTAAGTGAATATTTGGATGCCACTCAAACCTTTACACCAAGAGAACTTAATCGGGTGCCTCTCCAACCTTTACAAATTAAATGACTTACGGGTATCACTCAAACCTCACACTAAGAGAGCTTAATCGGGTGCCTCTCCAACTTTTACAAATTATGTGACTTACGGGTGTCACTCAAATCTCACAATTAAAGAACATTTCCCTCACACTTACACACAAATAGAAAAAATACCAATTTTCTTCCTAATTTATTTCAATTTTACCACTTACCTCCCTATTGTTTCAAAATTATACTTTATCTCGTTGCCGTCAAAATTTGACTCTTAATTGTTATTAGTTTTAGCTATTTGACATATTTACCCCTAATTAAACTAATATTTCCTTTATTTTTTTCTTTTTCTTTTTCTTTTTCATCTACTTTCTTTCTCCACCTTTTCCAAAGCAATTCTATAGTTGTTCTTTCTTTTTTTAATTTCTTTTTTTTTCCATCTCTCGCAAAGTAATTTATATTTTTTTCATTTTTTATTTTCATGACCAAGTAAAAATAATTTAAAATGAAATGTAGATAAATACAAAATTAATAGAATTTAAAAACTTTTAATAAAAATTAAACCCAATGGATCAAACTTGCAATCCATTTTCTTAGTTTTATGAAAAAATACAATTAACGCCTAATCCTAGAATCCATCTTTATTATTTTGTATTTGGTCATAAAAATAAAAAAAATGGATTGCAAAATTGATCGATTGGGTTTGAATTTTATGATAAGTTTTCAAATTAAATTATATGTGTATTTATCTACTTTTCATATTAAATCTTTTAATTTCTAATAAATGGAGATATTAGTTAACGAGGGGTGGATATGTCGAATGAAAAAAACTAATAACAACAAAACGTCAAATTTTGAGGCAAAAAGGTAAAGTGTAATTTTGAAACAATATGGAGGTAAGTGGTAAGATTGAAATAAATTAGGGGGAAAATTGGTATTTTTCCGCCCAAATAAAACAAAGAGAATAAACTTAATCAAAAAGTTTGATCAATTAATACACAAACACTCTTTCTTTTGGATATTACAAATGAAAACCAAAGTGTGTAATGAAGTTAATGTTTGATTTAGAAATGAAAAATCAAATCTTTGCAATTCACTTCTAAAACAAGAATCAAAGTTTTTCAAGGGTGCGAAACTCATTCCAAGTAAGCACAGAGTAGTACTTATAATAAAAATTAGAAAATTAGCCGTCAATGGCTGTTAAGGCATCAAAATTTAATTTTTCAGAAGTTCGGTCGACTGGGTAGGTACACTTGGTTAACAATGGGCACTGTTCACAAATTCAAAGTTTTGTATTTTAGTTCGTTTTCAAGGTATTAAAATCTTGCGTTTTGGTCCTTATTTTAGGTTTTAATAACTTGCATTTTGGTTCGATTTTCAAGTTTCAAAAACATTCAATTTGGTACTATAGAGAACTTGTGATCATATTTTACATAATCAAGCTATTGACACCAAAATTATATAGGCATTATAAATTTTTGAAAAACTCTAAACGTATGTATTTTGGTAAAAAAAAGATTTTGAGCTTTTAAGTATAAATCAATATTCAATTCAAAGACATATTACAAATAATAAATTAGCTAAATATGTCTTTAACACTTCAAACTTCTCTTCAATATGTTCTTGGGATTTATAAATTTGCACCTCATTAAGGCCTTGATTTGGGTATTCTTTAAATCTTCATAATTGCCCTAATTCTTCGTGCTAAAAATATCATAATAAATGATACAAGAAGAATTTAGTTAATAATAAATATTAATGTTTTTTACATTAAAACAATGGCTTAAGAGCCTTAAGGCTAATAATCTCCTTTTTTTAATGGTGAGAAACCATTGATTATGGATGAGAATATCACTAGTGAATTTAGTATGCATTATACATTCCAAAATCATGCTCCTCCTTAATCATAACATAAGTGTGATATTTAAGTACATGAGCATTCAAATAAGGCATTTCAATCAACATTTGGTAATCAATCACACTTCTCCCCCTTTTGTTATCATAAAAAAAATCAAATAAAAGAGCATGATAATAATTTTTAAGACGAATTTTTGAGCATTTTGAAGAATTTTTAAAGCATAACCTCCCCC
Organism: Azadirachta indica; assembly: GCA_022749755.1. NCBI lineage: Eukaryota > Viridiplantae > Streptophyta > Magnoliopsida > Sapindales > Meliaceae > Azadirachta > Azadirachta indica. The sequence goes on from CM040447.1 coordinate 3,547,865, forward strand.
TGAAATTTCGAGCAAGTGCAATCAAATGCAATGATGGAAGAGAATAAGATTATGCTATTAAGAATTTCTCCCCCTTTTGTTTGAACAGTGTGAACAATGAGATATTCAAATCAATACAACCTATTCATAAATCAAAAGGCACTCGTGATGTGAAATTAGTGCAATACACAAAAATAAACCACGTCTTCCCTTAAGTGTATTGCATACCATATAACTCTGCCCATTTCACATATGAAAAAATTAGAACAGTAAAAACATTGCATAATTTTTCCTTTTTGACAATTAAGAATGTATTTGCAAAATTTTCATATATTTTCCTTTTTAGCATTGTCAAAAATAGTAATTAAAAAAAATGCTTTCATGAAGTTCGTCCACAATATTTATTATCAAGATAATGCATCCAACATGAAAGAGAAAAAGAAAGAACACTTCTATGCACAATCACCATTTTTTATCAATATACTCTCTTCCCTCTTTTTCTTTTATTCATCGTCTCAATACAATACAGATAATTCAAAACAATACAATGCACAAATGAAAATACAGTCCAGTATTACCCTTAGTAAATTTTATATTATATAAATTTTTAAAATAACAAAAGCTCCTTAGTCAATAATACAAATCACCTAAACAATGATGCATACTCAATAACTATAAGAAGTGAGTCAAACTGTTAAATGTTTTTCAAAACACAATACATGCAAATGAATGTGCGCGCTAAAATGACATTTTTCTAGAATTGAACCTTTACTGGTTTAGGTTCGTAAGCTTGCTTCTATTGTTTTTCAGTCATTCATCCTCTTTTAAAGCATGTTTCTCTTTCCATGATAATCTCCATTTAATATATGGGTAGAAAAACGTTCAATTTCTGGTTGGCCACATTAAGCATTTCCATAGATCACATCTTGTCTTGGTTGCTTTGAATCTTTTAATATGGAACTTGGGATATATGTTAGTTTCTTGAATTAAAGAACACCCAATCTACTCCCTCTTGGGTTGCCTTGTTATATGTTCACCACCGTTATTGAATATACAGAAAAATAAAATAAAATAAATATTAAGAATTTTAAATAGATTATTCTTTTGGCATTTATAGGTTCATTTAAAAAAAATAAAATTTAAAACTTTAACAAGGTGTTTAAATAGGTAGGATCCTATCAAAAAAAGTGGGATATCACCCCAATAATTATTCCCTAAATAAACTAACAAGCCCAACTAAAGAAATGCCATTTAAAACATATAGGAGCCATTCACTACTTTTACAGTTTAACGAAGCAACTTTGTTCATTTCTGATTGTTCACTTAATTGCGAAAGAAAAATAAAACGCTAATCATTACTTTAAGTTGACTTTGACAATAATATAGTTTAAAGACTTATTACATATTAGGTTAGTGAAAATAAAAACACTAATCCAATCCTTAAGCACAAAGGTTTGAATTCAATTCATTTAATTCTCAAAATAAATAACTTGTAATATTTTTAACTTCAAATAAATGAGCTTAATAAAAACATCATGTACCATGTTCTTAATATGTTTTAAAATCATAAAACATTGATATACCATAATATAAAAAAGTATGTTCCAAAAATTTACATTTCATTCAAAAAGCGATCCCTTGAAAAACACTAGGGACAAAACATATAAAAATAGCTTGGTTGGTATGGAGATCCAATCTTTCAAGACATCCATTTTGCTTTTTAGTGTATTTGTCATGCTCTCATCAATTCTCGTGGTAGCTAAAGATCCTATTCCTTTACCTCTACTACCAAAGGAAACTCACGATTTTCTTGAGCATTGCGGATCTAAGTTAAGACCAGAATGTGGCAAGGCTATCGAAGCGAGTGTATACAAGCATTATAACCTATCTGGTGAATGTTACCAGCAACTTATAGCTGAAGGATGGGCTTGCCACAATACACTTGTGCATGTAACTGCACCATACTACCCTGAGAAAAATTTTGCAAACATACTTGCTAGGAGTAGCCATGTTTGGCATGAGTGTCTTATTTACTCTCCAGTAAAACATTAAAATAGTTTGTGTTAATTCATAATGTAAACTTGAAAGAAATTCACAAGAATAATATTAACTCTATGATTTGAAGATTTTTCACAAGTATGAGTAACAATTTATGACTATCTGTATAAATTCCTCTTCTCTTTTGATGACTTGTGATTTTAACACAACCAATAAGTTAGCGTCATTGACACGAAGCCACTAAGTAGTTTTATAAGAATTTAATAGTTGATTGTACACCCAAGTTGAGTGAATAAAAAAGTAAATAAACTGACAAACCTACCATTGTATTGAAGAAATACACCAACAGCAACATTTTGTTTTTCTAATTATTCGTATTCTATATTATGCATTTCATATTTCGTTTTGTTAAAAATGAATTATATTTTTTGTTTGATTAATATATAATGATTTTCATATCGTTAAACAACTTACATTGAATTTTAAAATATTTAAATAGGAATTTAATTTTGAATTCAAGCAAACCAAAGAAATGATGGAGTTAGACAATATAACTTTGAAAAATTATATACAGTTGATTTCATTTGTCATTCTATTTCTAAAAATATTAAAATAAGAATATAAAAAATTGGTTTTTATCTTTAATACTTTTGATATACGAAAATATATCTAACATAACATTTGAAAATTGAATTTATATTTAAAAATAGTAAAGATATATTGGATATAATGTTTATAAATAATAAAAACTATTACATGCTTTTAGTATGTACTTGATAAAATAGGATGATATATACATACTTAAACACTACCCTTGAAATAATATTCCTCAAAATTTATTTTGGAATGATTGTATGACTTAAAGTTATTCAAGCCTTACTATTGCAATAAACAGCTGAAATGTTATTAAGTGTTTAACTCTAATTCTAAGTACTTAGTAAATACCATAGTTTTTCATTACTGCTTCCTGGACAAAGATTCCAATCTTCCAAATGCCAAAAAGCATGAAGTCTTTATCAATCTACCCTCCTAAAATTATAATTTTATATGTAAAATATTACTAATAAGGGAAGAACCATCAATTTGACAAACATAACAATTTCAATTTTGCAAATATAAATTGTAATTTTCTCAAAATTGTAAAATAATTTGACTTTCAAGTTTGAAATAGAGTGGGTATAAATTCGGTCCTTCAAATTTCACCTAGCGGGCTTTCAAATTTGCGCTAAACCAAACTAGGTGGATCAAACAAGATAAACCGAACGTCTAATTTCTAGAAAGTTTGAATTTTATGTCCATTAATAAGTACAACTAGCTTTTCTAACTTTTCTCTATAAATATTAGCGTAAAATGATTCGTAAAAGACTTGCACATTTGAAAAATTTTATTACACATTTTAGAAGTGCATTCAAAGCATTTTCAACTTGCCATTCACTCTATTTTCAATACACTTTACTTTTAAACTTGCATCTCAACTTTTTGGGAGATGTATTGAAAGTTTTTATTGATCAATTATTAATTCTTGATCAAATTCATTCTCTAAATATTAATTGTAAGACTATCAAAGAGTGTGCAGTCTCCTGTTAAGTGTAAGTAATGCTTGATGAAAGTCACTTCCTATAAGATCTAAGGGACACTTGTTCAAAATTACTTGCAGTAAGGTTTAAGTGGAAGTCGAAATTCACTTTTTCAATAGAGATTTATTTGATGCTTGAACCTCAATAGAGGTCTTCAAGGATTGAAGATGGAATTTAATAAATTCATCAACATGGTTAGCTTGGAAACACAGAGGTTGGCCAAAGTATATTGAACAATATTGTGTTTCATATCTTTGTATCTCTATCTCTTTGTTTATAATTGCACTTGTAGTTGTTAAACACATTTGATCATACACTTAGAGCCTAATTTTTTATTATTTAAATATTGAGTGTTACAATAGTGTGCTGAATTTGTTATATTACCGAATAGAGGATTTGAATCTTTTAATATTGAGCTTGGGATGTATGCTTGTTTCTTAAATTAAAGAACACCCAATCCACGCTCTCTTGGGTTGCCTTGTATGTTCATTACCATCATTGAATATACAAATAAATATAATAAATACTGAGAATTTTAAATAGATTCATTTATTTTTGGTACTTATATAGGTCCAACTAAAAAAATTGTAATAAAATTTAAAACTTTAAGGAGGTGTTGTTTTAAGAAGTAGGATTCTATCACAGAAAAGGTGGGATATCTCCACCTATAATTATTCCCTAGAAAAATTAATAGGCCGAACTAAAGAAAAGCCATTTAAAACATGTGAGAAATATTCACTACTTTTAGAGTTCAACGAAGCAACTTTGTTTATTCCTAATTGATTACTTTATCGGGTAAGAAAAATAAAATATTAATCTCTATTTCAACTTGAATTTCATAATAATATAGTTTCGAGAGGTTAGATCATAGAGAATTATTATATATCAGGTTAGTGAAAATAAAAATGATAAATCCAATCTTAAGCACAAGGTTTAAATTCAATGCATTTAATTATTAAAATAAGTAACCTATAATATTTTTAACTTCAAATAAACAACCTTAATAAAAAAAATCATGTACCATGTTCTTAATATGTTTTGAAATCATAAAACACTGATATGCCATAATATAAAAGATATGCTCTAAACCTTTACATTTCATACAAAAAACATCCCTCAAAAAACACTAGTGACAAAACATGTACAAACTGCTTGGTCGATATGGAGATCCATTCTTTCAAGACATGCAATTTGATTTTTAGTGTATTTGTCAGGCTCTCATCAATTCTCATGACAGCTAAAGAACTTATTCCTTTACCTATACTACCAAAGGAAACTCACGATTTTCTTGAGCATTGCGGATCTAAGTAAAGACTAGAATGTGGCAAGGTTATCGAAGCGAGTGTATACAAGTATTATAACCTATATGAAGAATGTTGCCAATAACATATAGCTGAATGATGGGCTTGCCACAATAAGGTTGTGCACGTAACTGCACCATGTACCTTAAGAAAAATTTTAAGGACATTCTTTCTAGGAGTAGCCATGTTTGGCATGAGTGTCTTATTCATTCTCCAGTAAAATGTTAAATAGTTTGCTTTAATCCATAATGTAAACTTTAAATAAATTCACAAGAGAATAATATTAACTTTATGCATTGAAGATTTTTCACAAGTATAAGTAACAATTTATGACTATTCGTATAGATTCCTTTTCTCTTTTGATGACTCGAGATTTCAACATGTCGAGGCTTTATCTAATAAAGTTTTGTTGTCTTTAAAACTTACGACCAACAAGTTAGTGTCATTGGCTTTAAGCTCCCAGCTTGAGGATTCCATTACCTGTGCCTTTAAATCCAAAGGCAAGCAAATACAACTCCAAGTGAACTTTTTAAAGCTAGTTAAACGTTACACCAAGAAGACTTGATCGGGTGCTTCTCTAACCACTACAAAACAAGTGACTTATGGATGTCACTCAAATCTCATAATTCAAGAATGTTTCCCTCACACTCACACACAAACAGGGAAAATACCAATTTTCTTCCAAATTTATTTTAATTTTACCACTTCCCTCCCTATTGTTTCAAAATTACACTTTATCTCCCTGCCCTCAAAATTTGGCTCTTAATTGTTAGTAGTTTTAGCTATTTGACAAATTTACCCCTAATTAAACTAATATTTCTCTTTATTTTTTCTATTTCTTTTTCTTTTCCATCTAGTTTCTTTCTCAACCTCTTGCAAAGCAATTCTATATTTGTTCTTTCATTTTCTAATTTTTTTTCCATCTCTTGTAGTAATTTATATTTTTTTCATTTTTTATTTTGATGACCAAATACAAGAAAAAAATTTTAAATGAAAAGTAGATAAAAATAATTGATATAATATGAAAACTTTCAATAAAAATTAAACCCAGTCGATCAAACTTGTAATCCATTTTTTTAGTTTTATGAAAAAATACAATTAATGCCCAATCCTAGAATCCATCTTTATTATTTTGTATTTTGTCGTAAAAATTAAAAAAAAAATGGATTACAGGCTTGATTGATTGGGTTTGAATTTTATTAAAAGTTTTCAAATTATATTAATTGTGTATTTTTCTACTTTTCATTTTAAATAATTTAATTTCTAATAAATGGAGATATTAGTTTAATGAGGGCTAGATATGTCAAATGACAAAAACTAATAACAACCAAATGTCAAATTTTGAGGTAAAGAGGTAAAGTGTAATTTTGAAACAATATAGAAGTAGGTGGTAAGATCAAAATAAATTAGGGGGGAAATTGGTATTTTCTCACCCAAATAAAACTAACAGAATAAATTTACTCAAAGAGTTCGATCAAGTGATATACAAACACTGTTTCTTTTGGATATTACAAATGAAAATCATAGTGTGTAATAAAGTTGATGTTTGATTTACAAATGAAAGCTCAAATCTTTTCAAGGGTGCAAAACTTATTGCAAGTGAGCTTAAAGTAGTATTTATAATAAAAATTAGAAAATTAGTCGTCACTAGCTATTAGAGGATCAAAATTTAATTTTTTACAAGTTCAGTCGACCAAGTTGGTACACTTGGTTAACCACTTCCTACAATTCGGTCGACCAAGTTGTACACTTAGTTAGCCTTGGGGACTGTTCACAGATATAAAGTTTTGTATTTTAGTTCATTTTCAACGTTTTAAAATCTTGCGTTTTGGTCCTTATTTCAGGTTTTAATAACTTGCATTTTGGTTTGATTTTCAAGTTCCAAAAACTTTCAATTTGGTACTGTAGAAAACTTGTGATCTAATTTTACATATTTAAGCTATTCACACCAAGACCATATAGGCATTATGAATTTTTGAAAAACTCTAAACGTATGTATTTTGATTAAAAAAAAGATTTTGAGATTTTAAGCCTAAATCAATATTCAATTCAAAGACATTACAAATAATAAATTAGCTAAATATGTGTCTTTACCACTTCATACTTCTCTTTAAAATGCTCTTGGGATTTATAAATTTGCACCTCATAAATGCCTTGATTTGGATATTTTTTAACTCTTCATAATTGCCCCAATTGTTTGTGCCAAAAACATCACAAAAAATGCTACAAGAAGAATTTAGTTAATAATGAATATCAAGGTTTGTTATCATCAAAACAATAGCTTAAGAGCCCTGAGGATAATAATCTTCCCCTTTTTTATGGTGAGAAACCATTTATTATAGATGAGAATATCACTAGTGACTTTAGTATACATTATACAATCCTCAGGCATTTCAAATAAAAGAGCATTTGGCAATCAATCACACTTCTCCCCCTTTTGTAATCATAAAAAAAATCAAATAAAAGAGCATGATAATAATTTTTAAGACATATTTTTGAGTATTGTGAAGAATTTTCAAAGTAAAAGCTCTCCCTAAAATTTCGAGTAAGTGCAATCAAATGCAATGATGGAAGAGAAAAAGATTATGCTATTAAGAATTTCTCCCCCTTTTGTTTCAAGAGTGCAAACAATGAGATATTCAAATGAATACAACCTATTCATAAATAAAAAATTACTCATGATGTGAAATTAGTGCAATATACAAAAATAAACTACATCTTCCCTTAAGTGTATTGCATACCATATGACTCTGCTCATTTTACACATAAAAAAATTGGAACAATGAAAACGTTGCATAATTTTTCCTTTTTGACAATTAAGTATTCGCAAAATTTTCATATCTCTTTCTTTTTAGCATTGTCAAAAATAGTAAAACAAAAATGCTTTCATGAAGTTCGTTTATTATCAAGAAAATACATCCAACATGAAAGAGAAAGAGAATGAGCACTTCTCTACACAATCACTGTTTTTCATCAATGTACTCTTCTTGTCCCTTTTGTCTTTTATTCATAAGCTCAACACAATACGGATAATTCAAAACAATACAATGCACAAATGAAAATACACTCCAGTATTAATCACTTTCCCCTTAATAATTGTATATTATATAAATTTTCAAAATAACAAAACCTCCTTAGTCAATAGTACAAATCATCTAAACAATGATGCATATTGAATAAGGATAAGAAGTGAGTCAAACTATTAAATGTTTTTCAAAGCACAATACAAGCAAATGAAAGTGCATGCTAAAATGACATTTTTCTATAATCAAACCTTTAATGGTTAAGATTTGTAAGCTTGCTTCTACTACTTTTTCAGTCATTTATCCTATTTTAAAGATTATTTTGCTTTCCTTGATGATCTCCATACAATATGTGGGCCAAAAAACCTTCAATTTTTGGTGGGCCACATTGAGCATTTCCGTAGATCACATCCTATCTTGGTCGCTTTGTTTCTACTATATTTTCTAACCACTCATGGTTCATGGAGTTATATCTTTCTATAAAAATGTCCAAATTGAGTACTAAAAACTTCAATCAACTCCTTATTTTTGGAGATTTCTATCCATATCTTATTTGCACTATTTTGGATAATAGATTCTTTCCCAAAGATCAGAATTCTGGCTTATAACATAGGATGGTTATGATATTTATGGATTAATCCTTGCATACCTACTTGTAACAACATCCGGATTGGATTCTGTGAAATTCTAAAAAAAATAGACATCTGTAACTTTCTATCCACAAGTTATTGCCTCATAAAATAATACCATTTAGTCTTAAAATTTCTTGCAAGTTGGCTGCCAAGTTCTCAAAATGTGGAAGCAGTCACTTTCACTTCTTAATGCCAAACCATCCATTATTGACTATAGATAATTAATTTTTGGCCTAAATAAGATTGAAATATTAATCATAAAGTGATCAAATTTCATTTTGTAGCCATTTTTACATGATGAATTATGAACGCATGAATTGAATGGAAATATAGTACATGTCAAGTAACTCAAACAAGCATCAACCATATGTTAAGGAAAAAAACAATTTGCACAAATTAATCAAATTATGTATATTTCAAGTAAAACATATCTATCAACTAAAAAGACCACAAAAAAAAAAAAAAACAAAAAGGTTGGGCTAAGAGTTTGATACCAGTTTTTTACTTATACATAAAATCCTTTTCATTTTCTCCAAGAGTAAGATGCTTCCCTTTTGCATTTGGGAAGCTAGCAAAATTTTGAGTGTTCAACTATTCTTTCATCTTTATCAAGGAACTACTCATCATTTTTTAATTTTGCTACCTACAAAAGTGTTCAAGTTTGCACTTTGGTACCCAAAATGCTTTGGTTCCTTGAAGGTCAGTTTTGGTTGCTTAACTCACATCATCTTAATGTAATGCATATTTTTCTTGATGGTCCAAGTATGACTCAAACGTCCAAAAATGATGCAATAGTTACAAGTGGGGTTCACTTGAGTTTTTTAAGAGGGTTTCGCAAAATAATTTTTATAAAACTTTTGTTTGGCATAGGATTTGTATCCAGTACCACCTTTGTCAAAAACACATCTTTAAGAGCAAAATAACTTTTCAAATATTGTATATGTTTAAATGTGCATGGCCAATGCATGAAAAAGAGACCAATCAAGTGACTCACTTTGAGTTGACTTGGTCATATTGCATGGCACATGCTAGAAGACTAAGTCATTAAGTTGACTCACTCTTGTTAACTATCAATAATTTAATCATTATCTACTTCCTAATTGTAGTGGTAGTTTCTATTCTATTTGATGTTTGGTATTTCTTTGTTGTATTTAAAAAGCAATGAGCTAAGGACTAAAGATGTGCAGAAACTTATTTGGAAGACATAGATAATTGCCCTAATTCTTTGCGCTAAAAATATCACAATAAATGATACAAGAAGAATTTAGTTAATAATGAATATCAATGTTTGTTATCATCAAAACAATGGCTTAAGAGCCCTGAGGCTAATAATCTCTCATTTTTTTATGGTGAGAAACCATTGATTATAGATGAGAATATCACTAGTGAATTTAGTATACATTATGCATTCCAAAATCATGCTTCTCCTTAATCATAACATAAGGGTGACATTTAAGTACCTAAGCATTCAAATAAGGCATTTTAATCAACATTTGGCAATCAATCACACCTCTCCCCCGTTTGTTATCATAAAAAAATCAAATAAAAAACATGATAAAATTTTTAAGATATATTTTTTACTATTTTGAAGAATTTTCAAAATAAAAGCTCTCCCTGAAATTTCGAGCAAGTGCAATCAAACGCAATGATGAAAGAGAATAAGATTATGCTATTACGAATTTCTCCCCCTTTTTGTTTCAACAGTGCAAACAATGAGATATTCAAATCAATACAAGTTATTCATAAATCAAAAAGCACTTGTGATGTGGAATTAATACAATACACAAAAATAAACCACATCTTCCTTTAAGTGTATTGCATACCATATGACTTTGCCCATTTCACACATGAAAAAATTAGAACAGTGAAAACATTGCATAATCTTTCCTTTTTGACAATTAAGAATGTATTTGCAAAATTTTCATACCTTTTCCTTTTTAGCATTGCCAAAAATAGTAATAAAAAAAAAGGCTTTCATGAAGTTCGTCCACAATATTTATTATCAAGATAATGCATCCAAGATAAAAGAGAAAAAGAAAGAGCACTTCTATACAAAATCACCATTTTTCATCAATATACTCTTCTCCCCTCTTTTTCTTTTATTCATAGTCTAAAACAATACGGATAATTAGAAACAATATAATGCGCAAATGAAAATACATTCCAGTATTAATCACTTTTCCCCTTAGTAAATTTTATATTATATAAATTTTGAAAATAACAAAAGCTCTTTAGTTTATAATACAAATCACCTAAACCATGATGCATATTCAGTAGGTATAAGAAGTGAGTCAAACTGTTAAATGTTTTTCAAAACACAATACATGCAAATGAATGTGCGCGCTAAAATGACATTTTTCTAGAATTAAAGCTTTAATGGTTTAGATTCGTAAGCTTGCTTGTATTGGTTTTTTAGTCATTCATCCTCTTTTAAAGCATATTTCGCTTTCCTTGATGATCTCCATATAATATATGGGTAGAAAAACGTTCAATTTTTGGGTAGCCATATTAAGCATTTCCATGGATCACATCTTGTCTTGGTTTCTTTGTTTCTACTCTATTTTCTAACCAGTCATGGTTCATGGAGTTATATCTTTATATGAAAATGTCCAAATTGAGTACTAAAAACTTCGATGAACTCCTTACTTTCGGAGCTTGCTACCAATGTCCTATTTGCACTATTTTGGATAATTGATTTTTTCTTGAAAAAAATCAGAATTATGGTTTATTGCATCTTTCGAATGGTTATGACCTCTATGTATTAATCCTTGCATATCTACTTGTAACAATGTTCGAATTGGATTCTGTAAAATTCTAAAAAATAGACATTGGATTCTATGAAATTCTAAAAAACTAGACATCTGTAATTTTCTATCCATATGTTATTGTCCTCCTAAAACAGTACCAAATAGTCCTAAAATTTCTTGCAGGTTGGCTACCAGGTTCTCAAAATGTGGAAGCATCCACTTTCACTTCTTAATGCCAAACCATCCATTATTGATTCTAGATAATTGATTTTTGGTTTAAATGAAATTGAAATATTAATTATAAAGTGATCAAATTTCATTTTGTAGCCATTTTTACATGATGAATTATGAATGCATGAATTGAATGGAAATATAGTACATGTCAAACAACTCCAACAAGCATCAGCTATAAGTCAAGGAAAAAAAAAAGAAGGTGTTTTGCACAAATTAATCAAATTATATATATTTCAAGTAAAACATATATATCAACTAAAAAGACCACCAAAAGGAAAAAAGGAGGAGCTGCAAGTTTGATACCAATTTTTTGCTTATACATAATCCTTTTCATTTTCTCCAAGAGTACGATGCTTCCATTTTGCATTTGGGAAGGCTAGCAAAATTTTGAGTGTTCAACTAGTCTTTCATCTCCGTCAAGGAACCACTCATCAATTCTTAATTTTGGTATCTACAAAAGTGTCAAGTTTGCACTTTAGTACCCAAAAGGCTTTGTGTCCTGGAAGGTTAATTTTGGTTGCTTAACTCACATCATGTTAATGTGATGCATCTTTTTCTTAATAGTCCAAGTATGACTCAAATGTCCAGAAATGTTGCAATTGTTACAAGTGGTGTCCACTTGAATTTTTGGAAAGGGTTTCACAAAATACTTTTTGCAAAGTTTTTGTTTGGCATAGGGTTTGTATCCAATACTAGCTTTGAGAGCCAAATAACTTTTCAAATATTGTATATGTTTAAATATGTAAGGCCAATGCATGAAAAAGAGACCAACCGAGTGACTCACTTTGAGTTGACTCAGTCATATTTCATGGCACATGCTAGAAGACTAAGTTATTAAGTTGACTCACTCCTATTAACTATCAATAATTTAATCATTATCCACTTCCTAATTGTAGTGGTAGTTTCTATTCTATTAGATGTTTGGTTCCTTGTTTTATTTAAAAAGCCAAGAGCTAAGGAACAAAGATGTGTAGAAACTTGTTTGGAAAACATAGACACAGACAAGAAATAACTATCGACTTGGGTATTTCATGTTGACGGCTCATCAAATGTTCAAGGAAGTAGTGTCGAAGTGGTGCTAACCAACTTGGAAAGGGATAAGACTAGTGTACTTTAAGATTCCTTTTCAAAGCCTCAAATAATGAGGCAAAGTATAAAGCTTTGATTGCAGGGATGAAGTTGGCAAAACATTTGGGGGCTATAAAATTGAAAATCAAGATTGACTCATTAATCGTGAATCAAGTAAATAGGATTTACCAAGCCAAAAGGGAGAACATGCAAGCATATGTACAAAAGGTTAAGAAGTGGCTCAGCAAATTCAAGACAATAGAGACTGAGTAAATACGACGAAAACAGAACTCGCTAGCAGATGTGTTAGCCAGAGTTGCGGTGACAGAAACCAGTGACTAGAGTTCTATCCCTGCAGAACACTTGGAGGTTTCTAATATCTCCCAAACAGACCATACGGATTAAGCACTGGAGAAAGCATGGATGAATGACATTCGATTATATTCAAAGAAGGGCGATATGTCGACTAACAAGTAGGAAGTTCAGAAGCTAGGGTATAAGGCATGGTGGTACACTTTGATTAACAAGGTTTTATACTATCATAGATTCTCTCTCCCTTATTTTAAGTGCATAGGGATTAAAGGTGTAGAGTACATATTGAAAGAAATCCATGAAGGATTTGTGGAGAGCATTTGAGGAGAAGAACATTGGCACACAAAGCATTACAGCAGCGATACTATTGGCCCACTAGAAGGAAGAATGTAGTGGAAATCATAAGGATATATGATTGATACCAGAAGACTACAATCATACCAAGATAGCCCTTGTCTTTTATGCAACGACTAGTGGATTTTATCGAACCACTACCCAAAGAGAAAGGACAAGTCAAATACACCATAATGTCAGTTGATTATTTCACCAACTAGGCCAAAGCAAAACGATTATTTATCAAAGAGGAAAAAATGACGGAGTTTATTTGGAAAATCGTCATTTAAAATGAACTCCGTCATTTGCAAATTCAGAATATCGTATGCCATCATTATCAACAATGGCACGTAGTTTGACAATGCTAGATCTCTAACCTTCTGTAAAAATTTAGGGATTGGTCACCAATTTTCCTCCCCAACGCATCCAAAGGCCAATGAACAAGTCGAAGCATTCAACAAGAATATAAAGCACTGCTCAAGGCAAAGTTAAAAGGAAGAAAAAAGGTGTAGGCAAAATAATTATTACATGTGTTGTAGGCATACGAGACAATGCCACGATGTTCTATTGAGGAAACATCATTTGCAATGGCTTTCGGTATTGAAGTAGTGGTCCCCATAGAAATAGGCTCACTGATATTCAGGACTCAATCCTTTAACAAGGAAAAAAAGCGATCTTGGCATGGTAAAGTGATTGGACATTGTATAGGAGGCTAGAGACCAAGTACAGGTACGAGCGTTGTCCACAAGAACTAAGTAAAACGATACTACAATAAGACTGTAAAGGAAACGAGGTTCTAAGATAGAGATTTGGTGTTGAGGCGAGTTATGCTAAACACATAAGAGCCTAAGAATAGATGTCTCGATTGCAATTGGGAGGGCTCGTACAGAGTGACTCAATGTACTCGCCCTAACATATATCCTTAGAATGCAAGGAACTTTCGCTGATATGACTTATAAGAACTACCGGGAAAATGCACGACTCTATGATATGGAAAGGGAAGTCACTATATACTCCATGGCAACTTTGTGTAATTCTCTCCTCAAATTGCTAGTGAGGAGTACTAGTCCGAGAAGAATGATAAATCTTCATGTATTGTATTATTCTTACGAGATATTAATTATATGGCATACCATTTTGATGTTGCAAGTATATCTCGCTTAATTGGTTTTTGATGCCATTATGAGTTCGCCTAATGCTAATAAGATATCTTATGTATACTTGGCTAAGCCCATTGCAACAACATTTCAAGTTTGTGTAAATGCCAATATGATATCTTAGGTATATCTTGGCTTAACCCATTGTAATGATATTCCAAGTTCACCTTAATGCCAATCTGATACCGTAGGTGTATCTTGGCTTAGTTACTCGTCACGAAATTTCAAGTTTGCCTTAATGCCAATTTAATACCATAGGTATATTTTGGCTTGATCGATTGTGCGCTCAAAAGAAGTTAATAGTTTGCCTTGGTCAGGATCATTGCCAGGCTGGCCCAACAGGTAAAATCACCACTGAGAAAGCACTTTAGGTTCGTATAACCAAGTATTACCTTCATATGTGCCACCATAGTAATCTCTTATGCTATATGTTCTTACTAATGTTACTGCGAATTTTTTTACGCCAACATAACATTTCTATACGGATGTCACCCTCCCTAGTAGCAATGAATAGTTGAAGGATGGGCATACCATGATAAGCTTATGCAAGTAACTACACCATACTACCCTGAGAGAAATATTGCGAACATTCTTGCTAAAAGTGCTTATCTTTAGCATGAGTGTCTGATTCATTCTCCGATAAAATATTAAATAGTTTGCTTTAATCCATAATGTAAACTTGAATGAAATTTAAAAGAGAATAACATAACTTTATGCAATGAAGATTTTTCACAAGTATTAGTAATAATTAATAACTATTCATATAAATTCCTCTTCTATTTTGATGACTCACGATTTTAACATATCCAAGCCTTCTTTAATAAAATTTTCTTGTCTTTAAAACTTATGATCTGCATGTTAATGTCACTAATGCAAAGCCACTAAGCAGTTCTATAAGAATTATGATTTTGATTATACACCCAAGTTCAATGAAGAAAAAGGTAAACAAACTGACAAACCTACCAATGCATTGAAGAAATATACCAACAGCAACATTTTTTTTCAATTGTATGCATACTATCTTACACATTTCATAGTCATTTCATTAAAAATGAATTGTTTTTTATTTGATTAATATAATTGATTTTCATACCTTTAAATGGCTTATATTACATTGTAAAATATTTAAATAGAAAGTTAGATTAAATTCAATCGAACAAAAAAAAAAATGGAGTTAGAAAATATAACATTGAAATTTATGCAGTCAATTTCTTGTCATTCAATTTATGAAAATATTAAAATATGAATAAAAAATTGGTTTTTATTGTTAGTATTTTTGATATACGAAATTATATTTGCAATAATATTTGAAAATTGATTTCATATTTAAAAATAGTAAAGATAAATTCGACGTAAAATTTAAAAATAATAAAAATTAATATATGCATGTAATATGTACTTGTTATAATAGAATGATATATACATACTTAGACACTAACTTTGAAATAATATTCCTCAAAAATTTACTTTAGCAGGATCGTACGACTTAAATTATCAAGCCTTATTGATAAAATAAACAACTAAATTGTTATTAACTCTAATCCTAAATATTTACTAAATACCAAAGGTTTTTTTATTATTATCCAAACAAAGATTCCAATCTTCCAAATTCCTAGAACCATGAAGTCTTTATTGATCCACCTTGCTAAATTGTAAATTCAATATACAAAATATTAATGACGAGAGATGAGCCGTCATCAGTAAACATAACAATTTCAGTTTTATAAATGAAAATTGTAATTTTTGCAGAGTTAGAAAAAAAAATTTGACTTTAGAATTTGAAGTAGAGTAGGTGTAACTTCGTACCTTTGAATTTACCTATGGGGCTGTCGAATTTGCATAAAACTTCGACATATCAAACAAGATAATCCTGATGAATGTTTAAAAGTGTAAGTTTATCAAAAGAAATATTATGATTTACACTTAATAACGTCCTTCTATTCCCCAATAATGAAGCATATTCCTTTATGTTGAATTGTAAAATATTAATTGGACTAAATAGTCAATTTTGCGTAGGTTTCGTGTAATAAGCGTATCTTTCAATCCAAAATATCAATTGATATGACTCTTGGTCTGGACAAATATAAACTCATCATTTCACAACTTTGTAAGCCAAAAATTGGACTAGTTTGAGCAATTAATGGGACAAAATTGGGCTTCAACAGAACTCAAGCGCATCTTTAAACTAGCCCAACATGCTTCTGTATTTGGGCCGTATTCCCCTAAATACGTAACGAACAATTATATGGTTGGGTGATCTAGAAAGCTGAGAAAGAGATCTAAATTGTTTATGTTTTGCCTATTTTTAACACAACTCACGTTGTCAAACATCAATAAGGGTGAGATTTGGACCATTAGAAAGTTGAGCCATCCACTTACAACTTTAAAGAAGACTGTTTTATGAAATTCGATGATTTTAATGGTAAAAAATATGTTAGAATTTGATAGACCGTGATTAATTGGAAATTGGCAAATTATGTTCACACGTGAAATGTCTTTTATTTTACCTATATAAAGAAAGATGTGGAAGTGAGGAGGGAGATCTCAGTTACCATTTTTGTTTCCTTTTTGTAATTTGAACTTAAATAATGTCTTTTTAAATTAGTAATTAGGGCTAAGGGTGTAGTTTTATTGATTTTATAGCATTGCTCTTTTATCATTTTAAGTTGTGCTCAATGTAAAATCTTTTCAATTGAGTAAATTATATTTCTTAAAAGTGTTTTGCTTTGTTAGGAGACTTGATTCATTATTAACAAAAGGTACACTGAATGCATGCGTATTTTCTACAAATCAAGAACGAGGTATGTTATATTTTTTACAAATAAATTGAATGATTAATCTTTTATTTTATTACCTTTTCTTCAAAGAAGTTTTGTGATGTATTTCAATATATTTATCTATTTATCTTTCGATTAATATTATCTATTAAATAATTCTTAATTGAGTTAAAAAAAAGAGTAAAGAATGATTTTTATAATCATCAACAAAATAAATCCTTAATGCCCTAATAATTAATAATATTAAATTTACATTCAACAGATAACAAATTCATTTTATTTTCATCCTATTTGGACATTGGATTTGTGGACCTTATATAACATATTCCCTGTGGACCAACACTCGGACTTCTGAACCTTATTACTTGAGACAACCTATACTTGAGATTTACAATCTTTAAGTTGTAGCAAGTTTTTGGCACTGTTGCCGGGGAGTACGGTTTGTATAAAGTTTACTAGTTCTTGTTTAATTTTCTTTTACTAACTTTAACCTCTAACTCTAAATCTAACTCTAACTTTAACATTCTTTTTTATTTACTTGTTGTTATTTATTTTATTTTTATTGGGAGGCTCAGTCACCCATTTATATTTACATTATGGTTGGTTCTACATATACCACCTAATTTTTGTTGTTTATTTTGTTCATGATAGACTTTGCCACATTTCTTAATTTTCTCTATTAAGTATTGTGTTGTTATTTTCATTTTCATTAATTCTATTAAGAGGAAGGCTATACCACCTCTTTCCTTTTTTTATTTGTTTTATTGTGCTAACATTTTATTTTATTGTATTTTACTTTATTGTGCTTTATTATTATTATTTTTATTTTATTCATGCTTGGATGGTGTCGTGATCCTCATTCTCATCGATTGGTGAAAGGTAATTCTAAAACTTCCTTTGGAAATTTGTTTAATTTATCTTCAAACTCACACACAACTAACACTATGGCTGAAAATGAAAGTATACATGGAGAAAATTAAAATCATCATGTTCGAACCATGCGTGAATATTTGCAACCTCCTCGAAATTCATCTCCTTCATGCTTTATTTTTTCGCTTAATGCAAATAACTTCATATTTAAGCCCGGTATAATCCCTTTACTTCCTAATTTCCATGGCTTAGATTCTAAGAGTTCTTATTTGCACTTGAAAGAATTTGAGGAAGTACATGCCACATTTATGGATCAAGCATATAGTGAAGAGATAATTAAGCTAAAATTGATTCCTTTTTCTTTAAAAGATAAAGCAAAAACATGGCTTAATTCGTTAAAACCTAGATATATAGGCACATGGCAAGAAATGCAAACCAAGTTTTTAAAGCAATTTTTTCCAATACATAAAACGAATGCTTTCAAGAGACAAATCCAAAATTTTTGTCAAAAAGAAAATGAGACCTATTTTCAATGTTTGGAAAGATTTAAAGACTTGTTGAATTCATGCCCACACCATGGTTTTGAAAAATGGCGCACAATAAGTTTCCTTTATGAAGAGTTAACGCCAGAGACAAAACAATTTATTGAAACAATATGTAATGATAAATTTTTAGACAAAGACCCAGAAGAAGCTTTAGAGTATTTAGATTATTTAGCTGAAAACTCTCAATACTGGCAAACTATTAGTTTCTCTAAAAATTCAATTAGATCTAATATGGTTAGTTCTAGTGGAGGTAAATATAATTTGAGTCAAGAAGATGATCTAAATGCTAGAATTGCAAATTTAACGAGAAAGATTGAAGCCATGGAATTAAGGAAAGTTAAAGAGGTCAAATTTATGCATAATGATGAAGTTTGTGAAATTTGTGAAGTTATAGGACATTCCACTCAAGATTGTCCAAATATTCCAATTTTTAAAGAAGTATTGCAAGACGAAGCAAATTCTATGAATTCTTTCAAAAATCCTTTTTCCTCTAATTCTCCATATTCTGAAACATACAATCCTAGATGGAGAAATCATCCAAATTTAGTTGAAAAAATGATAATCATGTCCATCCACCACCTCAAAGACCTTCAAATTTGAAAACTCTTAAGAAAACGTTGCAAACATTCATACAAGGGCAAACAAGTATAAACAATCAAACATCACAAGCCATTAATGATATCAAGAATACACTTTCAATATTGACCTCAGCTTTGCGTAGTCAAGAGAAAGGCAAATTTCCTGCTCAACCACAACCAAATCTAGCGGGTCAATTTCATATAACTGATTCTAACCCAATGGCACACAGCATGAAAATGCCAACTCCATTATTACTCTCCGAAATGGTAAGGTCATTGATAAAACCATTTCTTTGAAAGAGATTGAACCTAAAGAACCATCAAAATTAGTAAGTGAGGAAAATAATGTTAAACCTAAGTTGTGCTATGTTGAAAAATGCCCTATCCCTACTCCTTTTCCTCAAAGATTGCAACCAATTCAAAAGTTAAACCAAAATTCTGAAATTTTTGAACTTTTTAAGCAAGTTAAAATTAACATTCCTTTGTTAGATGCAATTAAGCAAGTTCCTTCTTATGCCAAATTTTTGAAAGATTTATGCACTGTTAAAAGGAAGCTTAATGTTCAAAAGAAAGCATTTTTAACTGAGAATGTTAGTTCGATTGTCTAACGTAACACTCCACCAAAATATAAAGATCTTGGTTAGCCTACCATTTCTTGTGTAATTGGAAACTATAGGATAAACCATGCGTTACTTGATATTGGTGCGAGTGTTGATTTGTTGCCATATTCAGTGTATGAGCAATTAGGTTTATGTGAGCTTAAACCTACTTCTACAACAATTCAACTTACTTATCGTTCTGTGAAAGTCTCACGAGGAATACTTAAGGATGTGTTAGTCCAAGTAGATAAATTTTACTTTCCCGTAGATTTTATTGTCTTAGACACACAACCTGTTCCTAACTCAAACACCCAAATTCTTGTCATATTAGGACGTCCATTTCTTGCTACATCTAATGCAATAATCAATTGTAGAAATGGAGTTCTAAAATTATCTTTTAGAAACATGACATTGGAAATAAATGTGTTCAATATTTGTAAGCAACCTAGTGAAAATAATGACATGCATGAAGTTAATTATATTGAGGAACTTGTTCATGATTGTTTTAATGTTTCATCTTTTTCTGATCCCTTGGATGCTTGTTTAAATGGTTGCAATGATTTCAATTTTGATGAAAATTCTTAAGTGTCTTATATTTATTCCCTTTTAAAATCTTTTCAGGTTTTGGAAGTTAATGGATCGAGAACAAAATTTGAAGACTTACCTCAACGTGCTGATAAACCAATGCCATCAAGTGTTCAACCACCAAAACTTGAATTGAAACCATTACCATCTGACCTTAAGTATGCTTTCTTGGGTGCTAATGAAGCTTTTCCGGTGATAATTTCTTCTAAACTCAGTGCTCTTCAAGAATGTAAGTTGCTCGAAATTCTAAGATTGCATAAACATGTCTTAGGATGGACAATAGCTGACATAAAAGGAATTAGTCCTTTAATTTACACACATAAAATATATTTGGAAGATAATGCCAAATCATCTAGACAAATGCAACGTAGGCTAAATCCTAATATGAAAGAGGTAGTGAGAAATGAAGTTCTCAAGCGTTTAGATGTAAGGATCATTTATCCTATTTCTGATAGCACATGGGAAAGTCTTACACAAGTTATACCTAAGAAATCTGGAGTTACTGTAGTCAAAAATGAAAATAATGAATTAATTCCAACTAGAACAATTACTGGCTGGAGAATGTGCATTAACTATAGGAAACTTAATTCAATGACTAGGAAAGAACATTTCCCATTACCATTTATGGATCAAATGTTAGAAAGGGTAGCTGGACATGCATTTTATTGTTTCCTAGATGGGTATTCTGGGTATAACCAAATTGAAATTGCACCTGAAGACTAAGAAAAGACCACTTTCACTTGTCCGTTTAGAACTTTTGCATATAGAAGGATGCCATTTGGATTTTGTATTACACCAGCTACATTTCAAAGATGCATACTTAGTATTTTTAGTGATATGGTTGAATGATTTCTTGAAGTATTCATGGATGATTTTTTTGTTTTTGATGATTCATTTGATGATTGTTTATCTAACTTGGAAAAACTTTTGATTAGGTGTGAAGAAAAGAATCTTGTGCTTAATTGGGAAAAATGTCATTTCTTGGTCACAAATGGTATTGTGCTTGGTCACATTGTCTCATCAAATGAAATTGAAGTAGATAAATCTAAAATTGAATTGATTGCCAATTTGCCAGTTCCTAAGTCTGTCAAAGATGTTAGATCATTTTTAGGACATGCTAGTTTTTATAGGAGATTTTTCAAGGACTTTAGTGTTATATAAAGACCGTTGTGCACTCTCTTATTAAAGGATGCTTTCTTTGAGTGAAGTAAGTCATGTCAAGAAGCTTTTGTCAAACTTAAAAGCATGCTAATATCTGCTTCTATCATGCAGCCTTCAGATTGGACTTTACCTTTTGAAATCATGTGTGATGCTAGCGATTATGCTGTTGAAGCTGTTTTAGGACAACGAAAGGACAAGAAACCTTATGTGATTTACTATGCTAGTAAAACATTAAATAGTGCTCAAATGAATTATTCTACCACTGAAAAGGAATTATTGGCAGTAGTATTTGCATTGGATAAATTTTGATCTTATCTTTTTAGCTCACCCATTGTAATTTTTAGTGATCATGCAGCATTGAAATATCTTCTCAAAAAAGGATGCTAAACCTAAATTGATACCATTTTTGTTACCATTTTTATAATTTGAACTTCAATAATGTCTTTCTAAATTAGTAATTAGGGCTAAAGGTGTAATTTTATTGATTGTATAGCATTGTTCTTTTATCATTTTAAGTTGTGCTCAATGCAAAATCTTTTCAATTGAGTGAATTATATTTTTTAAAAGTGTTTTGGTTTGTTAAGAGGTTTGATTCATTATTAACAAAAGGTATACTGAATGCTTGCACATTTTCTACAAATCAAGAATGAGGTATGTTATATTTTTCACAAATAAATTGAATGATTAATCTTTTATTTTGTTACCTTTTCTTCAAAGAAGTATTGTGATGTATTTCAATATATTTATCTTCCGATTAAGATTATCTATTAAGTAATTCTTAATTGAGTTAAAAAAAATGAGTAAAGAATGATTTCTCTAATTATCAACAAAATGAATCCCTAATGCCCTAATAATTAATAATATTAAATTTACATTCAACAAGTAACAAATTCATTTTATTTTCATCCTATTTGGACATTGGATTTGTAAACCTTATATAACATATTCCTTATAGACCGACACTCGAACTTCCGAACTTTATTACTTTAGACAACCTATACTTGGGATTTGCAATCTTTAAGTTGTAGCAAATCCGACATCCAAATTTCTAGAAGATTTGAATTTTATGTCCACATTAGATAGAAGTGACTAAAAATAACTAGCTTTTCTAAATTGCTCTATAAATACTAGTATAAAACTATTCAAAAAAAGACTTGCACATTTGAAAATTTTATTACATATTTTAGGAGTGCATTCAAAGCTTTTTGATCTTATACTTGCTATTTACTCTACTTCCAATGCACTTTACTTTTAAACTTGTATATCAACATTTTCAAGGATTTATTGAGAATTTATATTGATTAATTATTAATTCTTGATGAAATTTATTTTGTAAATATTAATTGTAAGAATATCAAAGAGTGTGGAGTCTCTTGTTATGTGTATGTGTAACTTGTTCAAAGTCACTTCCTGTAGGATTTAAGTGACACTTGTTCAAAATCTTTTATTGTAAATTTTAACTAGCAGTCGAAATTCACTTATGTTGTAGAGATTTATTTGACACCTAAACGTCGATCAGAGGTTTTTAAGGATTGGAAATCTAATTTAATAAAATATCAATGTGGTTTGCTTGGAAGCACGAACGTTGGCCAAAGTATACTGAACCACGTAAAAAGATTATGTTTCATATCTCTCTCTTTGTTTATAATTATACTTCTCTTTGTTTATAATTATACTTATAGTTGTTAAACGCATTTGCTCATACACTTAGAGCCTAATTTGTTATTATTTAGATATTGATGATCACAATAGTGTGTTAAATTTTTATTTTACACGATGAAGGATTTTTATGATCTAATATTGAAGTTGGGATGTATATTACTTTCATGAATTAAAGAAAACTCAATGCGTTCCCTCTTAGGTTGCCTAGTGACCATCACTGAATATACAAAAAATAAAAAAAAATACTAAGAATTTTAAATAGATTAGTTTATTTTTGGTATTTTATAGGTTCATTTAAAAAATATAACAAAATTTTAAAACTTTAACAAGGTTACAAAAAAAATGGGATATCACCAACCTATATTTTTTCCCTAAATAAATTAATGAGCCAAATTAAAGAAAAGCCATTTAAAATTCACAAAACTTAATGAATTCTTGGTAGTTTTAATTTCTACTATAGGAATATAGTGGATTAGCTATCAAGGATATTTTTGCTATAGGAGAATAATATTAACTTTATGCATTGAAGATTTTTATTAAGTATTGAGTAACAATTTATGACTATTTGTATAAATTCCTCTTCTCTTTTAATGACTCGCGATTTTAAAATGTCGAGGCTTTATCTAATAAAGTTTTGTTGTCTTTAAACTTACGACTAGCAAGTTAGTGTCATTGACACGAAGCCACTAAGTAGTTTTATAAGAATTTGACAGTTGATTCTACACCAAAATTGAGTGAGTAAAAATGTAAATAAATTGACAAACCTATCAATGCATTGAAGAAATATACCCATAGCAACATTTTTTTTTTCAGTTGTACGTATTTTATATTATGGATTTCATATTTCATTTCATAAAAAATGAATTACGTTTCTTATTTGATTAATATATAATGATTTTCATATCATTAAACAACTTCTATTGAATTTTAAAATATTTAAATAGAAAGTTAGATTTAAATTCAATCAAGCAAAAGAAATGATGGAGTTAGAAAATATAACATTGAAAATTTTACAGTCGATTTCATTTGTCATTCAATTTCTAAAAATATTAAAATATGAATATAAAAAATTGGTTTTTATCCATAATACTTTTTATATACAAAAATATATTTGACATAATATTCGAAAATTGATTTCATATTGATAAATAGTAAAGATATATTGGATATAATATTTATAAATAATAAAAATTATTTCATGCTTTTAATATGTACTTTTTAAAATAGGATGATATGTACATACTTAAACACTACCCTTGAAAATAATATTCCTCAAATTTATTTTGGAAGGATCATATAAGTTAAATTATTCAAACCTTACTATTACAAATGAATAGCTAAAATGTTATTAAGTGTTTAACTCTAATCCTAAGTATTTACTAAATAGCATAGTTTTTCCTTACTATTTCCTGGACAGAGATTCCAATCTTCTGAAAGCCCAAAACCATGAAGTCTCTATCAATCCACCATCCTAATATTGTAGAATCAATATGCAAAATATTATTGATGAGGGAAGAACTGTCAACTTAGTAAACATAACAATTTCAATTTTACAAATATAAATTGTAATTTTCTCAAAGTTGAAAAAAGAAACTTGACTTTGGAGCTTGAAATAGAGTGGGTGCAAATTCAATCCTCCAAATTTTACCTAGTGGGCTTTAGGATTTGCATAAAACCAAATTAGGTGGATTAAACAAGATAATAATGTCCAAATTTCTAGAAAATTTGAATTTTATGTCCACATTAGTTGGAAGTGACTAACAAGTACAACTAGTTTTTCTAACTTTCTCTATCAATACTAGTGCAAAATGATTGTAAAAAGACTTGCACATTTGAAAATTATTACACATTTTAGAAGTGCATTCAAAGCATTTTGAACTTATGATTCACTCCATTTTCAATACACTTTATTTTTATTCTTGTATATCAACTTTTTAGGAGATTTATTGAAAGTGTTTATGCATTAATTATTAATTCTTAATCAAATTCATTTTCTAGATATTAATGGTAAGAGTATCAAAGTGTGTGTAGTCTCTTGTTAAGTGTAAGTGACACTTGTTCAAAGTCACTTCCTCTAAGATCTAAGTGACACTTGTTCAAAATTATTTGTTGTAAGGTTTAAGTGGCAGTGGAAATTCACTTCTGCTGCAAAGATTTATTTAACACTTAAACCTTTATCAGAGGTCTTCGAGGATTGAAGATCGAATTTAATAAAATCATCATCGTGGTTATATTGGAAGCATGGACATCAGCCAAAGTATACTAAACAACGTAAAAAATATTGTGTTTCATATCCTTGTGTCTCTATCTCTTTGTTTATAATTGTTATCGTTTAAAGGATTACAATAGCATGTTAAATTTATTATATTACACAATAAACCATTTGAATTTTTTAATATTGAAATTGGTATACGTTAGTTTCTTGAAATAAAGAACTTCTAGTTATTATTTTCTAGCAAAATTAAATGTCTAATTTATTTTTGTTTCAAAAAAAATTCTCAGTTGACTTCCAAAGTAAAGCTCAAGTGTTATATTTAATGGGGGTTTCTTTAATGAATTTCAGATGGACCTTGACACGTGACATTATTTTGCCTTACAATGATGATTGAAAACATCTGAAACTACCTTCTATTCATTACCCAAACATTACAAAAGTGTACTAGTAGACATTTGTGAAAAAAGTGTAATCTTCAAATTTTGAGGTACATTATCTACTGCCCTACAGTTTAATTATGTTCATTTGTGATGAATTTAGTGTAATTAATTTATTGGATTTCATATGTTTTAGAAAAGAAAGAAAGTGAGGGTATGCAAAAAAGAAGCGAGCGATGATGAAATAAGAGCATCATATTGGTAGTACAGGTTATAGCAGCATGTTGGAAAATCTGGTAAGTAATTCATATGTCTATGGTTAGTTAAATTAATGGTTTAAATTAATTTATTTGTTTAATGCTATGTATTGTTTTCTAGAAAAGGAACTTAGAGTTTCTTCTGAAAGTCAAATTGATTGTAACAAAACTTCACAACCTATGTGTATATGACCCTAAAGCTGTACCAGTAATTGAGAAAATTGTTAGTACAAAATTGATGATGTTTATGTACATTTGAATTTCCCTAATATATAAACTTGTCATAAGAATACATTGTTTTGTTTTTTGTATAAGGAACTACAATGTCAAGTTGACCAAGGATCATTCCAATTAATTAGAATGAATTACTCTTCTCTACAGCCGTAAACAAATACAATGTCAACTTGTTTTTTGTTTTTTCAGGTTCAAGAATGTAAAAGTTTAATAGGAGAAAGGCTTTTAAGCAGAAGTTGATAATGATGTCTGCTAAAATTGAATTACTTATAGCCAAGTTGGATTCCTAAACAAATACAAAATTTGGTAGTTCTAACTTACCAGACATTTCTATATAGAATGTTTAGGGTTTTTAGAGATTAACCAATAATCTTTGGAAAATCTACAAAAAAAGAAGGTTAGTATACTCAATTTTTTTTTAAAGGATGTTATTCTACATTGTATTTTACATGTTTTTGAAGTGTTTATATTGTATGTAAATAATTTGATAAGAAAGAGGTGCAACCACAGCTAAACAAGGTGGCCAAAAAATTTGCAGCAAAAGAAAACTCCAACTAAGAATATTGTAGCAGAAATTTCAGGGAAAAAACAAAGAAAAATTCCCTAGCAAAGACCCTAGTCTAAGAAAACCTCCAAGATTTTCTCTAAGTCAGTATAATTCCCCAGCTAGAATTTGTGATCAACAAAATTCCCATCCACCAATGAAGACACCAACAAAATTTCCAATCACTAATCCAAGAAAATCTTCTAGATTTATCCCCAGGCTAAAATATGTGATCATACCATAAATTGAAACAAAGGATTGTGACCAAGACATTGGTCAAGTGTAAAAAAAGGCAAAAAGGACAGAACCAGTAAAGAATGCAGAAGTGATGGAATAGGAAACGAAGAAAGCAAAACTATCAATAAAGATAGAAGTGATCAAACTAGCAACAAAAAAGCTTGTTATAAGGAGGATAACCAAGAATAATGCCAAGAGGTAAAACTCAAAGAACTTGGCTATGTTGACCTACTGATTAAGAATTGTTTACATAAACCATCAAAGTTAAACATAATAAAGATACATTTAGTCATTGTTGGATAACTTATTGGTCACTGACAGATTGTGATTAAGTAATTTGGATTAGGTAAAACTTTTAAATTGGTGAGCAAACAATGCACTATAAGTGTTGTTATGCAATACATCATTGTAAATAGCTAAAAGTATGTTCATTTATCATCACAATCACTTGTAAGATGAGATGGTTAACAATGCAATTGGCTTTCCAATTTGCTTTACTAATCCCACCAAACTATGTAGTTGTGGTCCCACTCACATTACTCAAAGCCATAATGACCAATCTTGTTACATTTCTGAAAATCTAACCAATGAACAACCGGGTCAAATTACATTAATGCCTTCCAACCTAGGGTGTGATGCCTTTTTAATCTACTAAATTTACATATTTTTCTATTATATTAATGGGCTATTGATGGTGTATTGTGTTTCCATTTTATGGTAATCATTGGGTATTGTTGGCAATCGATTTGTTGATGTCAATTATGTATTATTTGGATTCATTGGGTGGAGAAATATCCAACAATATACAGACATTGTGGCTATATATAATTTTTAAATTTTGACCTTATTACATTAATTGATTATATGTATGGTCATATTTTAGGTTATAAGTATTCTAACTAATTGGTGATTATTGTTCAGAGGGTATAAAATTTTTGTGATCCAAAAAATGTCTAAGAAGGTGAATGTACACTGGATTACAATCAAGGTGAACGATTCAAACCTATAGTATGAACTTTAATTAGCATTTCGGTTAGTATATTGATTGTTGTGCAATTTATAGTGTCTCAAGCAACCTAATAGTGTTGAATGTAGGTATTTTGTGATCAAGTACATGCAAGACATTGCGAGGAATGTTAACATTCTGAAAGATAATGTAAGTTTTAGCTTTTGTATTGAATTGGTATTTTAGTGTTTGAAAAATAATAAATTTCCTAAATGTAATCAATTAACATATTTGATATTTTAAATTGTGTTGCAATTGAAAGAAATCAATGAATATACTAAATGCAATATCACAAAAGTATGTCAAAGATGGGCTTAATATGTTGCAGCTTTGATTAGCTTCTATTTAAGGTTTATAATTTGTTGTATTGTTCCATTAGTGTATTGGTGCTTGATGAAATACTTTGCTACTTCTATTGTGCCCAAAAATAAAGTAGTTTAAAGAGAGTGGAGGATAGCTTTCAAGTCACTGATCGCATTGGTTTGCACTTTGGATGAGGTTACTTTGTGAATTGTGACTTGATAGCTTGGCAATTGATAAGTTGGCAATTAATTTATTGTTGGCAATGTGAAAATTGACCCAATTTGGATGTTGAAAAATGGTCCAACACTAAAAATATTAAATAAATTAATTTATTTTTGGTATTTTATAGGCTCATTTACAAACTATAATAAAATTTAAAACTTTAACAAATAAAAGCATAATAAAAGCATCATGTACCAAGTTTTTAATATGTTTTAAAATCATGAAATGTTGATATATAAAAAAGCACGTTCCAATACTTTATATTTCATTTGAAAAACTATCCCCTCAGGAAACACTAGGGATAAAGCATATACAAACAACATAGCAATATAGTAGGCATAGAGATGCAATCATTCAAACGTCCATTTTGCTTTTTAGTGTATTTGTCATTCTCTCATCAGTTGTCGTAGCAGTTAAAGATCTTGTGCCCATATCTCTACTACTAAAGGAAACTCGCGATTTTCTTGAACATTGTGGAACTAAGTTCAAACTAGTATGTGGCCAGGCTATCCAAGTGAGTGTATAAAAGCATTATAACCTATCTGATAAATGTTGCCAGTAATTTATATCTAAAGGATGGGCTTGCCACAATAAGTTTATGCAAATAATAGCACCATACTACTTAAGAAAAATAATACAGAGATTCTTGTTATGAGTGGTCATGTTTGGCATGATTGATTCATTCTCCATCAAAACATTAAATAGTTTGCTTTGATCCATAGTGTAAACTCGAATGAAATTCATAAGAGAATAATATTAACTTTATACATTTAAGATTTTTCACAAGTATGAGTAATAATTAATAACTATTTGTATAAATTCCTTTGACTCGCGATTTTTAACATATCCAAGCCTTCTCTAATAAAATTTTCTTGTCTTTAAAACTTATGATCCATAAGTTAGTATCTTAAAGCGAGTTTTACACTAGTAAATTGAATTTTTTTAGCATAATATTGGTTACTTTTTATTTCTGTTTTAGTGTAATGTTTATTAAGTTTATTTTTGTTTTGCATAAGATAAGAATATGTTTTCATGGTTTATGTAATCGCTAAATGAGATCCACAAAACTTGATAAATTCTTGGTAGATTCAATTCTCATAAGAATGTAGTGGGTTAGCTATCAAAGGTATTTTTGGTAGACCTTGGGAGATACTAGTAAAAAGGTTAGGGATGCTCAATTATCAATTATAGAAAATAATCTGATTAACAAGAATTAGAGAATCAATATGAATTAATTATGGTGAAATCTAGGGCTTTAATTATCTAAATTCTTCTTTGTTTTAATTTGATTTCATTCTTAGTTTAATTTTATATTATTTTAGATTAATTTACTTTTCTACAACACCCCTTGGTTTTTGAGTTGTTCAAATAAAATTAAAATTAAACCAATTTTGTTACTCGATAAGAAATCAATCTTCATGGAAACAATATTCTACTTATTATATATTACTTGTTAGCAATAACGTGCACTTACATTTAGAAAACCCACAATAAGTTTTTGGTGCCGTTATCAAAGATTGATTTTGTTTTACTAATATCGATACCGAATAACTCTAGTTTTACAGAAACCATGTTGAACTTTATTTGAATAAATCTTGTTGTGGATTTTCTAAATGCAAGTGCACGTTATTGCTAACAAGTAATATATTATAAGTAGAGTATCATTTCCATGAGGATTGATTACTTATTAAGTACCGAAATTGGTTTTACTTTAATCTTATTTGAAAAACTCAAAGGCAAATGGTATTGCAGAAAAGTAAATTAATCTAAAGCAAAATAAAATCAAACTAACAATGAAATCGAATTAAAACAAAGAAGAATTTAGATAATTAAAGCTCTAGGACATCCAAATTCACCATAACTAATATGTAAATATTCTCCAATTCTTGTTAATTAGGTTATTTCCTACTCATAATTGATAGTCGAGAATCCCTAATCTTTTCACTAACCTCTCCCAAGGTCTAACAAAACTACCCTTGATAACTAATCCACAATATTCCTATGAGAATTAAAACTACCAAGAATTCATTAAGTTTTGTAGATCTCATTTAACGACTACACAAACCATGAAAGTATATTCTTATCTCTCAATGAACTAGACACATAAATCTTCTTCCGATTTCATTATGATTTTCAAATTAACTAAATAGTGGCCAATTATATAGAAGCGTTAAAAACAATGAAGAATACTTACTTATAAACGAAAATAAACCATTACTTAACAAAGAAAAGTATGAATAGAAACTTAATAGCTAGGCTGCATCTTAGTCCTAGAAAAAGATAAATTAGTTCATGTTAAACATAAGAAATCATTGAACATAGTTTTATATATTAAAGAGAAATTAAAAGAATGAACTAGTAATGGGGTTGATTAGATCATCAAATCTTCTTCTCTTCACAATAGTGCCTTCCTAGCTCATATTTAACCTTTACATCATCTACTTATATGCTACAGGTTAAAAAGGGCTAATTTGGTAACATTTAGGCTTCTAAAAATAGGAAAATCAAGAATTGGTGCTGTAGCCTTCATCTGTAAAGTCACAGCCTTAAGCTGTAATTCATGGCATCTTGCAAAGCTGTGACCTTCAGTTCTATGGTTGCAGCTTTGAGTTTCTATCCATCATGCCTACTTTCAATGCCACAGCCTCAACTTCCATGGTCACGGCCTTGAGTTCTTGGAATTGTCCCATTCTTGAAGAGTACCAGAGCTATGGCCTCAACTTTCATGGCTACTGCCTTGGGCTTTTGTTTCTTTATTGTGCAATTTGCGTCATCTTTCTTCACAATCTTCTAATATCAACTTGAAATCTCTATTAATCTTTTAAACTATAAATTAAGTACAAAAACCAAATAAAAACTAATAAACCATCCTAAAACTAATAAAATATCACGCTAAGAGTATTCAATTTACAAGTATAAAAATCACTCATTAAACCTTGAAAGCATATTCCTATCTCTTATGTAATCTATTCTACATTTTGATAAATCTTTGATAAAGCATTAGTAAAATCTAGCATGGCCTAGAAAACTTTTAACACTTAACAAATGTTGGTGGTGGTAACTTCTCAATAGTCTCTATAATCGCTAATCCACTTTAATTCCTTTGGTAGTTACGTGATGTTCAAGTACAACAGCCTCTTGTACCATAAAATGGCATTTGTCCTAATTCAAAATCAAATTAGTCTTTTCACACCTTTTCAGTACCAGGGCTAAGTTCTCCAAGCATGAATCAAATAAAGAACCAAAAACAGAGAAGTCATCCATTCAAACAGATGCCATTAGCATTAAAAGTCATCTTCTCTTAATCATCAGGTGCAACAAAAATCTGATTATAACTGAAGTACTTATCTAAAAAACATTAGTAAGCATACGTAGGTAACTGTCTAACGTCTGGTTGATGAACGATAACAAAAAGTGATATTTTCTAGTAGCATTGTTAAGTTTTCTATCGTCTATGCACACCCGCCATCCAATAATAGTTTTGGTTGGTATCAACTCATTTTTATTATTTTCCACTACTGTCATCCCTCCGTTTTTCTGCACCACTTATATAGGACGAACCCATAACTATCAAAAATAGGATAAATGATGTAGCATCAACTTCAAGACATCAGCTGTAGCCAATTCCTTCATGTTTAGGTTGAGTCAACATTGATGTTCAATGGTTGGCTAATAGCTATCTTCAATCTAAACCTTGCATATGCATAACGTAGGACTAATTCCCTTGATTTCTATTATAAACTAACCAAGTACTATTTTATGCTCTCTTAGAATCTATAACAACTTATTCAATTCCTCTGTATTTAATGATCACTAAAAGTGTAGAAGATTTTCCCAAAAAGGCATAACGAAGGTAAGTTAGCAATGGCTTGAATTCCAACTCAGACCACTTCTCAATAGAAGGCAATGGTCTTTCCTTCCCTTTTCCTAATTCTTCAAAAGACTTCCTACAAGAAGAAAAAGGTGGTGTGGCTTCTAGTTAGTGTATGCATTTTATGATCTCAAGATTATCTATATCTGAAGATCTAACAAAGCAAGTTTCCAATGGTTCAGCTAGATACTTGGTCAAGAAAACTTCTTCCATGCACTTATCCACAGTGTTTATCCACAAGCAGTTGTTCGTATCAGCAGGATGCTTCACAGCTTTGAACACACTAAAAGTTATATGTTCTTCTTGCACTCTTATGAATATTCATTATACTGCCTGATTATGCTTAATTTATCTATCGTTAAGTAGAACAATTAATATTGTTTAGTCCATTTTGAGTGTTCACTTTTTCTTAAGTGCTTTTATTTTTGTTTTATAGATATTGAGGTGTTTCAATGAAAAGACAGGAAAATGGAGTACAAGTGTGCATTCGCAAGCCTCTCTAGTAATCGTGGACTAAAGTAGCAAAAAATAGATATGTTGGATATTTAGGATCATAACTCTATCTACACAACTCAGAATTCGTTTATTGCATTGGAAACTAAGCATTTAGAGCTTTAAAATGATATGTCATAGGTTATGGTGCAGCCACACCATGCTTTCTATCTTTCTATACAAACAAGAACAATAAAGCATCAGGGGTAAAGCAGTAAGAATGGCGCGCCCGTACCATCAAGGCATGCACCTGTGCCATACCCTCCGCCACCTCTATGCCCCTGTGCCTCTAGATCACATGCCCGTGCTAACTAAATGCTAAACGACGTTCTTGCATGCATTTTGGCCTTTGGATCTAATTAGATGGCCTGATTTTGTTAACCAAGTTAGATATGGATATCAACATAGTTAGTTATATGTAAGACTTTGTTCAGCACTCGGGATAAGAAACGAGGTCATTTTATATTTTGTGATTAGTGAATTAAATTGAAACACATTAACAATTACTAATTAGGAAACACATAGGATTAAGTTAAATCATGACTGATGAATGTTTAAAAGTGTAGGTTTATCAAGAGAAATATTATGATTTATACTTAATAATGTCCTTCTATTCCCCAATAATGAAGCATATTCCTTTATATTGAATTGTAAAACATGAATTGGACTAAATAGTTAGTTTTGTGCAGGTTTCGTATAATGAGCGTATCATTCAATCCAAATTATCAATTGATACGATTCTTGGGCTAGAAAACATAAACTCATCATTTCACAACTTTGTAAGCCAAAGGTTGGACCAGTTCGAGCAATTAATGGGACGAAATTGGGCTTCAACAGAACTCAAGCGCATCTTTGAACCAACCCAACATGCTTCTGTATTTGGGCCGTATCTCTCTAAATATGTAACGAAAAATTACATGGTTGGATGATCTAGCAAGCTGAGAAAGGGATCTAAATTGTTTATGTTTTGTACTTTCTCAAATTTCAACTGGTCAATTACCAAAAAGAGCTATCATTCTAGAAGGGCGGTGGAGAAATGCGACTTGAACATCTCTGTCTATTTTCAACACAACTCATGGTCTAAAATAGAAATAAGAGCGAGATATGGACCATTAGAAAGATGCGTCATCCACCTACAACTTTGAAGAAGGATGCTTTATGAAATTCGGTGGTTTTCATGGTCAAAGATGTGTTGGAAGTTGGTAAAGCGTGATTAATTGGAAATTGATCAAATTATGTTCACACATGTGGAATGTCTTTTGTTTTACCTATATAAAGGAAGATGTGGAAGTGAGGAGGGAGATCAGTTTTGTTTTCCATTTCTATTTTATTGTTGTAATTTGAATTTCAATGATGTATTTCTAATTTCGTAATTAGGGCTAAGGGTGAACTTTTGATGATTTTATAGTTTTGTTCTTTGATCCTTTGTTTTGTTCTTCATTGTTAATCTTTTTATTGATTGAGTACTATATTTTGCAAGTGATTTTGAATTGTTAGAAACCTTGATTCATTGTTAACAAATGGTACATTGAATACTTGAATATTTTCTACATATCAAGAGTAAGGCAACTTATAGTTTTTCACTATCAACTAAAAGGTAAGTCTTTTGATTGCTTTGTGCTTAAATGTTTTGTTTTCATCATCCAATTAAGATCACTTCTTTTGATTCTTAATTGTATTTTTCTTTAAAAAAAAGGATCAAAAATAAGTTCTATACAAATCATTAAAATGGATCCCTAATGCCCTAATATATAATAATATAGAATTTAAATTTGACAATAAGCAAATTCACTCCATTGGAATATTCGGATTTGTAATATTTAGACCTTTGGACTTGTAGACTTAATATAACATATTCCCTGTAGACCGACACTCGGACTTCCGAACTTTATTACTTGAGACAACTTATACTTGGGAGTTACAACCTTTAAGTTGTAGCAAGTTTTTGGCGCCGTTGCCGGGGAATACGGTTTGTATAAAGTTTACTAGTTCTTGTTTAATTTTCTTTTACTAACTTTAACCTCTAACTCTAACTCTAACTCTAACTCTAACTTCAATATATATATTTTTTAATTTACTTGTTGTTGTGTATTTTTATTGGGAGGCTCAGCCGCTCATTTATATTTACATTATAGTTGGTTCTACATATACCACCTAATTTTTGTTCATGGTAGGCTTTGCCACCTTTCTTAATTTTTTCTATTACGTATTGTGTTGTTATTTTTATTTACAATAATTTTACTAAGAGGAAGGTTATACCACCTCTTTTTTTTTATTTGTTTTATTGTGCTAACATTTTATTGTATTGTGTTTTCTTATTATTATTATTATTGTTATTTTTATGCTTGGATGGTATCGTGATCCTCATTCTCATCGATTGGTGAAAGGTAATTCTGAAACCTCCTTTGGAAATTTGTTTGATTCATCTTCAAACTCACACACAACTAACACTATAGCTGAAAATGAAAGTATACATGGAGAAAATGAAAATCATCATGTTCGAACTATGCGTGAATATTTGCAACCTCCTCGAAATTCATCTCCTTCATGCTTTATTTTTCCGCTCAATGCAAATAACTTCAGATTTAAGCCCGGTATGATTCCTTTACTTCCTAATTTCCATGGCTTAGAGTCTGAGAGTCCTTATTTACATTTGAAAGAATTTGAGGAAGTATGTGCCACATTTATGGATCAAATATGTAGTGAAGAAATAATTAAGCTAAAATTGTTTCCTTTTTCTTTAAAAGATAAAGCAAAAACATGGCTTAATTCATTAAGATCTAGATCTATAGGCACATGGCAAGAAATGCAAACCAAGTTTTTAAAGCAATTTTTTCTAGTACATAAAACGAATGCTTTCAAGAGACAAATTCAAAATTTTTGTCAAAAAGGAAATGAAACCTATTTTCAATGTTTGGAAAGATTTAAAGACTTGTTGAATTCATGCCCACACCATGGTTTTGAAAAATGGCGTACGATAAGTTTCTTTTACGAAGGGTTAACACCAGAGACAAAACAATTTGTTGAAACAATGTGCAATGGTGAATTTTTAGACAAAAACCCAGAAGAAGCTTTAGAGTATTTAGATCATTTAGCTGAGAACTCTCAATCCTGGCAAACCACTAGTTCCTCTGAAAATTCAATTAGATCTAATATGGCTAGTTCTAGTGGGGGTAAATATAATTTGAGTCAAGAAAATGATCTAAGTATTAGAATTACAAATTTAACGCGAAAGATTGAAGCCATGGAATTAAGAAAAGTTAAAGAGGTCAAATCTGTGCATAATGATGAAATTTGTGAAATTTGTGAAGTCATGGGACATTCCACTCAAGATTGTCCAAATATTCCTATTTTTAAAGAAGTGTTGCATGACCAAGCAAATTCTATGAATTCCTTCAAAAAGCCTTTTTCCTCTAATTCTCCATATTCTGAAACATACAATCCTGGATAGAGAAATCACCCAAAGTTTAGTTGGAGAAATGATAATCATGCCCATCCACCACCTCAAAGACCTTCAGATTTTCCATCATACCATTCACCATATTTGAAAACTCTTGAGGAAACATTGCAAACATTCATGCAAGGGCAAACAAGCATAAACAATCAAACATCACAAGCCATTGATGATATCAAGAATACACTTTCAACATTGACCTCAACTTTGCGCAGTCAAGAGAAAGGTAAATTTCCTGCTCAACCACAACCAAATCCAGCGGGTCAATTTCATGTAAGTGATTCTAACTCAAATGGCACACAGCACGAGAATGCTAACTCCATCACTACTCTCCGAAGTGATAAGGTCATTGATAAAACCATTTCTTTGAAAGAGATTGAACCTAAAGAACCATCAAAATTAGTGAGTGAGGAAAATAATGTTGAACCTAAGATGTGTGATGTTAAAAAATGCCCTATCCCTGCTCCTTTTCCTCAAAGATTGCAACCAATTCAAAAGTTGAACCAAAATTCTGAAATTTTTGAACTTTTTAAGCAAGTCAAAATTAACATTCCTTTGTTAGATGCAATTAAGCAAGTTCCTTCTTATGCCAACTTTTTGAAAGATTTATGCACTGTTAAAAGGAAGCTTAATGTTCAAAAGAAAGCATTTTTAACTGAGAATGTTAGTTCGATTATTCAACATAACACTCCACCAAAATATAAAGATCCTGGTTGTCCCACCATTTCCTGTGTAATTGGAAACTTTAGATAAACCATGCTTTACTTGATCTTGGTGCAAGTGCTAATTTGTTGCCATATTCAGTATATGAGCAATTAGGTTTAGGTGAGCTTAAACCTACTTTTACAACACTTCAACTTGCTGATCGTTCTGTGAAAATACCACGAGGAATACTTAAGGATGTGTTAGTCCAAGTAGATAAATTTTACTTTCCTGTAGATTTTATTGTCTTAAACACATAACCTGTTTCTAGCTCAAGCACCCAAATTCCTGTCATATTAGGACGTGCATTTCTTGCTACATCTAATGCAATAATCAATTGTAGAAATGGAATTCTAAAATTATCCTTTGGAAACATGACATTGGAAATGAATGTGTTTAATATTTGCAAGCAACCTAGTGAAAATAATGACATGCATGAAGTTAGTTATATCGAGGAACTCGTTCAAGACTACTTTAATGTTTCATCTTTTTCTGATCCTTGGATGCTTGTTTAAATGGTTGCAATGATTTAAATTTTGATGAAAATTTTGAAGTATCTCATATTTATTCTCTTTTAAAATCTTCTCAGGTCTTGGAAATTAATGGATGGAGACCAAAATTTGAAGACTTACCTCAACGAGCTAATAAACCGATGCCATCGAGTGTTCAACCACCAAAACTTGAATTGAAACCATTACCATCTGACCTCAAGTATGCTTTCTTGGGTGCTAATGAAACTTTTCCGGTGATAATTTCTTCTAAACTCAGTGCTCTTCAAGAATGTAAGTTGCTCGAAATCCTAAGATTGCATACATATGCCTTAGGATGGACAATAGCTGACATAAAAAGAATTAGTCCTTTGATTTGCACACATAAGATATATTTGGAAGATAATGCCAAATCATCTAGACAAATGCAACGTAGGCTGAATCCTAATATGAAAGAGGTAGTGAGAAATGAAGTTCTCAAGCTTTTAGATGTAGGGGTCATTTATCCTATTTCTGATAGCACATGGGTAAGTCCTACACAAGTTGTACCTAAAAAATCTGGAGTTAATATAGTCAAAAATGAAAATAATGAATTAATTCCAACTAGAACAATTACTAGCTGGAGAATGTGCATTGACTATAGGAAACTCAATTCAATGACTAGGAAAGACCATTTCCCGTTACCATTCATGGATCAAATGTTAGAAAGGGTAGCTGGACATGCATTTTATTGTTTCCTAGATGGGTATTCTGGGTATAACCAAATTGAAATTGCACCTGAAGACCAAGAAAAGACCACTTTCACTTGTCCATTTGGAACTTTTGCATATAGAAGGATGCCATTTGGATTGTGTAATGCACCAGCTACATTTCAAAGATGCATGCTTAGTATTTTTAGTGATATGGTTGAACGATTTCTTGAAATTTTCATGGATGATTTTTCTGTGTTTGGTGTTTCATTTGATGATTGTTTATCTAACTTGGAAAAAGTTTTGATTAGGTGTTAAGAAAAGAATCTTGTGCTTAATTGGGAAAAATGTCATTTCATAGTCACAAATGGTATTGTGCTTGGTCACATTGTCTCATCAAAAGGAATTGAAGTAGATAAATCTAAAATTGAATTAATTGTCAATTTACCTATTCCTAAGTCTGTTAAAGATGTTAGATCATTTTTAAGACATGTTGGTTTTTATAGAAGATTTATCAAAAACTTTAGTGTCATATCAAGACCATTGTGCAATCTCTTATTAAAAGATGCTCTCTTTAAGTGGACTGAGTCATGTCAAGAAACTTTTATCAAACTTAAAACTATGCTAACATCTGCTCCTATCATGCAGCCTCCAAATTGGACTTTACCTTTTGAAATCATGTGCGATGCTAGCGATTATGCTGTTGGAGCTATTTTAGGACAACGAAAGGACAAGAAACCCTATGTGGTTTACTATGCTAGTAAAACCTTAAATAGTGCTCAAATGAATTATTCTACCACTGAAAAGGAATTACTTGCAGTAGTATTTGCATTGGATAAATTTCGATCTTATCTTGTTGGCTCACCCATTGTGATTTTTAGTGATCATGCAGCATTAAAATATCTTCTTTCAAAAAAGGATGCTAAATCTAGATTAATTAGGTGGATTCTACTACTTCAAGAATTTGATCTCACAATTCAAGATAAAAAGGGAGTACAAAATGTGGCTGCTGATCATTTGTCAAGACTTATGTTTGAAGAATCGACTAAGACAACACCAATTAATGACAATTTCCCTGATGAGCAACTTTTCAATGTTTCTATTTTACCTTGATTTGCTGATATTGTCAATTTTCTTGTTATAGGTCAAATGCCAAATCATTGGAATGCTCAAGATAAAAAGAAATTTTTAAGGAAGGTACGCAATTTCTTTTGGGATGATCCATTCTTTTCAAATATTGCCCTGACCAAATTATAAGGAGATGTGTACCTAACAATGAAATTCAAAATATCATTTCTTTTTGTGGTGGTCATTTTTCTTCAAAGAAAACTGCTGCGAAAATATTGCAATGTGGATTTTATTGGCCCACCTTATTTAAAAACACAAATACATTTTGTAAAACAGGTGACCGTTGTCAAAAATTAGGTGGAATAACTCGTAGAAACATGATGCCATTAAATCTTGTTTTAGTCATTGAAATATTTGATTGTTGGGGTATTGATTTTATGAGTCCTTTTCCATCTTCTTTTGGGTATCAATACATTTTAGTTGGAGTTGACTATGTTTCAAAATGGGTAGAGGCAATTTCTTGCAAAAATAATGATCATAAAATTGTTTTGAAATTTTTGAAAGAAAACATTTTTTCAAGATTTGAAGTGCCTCGAGCCATAATAAGTGTTGGAGGTTTACATTTTTGTAATAAGCCTTTTGAGAATTTAATGAAAAAATATGGAATTACACATAAAGTGTCAACCCCTTATCACCCACAAACAAGTGGACAAGTTGAACTTGCCAATAGAGAAATAAAACATATTTTGGAAAAAACGGTAAAACCGAATCGTAAGGATTGGTCTTTAAGACTAACCGATGCACTTTGGGCTTATCGAACTGCTTTCAAATCATCACTTGGCATGTCTCCTTATAGACTTGTTTTTGGAAAGGCTTGTCACCTACCGGTGGAATTAGAACATAAAGCTTTTTGGGCCATTAAAATGCTTAATTTTGACTTAGATAAAGCAGGATCATTGAGAAAACTTCAAATAGATGAACTCGAAGAAATTAGGAATGAAGCTTACGAGAATTCTAGAATTTACAAAAAGAAAATGAAGGTGTTTCATGATAAACATATCATTAGAAAATCATTTGAACCTTCACAAAAAGTTCTTTTGTATGATTCAAGATTGCATCTATTTCCTGGCAAACTTCACTCAAAATGGACAGGTCCTTTCATTGTTAAGAAGGTTCACCCACATGGCGCTGTTGAGATTGAGAACCCCAAAAATGGTAATGTTTTTAAAGTTAATGGACACCGTTTAAAGCCATTCTTTGAGAATTTTCCAAGTGAATTAGAGTCTATCACTTTGAATGAACCTGTTTACAACATTGGATGATTTTTTTTGTATATACATTACTTGTTTTCTTGTGTTATTAATTTTTTTTTTATTCTATTGTTTGTTTTCAGTTACTTTCCCGGTCAAGTGGCGGATAACGGTACTCCGTGACTCTTCAAGTCAGTTCTTTCAGTTGCCCAAAATTACTGATACTCTTTTTTTCTCTCACTTCTTTTTCTATTCTTTTCTTTCATTATGGATGTCATTCTTTCTAGATTGCAAACATATTTTCCTTCTTTTCCTAAAGATGTTCTACGAAAAATGTATCAAGCTAGGTGTGCAAGATTAAGAATGCTTATGCAAAAAGGTATTCCTGAAAATGTGCGATGGATAATTGAAGCAAAGGTAAGTTTAACAGGTGAGTTTTCTGATTCATTTGTTTCACGCATGCCTGGTTTAGGTAAGATCTCTTTTGCAAAGAAACGAAGAGCGAAAAGGTTACAAGTGTGTCACAATTGTGCACGTTCAACCTGTAACAAGCGATGTCGTTCTCTAGGCATGGTGTCTACTAATAGAGAAGATAAAATTAAATTCATCAAGGATGGACTGAGTAAGGAGTTTTTAGATAATATCTTATTGACTCTTGAGACGCATCCTAGTGGATATGTGCAACGTGAAATTCTCAATTTGTATACATTATTTCAAAAAGAACTTGATCATTATAGTCTTGGGAATCTGACTTTAAAAGACCCTGTTTGCCAATTTGTAAGAAAATTGGATAGGAAGCCAATCCTCGACCCATAGAGGGCGTTTAAGCCGTTACTGGACGTAAAACCAGAGGAAGATGTGAGCCACAATCACAACTATCTATAAATATTTACTTTTAGCTGTCGTTGTTGAAATTTTTATGTTTTAGATTCCTATATTAGCTGTTATCTTTGACATTTTTACATTTTTAAATTTTAACTTTTATGACAACAGCTGACTTACCTCTATTGGTTTCATTAATGCATTCTCTTTAAGTTGTATAAATGCAAAACCTCACTTCTTTATTTTCATAAGAAATTTGAATCACTGACGAGGGTAAAAGACTGCAAAAAAAAAAATGAAAGGAGCTTCTGCTCATCAAATTAAAACTATTTTTGTTTTTTGTGGGTCAAGTTCTAGGAAAGGTGAAGAGTTTGTAAAAGCAGTAGACAATCTGGGTCGAGTTTTAGCTGAGCGAAAATTTAATCTAGTGTATGGAGAAGGTAGCCTTGGGTTAATGGGGTGTGTATCAACTGCCGCACATATAGGAGGAAGTGAAGTCATAGGTATCATACCAAAAGCTTTATCTGCAGGTAACATAAACTGGTAAAACAATTGGAGAAGAAGTAATGGTCTCAACAATGCATGAAAGAATTGCTAAAATGCTTAATTCTGCAGATGCTTTTATTGCGTTACCAGGTGGTTTTGGGACCTTAGAAGAAATTTTTCAAATTACATCTTGGGCATAACTCACCGTTCATCAAAAACCCATAGGATTGTTAAATGTTAATGGTTTCTTTAACAAGTTGTTGTCTTTTCTTAATCATGCTGTAGAACAGAATTTTATTTCACAGATGGCTCGCAAACTCCTCATTTCTGTTCCGACTGCTAATGACTTGATCAATTAGTTGCAGAATTTTGTCTATGAACCAGATCCAACAATGGCACGATTAGAATGGTCAAGTGAAAGCAGTAAAAAGCGAAAGCTGGATTTGTCGCTTCATTTGTAACTTTTCTTATCTCTTTTTTTTTACTCATTGCATTTTGTTATTTTTTTTGTTATTTTTGCTTAAGTTTGTTTCAGGTTTTACTTGTGTTTCAATAACTACTATCTCAGGTAATATTCTCTATACTGTACCTTTTTACTTTTAAACATTGGGGACAATGTTGCAATCTGGTTGGAGGGAGTGTAGTCGACATAAGTAACCATTTTTTTTTTGTTATATACAACTAAAAAAAAAATTATTAGATTCATAATTTGTAAGGATGGTAGAGTAAGGAGTAATCTTACTCCTGAGACACATCTTAGTAGGTATGCATTATCATTTGTTTTGATTTTTGAATTTCATAACAAAGAATTTATCATTCACTTTCTTTTGAATTGATCAAATATACAAATTCTCACATCATCATCACATAATAAATTATGCTCAAATACTTATTCAGTAAAATATTTATAAACCATCTTTCACACA
The DNA here is from genome assembly GCA_022749755.1 of Azadirachta indica. Classification (NCBI taxonomy): domain Eukaryota; kingdom Viridiplantae; phylum Streptophyta; class Magnoliopsida; order Sapindales; family Meliaceae; genus Azadirachta; species Azadirachta indica. The sequence continues at coordinate 3,590,646 of CM040447.1, forward strand.
CACACTTTGATACATGATTGTGGATGACATATTGAAATTTTACAATATTTGGGCTCTTTAATTTTGTCAAAGGTAGCAACTAAGGGTTAAAAAAAAAAAAAAAATCTCCAAAAAAAATAATAATAATAAAAAAAAAGTTAAAAACAAAATAAATAAATAAAAATTCTAATCAAAACTTTTACTTAGTAACCGGGCTTCTTGCCTAATCAGTAGTAAATGTTCGCGTAAAACGGTAAAATTTTGATATGAAGAAGTTCATAGCCTTAACTCGAGTAATTAAGCCCGTAGGGGTGTTTTAATACCTAATACCCTAAGGCCAACTGGTCTGAGAGTTATTGGCCCAAAGCTTGCTACATGGGTTAGGTTATGCACAAAAAAAAAAAAGAAGAAAAAATAGAGATAGAAATAATCTTTGCCCAAAAAAGTTTACCTTGACAAAATTTAGAACCAATGTTGTTTGATTCTAATGAAGTCCCATAACATGTATTAGTTATAAAAGCACAAAAAGAAGGTTTATTAATAATTCGACTGATGAGTATTTGGCACATATATAGTAAATTTTTAAGTGAGAGTTTGTATTTTGAGAAGATAAAAAGGAAAAGAATGATTTTTACTTTGAATATAAATTCTATAAATCAACTCTAAATGATATTGCTTATATTACTAGGGACTAGTAATAAGCTGGTTGGGGGGTGTGATGAATGTTTAAAAGTGTAGGTTTATCAAGAAAAATATTATGATTTACACTTAATAATGTCCTTTTATTCCCCAATAATGAAGCATATTCCTTTATATTGAATTGTAAAACATGAATTGGACTAAATAGTTGGTTTTGTGCAGGTTTCGTATAATGAGCGTATCATTCAATCCAAATTATCAATTGATACGATTCTTGGGCTAGAAAAACATAAACTCATCATTTCACAACTTTGTAAGCCAAAGGTTGGACCAGTTCGAGCAATTAATGGGACGAAATTGGGCTTCAACAGAAATCAAGCGCATCTTTGAACCAGCCTAACATGCTTCCGTATTTGGGCCGTATCTCCCTAAATATGTAACGAAAAATTACATAATTGGATGATCTAGAAAGCTAAGAAAGGGATCTAAATTTTTTATGTTTTGTACTTTCTCAAATTTCAACTGGTCTGTTACCAAAAAGAGCTATCATTCTAGAAGGGTGGTGGAGAAATGCGACTTGAACATCTCTGTCTATTTTCAACACAACTCATGGTCTAAAATAGAAATAAGAGCGAGATATGGACCATTAGAAAGATGAGTCATTCACCTACAACTTTGAAGAAGGATGCTTTATGAAATTCGGTGGTTTTCATGGTCAAAAATGTGTTGGAAGTTGGTAAAGCGTGATTAATTGGAAATTGACCAAATTATGTTCACACATGTGGAATGTCTTTTGTTTTACCTATATAAAGGAAGACGTGGAAGTGAGGAGGGAGATCAGTTTTGTTTTCCATTTCTATTTTATTGTTGTAATTTGAATTTCAATGATGTATTTCTAATTTTGTAATTAGGGCTAAGGGTGAACTTTTGATGATTTTATAGTTTTGTTCTTTGATCCTTTGTTTTGTTCTTCATTGTTAATCTTTTTATTGATTGAGTACTATATTTTGCAAGTGATTTTGAATTGTTAGAAACCTTGATTCATTGTTAACAAATGGTACATTGAATACTTGGATATTTTCTACATATCAAGAGTAAGGCAACTTATAGTTTTTCACTATCAACTAAAAGGTAAGTCTTTTGATTTCTTTGTGCTTAAATGTTTTGTTTTCATCATCCAATTAAGATCACTTCTTTTAATTCTTAATTGTATTTTTCTTTAAAAAAAAAGGATCAACAATAAGTTCTATACAAATCATTAAAATGGATAGCTAATGCCCTAATATATAATAATATAGAATTTAAATTTGACAATAAGCAAATTCACTCCATTGGAATATTCGGATTTGTAATATTTAGACCTTTAACTTGTAGACTTAACATAACATATTCTCTGTGGACCGACACTCGGACTTCCGAACTTTATTACTTGAGACAACCTATACTTGAGAGTTACAACCTTTAAGTTGTAGCAATGACCCTAGGACTATTATTATATAGATTTCCATTTCTATTTAATTTAATTTCTTATTTGATTATGTTTTTATATCTAAATTTGTTTCATAAAATTAGTTTGTCTAGATAAAATTAAGTTTCCAAGCTATAGTACTTATCTTTAATTCAAAAATTCAATCATCATGGGTTTGACACTCTTAATTATCATTCTGTTACTTTTCACAACCTATGCTCTTGTAGTTAAATGGGCATATATTAACATTATTATGAACAAGTTTTTGGCGTCATTGTTGGGGCTTAAAATTTTTGAATTCTTTTGCTAATATTATGGTTAGGTGACTTGATCTTAATTTAGGCTTTTATTTTCTTAGCTAATGTTGAATAATCGTTGCTGAAGAATGTGGTTGAAGACGGCTAACTTAGCACTACTTGGGGGCCCAAGGTGTTCAAGAAGAAGAAGATTATGAATTAAAGAAGTTGTCTATATCAAGTGTTATCTCTTCCTTTTCCTTCTCTTTGCATTTTCAATATTTTATTCCGCTTCCAACTTCATTAATTTATTTATTGCATGATCTTTAATTTCAAACGTTAAGGGCAATATTAGGTTTTAAGTTTGGGGGTGAAGTTGCTTGCAATAGATTTTTTTTGTAGCAAATTTTTTTCTTTTGTGATATATTTTCATATTTATTTTTGGTTTTTGAGTCACTTCCTTATGTTGTGAGAAGTTTATCGATATGAATTAAGCATGGCTAATTTGAAGTAATGAGATATTAAGTCAAAATCATAATTTTATCCTTGTACAACTAGGTTTCATTTGCTTATGTTCATAATCTATATGCACTTCACGTCAAAATTAATTGAAATCTTGATTTGATGAATTCATATAGTTAAATTTTGATATACAAGATAATATAGAATCACATGACCTTTTTTTGTGAGCTTTCAAGCCTTTGTGCATCAATTCTAAGTGTTATATAATTACTATATATCTTTTCTTGTTATCCTTTCATTATAACAATCTCAGTATATTTTGTTTTGGCTATATAACTCGATTATTCATGTTTTGGATGTAAGATTGATTGTATGAAGCATGAGAAAGGATTCTAAGCCTTATTTGAACCATTTAAGCCTTTCTAGCTTATCTTATATATGCTTTCCCAGTTAACCACTTCAAGCCTCAAAGTTAATCTCTTTTTCCTTCACAAAACCAACAATAACCAAACTTACTTGATAATTGAATTTATTGCGTTTATCCTTATGAGAACTTTTGTGCTATCTCGGAGGTGTAATGATGTATGCTTTAAAATAAGTTTAGGGGTTGTTATGCGTTGTTTACATGCTTGTGGTAAAAGAAGCTTTATTAATTGATGCATACTAAAAAAAAGAGAAAAAGAGAAAAAAAAAAAAGAAACAAAAAGAGAAAAGGAAAGAAGAACAAGAAAGTACAATGCATGGTCTTGCTTTTACTAAGTAATCGGGACTCTTACCTTATTAAGCAATGAGCACTTGCATCAAAAGGTAAAAGAAGGCAAAACATAAAAAGGGTTATGCTTTGAAGAGAAAGGAAAAGTGAAAATAGATGAGTAATAGTGAGATATATTGTTGAGCAAAATTTGAAGTTGGATGATAAAATCTAAGCATAATACTTATCTCACATACTTTTAAGTGTTAACCTAAATTTCGAATGTGTTTTCTTAAGAGTGACCATCTTGGTGAGATTTGGAGTTCTAGACTTCTACATATGCTACACTCAAATAATGTTGAGGATGATATGATAAATGATGATCAATTTATAGTTATCACACACTACACATGAGCCAATCAAATAAAGCCTTGTTGATACTCGAATAATTAAGTGATTAAGTTTGTATCTTGTTACATTATCATTGGCCATGAAACCATTAAGTAAGAAATCTAATTTGTCTTATTGAATCATTTAACTTTTCTTTTACTTAAGGACTAACAAATGTTAAGGTTGGGGTATTTGATATCTTCATTTTACTACATAATTATGCTTGATTTATCTATCATTAAGTACAACACGTAGTATTATTTAGTCTATTTTAAGTGTTTATTATTCTTTTAAATGTTTTTATTTTTATTTTATAGGTATTGAAGTGTTTTAATGAAAAGACATGAAAATAAAGTATAAGCGCACATCCACAAACCTCTTTATTGATCTTGGTCTAAAGCAACAAAAATGGACATGTTAAGTATAGTGTACTAAAATAATGTAACATCGTCTACACAACTCAAAATTGCGTTTCGTTTGTTGCATTGGAAACTAAACATCCAAGGCATACGGCCATGCCATGCTCTCTGCCTCTCTACACAAATAAGAGCAATAAAGTATCAAGGGTAAGGCAACAAGGATGGCACACCGCAACACTCCCTCTACCCCCTCTGCATTGGTACCAACTGGATACTAAATAATGTCCTTACATGATTTTTGGCCCTTGGATCTAAATGGGATGGCCTGATTTCTTTAAGTCTTAGGTTTTCATATATTTTAATCACTAGCCACCCTAATATAAGAGGAAAAAATAAGTTTTTAAAAGGAAAACCACCATACCAAAGAAGAAAAATGCGAGAAAGAGAGAGAGAAACACACAAGGATGAGCAGATTTCTAGAGAGAGAGGTAGAAAATCATCACTTCTTGAAAGAATTTAAGAGAATACTTGATGATTTGCGGATTTGAAGCATCGATTACTCTAGTTTTATCTCTTCCTCTCTTTATTATATCTTTATATTTATATTATTGTTATTTTTTTAATTTAATGTTGCACTTATAAATTTCTTGATGCTTTATGTTATAGATTCTCATATATTAGACTAAATTTCATGTTCTAGGGACCTGGTGCAATTTATTTGAACCATATTTTGCATATTTAGTATTTTGTTAATGTTAGTTCAATTCAATTCATTTGTATTCCTTTATGTTTAATGCCTTGAATTTATTGTATGATAAATTAGATGATTATTGATAAACGATTTAATGCTTAAAAAATGATAAGTGTGTAGAATACGCACTTATCGATCACTTCGAGACTTGAATTATTTTGTAAATTCTCAAGTTTTGTTAATATTTGATGAATTTTAGTGCCTTGTACAGAAAAGATTACAAATGGTCACTCAAGATGAAATTGGCTCAAAAAAGAAATGTTGAAAAAGTCAGAAAGGAACAAGGACCAAAAAGCAAGAGTTTCAAGGAGCGAAGTGCAAGAAAATCAAAACTGATGGGCTGCTTGCATGGTGCACCCACGCCTTAGCACGACGCGGCCACACTCTACCACAAATAAAAAGGCCAATTCAACTTAGAGGGTGGCGTGCTAGCACCACCAATGCACGCAGCTGCACCACCTATCATGCCCTTATTATGCCCCCGCGTGAATTTAAGTGCCCTAGTGCATCCTAGACGTCCTCGGACGATTTTAGGCCATGAGATCATCATTTAATCACTTAATTTTGGTATATTTTAGATTTTTATGCTCATGGAAGCTAGCAACCAAGTAACTAAGAAAGGAAAGTTAAATTTTAAGTGAGAGAAAGTGAAGAACAAGAAGAGGATTCTAGAGAGAGAAAGGGGGATTAAAGCTAATTGAAGTCTTTGCAAGAAGATTAGAAGGAGATTTTGAAGCCTTCACCTCTAGTCTAGTTTCCTAAATTTTATCATTTTTATTTTGTATTTCATTTGAACTTTATTTGTTAAATTTGAGTATTATGGAATACATGATGATTTTTATGTTAATATTTGATATGTTGGGCTAGATATCTTAATCTAGGGTCTTGATGTAACTTATCCAAATTATGTTTTAATCAATTGGCATGTTATTAATGTTTTCATGGTTTGATTCATTTGTGTTTACCTTGCTTAATGTTTCTAATTGGTTATTAAATGAATTAGTTAATTGAAGATGGATAAATTGACTATTGGGAAAAATTGATTTATTTATTGAATTAAGGAAGTACAACTCAAGTAGTTATAAGACTGAGAGGTGATCAACACCTAAATAATCTAATCAACTTTTAGGATTTTAAGAGATCAAAAGGTAATTGAGTTCTAAGTGTCGAATAACACGTAGTGCTTAATGAGCATATAATTAATTGAGTTACATAAGGTTATGGACTTGATCAGTTATACGTAAGACCTTAATTAACACTTAAGAGAGGTATTAAGGTTGATTATCATCTTGTGATTAGTGAATTAGACCAAAACACATTAATAACAATCAATTAGGAGAAACATAGGAATAGATAAGTGAAATCAAGGCCTTAGATAGTTTATCCTTGCATATTTCATTCATTCACCAACACTCATTAATTCACTTTTTATTTCTCTTTTAGTTAATAGTCGCATTTTAGTTTTATTTGTTGTTATAATCAATCACTTCAAATTGCCTAGAGAAAATTGGGTTTTCGAGGTTATAGTACTCGGTATTTAATTTAAAATTTTAATCCTCATGGAACAATACTCATACTTATCATTTTACTACTTAATATAACCTATGCCTTTGCAATTAGTGTTGTTGTGATAAGAAAAGATTAAGTCTTTTAGTTGTTTAAGGTAACACAATTCATGTAATTGTGAGATTGAGAGGAGATCAACACCTAATTAATCAAATTGCCACTTACAATATTGTAAGATAAGAAGGCAATCAAGTCCTTGCTAGTTAATTGTAAGTAAAGCGTAACAAACATGTAATTTGACTAAGTTAGATAAGGATATCAATCCAGTTGGTTATACAGAGGACCTTATTTGGTAGTTGAGAGAGGAAACAAGATCATTTTATAACCTGTGATTAGTGAATTGAATCAAAACGCATTAACAATTACTAATTAGGAAAAACATGGGGTTAAGTGAAATCAAGACCCCTAGAACTATTATCATAAAGATTTCCATTTTTATTTAATTTAGTTTGTTTTGATTATGTTTTATATATAAATTTGTTTTATGAAATTAGGTTGCTTATATAAAACTAAGTTTCCATAACTATAGTACTTAACTTTAATTTGAAAATTCATTCTTCGCAGGTTTGAAAATTCATTTGTGGTTAAATGCACACACGTTAGCATGTCGTAAACATCTTTAAATGAGTTACCCTTTCTACATAACTAGAAGTATTCTTCAATTGCTAAAAATGGTCAACCAAGGATGATTGAAATTTCTTGACCTTTCTCTATGTCAAGAAGAATGAAATCAACAAGAAAGATGAACTTATTGACTTTTACTAAGACATTTTCAATATTCCTTAATGAATATTTGATTGATCGATATGCTAACTGCAAAGAAATTGCCATAGGCTTTGCTTCCCCTAAACCTAATTTCCTGTGCACAAAAACAGACATTAAATGAATATTGGCACCTAAATCATAAAGAACTTTATCAAAATATGAATCTCTAATTGTGCAAGGAATAGTAAAACTCCCTAGCTCCTTTAACTTAGGTGGCAACTTCTTCTATAATATAGCACTACAGTCCTCACTAAATGTCATAGTTTCATATTTCTCTAGTTCTCTTATTTGAAAGGATTTCCTTCATAAACTTGACACAATTAGGCACTGTTTTAAAGCATCAACAAAAGGAATATTAATATGCAACTTTTTAAAAGCATCAAGAAATTTAGAGAACTGTTTATCAAGTTTTTTCTTTTGCAAACTCTGTGGATATGAAATAAACAGAACATATGGTGGAGGATTGTCTAGACATAGCTTCGATTTCAGCATTTCAACATCTTTTATGGACTTCAACTTTAGATCATCAGCCAATACTTTTTTGGTCAACTCATTTGGCATAAAAACATCAATAATTGTTCTTATAGGCTCATTCAATTCCTTACCATTACATGCTCTTTAAGATTAGTCTCTATGTTCTTAAGTAAGACATCCTGTGGTCCTAATCTGAGTATGTTTGATATTTGGCCAATTTAGACTTTCAGGTTCCCGATAGATGTTGCTTAATTTTGTGTGAGTCATTGTGATGATCCTCGGTAATGACCTAGAATTCACTCAATTATCTCTTTAAAAGGGCATCCTCTGCATTTAGGTTGCATAGGTCATCATTATGATCCTAGGTAATGACCTAGAATTCACTCGATCATCCCCCTAAAGAAGGCATCCTCTACATTTACGTTGCATGGGTATTGTTAGAAAAAGAAAAGCATCATTTTGCATAAGGTGTGGAACAGGCATGCATGTTGAATGGTGTATATGATTATGTGTTATAATCATTGCTAAGTGCTTTCTATAAGGTATGATTGATTCTCACTTTTTTATAAAAAAGGAATTTTTGTAGTTTAAATGAATAAAGCTAACTTTTATTTGAAATGAAAATATTCCTACAAAGATTCTGACAAAGTCTTAAAGAAAACGAATATGAAAAGAAAGTGAAAATATTGCTAGCAAGTAAAAATACAAAGTTTATGATTTGTAAGGTTTAGTTGTTACAAATCCATATAACCCACAATTATAGGGAGTTGTACCCATGAGGACTACGTTTTTCAAACTTTAGGCTAATTATTACAATTATGAGAAATTGACTTTATCTAAGCTATCTTAATTTGAAAGATGAAATTAGTAAAGATAATAAACAATTTACTAATTTAAAAACAAGAAAATAAACAAGAAATAAATTAATAGAGCAAGTGTGTGAAATTATTATGGAAATGGTTCTAGGGCCTTGACTTTACCTAATTGTTACTATATTTATCCTAATTAGGAATTGTTAATACATTATGCTTCAATTCACTAATCGCTAGTTATAATTTAACCTATTCACCTCTCTCAAGTGTTAAACCAAGTCGTACATCTAACCAACCTAATTGATATCCTTATCTGGCTAGATTAATCAAACATTCTTTTCGCTTTACCAATTATTAATAACCAAAGACTCAATAACCTCCCGGTCTCTTGACGTCTCTAGTATTAATTTAATTGTCTAGAAATCCATATCTTCTTGAACTCTCAATGTTCGTAAAATATGGTTTTTTAATCCTAATGAATAAATTACTCTCTCTAAAGCATTCATTCATTCATTCATAAAAATTCAGCTAATTCATTTTCCAATAAATTAAAAGTTTTAAGTGCAAGAAAACATAAATAAACAAAAACATAGTTATATTAACAATTTCCAGATTAATCAAAATATAATCCAACTAGGCTAAATCAAGACCTTAGAATATAGAATTTAGCCCAATATATCAATATCCAACATCTACATCATCTTGATTGAACTAGGTTCATTGATCCTTCAAATCCACAATTCTTTAAGTAATCTTCCAACTTCCTCTAAGAAATTGTTGATTCTCTACCTTTCTCACATTCCAACTCTCTCACTTTTCTCTATTTCTTACTCTGAAAACTCTTTTTTAAAAATTGGATAATGGTTAACCCTCCAAAAACATCAAAACATTAGGAGAAGTTTAAATCAGGCCATTAATTGGTGACCGAGTGTTAAAAATTGTGCAAAATCATCAAGTTAGAACTTAAGTGGTGCAAGGGCATTATTCTGGCACAAGGGTGCTAATATGGCAAGTTTAGTGGCACAGTTGCACTATAACTACTACCCATGACATATCACTTTAAAGCTCTCGATGTCTAGTTTCTAATCACAACAAACGAAACGCAATTTTGAGTTGTGTAAATGAAGTTATGATTGTTTTAGTACTATATACTGAGCATGTCCATTTCTGCTGCGTTAGCCTAAGATTAATGAAGAGGCTCACATGCTCGCTTGTGCTCTACTTTCATATCTTTTCATTTAAACACCTCAATACCTACAAAATAAAAATAAAAAATGCTTAAAAGAAAAATAAACACTTAAAACGAACTAAATAATGCTAAGTGTTATACTTAATGATAGATAAATCAAGCACAATCATATAGCAAAATGAAAATATCATCAACATATACTTCTTTATGAGTACGCAAGAAAAAGTTGAGCCATCTCAAGTTGTTATAGCTCTTAAGTGGTGTGGCTTTCAACAGTAGTATCTCTTAAGCCATTTCCCATATATGAGACCTTATAGGTCTTGTCCATTAATGGTGCTAAGAACATAGTACCTACTATTATGTGCTTCTTTGATAACATATAGGCTTTCCCATTTTGGGGTGAATTTGGTGGGTGGCATCAAATTCTTCTTAATGTGATTAACTACCTTGAGAACCATATTCCTAAAGTTAAGGTCTCAGTTTTGTATGACATTAGTGTAGGCTGCAGCCATTCTCCTATAATAGGAATCCGTATGTTTTTCATCTCTTATGAATAAAAGACCTGATTCCATGAAGCATCTTTTGGCTATCTATTGAAGTTTATAGGCTTTTTTTCAATTACTTAATAAGGAACTACTATTGAAGTATTAAATGTAAAGATCCAGCCAATCTCTTAAGGCTGGGATAATAGGACTTCTTCTCGATTCAGTAAACAGTATACACATATTGTCTAAACTGAGTCAACTTGCTGCTTCATCTCTGGCTAATCGTAATAGACTCTCTGTAAACATTTATAAAGGCTGATTTTTTTTTTTTTACTTATTACATGTTGCCACATGTAACTCATGGATCAATGTTCAGACTTTTGTCGGGAAATGTACCTGATTAGCATATCTCTAGGTATTCTCTTATAAAGAATCCCCTTATCAAAGCGAAATCCTTGATCTATTTGAGGCTGTGTGCCTCGATAAGACAAGAAAGAGCTTGTAATATGGGGTATCAGCAATCATCAGAAGATATGTTAACCTTGTCCTCAGTTTCCAAAATATAAGGTTGTGGGTTCTTTCTTTCTTAGGATCAACATACTGCCAGTGTCTTCCTTTACAACTGCTTTGGTTTTTAATGTAGCAAGTGCAGCTACATATTTGTTAAGGTTTCAATTGATATGTTTGAATATGGCTTCCTCGAAATAACTTGGCAATTGTTGAATGAATGCCTTGTATGGCTAAAGCTAGCTAGCTCTTTAACTGCAAGCTCTCATTTTATCTGTTAGATGACTAAAGTAGAATCTTCTAATAATCTTACTCTTTTTGCTTCCATATATAGGCTTATTCGGAGACCAATGATTACTACGTCATACTTTACTTTATTATTTGTACACGGAAAGTCAAGCTTGAATGAAAAAGGAAATTTTGTCTATCAGGGTTAACTATCAAAAGTCCAACTCTACCAATTGTAAATGCCACATATTCGTCAAAGTAGAGGAACCAAGAGTTTTCTTTGGATGTATTCATGCATCCTTCTATTGGCAAGCCCCTAGGGATCTCTTCTATAAGTCTATGTTCCTTGTGAGTAAAGAATGCAATGATCATGTCAATTACTATTTGGCCTTTGATAGTACAAGGAGTTACACATATAATGTCAAACTTCATAAGCATAAGCAACCATCTTGCTAGCTTTTTAGTTAGCATTAGTTTGAGTAGTAGATACCGTATAGGATTTACCATGACCATTAACTGTAATGGATGCATTAGGAAGTAGTAGTGTAATCTTTATGAAGCATATACCAATGCCAATCATATATGCTCTAGGTGTGATCATCGAGCTTTTGTCTTTGAGAGTCACCTTCTCATGTAGCGTATAGGTTATTCTTGGTTATCTTCTCCAACTTAGGCCAATAATGCTCCTATGGCCACAAGCATTACAACCAAGTAAATGCATAAAAGTTTACCCCAAATGGGATCTTTCACGGTAAAGAGGTTCAAAATTATGTGTTTTATCTTCTTCAAAGCTTTTTTACTCGTACTTTGCATTCTTCTTCAATAACGATGTATACATAGAGACAAAAACGACTAAGCTAGAAATGAATCTTCGAATTTAGGATGATTTACCTATCAAGCTTTTTAGTTCATTGGGATTTTAGAGCTAGTATTGAAGAGAAACTCCTTATTTTGGTAGAGTCTATATTAATACCCCTCTAATGCACTAAGAATATCAAGAATTTTCCTGCTGAAACCTTAAAACCACATTTCTTTATATTCATCTTGACATTGTATGCTCAGCATCTTATAAAGGCTATTTCAAGATTCTGAAAATGTGTCTCTAGTAGTAAACTTCAGTACTCGATTATCTACATAATCTTAGATTGCCTTCCCAATCATGCTATGAAATATTGTTGTCATAGCCCGCTGGTATGTTATGCCCACATTTTTTAGTCTAAAGGGCACAATCGTATAGTAAAAGTTACCTATTGGTGTCCTAAACGCAGTTTTATCAGCATCTCTTGGCATTATCTTGATCTGGTTTTACTCATTGAAACCATCCATAAACAATAGCGTACACTATCCTAGGAATCTATGAGGATATCCATGTTTGGAATTCATCCTTCGGACATGCTTCATTTAAATCACAAAAATCTACAGAAATTCAAATCTACTCATTCTTCTTTTTAATTGGCACCATATTAGATAGTCAGGTTGAATGCTTGATAGGCTTAATGAAGTCCACATTTATAAGTTTCTGTACCTCCTCTTCGATATTTTCTTCAATCTCTGGGTGAAAATTTCTTCGTTTTTTCTTAATAGGGTTTTAATCCTACTTGGATGTTTAGAGTGTGCACATCATTTAAGGATCTAACCATGGGATGTCACTATATCTCCAAGCCAAGATATCTTGGTATCTTTCTAACGATGTCGCTAGTATTCCTTTTTGTCTGTTGTCAAGTTCATACTTAGAGAAACCTTTTAAATGTTCGAATCTGTGCTTAAGTTAACTTCCTTTAATTCTTCATCTACCACAATGGACTCATCTTGCATGCATTTAGGTGTTGGAAATATATTTTCCTAATTCTATGCTTCTGTTTCTATGTTATCCCTAGTCTTCAACTAAAATTTTATCTTACCCAAAATTCAATTTTAGGATAACGCAAAGTTTTACTTTATCGAAATTCATTTTTAAGGTAAAGCTAAAGAATGAACTTACCCAAAAATTATTCCCTTGCTTTCCTTTCAAACTTTTTCTAGATTCCAACCAAATTTTTAACAAATATATCCACATTATCTACATCTAACAAAAATTAAACTCAAAATATACTCATTTCATCGCAAATCCATGTATTATTTTCCAAAATAATCCAAAAATATCCATTGAATAATTTCATAAGAAAATTTATCCTAAATTACAATCTAAACATTTTTTTAAACGTTATAAATCACATATCCGCTTTATTTCATACTCAATAATGAAACAAAAAAATTATATATCTACTTCATTCCACTACCATGGAAAGGAGAGATTTTTGGGAGAGGAAAATTAGGGTTTTTCTAAAAGGAGAAAGTTAGTAAAAGGAAAAGATAAAAAAAAAAATATTAAAATGATAAAAAATTGAAGGTGCTAGTGAGAACAAAATTATCCTAAAAATGCATGTTGGGCTAAATTGATAAAAGAAAATTTCAAGTGATTGTTTACGTCAATTAGATTCAAATTAGGATTATTTTGAAAAATTTTTCCATATTTTATTTTACACTAGAAACTAAAATTTGGAGCACATATTGTTTATACTACAGCACTCAAAAGTATTTGTTTCAAGTATAAACAAATATTTATTTCGAGAAATTATTACAAACAATATATATTCAAAATTAATCGAATACAATTATTTGTTTTGACGACAAACTTAAAACATGTATTTGTTTCAAATAGAAACTTTGTATGCTCATAAATCAGTATTTGTTTTGAGCACAAATTGGAAATAAGTGTTTTTTTCGAATACAAGCTCTATGTATTACAAATAAGATTTTGTTTTGAATATTAATTCTATATACTCAAAACAAGTATTTTGAAGGTGATATGTGAATTATGAAGATATTTTTGTACAAAATATGTTTTCTTAGTTAATTATAAAAACAAATTATAAAAGTGACTAAACTTGTTGACATGTTCAAGAGTATATCCACTACAATTTCTTCAAATAACCAACAAATTTTCTTAAAATAACCCTCTTTTATATTTAATTGACGTAAACAACCATATGAAAAAAATCTTTTATTATACTAATGTTGAATTCTCTTTAAATTCTCATGGTCTGTTCTTTTCCTTGTGGTTTTAGGTCAATTGAGTTTAAAATTAGGCTATTTTGGGGGATTTATTGATAACTAAATAATTATAAAAAAAAATTATGTTATTTGGGCCGAGCTTGAGCCCAACTTCACAAAGCTTAGTCGTCTTTGCGTCTTCTCCAACCGAATGTCTACAGCAGCACTACACTGATCTCCATTTTCAGTGCGTAACTCCGCCCACTCTTTCTCTCTCTCTTCCATTGATTGCATTTCCCATACTCCATGAAATAATGACAAGACGTACTTTCGTTTCTCTTGTTCTACTTCTCTTTCTAACTTCCCAAACATCAGTCCTCTCATGGAAGAAAGATGAGTTCCGGAACTGCAATCAAACTCCCTTCTGCAAACGCGCCAGATCCCGCAAACCCGGTTCGTGTTCTTTGATCGCCGATGAAGTCAAAATTTCCGACGGCGATCTTACCGCCAAACTCTCCCCCAAGAACCCCTCCGATGGTCAATTCAAACCTTTGATTCTTTCCCTGTCAATCTACCAAGATGGCGTCATGCGCCTCAAGATCGACGAGGACCAATCTTTAAATCCTCCCAAAACGCGATTCCAAGTCCCTGACGTCGTTGTCCCCGAGTTTGAATCCAAAAAGCTGTATTTGCAGCGACTCACGAAGGAGACGATCGACGGCGATGCGGGTGCCTCCTCGGTCGTGTACTTGTCGGACGGCTACGAGGCTGTACTCCGTCACGATCCTTTCGAGGTTTATGTGCGTAGTAAAGGCGGTAATTCACGCGTACTCTCTTTAAATTCTCACGGTTTGTTTGATTTCGAACAATTGCGAGAGAAAAATGAAGGTGAGGAATGGGAAGAGAGGTTTAGAGGACATACTGACACTAGACCTTACGGTCCACAATCTATTAGTTTCGACGTGTCGTTTTATGATTCTGATTTTGTTTATGGAATCCCTGAACATGCAACTAGTTTAGCTCTGAAACCAACTAGGGGGCCTAATGTTGAAGAGTCTGAACCTTATAGGTTGTTTAATTTAGATGTTTTTGAGTACATTCACGACTCACCCTTTGGGCTTTATGGGTCCATTCCATTTATGATATCTCATGGGAAATTGGGAAAAACTTCTGGGTTTTTCTGGTTAAATGCTGCGGAGATGCAGATTGATGTGTTGGGTGATGGTTGGAGTGCTGAGAGTGGGATTTTGTTGCCTTCAAAACAAAGCAGGATTGATACTTTTTGGATGAGTGAGGCTGGGATTGTGGATACATTCTTTTTCATGGGTCCTGGTCCAAAGGATGTTGTGAAGCAATATACAAGTGTCACTGGCATGCCTGCAATGCCTCAGTATTTTTCAATTGCCTATCATCAGTGTAGGTGGAACTATAGGGATGAAGAAGATGTTGAACAAGTGGACTCAAAGTTTGATGAACATGATATTCCTTATGATGTTTTGTGGCTTGATATTGAACATACTGACGGCAAGAAGTATTTTACATGGGATAAGTCATTATTTCCGCATCCTGAAGAGATGCAGAGGAAGTTGGCAGCCAAGGGTAGGCATATGGTAACAATTGTTGATCCACATATTAAGAGGGATGATTCGTATTGGTTGCATGAGGAGGCAACTGAGAAAGGGTATTATGTTAAGGATGCAACAAAGAAGGATTATGATGGATGGTGCTGGCCTGGTTCATCTTCGTATTTGGATATGTTGAATCCAGAGATTCGATCATGGTGGGGTACTAAATTCTCCTATGAGAATTATGTCGGTTCAACACCTTCGTTGTACATCTGGAATGACATGAATGAGCCTTCTGTCTTTAATGGTCCAGAGGTATGCTACTTTGTAGCTCTTTTGTCTTTCTTTAAGTTCTGTGCTTCTTTATAAAAATAAAAAAAAAAAAACAATGTTTTATCTTAAGACAACTTTTTTTAAAAAAATATTACATGAAATAAACCAAATCTCTCCCAAACTCGGTGTGAATAGTGTTTAAAACCTAGACCTCTTACACTGCCATAAGAAGGTTTACCTGTTGAATGAATTGCCATCAATGGTAGTTTTTTTACTTTTTCTTCTTCCTTTTCTTCAGTTTATAAACTTGATTATAAGCATAAGATCAGGCTTTAATCTTCATAAATTATATTACTTATCTTCTCTATATAGGATTGATTATGACCCTTAACAACTGCCTTTATATTCTTAACAAGTTTCACAGGTTAATTATTGATTATCTCCTCTATTCGGTTTTCTAGTAAAACATAAGTGTAACTTATAGGTCTTTTAACAAAAAGGTAATGGTTGTTTGGTTGTAAGTGGCAACTGTTAGCAAAAAATTTCTAATTTTCTTTAATAAGTTTGGCAGTGTATGTTATGAGTGGGATGATAAAAATTTAATAAAGGGTATTTTTAACAAATTAAGTTTTAAAGAAAGCTCAAAAGGAGCTTCACAAACTCCATAAAGCGCATAAAAAATTTAAAAAGTGCTTTTAGCATTAGAAAAGCATTTTTTTCTTTTCTGTAGAAAAGCCATGCATCAGTGTCTACAAATGCGTAGACATGCATTGATATTTACATGTATGTATGTACCATGTCACTTATGCGGCAAGTTAGAAAGGCAAGTGGTTTTGGCAAATTCATAAATTTCTGATTTGGTGAAGGGGGCCAAAGAGGCAGAGATATTAATCACACCTTTTACCATAATCAGGTGTCAATGCCAAGGGATGCTTTACATCTTGGGCATATTGAACATCGAGAATTACACAATGCTTATGGTTATTACTTCCATATGGCTACATCTGATGGGCTTGTTAAGCGTGAAAATGGAAAGGACAGGCCTTTTGTTTTGTCAAGAGCATTCTTTGCTGGAAGTCAAAGGTATGGAGCAGTTTGGACAGGAGATAACACAGCAGAATGGGATCAACTCAGGGTTTCTGTTCCAATGATTTTAACACTTGGTCTAACAGGGATGTCATTCTCTGGTCCGTAAGATTTTTTTCTTTTTTGTTATAATTGATTTAAGTATTTGTCCATTCATATGGATGGTCATAATGGATATACTTTTGCAGGTGCTGATGTTGGTGGTTTTTTTGGCAATCCTGAGACCGAGTTGTTAGTTCGCTGGTATCAGCTTGGTGCATATTACCCTTTCTTTAGGGCACATGCCCATCATGACACTAAAAGACGAGAGCCCTGGTTATTTGGGTAAGACTTGCTGTATGCTTTGCCTTTTAGCAGTATGTACTACATTAAAGCTATGGAAATGTTGTAGGATTTTGTATAGTACATTATACTGTAATGTTTTTGCATAGTTCTTCTATTTCTGTTTGTCTTTTTTTCTTTCTAATGTAAACATATTTTATTCTCCGAAAGGGCATGTTTCAAAGGTGCATTTTTACTTTCTTTTTAAACCATTTTCTGCCTGTATGATGTGTCTTACAAGTAATAGCCCAGAATTTTGGCCAAGTTTGCTATTTCATTCTGTGGAGACTGGACATTATGCAGAAGGTAGAGACTGCAAGAGTTGGTGAATTGTCTTGTTTGACTCCTCTGTTAATATATTCTGCATTCATATATTTATTTTAAATATATATGAATGGACATTATGATGTGCCTTGTTTTTCCCGCTTCAGATGTATTATAATTTGATGAAAGCTTCTAAACTGAACTCTGGTATTTGTTTTTTACTCTATGTTTTAAGATAAAGGCTGCATCTAAGATCCAATTACTTGTTTGTGTTCGTTCAAGTTGAAAGTGTTTCATGGACAAGGGGCCCTGCAGCATGCAGTTTGCATGTGGTTCACTGCAATTTTGTAAGGCATGACGGCTGTGTTATTTTGATGGAAGATATGGATAGGTTGAATGGAGAAAAGTATGAATGAAGAGTACATAGCTGTGACTTGTGGAGGGCTTGAAGCATGCTTGCCTGTTCTGTTCACCATTTGGTCTCGCTTAGAAACTGAATTTACAAGGCCCCTTTTTGCTGTCTTTTCAAATTTGTCTGTCTTCATTTCCTAAGCCTATATGGGATTAACCACCAGTTCCAAAATTTTAGGGATAAAATGTGGACAAAGCCGTTTAGAAGAATTGAAGTGCATGAAGATGTTAAAGTTTTGGGTGATTGTTGCCTTCTTATATGGAGTCCACTGGGTGATTTATTTTTCGTGGACTCTTGGTGATATCTTTATGCTGTGTTAAAATGTGTAATGCAAAGCACTGCACCCTTTTGTATAGTTTTAGTTGATGAGAAGTAATGAAATATAAGAAGAGTATGTCAATTATATGTTGATAGTCATTTGCTGCATACCAACCTTTATGGCTACTTGTATGAATAAATGAAGTTGATATGTTTTATATTTACCATCTTATCATCTTGTGCATATTAATTTTAATCCAGTCTTTGGAGATTTATTTACTTTATTTTTTAATCGATTGATTGTCTCAACTTTATTACAGAGAGAGAAATACAGCACTTATAAGAGAAGCCATACATGTCCGTTACATGTTTCTGCCATATTTCTATACCCTTTTCAGAGAGGCAAACACTACTGGTGTTCCAGTTGCACGCCCATTGTGGATGGAGTTTCCATCTGATGAAATGACACATACAAATGATGAGGCTTTTATGGTTGGAAATGCACTTTTGGTGCAAGGAATCTTTAAGGAGGTAAAAAAGTGGTCATATTGTTGCTCTCTTTTTGCCCCTTGTATTTATCTTGTTTGGTTCTTTTCCTGCTGTGGTGTACTGATTTGAAGCACTTTATTGTTTCTTGAACCAGCGAGCTAAACATGTATTAGTATATTTGCCTGGGAAAGAATCTTGGTATGACATTAGAACTGGAACTGCAGCTAAGGGAGGTGTTACCCATAATTTGGAGGTTTCAGAAGAGTATGTTCCAGCTTTCCAAAGGGCTGGAACAATCATACCTAGGAGAGACCGTTTCCGAAGAAGTTCCACGCAGATGGTTAATGATCCTTACACTCTGGTATGTAATTGATTCCAATTTGACCTTTACGTGTGTGCGACAGGTCTTAAACCTCGTCAATATTGGAATCTTTGGAAATACTTGACCTCGCACTGCTTCTTTTTTCTTCTCTTTGTTTTAAATTGCCTTTCTACTCTTAATTTTTCTGGGCTGTAAGGTGCTGTTTATATACGGGATCAGACTATGTTGTCCTACACCTAATCTAGTTGAAATTTGCTTTCTTTTTGTATGTTGAGAATCTTTGTAAATTTTGCACGTGACTGTCACTTGTCTTCAGTATGTACATAGGATGGGATATATTGTTGGTAGGAATGTCCTTGATCTTGTACTTTGTGTATTTACTTACTAAAGAGTAATACTGTGAGATCTTTGAGTGGGAACAGGCAAGTGTCCCATTAGCTGAAGTTAATCTGTGAGATGTCATTGCTATAATGCATGAACAATAGTTATCTGCAGTTTATAGTTGACCAGAATATCATAATTGAAAGAGCAAACATTGTGGTAACGTCCTTTTCTGAACATCATCGCTTAGAGATTTGGAAACAGATTTAATTACATGCAACTTCCAATGGCTACAAATTTTGTTTATTAACACTCATTGCAGTAGCCATACCAGGGTCATAGACAGTGATTGTGGATCTCCAAGCCTACAGCCTCTTGTGACTATTATATGCTGATGACAATTATTATGAACCATTTGTGTTTACATGATATGTTCTTAACATCTACCTCTCCTTTTAGGTGGTAGCTCTAAACAGCTCTAAAGGTGCCGAAGGTGAACTCTATGTTGATGATGGCAAAAGTTTTGACTTTCTGCAAGGGGCCTTTATCCATCGTCGATTTGTGTTCTCTAATGGCCAGCTTACATCTATAAACTTGGCTGCAACTGCGCCTGGAAAAACCCAATTTTCTTCGGATTGCATTATTGAGAGGATTATTCTGCTCGGACATGATTTGTCAAAGAGTGCTCTTATTGAACCAGCTAACCGGAAGGCTGAGATTGAGCTCGGGCCACTTCGACTTCAAGGTGGGCGCAGCCCTTCTGTTTTAACCATCCGAAAGCCTGGTGTCCGGATCTCAGATGATTGGACAATAAAAATTTTGTAATTGCTATCTAGTTTTCACATCTTGATCTCATTATGCTGCTAGACGAAAGAAAGTCTCCAATGTCATGGGTAGGATCTTGTTAGGAGGAAGAAAGAACTAATTTTTCTATATTCATATTTAAGTACACAAACATGAGCACCCATGTTCCAATTTTAGTGGTGAACTCTATTGTACAAACCATACGAATATTGTTTTGCTTCAATCGAAATTTTATTAGGAAAGCTATATCCTTTAGGCATTGTTAACTATACATTGTTGTTAACCAAATGGGTGATATATCTTTACATCTTTAACTTCAATCAAGACATGATTTTGTCATTCACTTGATGAATACAGCATTGTTTAGGAGGGAGAGAGAGACTAACATATTGTTTTTTTAGGGGAAATATAGGCACTAAATTACATGCAATGTCTTTATAAAACTGAGAAGATTTTGCAGATAAGTAAATTCAGGGGCGGTTTATAAACAACTATTTTGAAATGAATGTTGAGCTGAGATGCATTAATTGCCAAAATTTATCTTCTAAGGTTTGCCTGTTCTATGTACGTATCACTTGAATTTTTTCTACTCTTGTTTTTAGTACGCCTGCTGTAATTTCTATCTTTTTTATTGCCAGTTACAATTTTCACCCATAAGTTGCAATGAAAAAATTAAAAATTGTGAAAGGTGTTATGTAATACAAAGCAAAGATTAAGCAAAAATTGGCTAAATAAAAATGCAAAATGCGCAATAGCATGAACCCAAATAACAATAAAATAATAATTAATTTGGTAGAAACCCCATCAAAAATCAAATCGCCAAAATCTGTTTCACAAATGCAAACAGCCAAAATTGAATTTAACATCAACAGGAAATTGGAAAATGTATTGAACATGTTATTAAACTGTATTGTATATTTGACATTTACTGTTAGTAAGAGATGTTAGAGAGTTCTTGTGAACAATTCTTGTTCAACTTCAGAAAAATAAAAAGAAAAGGAAAAAGAACTATGAGGAAACTTAATTAGATTAGATGAACATACAACAAGAATTTTCACCTGGAACAGAAAAAAAAAAAAATTGAATTACTGTGAAGACAAGGTGACGAGGAAGAGAAGTCAGTCCTCTTTTTTTAACTGCTGCCTTTTCAGCAATCATTACTTTGAAAGATCAGAATCTGAATTCTGGATCAACATCCATCGCCCACGCAAATTTTGCGAGAAGAGATTTGTTGAATATCTGCGAAAAGATGGATTGGATAACCAACCAATTCAAACAATTAATGCTGCTCATAAAATTTGGGGTAATACAAACTTTGACATAGCTGTTAGTAGAACAATTCAACGCCAACTGTTGCTGAAAATAATTGCAGAAGCAGTTTACCTTCTCGATGGGGACTTCATGCCTCTTGCACCATGCGACAGTGATTCTTGGGTCAAGGTAATTGATCTTGGACGTACCCAATGCTACAGTTTTAAGATCCTCTTTGGTCTTCATATCTCGTTCCATTTTCTCAATCTTTGCATTGGTTTGAGCTATCTTCCTGTCCAATCTGCATATCAATCAACAGACTACAATAAAACAGCATAGTAAAATGCATAATAAGCTCAAACAAATAGTCACGAGTTATATTACGCATCGGGTGCTAGGTTCCTCTTTCTCTTTCCATCAGCATCCTTCAATGGCGGCTTCCCTTTTCTAGCCCTGTCTAAATCAATTTTCAAGTCTTTCAGAACAACCTAAAAACAAGATAACAAAAGGTCAGCTCCAACATACAGGTTTTGAGAGGGGATCAATGGAGTTTTTCCCCAAATGCATAGTTGTTCATCCGGCAACATCAATACAGAAACCCACTGCCACTGTTATAGTAAAAGACTGTCTGGTACTTCAACCAAGGACATTGAGTTTTTTGGCAGGGCAAATCACCATATTCATCAACCAAGAGAAAATCAGATTTTTTAACTAAATATGCAAGACTACTCATTACCTTAAGCTCTTCTATTTTCTCCGTTAACCTTGACATCTGTGTCGTGTGAGATTTTGAAACACTTCGCTGATGATTACAAATGATTGCAACCTGCAGAAACAAAAGCCAAACTAAAGTGACTAAAATGGGCACCATCATTATCTTAAGCAATTTTCTTTTTAGCAACAATATTTACCTCCTTGTTTGCCTGCTGATACACCACTATTTTTTCTGCAACATCACCATCTTTCGTTTCCCTATTCAACTGTCACAGGCAAAACCAAATCCAATAGGCATAAATCACAACAGCAGATTGAAGAAAAAAATATTAAGAAGACAAACTATACAAGAACAAGCTAGAATACTAATTTTCAAATTACAAAATGATCGAGGAAATCTCTAATTAAACACTGTCAATGTCTTTCAATAAAGGCAATACAATCTCACCGTGTTATGCCAAATAAAAGTAGTCAAAATGCAAAATATTTCATGTTATTACTTATCCAACTAGCATACTGCTTATAAAAAATTAACTTAAAAATTTGGTAATTCTCACAATATATATGCCCACAATTTCTGTGAGGTTGCAATATGCTCTATCCCACTAACTTTTCTTTTGCCCATACTAGGTCAAACAACTTTCTTTTTCAAAAAAACAATCTTCCACAAGAAACAAATATTAGTTTAAACCATTGATAAGAAGCCTAGAAAGTTACAAAACAGGACCTCTCACTCCACCCGGCAACTTACCATGTCATCCAATGTGATAGAGGCATTATAGGTACGGAAGACTTTTGCTGTAAGGCCAGGCATGAGTTCCTTCAGATGAGCATTCAGTTTAGCTGTATCCAGTTTGTCGAAAAGATCATCATTTTGCTGCTTTGCTGAAAAAAGCAAAACATGCAATTGGTCCCAATCATAAATTGAAAACATGCTTAACCTGATGAGAGGCCATCTACTAACCAGATTGAAATTGTCCAATCGCCTTATAGACAGGAAGCTCAACTTCAACTGTGTTTACATATTGAATTGAATCTTTACCAAGGAAGTCAAACTGAATGATCAAACAGAAGTACACATGTTACCACTTATAATTTGCTGGACAGGTGTGAAAAGCTATTAGCCACAAAGTGTGGTATTAAACTTCTACAAACTCCTTCAAGTATCACAGCATGTATATTAAATACAGAGCAGACAAAACTTAATGACAAACTCATTTAGAACTTTCCATAATTCTGCTCTTGTAGTTTCCCAATCTTGCAGTAACAAAATTTTGCACCAATTTTGACACTGCACTTGCAAATATAAGCCATTATACCTTCAACTTATTTGGAGGGATACACTCTACATTCCCTACTTTCAGTGTACAGCAACCAACAGTATCAGCTTCATCATCATCCTGTAGAAAGTCAACCATAAAATTTAAAAATTAAAAAACCTAATAATATTCCTATGGAAAATGCATAGCAGTATGCATGTTTAATTGCTAACAGAAGTTATACTGGACAAATTACAAAATAGCACAATGCAAGGACCAGAATAAGTACAGCGGCATCAAAATGCAAAGAATTACCCATCCACCAATAGCAACGGATAAGATATCTTACTTTCAGACCTTGAACCAGGAATATATTTATACCATAACAATAGTGTTTATTATTCAACAGAACCCTGATGCACCAAGAAAGATGCAAGGCTAGAGCAATCCAAATTTATCATGTTGACATGGAAGCCCAGAAACAACTCAATTTTGGAAAAGCTGCTTGCCATTTGTTGCATTAAAGTGGCAAGTACACCCAACAGAAATAAGTCAATGAATGAAACTCGTTATAAAACTCACAGCTGCTGAAAATCTTTCACACTCAAGGATAAAACCTCAACTCTTTACTACACAGATCAATATGAACAAACAAATACATACTCGTAAACTATCACAGAAGTGTGCATTAGATTGTTACAGTACACATAAGTAAATACCTTCTCATTACCCGCCCTAAGAGCTAGTTTGTCAATAAGATATGTGGCAACTGCAATTTGTCTCCTTGTTATGTCTCTGCTGACAAAATCCTTCGTGTATGCAGCTCTGATACTCGCTATGTAGTCCTGCAGTTAACATAAAGCTAGCTATTAAAAAAGGGTCATAGATAAAAAATAATAATCAGCAAAAAAAAAATCAAAAATATAGAACAATTCTAGCTACTGAAAAGCAAGCCATAATAAATAAAAAATAAATAACGCCAGAAAAGGCCAGACCATCAGAAGCATAGGGGTGATTACCTTCAGCTTCCTTGCCTTCTCATATTTCTCCTTGTCACTTTGCCCCTTCAAGGAACTGCTAGCTGCCAAGAACACGTACTTGAATTCTTTTGGATTAATTGGATCATTCCAGAAAGCTAACCATGTAACAGTATTATCATGCTTTACTTCTTTCCAGCTGCCAAGGTAAAATATCCAAGAGTTATTAAAACCTGAAGAAAAAAATAGGCCCTAATTGCCCATATTTCTGAAAAATTAAATCCCTCTACTTTTTCCCAACCCCGAGAAATATCATTAGAAATAAAACCTTTCACCAGGGACAGGACATTCCGGAATTGGGGCATCCTTTCCAATATTTATGGTAATATCACTTGGACGAATGCGCTTTTTCAGCTTCCCCATCTGGTAAGTGCAATAAACAACAGAAGAAAAAATCATTTGTTCTCGATAGGCAGTAAGAAATTATGGTAAGTTTCAGCAATAGCCACGACAACAAAACAAATAATATTATCAGCAACAACTCTTAAATAACAATTATTTATGAAAAGATGTCACAGGAACCTTTGGATGCTCTCCCCTGCCTCGAAATAGCCCAGGAGGTTCAACTCTGAAATTTCCAACCTGAGATTGACAAAATCAACATCAGCATCCAACTCTAGAAATAACCAATATGCAAATTTCTGCCCCTCATGCAATATACATCACAGAACCTATTATTTGCATGAAGCAGCAATCAGATTATAATTGCAAGAACAATAAGGGATGCTAACAGTAGGCTTGGCCAAATAGAAGCTCACTTACATAACTATGTGCATATATAACATATAAAGAAAGAGAGGTTAAGAGGAAAAAAGGAGAGGGAAAAGATAATAAAGTAGAAAGGAGAGAAAAACACCAAACAATCTTCACCATTCATACCCATCAAAACTGATCCATAAAAATTAGGACAAGATAAATTGAATGACATTGACACAAAAAATTAGAACGAATATAATATAGAGAACATTTGAGAAACCCTTTTGAAGTGGAGCTCAAAAGTGAAGATCTCAAAGGCTGAAATCTCAAAGGAATGCTATCAAGAAAGTAACAGTGAACAAGATGAGATACAGGAAAGAAGGCATTGTGATGGTAATGACTCCACATGGCCATCCCTAAGGCATAATGGCATCGAATTTCAGCCAGAGAGTGTTTCCAATGAACCAAACGACAAAAGTCATACACTTCAGTCTATCTGATGTAGCACCAAGAAAGAACAATAGAAAGGGGAGAAAAAAACTCAAGAATTATGGGGAAAACATCATAGCTTTATTCAAAAATCTCCAGGTCTCAAAGTCTTAACTCTAGAACTAACACTAAGGTCCTCTTTATAGGGGCCATAGACCTAACCACAAGAGGAAAAAGAGAACTACGTCCAAAGAGGAATAGAAACCCTATTATGAAACAAACAAGAAAAGCCACACTATAATAAATAACACAAATATAACTCTAACAAGAAAATAAGACTAAATTTAAATAAGACAAGGACAATAAAAATAGACCTACAAGTAGCCTAGTCTGTTCTACATTGCTATGTGAGGCAAATGATTTTCAACGAAACAGAAAAGAATTACTTGATGCTGTTTACTGAACGGAATCTCCCACTGTATCCTACCTACGGTTAAGTTATTTGCACAAACTAGGCACACCAACAAACATAGCAACAAAAGGTCAGATAAAAATGAATTCTAGAGACCATGACTGAAACTTCATGGAAAACGAAACAAATAACAAATAA
The DNA here is from genome assembly GCA_022749755.1 of Azadirachta indica. Lineage (NCBI taxonomy): Eukaryota > Viridiplantae > Streptophyta > Magnoliopsida > Sapindales > Meliaceae > Azadirachta > Azadirachta indica. The sequence continues at coordinate 3,616,791 of CM040447.1, forward strand.
GCTAAAGGAAGACCTTCTCTTTGACGTCATCAACAATAGCCCACATGTACTTCTCCTCCTGTTTCAATTTCTCTTCTTTCAGTGCCTTCTTCTCCTACATGGACAGAAAGTACTACATCAACAATCATCAAAATAAAAATGCAAAATAAAAATAACGACGCATAGCCCATTAAAATTAGGCAAAGATTTCATGGTGACATAAAACTCAATTTGTATCATTTCACATGTCAAACCTGAAAATTATTTTAAGGAGAACCAACTTACTTCTGAACTCATATGTTTCTTTTTCTCTTTCTGCTCCTGATGCCAATTATATATTGGCCTAAAGTCACAATCCTCCAACTTCTGAATTACATGTTTTCTGCCCAGCAATTTGCGCCAATCATTCCAAAAGTTCTCTTTGAATTTTGGTTTCTGCATGTAGTCTGTATCTAGCATCACTGCAAACATTGTTGCAACCTGTGGATTGAATTCATGTAAAAAATATAAAAATAAAAAAATTGAACTTGGGAAAAAAAGTGACAAATGGGCTGGCATGCAGAGTAACTATAAATCAGTAAACACAAATCAAACAAACAAACAACAGTCCTTCAGAGAGAGAGAGAGAGAGAGAGAGAGAGAGAGAGAGAGAGAGAGAGAAACCTCCTCTTGTTCAGGAGTCAAATCAACTTCTTTCCCTTTGTAAAGCATCTTAACCCCATGAGGTGTGTATTGAGGAGGAAAAATGACACCATTGTGAACCAAAGTCGTCCATTTTTTCTGGCCATCTCCAGAACCAGGTAGCATTTTTGTTGGCTTTGAATACTTTGAATTTTTCATTACTTTCTTGGACTTTTTGTTTATTTTCTTTGATGGCGAAGAAACAGATTGCGTTACTTTTGTTGCAGATTGCGTTACTTTTGTTGCCTTTACATTTGTTGCCTTTGCAGACACTAACTTACTATCTGAGGGCGCTGACTTCTTTATTCTCTGGGCAATTGGAATATGGTCATCATCGTCAGCCTTCTCTTCTGCTTTAACTGTTACTTTTTTAACTTTTACTACTTTAGATGTATCGGAAACCTTTGGCTTTTTAGCTGAAGATGGAGCTGATGAATGCGCATTATCAAGATGTCTCTTAACTGGCATTGAAGAATTTTGTTGCTTCTGCCTCGAAATGGAACCATTCTGCTCAACTTTTGAAACTGAAGGTTTCTTCTCATCAGAATAGATAGGCTTAGTGTCCAATGACCATGCATTGGACTTGGGGAACCTCGAAGATAATGGAACTTCATCATCTGAATCCTCAGGATCACTTTTAACATTACATTTAGATATTGGCAAATCATCAGCTTCGGAAGCACCAAGCCCTTTGTTGGCCATGTTGGTGTTACCCTTAAGTCTAGAACTCAATGGTTTATCATCCTCAGAATCCTCATCATCACTTTTCAGGCCATTGTCATCTTTAACTCCCACCTCCTTAACAGGAGTTGACACATTTCTTAGTGGTGATTGTTTTAACTGATCATCTAACAAACTTGATGCTTTGGAGTTAGAAACTGGTGACTTCACTGGTGACCCCTTGGCAGATGAAGCAGAACTTTTCTGGCTTGGTGGAGGAGACTTCACTGGTGATGCCATAGAAGATGCAGCTGCTGTTTCACCCTTCTGGCCATGAGCATTTTGACCATTGACTGTCGATGACAATGGCTTTCTCACTTCAGAATTTCCTTGGTTCTGCCTAGAGGCTGTGTTATACCGCCTGAAAACTACTGGACCCTCGTCGTCATCATAAAAATCATAGACTGCGTTCGGTTTAGTAGAAGCTTCAACAGCCATTATTCTACCATGTACTACCTTGACAGTATATCACACCAATTTCTGATAAAAAGCAGTATCAAGAGCACAGTTAGAACCCATATAAAGCAGTGTAGCCATTAACAAAGCAAAGCTAATGGAAGACTGATATTGAAATACCCAATTAAACAGAACACCTGAATCAATTAATAATAATCTAACAGTAAAAGCATCAAACACGTACAAATCAATCTAAAACTGGACAAAAGCATCAAACTGAAATCAATTTACAATAACAAATCAAATCTGTTAATACAAAATCAACATAGTATCCAGACCTAACAAAAATTCATTCCTGCACGAGCTATCAATCAGAAAGCAAGTTATACATAGCTATCAAATCAAGAATTCACCTTCGACAAATTAATCGAAATAAAATTACCTAGAAAATCAGAGCAAATTATCCAGACAAATCAAAGGAAACAAATTTCGATAAGTCATGGGTAGGGATTGGGGTTGTTTATTTAAAGCGGAGATTACTTTTCCGACAGAGTGACAGAAAGTACCTATTGCATTAAAAGTAAAATTCCATTTACCCCCTTAAGGTTTAACTTAATTACCCACTCCCCCTCAGGTTTCCTAAAAGCCCTTTATCCCCTCACCATTACCTCCGAACAATTTTTTTAAGGGCAAAATCGTACTTCACTTTTAAAATTAAGAAAAAACAACTGGTGAGATGACCTTGTATTCAAATCCTGATTACTAATTTTCGTTTTCTAATTTTTTATTAAAAAATTTAATATAAATTAAATAATATACCTTTCAATTAATATTTCATATAATGAAATAGTAACCTTTTAAAATTATTTAAATAACTTACTTTTATTTGAATTGAATAATATATCTTTCATAAATTTGAATTAATTTATTTTAATACTTATACTCAATAATATATCTTTCAAATAATATTTCATATAACAAACTAGTAATTTTTATATTGCAATATCATTTATTTTATCTAATTAATATCATTTATAAATTTTGATTAATTTATCTTATATTTGTATTCAATAAATTAATGTAAATATTTACTATTCATATTTTTTTATAAATGTTGATTAAATTTATATACATATTCAAATCTATAAATTTTTTAATAATTAAATAAATTTAAATTCGTTTTAATTTAAATAATATTTTTTTATTTTAATGTAAAATTAAATAAAAACAATTAAATCATAATTAAACTACATTTTATTATTTATAAATTGCAAAAGAAAATAATATTAATAGAAAATCATATGTTATTTAATTATTTTATTAATATAATTTTTTTATTTTAATATTAAAGAAAAAAAATATAATAAAAAATTATTTTAATGTTTTATTTTCAAGTTTATTATATTAAATGTTGACTTTGATTATTACACTTTCTTAAATATGTATAATGGCCCCATATATAATGTCAGGCATGAAGGGTTTAATCGTCTTTTGCCTTAAGAGAATTGTTCCTAACAGAGACAGAGGTAACGGTGAGGGGGTAAAGAGTTTTTTTGAAACGGTAGGGGAAGTTAGATAATTAGATTAAAATTTAAGGGGTAAAGAGAATGTTTCTAAATAAGCAATATTAACATATAGCCCCCTTCACTCTATCCAAACAGCAAATAAAGATAATATTCTGATTAGCTATGACAAATAAGTCTAAAGAACGGGTGACTCACAGCAGCATGGGCTAGGCCTGATTGGGCTGGAGAACGGATCTACTTTTAGTTTTGTTGATTAAAATATGTTCAAAATGGGACAAAAAATTTATTTTCGTTCATTTTTCGAATAGGAAATAAGGATGGGTTTCTTTCTTTAACCTAACTCTTTTCCCACATTAAATTAAAAATCTTTTAACATAATTTACCTATAAATCTATTTTATTTAATAAAAATATCAATAAAATTTTTAAAATTTTTAATCTAAAAATTTTAATTTAATTAATTATGTCTTTTATATTAACTCCCAAAAATTTTATTTTCTTTTCAATATTTTATTTTTTATTTATCAAGTAAAATTTTTTTCTACAAAATTAGTGAAGATCATAAACTTTAAAATTTATTTAATATATTTTCTCTAATTATTTTTATCAATTCAATTAAAAATTTGAGTTATAATGTATTAATACATTATTTATTTTGAGCTAACACAAATATAAATTAAAAAAATTCAAAATCAATAGGTTAATGAAAATTTTAAAGAAATTGTATCAATTGATGTTTTTTTTCTCCATAATTCTTATATGTAATAATTTTTAAATAAATTATATCAATCAAATTAGTTATTATTATCAATTATTTAAGACAAAATAAAGTGTTGTGGTAATATGTGAATAAATAATTTAATATATAAAAAGTTCATTTGTATTATTATTGTTGTTGTTGTTGTTGTTGTTGTTGTTGTTGGAAGGATTTGAAAAACTTATTTATGTTAAAGCCTTTGCTAAGAAATTTAAAACTGTGGGTGTTTTCTTTCCTCTTTTTGAATAAAAATGCTTTCATTAAGAAAAACTAGAAAGTATTATCAAGTAAAGAGGTTGGAATCTCCTCCAACCAAACCGTGGTGTTTTCAAAGTGAAAAGCACATGTAGACAAATTACGAGCTATTACATGACAAGAACGTGGGGTATGACAAAATACAAATTTATCTTTATTCACAAGAAAGCCTTGAACATCTGAAATAATCCAAAAGACCTCACTAAAAATGTAAATCTTCCTAATCACCATATTCACTATGTTGATGTTGAGGGAATCAAACTCAATTATAATAAGAATTAAGCTTGAATCCTTTGTAATTTTCTCTATCTCACCTTTATAGGAAGTCGTTTTAACTACTGCAGCCATCAACTTTCCATGAGAATTTTTCATAACGGCTGCAATACCTACCTTACTATCTAATTCTTTTACTGTTGAATTCACGTTAAATTTAAACCAACTATTCGAGGCAAGAGATTAAGAATGAAGCGATATTAACAAAAATTGGTTGTCTAGTAAGGAAATAGTTAGTTGTAACTTTTTAAAACATTCAACTAAAGATTTTGTCCTTACTAGAATTCTAATGGGATCTTCATTGATTTTTTGTGTGGTAGAACTAGTTCCTTGAATACCAAATTAAAAAAGCTATCGTGACAAAAATATTACGATGAATCTTGACACCTCCATAACCAAAGCAAAGAAACGTGAGCTCCTTCTGTTTTTTAATACCTCTGCAAAAGGGAGGACTTCCATGTTTTCCAAGCAAATTTGCAAGAAATTAAAGCATATAACAGTTTTGAGAAATAATGAACATCTCTGGCATTGAGAAAACCCTATGATATTCTTTTTGTCCAAGCTTAAGCATGTAGAGAAAAAGTCATGCACTGCTCTCTATAGGAAAATCTTTACTTTTTTTAGAATTAAGATAACCAAATATAATTCCACCAACTTGAAAAGATTGAGGAATAGGAAGGGTAGTGTGAAAACTTTCGCCTCAAAACTATTGATAATCACTTTTTACATTATTACTGATCTCTTTTCTCATTGTGTCATAATAATTTATTCTCATTCCCAGATCTTAATAGGGGGATTTTCATAGTTGTCTCAACATTTTATAGGGTAACATATTGCTGAATAATTTGCATGTCTCATTCGTTGTATAAATTTAGCAACACAACCATTTTGGAGTCTTCTGATAGTGATAAAAGGAATATAGGTTTGAATAATTAGGGTCTTAGTATTTAATTTCTTTAATAGATAAAATTTTTTTTACCATTGCCGATTCTCTATCTCATTAAAACTTTAAGTATAATTATACCCTATAAATTCTTCTCCAAATAAAAGACCAATTGCTATCCACTTTTGCTTCCATAAAATCACGTGATTTAAAATAGTGAACTTTAAGAGTTTTAGCCAATAAGGAAGTAGAATATTGCAAAATTCTCCATCTTGATTTTGCTAATAATGCTTGATTAAAAAACTAAACTCTATGAGCCCGAGACTTCATTTCCTCTTTAGCTTGCACATTTTTTACCAGCTAGCTTAATGAATACTCTTCGAGTTTTTTATAAAACTCCCCAAGAAAAAGTTCAGCAATTCTTTAATATCCATACAAAAGCCCCAAAGGATTTTGAATACTCTCATAATATAAGCTGGAATGACTTGTGCCACTGCCTTAATCAACATTTCTTTCGCTTTACTTAAAAATAACTTAGCGTTTCACCATTTAATTTTCTTATAAATTCCAGCTTTAAACTCATTAAAGAACTTTCCTTTATTTTCTATCAACTATTAAGGGTAGTCCAAGATAATTATCATACACTAAGACCACATTGAAATTAAAGATTTTCTTTATTTCATTAATAGTTACATGCTGACAATTAGGGCTAAAAAAGATAGATGATTTTTCAAAGTGTCCAAAAGCAGCTGAATGACAATCGAAGATCTGTTTCAGAGTGATTGATTCATTCACTAATGCACAAAAAAGGACCAAATTATCATCTACAAACAACAAATATGAGATAATTAGGTTGTTACGTAATTGAATTCCAAGAATGTTATTTCTTCTTTCTGCCATGCTTAATAAGGAGGAAAAGGCCTTTGCGCATATAATAAATAAGGAAGGAGAAATAGGGCAACTTTGTCGAAAACCCCTTCAAGGATTTATAATTCCTTTAACCTCACCATTTAAGATGATAGAGAAGGAAACAATAGTGATGTAATTTATGATCAATTGAATAAATTTTGCTGAGACACCAAATTTTACCGTGACGTTTTCAAGGAAACACCATTCAATTCTGTTGTACACTTTAAAGGCAATCAAACCATTTTTACTAGCTCTTTTACTTCTGATTTGACGAAGGCATTCGTATCCCACAATAACATTATCTATAATAAGTTTGTTTGGGACAAAACTATTTTGAGTTAGAGAGATTATCTAGTCAAGAACAACCTTCAATTTGTTAGTAATAACTTTTGTAATGATTTTATAAATAACATTGCAAAGACTAAAAGTTTGATTAATGGCCTTCCAATCTCCTTGCTCATTTTAATACATGGATGCACACTTCAATGACATCTTCCCTTCTGAATTCCAATATTTTTAAATAGAAAATTGGGGGTAAACATCAAGCACAAAAGCTTTCAGTTGGTGTACTTGTGATAATGTTTGGGCTACCTCTTCCTTGGTGAAATCTTTGTTTAGTATAGTATTCGATTCTACAAATATTCCTTTTAAAGCCTTTTCCATATTCTTTCTAGCAAGTTTTGTTGAGAAAAACAAGCTCTAAAAAAAGTTGTAAATAGTTGCTTCAACTAGCCCTATGTCTTTTGTTCTTGTATTCTATTCATCAATAATCCTTTCAATTCTGTTTTTTCTTTTTCTAGTTGTTACTCTAACATAGAAAAATCTTGTGCTTTTATCCCATTCTTTGAGCATAGAGATTTTAGACCTTTGTTTATATATGTCCTCTTCTAATAATAAATTATCAATTTGAAACTCTAAATTTCTTACTTTTTCCTTCTTTGAAACATTAGATGGGCCACTTTGAGGTTGTGTAGAGTAAAAAGAAGTTGTTCTAACTTTCATTTTCTATTTCTAATATTAGCAAAGCTCTAAGTCTTTAATCTTGCTTGAGTCTTCTTCATTTTACAAAGAAAAGTAGAAATTAGTTCCTTATTGTGCTTTACTTATGTTTCTACAATATTTGATGAATTATGCTTTTATGTTCATCATAAGAACCCTACACATCCTCGTAATGAAACTTGTCCTCTTACATGTCTTTTTTTCTTTTTTGCGACTAGATTCTTTTAATAATATCAATCAAGATTGAATGATGATCTAAGCACTAAGTGTCAAAGTGTTTAACATAAGATCTTGGGAATATGTTTTTCCAAGCTTAATTACAAAGAAATCAGTCCAATCTTTTTTCTATCAATCCTTAATTGTATCTTTTATTAGACCATGTGTAAGGAAAACCAGACCATCCCAAATCCATTAAACCATTAACATTTAGAGTTGTTTTAAACTCAATCATTGATTTAACATTTCTTATTATGCCTCTTTTTCTAATGGGTAAAGAATTTTGTTAAAATCACCACCAACCAGCCACAACATTTAAAAGACATATAATAATCATGGATCAAATGCCAAGTGTGTTGTTTTTTGCTTTTGCTCTAGATGGCCATACACTTCAGTGAATCGCCAATCCTTCTCATTCTTTGCTCTGATAATAGAATCTATATAATGAGTGTTGAAGGATGTAATCTTCACATCTACATTTGCATTTCAAAAAGAGCAATCCCTTCAACTCTTTTTGTCCACTAAGAGGCAATGCTAAAAGTGAAGTTTTTTCTTCAAAATTTCCATCTCCCTTGACTTCAATTTTGTTTCACATAAAAATAAAATTTTAGGGTGTTACATTTTGAGAACTTTATATAAAGCTCTAAACGTTCGGGTGTTTTCTAGGCCTCGAACATTCCAACATAACAGAATCATGGTTCTCAGCAAGGCTGAGGTCCAGCCTTCACTGCTATAAAATCATCTGAAGCATTTTGACGATTCAAAGGATTTTCCCAAGTTGTGGTATAAGTAAGGAAGGGAATTAAAGTACCTGAACTTTCTCTAGTCTCAATAATTGAGTTTTGGGTTATATTTTTTGATTTCTAGGTCATTCGACTTAAATATTTACTAAAAATAAGGACTTGTCTATCAAAATTACTAAAATATATTATTATTTATTGTTTTAACAAAAATTGGGTGTCTATATTTTAAGATTTCACTATTATTTAAAGCCCATTTAGTCATATTAATTAATCAATATAAGGCTTATTATCATGTTTGGCTATTTATTTTAAAGTTGTTTATCAAATTTGATAAGAATTACGAGCGATCTTTAGATTAGTAAAATAATTAATTATATGCTAAATAAAATAAAATTTTAAGTGTTTCACAAGTAATACTAGTAATTTTGATGAAGCTTTCTAAAGAGTAATAAGAAAAATACACTAAAGTGCACAATTGCTATGAAGTATAAGTGTTTTCTCCTTCACACTCTAAAACGAAATCTTAGGTAAATGTAATAGTCAACTAATACAAGAATTGAATAATGTTATACAAGATTTTGTTGTGATGGTGCATGTCAAAGCATTTTAAGAATGAAAGTTCATGAGAATAGAATGTTGTTCAAATAACGAACATTTAGACATTTTGAATAAAGAATGTCTGCCTTATATATTTCTCCAAATATATTAGAAAAACTATGCACCCTAATAATATCTTAAATAAAAAAGAAAAAGCCTTATTGTATTATGCAACAACATTTCATTACATGACCAAATCTGGTATTACATGATTGGATAATATCTTCACATAGGAAAAATATGTATAACTATCTTAGAAAATTTCAACTTATATTTCACAAATATTTCAAATTAGATGTATAAATATTGAGCAAAAAAGAGTTGGAAATTTTTCGAAAATGACCCCATTTTATTCCCAAATTTAGTTTTGACTACATAATAATAATGTGTTAATTTTTTATCACTCTCACAATATTTGGACCAAAATATACTAATGACCAACTTAACAAAACACAATTTTTTCACATTTTCTTCAAACTCAAATATAACATTTAAGTAGGATGATTTTTTTCATTCATATTGGAAACTGACTTTCGACTTTAGTGTTTTCGAAGTTAAAATTTATTTTTGAGTTTGAATAAAAAAATCATAATATTTGAAAGTTACTTTTGGGTTCAAATACATTGAACTTAAAAGTTAGTTGAAGGAGTATTTTTGTTTAAAATTATGAGACAGGTTAGTGTTAAAAATTTTATTATTATGTGGTCAAAATTAAATTTTGAAAGTAAAATATGATTATTTTCAAGAAATTTTCAACAGAATTTATATTTATGAAAATTATTTTTTAAATAAAAAGGAAAAGGGAAAAAAGAAAATGGATTGAAATATTTCTGTCATCTTAATGTTAGGTTAAACATCTCCATTTAAGTAGTGTTTTTTTTTAAGAATATAATGGAATGAAAAGTAAAATGAGAAAAAATATTTTTTTTGTTTAGTTGCAACATGAAATAGGCAACAAAAAAGAATTCATGTGTTTGTACGTTGATACTCTTTACTGATAAACTTATTTATATTTATTAACAATTTGAAATTCTCAATGATTTTAACTTTTTATTTTAAATAAAACTTTATTTATTTTTATTTTAGAAAATTTATTTTCAAACAAATAAGTATACTACACTAAGAATTATTTAATTTATATTTTTGAAATATCAATTTTTTTATTATTGTTTATTTTGTAATTATAATAAATTAATATAATATGTACTTATTAATAATAAGTTATGTATTTAATAGATGTTATGGTCGAATATGATTGTAAGGGAAATTGTCTGTAATCCCCCTCAGGTTTGATTTAATTGCTCACGGTCTCCCTAAGTTTAAAAATATGTTGTTATGTCCTATTATTAATTGTGTTAATGTTTTTCTTTGAAAGGTGATTATGTTAACGTTAAAATCACTTTTCTTGCATGATTTTACTGAAATAACCTCGAGTCGTTAACCACTTAATCAATGCTAAAACAATCATACACACCACTGCCAAAATGCCACTATCAAAAAGGTGGAGCATTATGATATACATCATCATGTATTTAATTTTTATTTTAGTAGAAATAAATATTTAATTAATACATTATATATAATAATTAAATGTAAATAATGATAAAATTTCATTAAAAGTTTGATAATGTTGAGATTTTTCATGATTATCTCATATTTTATACAAAAGATTACTTTTTCCCCTAACTATTTATAATAGTCATAAAAAATATCAATAATAATGATGTTACTTTTGATTATAACAATTAAGTTATCATAAAGTAATAAAAAAAATATTATTAATAGTAACAATATTCTTGTGGAAAAGATTAGTCTAATAATTTTTACAATCTTTATAATATGCCATTAAAAATAATAATTTAACACTATTTTTACTATTGCTCCCTAAACAATAGTTTAGGTGGTTTGCTTTAACGTTTGACATTTTTAAACCATCTTAAATTAGAGTAATAATAAAGAGTAAGAGTTTGATATTATAAATAATGTTTTTCACTTTTATTCAAAACCTTTTAAAAAAATACATATTATTTCTACTACCATAATAGTTTCAACCACTTTATATGATGTATAAAAATAAGGTAACATTTTTTACTAAATTTTAAAGTTGGTTGAAAATAATTATATATATTTAATTATGTAGTCAATTTTAAATTTTAGATATGGTTAATTTTAATTGTTAACAATAAATTATATTTTTCTGTATGATTGATATTAATTATATAAAAATATTCAATTTATAATTAGTTAGAATATTATAAAATTAAAAATAAGATTAAACTTTAAATAAAATTTAAAATTTAGTTATTTATATTTTACTATACTTAGTTGGAATTTTCTTTTGTTTAAAGTATAAACATAATTAAAATCTAACTTCGACACAAGTCTGAATTTCAGTGATATACATATATATATTTAAATATAAATAAATTATATTATATATCCTTACTTTTACAAAAGTAAAAAGAATAATTTTCTAAAATAACTATGTTTTTGTGCCAATTTACTAAACTAATCCCCTTAAAATTATTTGCATCAAACTAACCCAAAATTACATTTCGAACAAAAATACCCCTCATCTAGCTATTATTCACAAAAACAGTCAATTTCCCTAATTGTAACCCTAATTTCTCAGCTTTCCCTAATTCCTCTACTACTACGGCGTGAACAGACGGCGTGAACGGACTACGAACCCCATTGCATTCTCGACTTGACGAACTCCACAGCGCCGATCTTCTTTGGTGATTGAATTGGTATTTTTTTTTTTTTATTATTGGGTACTTGGTGATTTTCTTTGGTGGTTTGTTTGGTTACTGGGAACATGGAGGAAACGATAAGCGAAGAAAATGTGAACTGGATATTTGAAACAATGCAATACCCTTACTGTGTGTGGGCTTTTTGTTTTTCCTTTTGTGTACTCGGCATTTTATTAGGGGCATGCTTGGCTTTTTAGAATATCTGGAGATTATTAAAAAAAAAAAAAAAGCAAGATTCTAAATTGGTGCATCATGTAGGAAGAAATATTGAATAGGTTGAATAGGTTTTTGAAATGTAGGAGAAATGCATGGTAGGAGGATGGCTTTTCTTCATGTCCTCGTATTTCTTCGTCTAGAATTCTCAATGTCATGTTGGGTAGATTAGATTTATGTATACTTCAAATTGCTATTGCTGAAATTCAGTGGAATCTTTAGGTTTCACTTTTTGTTTCTTTATGTTACTGAAATCATGGTTAATCAAATCTGAACGGTTTTAACAGTTCAGTTGTTCTAGTGAAACATGATTCTTGATGCTGGATCTTCGAGTATGCATTTGCTACTCTCTTGGCTTTCACGTTTTTAGAATTAAAACCTAGCTCTGACCTCATTGCTAGGGTAGGTTAACTAATTAACGTTCTTGATGTGTTGTTCATGTATGTGATGCTATTTGTTCACTGTCTTCAGTTTTGACTGAATTAAATACTTTCATAATCTTGCCACTTTAGGATTTAGGTCAAGTATACATTTGGTTCTCAATTTGTTATGTGCTTGTGTCTATGCTCTTGCAAACTTGGATGAGGTGAAGTAAAGTCTAAACATTATAGTCAATGAGGAGAAGTGATGAAATCTGGACTTCTGTTTTAGAAAGCAAAGCCAAAATCTCTGTCCAGGCCAAATTGACTAGATGGAAACTTTTAATGGACTAGGTTCCAGGTTCATGATTTTGATTGACTTACTGCAGGCATTGTTTGAGCTACAATATAAATAGTGTAGAGCAGCAGTGAACTTTTCCTCTGTAAATTTCAGCGCTTTCCTTGATTTACCAACTGCATTGTTGTGTTTATGAGAGCTCAATTGTCTACACTTATATCTTTTGGTGTTTTCTCCTTTGTTTTGGCCTCTGTATTATGAACTATGAATGTGGTTATGAAGTCTTGTATAGAAGACAGATATATTTATTTTTTTAACCTTTTCCTACCTTCTTGTTTGTGCATCTCTCTTGGTATTGGCAAATTGATTGGTTGTAAAAAGAGTAATTGTTGGATGACTTCTTAATGAATTGTCGCTTGTATTCAGTTTATTTTTATATATGTCAATGCTTATAGCATGCTTATATCATATTGTTGAAATATTAAAGATTTGGTTCATGTATCCTGTTAGAATTAAAATTAGACTTATTAGTAATCTTTTCCCAGTTTGTTAAGAGTTCCTAAGTTCATGAGGATTTCTACATTAATGAGAATTCCTAATTTATGTTTCTTTATTATTTCAGCCAAGATATGTCTATGTACTTAATTTATAATTCAAAAAAGATTCAATATAATTTTATTTTCTTCAACATGGTATCAGAGTGAGTTTGATTTTAGGTTTAAGAGTCGTATCAGAAAATTTTTGATAATGATAATGTGCTACCATATAAGGTGGTTACTGAGCATGATTTAGTTTTCTAGATAAAAAAAGTTAAAAAAAAAAAATTTGGAGACTTTAAAGGAAAAAAATAAGAGAAAAGTTTTGAAAAGTGTAGGAACCCTAATATGGGTACTGCTTAGACCCTACTACAGGTACTGCTTAGAGGGCTGCTCATGAACACCGTTCATGGGGCTGTGGTAGAGTACTGTTCATCGGTCCATGGTTCTTGAAATGGTTGCTCATTTGTCTACTACTTCCTGCCTATAGAAGGCACTTTCCACCTATAGAAAGGTATTATCAATATTCTTTACTTGTGGAAAGGTACTATTAATATCCTTCGCCTAAGAAAAGGCACAATTAGTATTTTTCGCTTAGAAAAAGGCACAATCAAGTATTTCTCGCGTAGAAAAAGGCACAATCAGTATTTTTCGCCTAAAAAAAGGCACAGTCAAGTATTTCTTGCCTCTTAAAAGGTATAAGTGGTTTTCTCCTATTTTTTGATTTTTTGGGATTTTCTTCTCAATCGTATTAGCTTCTAAACTCATGATTACTCTACCATCTTGAGTTTAAGGGGAAGTGTTAGAATTAAAATTAGACTTATTATTAATTTTTTCTTAGTTTGTTAACAGTTCCCGAGATCATGAGAATTTCTAAGTTTATGAGGATTTCTAGTTTATGTTGCTTTATTATTTCAATCAAGGCATGTCTATGTATTTAATTTATAATTCAAGAGAGATTCAATATAATTTTATTTTCTTCGACTTATCCAATATCTCTCTCTAAGTTTTGTGGTGATTTTAAAATGCGTATTATAATGACAACTTGAAATGGTTTGCTTGATTTCCAGTTTGCCTAGCATGGCATATGGCAATATTTTTGTTCAATGTTCCGTCACAAACTAATTAAGCCAATAATTAAAAGTTACAAAATGACATGTAATTAATTGCTAATATGTTTTTGGGAAAGCAGTTCATATTAATAGGGATTTATAGAGAGAATATAGAGTGGAACATAATGTATTAGATGGAAAGAAAATAATCTCCATTGCTAATTCCCCACTTGTGTTCAGTACAAAGAACTTATCCCATTTAATAGATCACCCAAAAAATACTTTCCCATCAAAATTGAGTAATTCAGATCCAAATTGACAAAGCGCTTATCAACATTTCATTATTTACTAATCAAATAATGCTTTTCCCATCAAAATGGAATATAAGATAATGCTAAAGAAAATTAATGAAAATGACTAAACAAAACATATAAATTGCTGATTAGAAATAAGAAGATAGGATAGCCTACTCTCGTTCACTCAATAACACATATTGGGGATTGTTAGTTCCTTTATTGTTCCATTAGTAGAAATTCTGTAGCTATCTCCCTTTTGTACTCTCAGTGCATACAAGGTTTACAAACTTATGTTGTGTACATGTGTATGTAAATCTTTGTTGTGTACTTGGGGAACTAAGGGGAGATGCTGCTGGAATTTCTAAAATTTGGAACGTCTTATGGAGCTACTATATCCTATATGGAATATATATTCTTGAATGGGATAGGTCCTTACCCTTTAGGATGAAGAAGGCGATAGATTTCATATTGCATGTCTTCAATTTGTAGATTTTGTTGAAATGATAATAAGATAATGATAATAAAATTTGATCCAATATACTAGCTCTCTAAGTTCATAGAATAATATAATACCCTGACGAAAATTTTCTCTACTATAAACGGTTGAAAATCTATTAACAAGCTCTTGCTATCGCACATCCTTGCAACAAAATTTTCTATGCTGGTTTGACGCCAAATACTGGTTTTGCTCGCCTTTCCTTGGTGTCCAGGAAGCAAATTCAGTGCACATATTCTCTTATAACTTAATGATTGTTGTGTTTCTTATTTGGTCTGTAAACAAATCTATTGTCGGAATTTTATGTTGTACAATGTTTTAGAACCAATTAGTTTTGATCAATATGTGAGTCAAATTTAGACACTTGTGAGAAGGATTTCAGTTTCCTTGTGGTTTCAGGGAAATTGGGAGAACACCGTTGTTAATTATATGTGATCATGAGCTGTTATATTGAAATTATATTTTTGTTGATTATTGATTTTACAAACATTTCTTTTCTTTTATCTGCTGATGCTTTGAATTCTCTGATACTCTCTATGCGTAACAAACAATATCATTAATTGCTAGGGCTGATATCAGGAGTATCTGGGATACTTATAACTAAGTTTTATGATTCTTGTGAATTTTGGTGGTATTTTATAGTTGTCCTGGAAAATTTGTGCCTTAATGATTTTGCAGTTCTGCCAATTGTAATAAAATTTTTGCAAAACTTCTTTTATCATTGATTGCTTTTGTGGCAAATCAATTCCTCAAATGAGCAAAGTAATTTGTTCATTTTTATTCATCGTCTCTGTTCTTTTATTTTTTTTTCCCTGACAAGACTATTTATCTGCAAACATTAGTTTATCTTATTAGGTTTAGAATCAGTGTCTGGATCAAGCTCTGGATTTAGCATTAAATCACAAGTTTATATGGTCAACATATGCTTATTTGCACGATCTTATATGCTTTGATTTATTTGCAGTTTTAATTTGTGACACCTTCACACCAAAGCTTTTGGTTCGTCGCATATCAATTGAAAATTTTGAATTATAAAATGGATCAGTGTTACACCGGGGAGATATTTAAGTAAGTCCACTAGAATGATGTGTGTTATCATTGAATTTATTGGATTTGGATTGAACTTGATTTTTGGTTATGTGCATCCAGGCATTTGGAGAAGCAAAATGAGCTTCTTACTTAGGTCCACAGATCAATGTCTTATGAATTACACAAACTTCCAGGTTCTTTCTACTATTCTTTTTTTTTTTTTGTTCCCTTTATTTGTCTTGTATTGCCTTTTTATGTATGCCTTCCTAACCTTAAGTGGTCTTCATGCAATAAGATCTTGATAATCGTTATTGAGCTCCTAATTTTCTAGATGACTATTGTCATTTTAAGGTCCTAGTGCAGAAGATAAGTTTGTTTACATGCACTAACACAACTTTTGATTTCAGAACCTTAATCATTTGCATTTGCTTTTCCCTTTTAAGTTCATTAGTTGGATCGGGCTGATAACAAAATTTTATGTTTTATGATGCACATGTTGAGGAAGAGAAGCTTATGCGTAAATTTTATGAGCTTATGGTTGCACATGGTCTAACTAAAAAGTCATGCTTGGGCTTGAGATGTTTCCATATAATGAATTTGAAAGTACCATAACTACTTCTTTATGTAATTATCGTTTCTGATTTTTACCGGAAGAGCACATTTCCATGTATACTCCCACACCCTGGTGAGAGATGAGAAACAAACAAGTGTGAGTTTTGTTTTTGTATACTATCTTTTGATATTTAGATATATGGCAGGTAGTTTTCTTGCTCATTATTTATCACAGTAGATAACTGAGTTAAGTTACTCTTAAAATCTGTTTAGTTGAAGTAATTTCTGGGCTACTTTTACAGTGATGTTGTTACATTCATCTCTTTCTTATAACTCTCAGATGTTCGGAATTATTAATTGGTAAAGAGCTTCAATAATATAAGGAATATTTTTAAATCCATAAAATGAAATTGAGTACCAAGAATTTCATCTACAACAATAAGATCATCCTTAGACAAACTTCAGATGTTCATCCAGTGGACAAAAGTTGCTCGTCCTAATTAACTTGACTACTGATGGGCAGACTGGGGTTGGGTTCGGATATACCAATCTGCAAGACTATTCAGAACTGGACATGATGGTTTCTCATATAATCAGATCTTGGATGAATTAAACTCATTTCTGCATTTTGATGTGGTCCAAGGTTTTTGGCAATTTGATGACTAGTTGAATGTTTAAATTTTGGAAGTTAGTTAATTTTTAGTTTGTTTGTATTGTTTGTCTAATGTGATTTTTGTTCTTGCCGCACATTTTCAGAATGAAGAAAGTGCTAATGTTTCAGATGATGGTGAAGCTAGAAACTCCACTGCTTTACTTTGTCTGCCCGGCATTGATCAACAGTGAGGATGGAAAGTTGTTCATTCTTAATCTTTTGTCTCAAATATCTGCCAAATTGAGTGAATGCAACCCTTAACAAAACTCAAGTCCAAATTGATATATAGTGGCAAGTTTTTCCAGAAACTATAGGAAAGGGTATATAAAATATAGTTCTTGAAAGTGAGCGAGAGGGGATCTCTAGGTGATCTTGTTTACCTAATGTTTACAAAATTGGGATAATTTTACGTGGCAATCATGTTGCCTTGCTAGCCATCATTGTGGAGGTGATAGTTTGTAACACAACTCGTATTATTGGTCCATTTACCAAGTTGCTATTGTTTACAAATGATACAGTCTGAAAACTAGCTGTCCCGCTGAATTCTGAATTTATAATCAAAATCAACCAGCCATAGCAATCTGTGGGCTCTTGGGTGTAGACTTTCATATATTAATACACATTGAAATATAGCAAGTTTTATTTTTGTATGTAGCTTAGTTCAAATTTTGTTTTTAATACTGTCCGAAAATCATGTGGACCTTTTTATCCGATGACCAAAAAAGGCCAAAAACCCCAGTCCTTATTCCTATTTCTCTATAATTCCGAATACCCCAAAGACCTAACCTTAATTTAATTTCTGAAAACAGACAGTGTCACACAGCTGCAGTCTCCGGCGGCAATTACAATGACAACTTTGATGAAGACGCTCAGTTTGACAACGGTGTTATCAGTGAGCAACAAGTTTTGTCAATGTCAAGGTTAGTTTTTACATTGAAAATGTAGAATTTTGAATTTGGATTGAAAATTATTGATTTGTACTGAAAATGATTGGTGTCGGGTTATTGTTTGTTAGAAATTGAGTGTTTGGATGATTGAATGTGTGAAAAAAATTGGTTTTTGAAATTTTGTGTTTGGATTGCGAGAGCAAGAGTCGTGATTGCAGAGTCTCACCTGCACAAACCAGTTCTCAAAACTCAATCTTGCTCATATTATGCTGTATTAGATGTATGCTTCATTGAAGTTTGGGATTATGAGCAAACCATTCTCTTGCTCTCTCATCGCCCATGAAATTACCATCTCCGATGCCGATCTCATGATCAGTTCAGGATGGATGGTGCTGCTCTGGTAAATGTTCAATAAGCATTGGATTCAGTAGTTATTTTTTTTTTTTCCAGTTTTTGACCTGGATTATAATCTCAAGGTTTGACTATAATGTTCATACAATTGCATTAATTGTTTCCTCTATTTAGATTTCATGATGATCCATATATGGAATTTTAGATTGATTTGGGTTTTTCCTTTTTATTGTTGCATATACTTGTTGAAATAATCAACCTGTAAAATTTGTTTGGAAAAGCCATAGCTGTCATTCTATCAAATATTGCATTACGATTGACAGACTCCATTTCTTGCAGCATCTTTTGCCTGGAAACAAATTGAATTTGACAAGTCTGTTTGGGGATGCCAAGGAGAAAGTTAATTTTCAAGCTGTTCTTCTAGCACGTTTTAGAAAAATTTATTAAAACATCTAGTGTTATTCATAAAGCAGTCCAAGTGATTCTTAGTACGTATGTAATTTTGTACTAATTTAAAAATTGCTTGAGACACACGGATAAGTGTTTATATTTTTCAATTTAGTAAGTTTTGTGGTGCTAATTAACACTGCCAAATGGGCCCTAAAAATAATCTGTTTGTGATAAAATTTTGCATTCTACAGAGTTCTATAATTGTTGTTTAGGGCTTTTTGGGACAAATTTATTTCTCTGCACATTAGTATCTTATTATTGATATTTCTCCATGAAGTATATTATGGATTATATGTTTATCTGAAATAATATATAACTTGGGGGAACAAAAATCTGATATATGCACATTGGTCAATCAAATATTTTGGTTGAAGGATCTGAAAATGTGATTGGACATAATTTTATTGAACCAACTATAGCAATTATGACACTGTCACACTGTTAATTACAGTGATTTTGATGAAAAGTTAGCAAATTGGTAATATTTATATAACTACTGTACTAATGTTCTTGGATTGCATATAAGGCATAACTGGTGGATGCCCATTTGCATTACCTAATATATGTACTCTTATTGTGAATCTAAGACAGTGCTATTTGAGGTAGGTAAGTTTAAAATGTTCATTATAATTGTTAAACACAAGTCTACTTGTACATTCTCTTTTTCTTGTTGAAATTACTGATTTTATTGGAATTTTCTGTTTAAATGGCTTGTATACTTTTGTGCATAAAAGCTTACATATATTGCAATGATTAGATCTGAAGATTTATGAAGTATGGTTCTTTTACCAATAAATAGTAAATGTGCATTAAGATTGCCTTATTTCTGCTTTGTATGACTTACACTAATAGATCTTTTGACAAAAGGTTAACAATTGTTCGGTTGTGCTAATAACTATTTGTAAAAATTTTGTAATTATCTTAAAGAAGTTTGCAAGGGTATATTATGACTGGGATGAAAAATATATATATATATATATATATAAAGTAAGGATATTTTTGAAAATTTAACTTTTAAAAAGCTTAAAACCAACTTCACAAAAAAGCCCACCTCGTAGACATAATCTTAGTTTTTCCATCCTCCATAAACTTCTCTTTAAGAGCATTCTTTTATGGTTTGAACAGGAGATAGCACAGTAGATTTGGATCACCTCAGGGTCTCTATTCCAATGATTTTTAAACTTGGTCTAGGGGGGTTGTCATTCCTCGGTGCTTAAGATTTATTTTGATAATTGATTTAGAATTTGCCCCTCTCTTATGGGTAGTCATAATGTACATGTTTTTGCAGGTACAGATGTTGGTAGGGGTTTTAGTAGTCCTGATACTGAGTTATTAGTTTCTTGGTATCAACTTGATGCATACTACCGTTTCTTTAGGGAACATGCTCATCATGACACTAAAAGAGGAGAGCCCTAGTTATTTGGGTAAGACGTCATTTGCTCTGCATTTTAGCAGTTTTTATCGTCTTTTGCATTGTTCTTTTATTTCTGTCTTTATTCTTTTTAGCATAAAGATGCTTTCTTTTTCAAAGGCATGCTTTTATATTTCTTATTGCAACCATTTTCTGCTAATATGATGTGTCCTACAACTTACAGACCAGAATTTTTGGCCAATCTTCTATTTCAGTCTGCAGACATTATAGGGAAGGTAGCAATTACAAGGGTTGCTGACATGAATTTTCATTTCTTGCTTACTCTTCTTTTAATGTAATCTACTTTCACATACACACACATATATACATATAAGAAAAAGGGTCTTGTTTTTCCCCACTGAGATGTATTATAATTTGATGAAAGCTTCAAAATGAACTCTGGTCCTGCCTAGAAACTGACTCTTTTAATTAAAGTGGAGAAAGTAGTTTAGAATAAGAACTCACTTATATAATAGTTAAAGTGTATGAAGCAGCTTAAAAATTGAGTTTGATTATTAAAGTGGAGAAAAGCAGTTTAGAATAATCACAGAGAGTGAAGATTTGGTTTTTGGCTGATGTGTTGCCTTTTTATGTGGAGGCTGCTGGTGATTTAATTTTCATGGATTCTTGGCTATATTATGCTCTGTTAAAATGTGTGGATGTGTTGCACCCCTTTGTATAGTTTATTTTAAACATAATTAAGTACTTTTTAAAATGTGACACATAAACGTGAAAAATGTAAAATAAATCTATTAAATCGTAAATTAGTTAACACGACACAATTACTTGAACAGCATTACAAGAATGGTCTTCGTTGATACTAAATTGCTGTCAACAAAGACCCTTGTTGATGGCTAATGCTTATTTATCAAGAAAGCCTCATTCATAATGTGCTGAGAACAAATAGACATCTTTGGTTCGCGACAGAAACAATATTTGTCAAAACGACGTGATATTAAGTTATCACTTTTATATAATTTTTTTTCCTATCATATAGTTATCAAAACATCTAAATATATTTTCATCTTATAGCTTTTTTACAATCTTTTTTTTTTTACCGTTTTCCCTTTTTTTTTTGGGGCTATTTGTCTTCTTTTTATTTTTTATTTTTTATTTTGGTTTCTTTTAAACCTATGCATTTTATCAAATTCATATTGACATCAAATGTGCATTTTGCTATTGATTAAACATGATATGAAATTAGAAAAAATATTCATTTTCCACCCAAATGAGTACATAACCAATCCCAACATGACTCAATCCCATCTCAACGTAACATAACTCAAATCCGACCATAACATATATGTTCTCACCAAGCTGTTCAAAAGTGACAACTCCAAAAGAACAGTGCTAAGTTAATCCCAACATATTGTAAATCAAATCCCAGCTAAATCACAGAGCAAAAGATTCCATTTTTAAAAATAAGATCGGTTGTCCAAGCGAGATGAGATGTTTGCACCCAATCGATTGTGGTTTTTCAAGAGATAAAGCAATCAAAATTGTCTTCAATCAATTGTTTTCACTGCTGAGTCTGTCCTTTAAGGTCAGTTTTTAAAGCAAGCGAACCGCCTCAAACTCTTTCGCTGTAGGATCTTGGTGTACTCGTGATAGAAAGAGTTGGCATCAAAGTTATCAGAGAAAGACATCAAGTTCTCTGCAAAAATTTGCATAAAGAACATGATCATTCATAATGACCATTAACATATATTAGCTTTAACAATTAACAGACATCAATAACCCAGGAGTCTTGGACAACATATAAAAAGATTCATAAAGATGGTAACCAAGGAACTGAAGCAATAACACACATGGAATAGGCTTATGTATAAACAAAATGTAAGACAAAAGACTCAACAGAAATATCTCTATGGATATGAATTCAAATAAATACCACCACAAAATGAAAGACACAAGTATTGGAGAGAAAGCAACAATGAAGTGGCATCAAGAACAAAAAGCGTGTAGATTAAAAGCTCTCCTTTATTACTTAACAACAAGACACCTTACAGTTTATTAGTCAAATTAAAACAGAGCAATACGTTCATCTTATGTACATAATACCTTTTAAATAAACATTTCTAGCTAGCTGGAATATTTGGGCTATGGTACTCATCAAAGATCAACTATCAGTTTGGTTAATTGTGGGTGGTAGAACTTTATATTCTAATAATCCATTTCACAAAATTGTTTTATCCAGGATTACATGTCAAACAACACAAAAGAAGCTGTCAACGTAGGTTTAACAAATAACATTCAGATAACATTAAATTCAATAGCTAGAATCAAAATTACCAAACATGTTGAAAAATAGAAGAAAATGAAATACCATGAAAACTACTGTCTAGATGATCTCTATCAGATTTTCAAAGTGCTTTCGGATGTCTTGGTGATCAATGTTAATATGTTCTTGTCAAGTATCCTGTCAATATTACAAAATAGGTGGAAATATTTGAGGGCAGAGAATACCAAGCCTCTGCAGAAATTGATCTAGCACAGCTACTAACAGTATGTTTTACTATTCCTTATCTTTATAGATAGGTATTCAACAGTGATAACAGTATATGAAAATAGGCAACCTGGTGACGACGGGAATGCAATTGGCAGTTCCAACAACAAAAAACTCGAGCTCAAATTCACATCTTTCAATGAGTTATTGAAAACAAAACTTGGCTTCATCAACGCGCTTCCAGCATTTCTGCTCGTCTCTATCCCAAGCTTTGCTTTCGTCTCTCCTCCCTCTCGCCCTATTTCTAGCAGCTATGCCACAATCTCTACTGACCTCTTCGTCTCCACTTGAAATGCTGAGCATTTCAACCTCCAACTTCTTAGCTAATTTTGGAGGCTGAATGTAATTTTTAGTGTCAATTTTGTTTTTATTGTTTGAGGGAGAAGAATTAACTTAAACTACATCATTTTAGGCCCTATCCAATGAATTGAATAGTTAAAATACATAGGTTTATTTGTTTTCAATAAACTGCGTATTATAATTTTATCAATGACACTGATTAAATGACAATTATTTTTTGATCATTCTGTTGAGAACAATGTGCCACAGATTATTGATGCTAGCAGAAAATGGACCCCTATTTTAGCGGACACCTAGTTGATCAAATTATATTAGGTTGTTGCGACAGAAGCCATTTTTGTCAACGACCCCTTCATCAAGAGAGACCGTTTTTGTAGTTGTGAATATTTAATCGTCATAAATTGCCTTACGTGTTGAGAACTCAAAAGTTGGACATGTTGCGAATATTAACTGTGTTCTATCTTTGTCACTCATTTAATAATCCCATCAAAACTTGCTGATTTTCTATGGTGTTTGACTGTTTGTATTAGGTTGATAAGTGATATTATATAATGCCATTCCTATTGAAAACTAACGTAATTCTGAATTTTTTGAATGCTTTTGATTTGAAATGGTTTTGCTGCATCTTATCTTTAAGTGGTTTGCTGCAAAAGTAAATAGATAGATCAACATATAATATATTTGTTAATGATAGAATATGTTCTTTCAAGTCTTTTAGCTTTATGAATACATTTTATTAAATATATATCAAAGATGCTAATAATAATATAATTCCACTATCCTTATTTTTAGTAAGTGTAATTGGACTCTCTCAGTTTCTCTTTCCTGGAAAGGAAAGAGTCAGCTTTTCTTTAAACCTTAACTTAAGATTTTTGCTTACAAATGGCAATAGAGTTATTATTTTCAATAATTAATGTTGCATGCAAGTTTTGTAATTTGCTGGTTGCCACTTAACAAATAAATAGTACATATAATAATATTGTATTGATTCCTTTACTAATTAGTGATCTTATTGATTATACATTATACACAATCATTAGCCAATTAAATGTGAAGGAATAAATTAAACCTATATGATATAGTGAAGGAAAATGCATCATAGGTAGCTTTACATGTTCTCTCAAATCATGGAGGGCCAAAACAGGAAGTGCAAATGAATTGTTTATAATGAATATATTCAATTGTTGCCTTCTGGGACATGCTTAGAGTCTAAACCTTCCACTATATAAGTAGTAGCCGTTGAATGTTCTGAGAAATAAACCTGAGAAGCAAAGGGCCACAGATATATGGCTCCATATTTATATATGTACTGAATTACATGCAATTTCTCCATAAAATTTTTATTATCTAAGCTGTTTCTACCGAATTATTAAAAAAAACAACCGATTGATCAAGATATGCAGGTATGTTGCATGTATGCTCTTGATATCCTTAACTTAGCCACTGTGTTATATATATATATAACATATGAAATATAAAGTTTGGTTTTGTAAGATTGATATATGTGCATGTATGCTTCCATGTTGCACAGGTCGACTCCAAATATTTTGATGATGATGGTCGTCCCAAACGTACTGGTATACATCCATCCACTCCAAGAATCTCTCACTCTCTCAAGTTACCTCTAACCAATAATAAAATCATCAATGTTGTTTTTTCACATCAGGGACAGTATGGACTACAAGTGCCCACATAATAGCAGCTGTGATTGGGTCCGGAGTGCTTTCCTTGGCATGGGCAATTGCACAGCTTGGATGGATTGCTGGTCCATTTGTTTTACTCATGTTTGCCTTGGTCAGTTACTTTACTTCTTCCCTTCTCGCTGATTGCTACCGCTACGGTGATCCCATCTCGGGCAAGAGAAACTACACTTACATGGATGCTGTCCAATCCAATCTTGGTATTTATTTTAAACATCTCAATGATTACATTAACATGTACTTCAAGAATAAATGTTCATGATTATTCGTGATCCCGATTTCAGGTGGAGTTCAGGTTAAAGTATGCGGATTAATTCAGTACCTAAATCTTTTCGGGGTTGGAATTGGATACACCATTGCAACATCAATCAGCATGATGTGAGTTACATGTATAATGCAGTAGTCTTATGTTTCATTGAACTGAATCATTGTATTGATGAGTAGTTTTCATATACACAGGGCAATCCACAGGTCCAATTGTTTCCACAAAAGCGGTAGGAAAAAGGCATGCCATACTTCAAGCAACCCATATATGATAATTTTTGGTGTGATAGAAATTGTGTTATCTCAGATTCCAGGGCTTAGTGAATTATGGTGGGTATCAACTGTTGCTGCAATCATGTCTTTTGCTTACTCTACTATCGGTCTTGCTCTTGCAATAGCCAAAATTATAGGTATTTATAGTCTTACTTACGATATATATATATATATATATACATATATATATCCTTCTCTCTTGTGGACCTCTACATATATTAATATGTAGATTTGAGTAGGTCTACGCAGATTCAGTACAAATGACATTATTTTATGTAAATCAGACATTTTTCACTAAATGTATGCAGACTTCTTTAAATCCATATTGTTAAAAAGTATTAATGTTCGCAAATGGGAAGTTTTTTATGTAAACAATTCTTCTCTAATAAAGACATCCTGTGAATAAAGGACATTTCAATTAACACATCCTTATATTAGTAAAACGTCCTTATTAAAGAAGAATTATATATATGGGGAAGGATTAGGGACATTTTTTTTTTTTAAATTTTTTTTATGTATTTGTAAACCGTTGGATAGATTGAATTTGATCATATAAGTAAAGCATAATTAATGTAATATAATTAATACATATGTTATATTCAATCTCAACTCGTTGGATTTGCCTAGATCTCATGATTTACAAATAATATAAGAATTTATTTAAAAAAGAAAAAGAGCCATTGATCATTCCTCTATATATAGATATATGGAAAAAGATTAGAGACTTTTTTTTTACACAAATTTTTATATTATTTGTACACTGTTAAATCTGAGTACATTTAACAATTGAAATTGAATGTAACCATATAATTAATGCCTCATAATTAATATATATGTTAGAGTTAATTTTAAACATTGAATGTGTCTAAGTTTAATAGTTTATAAATAATATAAAAATTTATGTAAAAAAGGGGCTGCTTACTAACTTTCTGGCCTATTATTCTTTTGGTTATTGATATCTTTAGTGAACGGAACTTTCAAGGGCAGTCTTACAGGAATAAGTATAGGAACTATAACTCAAACTCAAAAGATATGGAGGAGCTTTCAAGCTATTGGTGACATAGCTTTTTCCTATTCTTACTCGTTCATCCTTATTGAAATCCAGGTAATTAATTATGTATAATTGTCTTTTGGAGCCCATAAAATAAAAACTAATTTTGCTGGGGCCCTTCTTATTTCAAAATTCATCATGCGACTCCTATGTGCTTACTTTAATACACAGATGAGCTTTCATTTGCTTTAGAAAAGTGTCATTCGTCTAGAATCCTATTCAATTTTTTTCACAACATTAATCTTACATCTTTTGCTTATATAATTTAATTGACAGGATACAATAAAGTCCCCACCCCCATCAGAGGCAATAACAATGAAAAAGGCCAACCTAATAAGCACAGCAGTAACAACAACGTTCTATATGCTTTGTGGATGCATGGGATATGCAGCAGCAGGAGACTTAGCTCCTGGAAATCTCTTAACAGGTTTTGCCTTCTATAACACATTTTGGCTACTTGATATTGCCAATATTGCTGTTGTAATCCATCTTCTTGGAGCTTACCAAGTTTACTGCCAACCCATCTTCGCCTTTGTCGAAAATTTTGCATCAAAACACTTCCCACAAAGCAAATTCATAAACAAAGAAATCAAAATCCAGATTCCAGGTTTTCGTTCTTACAATCTAAGCCTATTTAGGTTAGTCTGGCGTACTGTTTTCGTATTTACGACGACCATATTTTCCATGTTGGTGCCATTATTCAATGATGTTCTGGGAATTATTGGAGCATTCATATTTTGGCCTCTAGCTGTTTACTTTCCTGTTGGATGTACATTGCGCAGAAGAAGATTCAAAAGTGGAGCACAAAATGGATTTTCAGCAAATTGTTAAGTTTCTTCTGTCTTATGATTTCAATTGTGGCCGGAATTGGCTCAGTTGTTGGTGTAGCTCTTGATCTTAAAGCCTTCCGGCCTTTCAAGATCACCTACTAAATTAGTAGAAATTCAGTTTAAATTAGTCAATTTGTAAAATTGACGTGATATAATAGTCTCACTTAAAACTATCCTTACATCTACTAACTTATATTATAATGTTTTTAGTTAATTTCTCTAATATATATATTTATATATGTATATTATAAAATTTAAGTTTGTCAATTTGTAAAATTGCATTGTAGTTTAGTAAGAAGTGTGAAATACCAACTACATGACATTCAAAATTTAAAAATGACTTTTAATATTAAAAAAACTCTTTTCACTAAAGAAAAAGTCGAAGCAAATAGATACTAAGACTATTACTTTAAATTCAAATTGTGAAATCTGGTGTGAAAAATTATTACAAGCTCTAAGTGAAAATTAGTTGCATTTGAATAAAATATCTTACTTAAGTCCACTTTAATTATTATTATATAATTGAGATAGTAAAAAGAAAACACAAAATTCTAAAACCTAAAATCTATGTGTAATATTTAAATAAAAATATTATAATAAAAATTTATTAAATTATATATTGATATTAAAAAATTGACCATAAGTCCAAACCAAAATGATAAAGTTTTATGTATAAATGAAACTGAATTCAAACTACACTTTAAGACTTAAATTATGAGTCGTAATATGAAAGTTGATATAAAAAGCACAGATCAAACCCAAATAATATAAAAGTTTCGAGTTAAGCTCACTAGGAGGAATAGAATCAATGCCCAAAAGAGGGATTAATTATGTAATTTGAGCTAATACAAACGAAATATAAAACATGTAAAAGATAGGTATCCAAGTTAATATTATGATATATTTTTAAATTCTTTTCTCTAAAGAAATTCCCTTTTGATTAAAGATATATTTTTTATTTACTAAAACTTTATTCTAAGATAAATTCTTTGAAACTTATCTAGAATAAAATATTTTAAATCAAAGATGACATTTTATTCTAACTTATTAAGAATAAAAGTCATCAATTGATAAGATAGGGTGTCAATGTAAAAATTAACCTTATCTTAATTAATTTACTTTAGTTAAATAAAAGGTAATTTAAAATAATACAAATCACTTTACAATATTCAATTAAGACAAAACTCAAAATAATCGTTTTTAACGAAAATGATCTACTTTTCCAAGGAAAAAAATACAAATCACCTTATGATATTTAATTAAGATAAAATTCAAATAAATCGTCTCACTTAAAACTCTCCCAGGTATAGTGGGTTATATATTATAATATTTTTAGTTAATTTCTCCAATATATATATATATATAATTAATTTAAGTTTGTCAATTTGAAAAATTGCCTTATAGTTTCGTAAGAAGTGTAAAATGGGCTGGATCCATATGAAAGTTGGCAGGTCAATTTGAAAGTACGGGGACAGGACAAAAACCTTCATAAAGTTTGAGAAAAACAAATAATTCTTAAGTTTGTAGAAAAACAGCAATACTTCCATCGGTTAACTTATGTGATTATCATTTTTACCTTTAAACTTTAGCAAAATAATAAATTAATATATATATTTTTTAATTATAATAATTTAATTCTTTTTTTTTTAAAATAAATATTAAAATTAAAAATTTTTAATTTATCATTTTAATAAAAATTTATAAAAGAAAATACTATTATAAAAAAATTCTATGATAAATTAGATCAAATTCATATATTAAAATATTTTTATTTTTTTTTTTACTTTTTTTTTTATATTTTATTTTTATATACAATATATCTATTTAAAAAAATTATACTGAATTTATTAATTTTTAAAAAAATTATGAAAATATAAATAATATTTATATCTTACAAATAAAAATGATTAAAATTATCTATTTTTTATTTTCTTAATTAAAATTAAATTATATTATTTAATAAGTATATTAAATTTATATAATTATAAGTACATGAAAACAAGAAGACCAGTTACTTGGGTCGAGTTTTCACAAGCACTTTTCAAAAGGTCTGGTCCTTCAGAATTTGAGGATGCTTCAGTGTCCGCGTTCTTTAGACGCTCTTTCACCGCACTTGGTATTAGTCGTTTAAATGTTGATATGATAAGTGCTTAATTTTTTTAAAATTTAATTTCATTTTAATATATGAATTAATTGTATTAGATTAGGAGTTATATGTTAGTAGTTGTCTAGTGGTTTAGTTACTTTAGGAAGTGACCCACGTTTACAGTAGTTTTATTTTTATAGTTATTTAATTGTATTTAAATTAATCCATGAAAAGAGGAAAGAGGAAGAAGAAGATTTATCAAAGTAAAATTCGTATTATTTCTTATCTAAAGTGTGATTCTCTCAGACTAACCTTCTCATTTTTTTTCCAAGCCCTGCTCTTCCCTAATTGTTTTACGATTCATACGTATCAAAAGTCTTTAATGAATTCACGAGTAGTATTAAACTGACCATTTAAGAATTTGATATAACAAGATTTCATAGAGTATGAATAAACTTGAAATTTTTTTAATTTTGTCAGTTTAGAATGATATAATTTACACCTTTAGTTTGAAGAGCCTCTATGATTATTATTATTATTTTTTTAATTTGAAGGCATTGTTATCTTTTCAGAAGTTAATACAGTCAAATTCTTAAAACTAAATAATGACTAAAAATAGCAATAAAAGGTGGTGATATTTCCACATCATACATCCCATTAAAATCTTAAAAGTTAAAATAATTTATAAATTAATTTCATATAATATCAAAATAATCCTATTTTAAATTAAAATTATATTTTTTTTAAATATTTACTAGGTACAATTTTTAATGAAAGTTGGCCTTTTTGGTCTGCCATTTGAATAAAATTCAAACTTTTGAGTTGTGCTTTAGTATTTTTAGGATAAAATATTTAAAATTTTAAAAAAATAGAAAAATATGTTTCATACAATATAAGAGAATAATAAAAATAAGAATACTTGTTTGGTTGGAACTGTTTTTAAAAAATATTTTTATATTAAAATTTTATTAATAATCATTAATATTGATTAATTCAAAATATTAGCTTAAACATATTTATGTAAAATAATACCTTAAAAAATTTGTTAAAAATTGTATTACTCCTTAATTCCATTATGGTAATATTGTGAAAAATGCAGTTATATATTACTCTCTTCTTTGTAATTACGTAATTTATCATCAACTTAGGAAGATGAAATCCAACCTTAAACTCTTTAAAATATTTTGAAATTAAGGTAATTTTATTATGCCCTGATTACTACTAATTATAGTATCTTTTATTCGCTTAATTTTTTCAAAGAAAAATAACTCGTTATTACTTTAAAACTTATGATGAAAAAAGTACTTTATTTTGATGAAAAAAATCATTATATGTGTGTGTATGTATGTGTATATATATAATATATATTTATATATATATATATATACACATACATATGGTATTATGGTTTGGATCATTTAAGCGTAGATTGGCAACAAAATATGGCTGGAGCAGAAGATTCCATTACGAAAACTTCTGGAGTTCGTATGAAGATTGCAGAAGTTTAATTGCTCAAATTAATTTGGAGGAAGAATGAAGAACTATGCAACCATGATCCCACTTCAATCCTTTTAAAGAAAAGCGAGGAGTTCAAGACGTCTTTAAAACGGTGGAACTCAGAAAAATTTGGGAGAAGGAAGCAGTACTTCGGAGCTCTTCGGGAGAAACTGCAAACTTAAAGCATTTGCCACCTTCTATGCAAATCCTAGCGGAAATAAGGGCAGTTGAGAAGAAGTCTGAAGAGTTCTTGCGAGATGAAGAGATTTATTGGCGGCGAAGATCTGGAACAACATGGCTTCATGCAGGAGACAGAAATGCAAAATATTTCGATACCAAGGCAAGTTCAAGGAGATAGCGAAACACCATCGAGGGAATCCTGACAGAAAACGATAAATGGAGTGATGAGCCTGAAGAAGTTGAAGCAGAATTTGTAAAGTATTTTTCATCTTTATTCAGATCTTCTAACCCCTCAACAAGTCACATGGAAAAGATTCTTGCTTCTATAGAAGCAAGAGTAAATGACAGGACGAATGGCTTTCTTGATCAAAACTTTACTAAGGAGGAGGTAGCACTACAGTATTCCAAATGAATCTTCGATAAATGTTAATTTCTAATTTTTTTCTAAAACTGCAAATGATCTCAGTAACCAAAATAAGGGTAGAAAAAATCTTATATTTCTTAGTAACAACTAACGATTGAACCAGCAAGTTCACAATTTAGGGAAAGGATAAGTATTTTCGGCAATTGTCAAGGTAAGGGAGAAGGTAAAGAAGATTGACTTGAATTTTGCTAAGTATGTATGGGTATGTTTTCATTAAACACAAAAGCAATATAGGGTAAAAGTAAGGATTTTTGATTATCAAGATAAGGGAGAAGGTAAATAAGATTGACCTAAAATTTGCTCAGTATTGGTATGTTTTCATTAAACACAAAATGGCATTGTATGGTCACTATAATAACATCTGTAGCAAAATTGGTGTGTACGGTCACTATAGCTAAACTAGTGTGTATGGTCATTGTAGCATGATACATATGTATAATCACTATAGCACGATACATGCAGTATTGTTACTGTAGTAAAATGACGAAAAACGAAAACGATGTCATTTTATATTAGTGATACCTAAATATCATAAATTACTAATATATGTGTTAGTGTCAACATATGTGTTAGTGTTAGTAAATATTGATATTTTTTTTATTATTTATAAAAAAAATTTATTTTATTTATTTTTTTTGACACTTTATACAAAATATCAGAAGTTTAGTATCAGTAGTGCTCATAAGGCTCTGACCTAAATAGTTTTCCAGATTAGGACTCAGTTGGGGATTTAGTAGCTGATTTTTGTCTTAATATTTTAAACGAGGGAGGAGATGTGTAGAAAATCAATCATACTTACATTGCAATTAATTCCAAAAATAAAAAATCCAGAAAGAGCAGGAGATTATTGCCCAATCAGTTTGTGCAATGTCAGCTGCAAGATCATATCAAAGGTGTTGGCTAATAGACTAAGGTAGTTCTAAAGGAGAATAGTACTCTTTATCAATGTGCTTTTATCTCTGATAGACTCATAACAAATAACATTATTATTGGTTATGAGTGTGTTCACAAAATCAAGCATAGTAAAAATGGTAAACAAAGTTATATGGCCTTGAAATTAGACAAAAGCAAGGCATATGATAGAATGGAATAGAGTTTTCTAAAGGCCAACATGTTAAAATTGGGATTTGCTTCAAAATGGGTGGAGCTTGTCATAAGGTGCATTTCCTCATCATCTTTCTATATCCTACTAAATAGAGAGGTTCGTGGATATATTACCCCTGAACGAGGATTAAGGCAAGGATGCCCACCTTTTCCCTATCTTTTGATAATTTGCATAGAAGCTTTATCATCTTCAATAATCAGAGCAGAGCAAGATAACCGTATCTATGCATCAAGTTTGGAAGCTCAGGCACCTCCATTTCCTATTTGGTTTTTACAGTTCAATATTTGCCCGAGCTAATAATGCAAAAAGCTGATAGCTAAAGGATATCTAGATCTATATTCTCCACTTTAGGCCAAGTCATAATTATAGTAAATCTTCTGTGTTCTTCAGCCCCAATACTAGTTCTTCACTAGTGGATTCTATCAAGAACATTTTTAACTTGGGGGTTGTTTCTTGTTATGAAAAATATATTGGGCTTCCATCTATGATTGGTAGAAATAGAACCCAGTTTTTTCACATTTTTAAAGAGAGAATTAGTCTTAAGATTACTAGCTGGAGATCAAAATTATTCTCTATTAGGAAATTAGAGGTTGAAACAAAATACATAACTACAATGAAATTGAAAAAACAATAAAAATAAATGTTATGTAAGAGGTATAACCATTTATCAAATTAACAATAATAAGTAAGAGTAATAATTGTCCATAGTAAAATAAAGTAACAAAATAAATCGATACAAATATTTACGCGGAAAACCCCTAAACAAATTAGGGTAAAAATCACAGGCAAATATAAGAGTATTTCACTATTTTAAAATGGAGATTACAACCCTCTTTCTCTCTAATAACAAAGAAAAAACAATTATCTAAATATGAGTATTTTACACTCTCTCTCGAAATAGGAGAAACAACTTTAAGTGAAGAATACAACACAAAGAAAAAACTAATTTTTCTCTCTTTGTAAAAACTCTCAAAAGATGATTTTGGGATAGATAAAATGGTGAAAGGGGTGAGGTATTTATAGTGGTTTCCTTCTCCCCATTTTCCACACATATTCCACAATTTACTCTACAAATTTCTCGACCTACCAATCACTACTTAAATCCAAACTTTTTCCACCTAACACCAACTTTATTAGTAAAAAGGAGTAGCTGCACTTTCGGTGCTCACATACGGCACGATACTGTTTATAGATACGGCACTGTTCATTTATACAGTACTGTTCACTAAAAGTGAACTTTACAATTTCATATTTCCCACTTAAAGGTACCCTTTTGGTCATCCCTCATTACTTGCCAATTCCATGTTTGCTTACGTTTTTGTTAGGCCATATGAGGATCTGCACTATATAAACTTGTCACTGTTTATTGACTTGGTCACTACATCTGCTAGGTTCTTGTTAGTGTATATCTTTTGCATATCTACACTTCCATCTTCCACTACTTCTCGAACAAAATGATATTGAACC
This sequence comes from Azadirachta indica, assembly GCA_022749755.1. Classification (NCBI taxonomy): domain Eukaryota; kingdom Viridiplantae; phylum Streptophyta; class Magnoliopsida; order Sapindales; family Meliaceae; genus Azadirachta; species Azadirachta indica. Next base: position 3,650,742 of record CM040447.1, read on the forward strand.
TTTATGTGCTTTGTCCTTGAATGAAATGCTGGATTCCTTACAATATGCATGGCGCTTTGACTATTACAAAACAAAGTGATCTTATGTTGTTTGTGTCCAAGCTTTTCTAATAATCTTTGAATTTAGATAACTTCCTTACAAGCTGGTGTAGCCACCATGTATTCTGCTTCTGTTGTGGATAACGCGATAACAGTTTGCAATTTTAAAACCCAGCTTACAGCTCCCTTTGCAAATGTCAACACATAGCCTGTAGTAGATTTCCTTTTATCCAGATCTCTTGCAAAATCTGAGTCCATATAACCCCTGACAATGAATTTCAATCCTTCATACCATAATGCAGCATATGAGGTTCCTTTAATGTATTTCAGAATCCTTTTCGTAGTTTCCCAATGCTTTCTACTAGGATTCACCATAAAATGACTAACTGCTCCCACTGCTTGTACAATGTCTGGTCTTATGCATATCATAGCGAACATCAAACTTCCTATTGTTGATGCATATGACACTCAAGACATCTCTCTCCTCTTTGCTTCATTGCTAGGACACATACTTGAGGATAACTTGAAATTAATAAAAAGTGTGGTAGAAATTGACTTACTTTCTTGTATGTTGAAGCGTCGTACGATTTTTTTCAAGTAATTCTTCTGAGATAGTCAAATCTTCCTATTATTTCTGTCTCGGTGAATTTGCATCCCTAAAATCTTGTTTGTTGGTCCCAAGTCCTTATTTCAAATCCTCTTGTCAACTGTGCCTTTAATTCTTGGACTCGATCTTTATTGGGGTCTACTACTAACATGTCATCCACATACAACAACAAAATAATGAAATCATTATCACCATCAAACATCTTGTACTACGTACAATGGTCTAAACTAAGTCTATTGTACCTAAGGCTAATTATGAAGGAATTAAATCTCTTATACCAATACCTTGGCTCTTGTTTGAGACCATATAAAGACTTGTTTAACTTACAAACTAAGTTCTCCTTGCCTGTTTCAGTAAAACCTTTTGGTTGGAGCATATAGATTTCTTCTTCAAGTTTGATATGAAGAAATGCAGTTTTGACATCTAACTGCACAATATATAAATCAAATGTAGCACATATAGCCAGGACTATTTTGAATTTGTAAGTCGAACCATTGGTGAAAATATCTCATTAAAGCCAATACCCTTTTTCTTGAGCATATCCTTTTACCACTAATTGTGCACGATACCATTCTACTTGATAATTGCTATCCCCGCTTGATCTTGTAGGCCCATTTATTACCGATGGCTTTTCTTTCATGTGGTAATGGTACTAGTTCCCATGTCTTGTTCTTTTGTAGAGCTTTAATTTCTTCCTGCATTGCTGCCATCCATAAAGATGCATCTGAGCTACTCGAAGTTTTATGAAAAGCTGAGGGCTCGCCATTCTCTGTTAAAAGATAGTATGCTACATTACTCTTCATAACATACTCCGAGTGCCAAGTTGGTGGTTTTCTCTCGCGAGTTGATCGACGAACTTCTGGAGCCTCGACCTTAATTGGTTCTTGTACCTCATGCTCTGGTGATGTTTTAGAAAAGTTTGAAATTTCTTGTGTTTTATCATTTTCCACATTTAATGTTGTAGTCTTTGAGCTTTCCTTCAATGTGCTATCATCTCTATCTTTTTCTTGTAATTGATCTTCTACAAAGATAACATTCCTGTTGACTATGACCTTGCGGGTAGTAGGATCCCACAAGCGATACCTCTTTATACCATCAGCATACCCTAAGAATATACACTTTCTAGATTTCAGATCTAACTTCGATATTTCTTGGGCATTATACATTATATACACAGGACATCTAAATGAATGTAGATGAGAGTAATAAGTTAGTTTACCAGTCTACATCTCGATCAGTGTCTTTAACCCAATTGCTATTGATGGTGACCGATTTATCACATAACAAGCGATCTTTGTTGCTTCCGCCTGAAATGAATTAAGTTATCCCGCAGTCTTCAACATAGCTCTCATCCTTTCTATAAAAGTTTTGTTCATCCACTCTGCCACTCCATTTTGTTGCACAGTATATTGCACCATGAACTGTCTTTCAATACCTTCTTGCTTACATAGTGCAAGAAACTTACTATCTGTATACTCTCTTTCATTGTCTGTTCTTAAACACTTGATCTTCTTTCTAGATTCAAGTTCTACTTGCGCTTTGAAGTCTTTGAATACTAGAAACGCATCTAATTTTTTCTTGTTTCGATATATCCAACATCTCCTGGAGTAATCATCAATAAAGGTCACAAGATACTTTGCTCTTTCTAGAGATACTTCCGGTGATTCCAAATATCAGAATGAATCAAGTTTAGAATGCATTTGCTCCCAGAATCAGATTTGTTGAACTTCAATCTATGCTGCTTACTTGTAACACAATGTTCGGAAAATGGTAATTTTACTACTTTAAGTCTTAGAAGTAGCTTTTGGTCGAACAGAATCTTCAAACCTTGTTCTGACATGTGGCCGAGTTTAAGATGCTACATCATTGTCAATTCTTCTCCTTTGCCAATTGAAGCAACACACCCATTAGCTTTCTATTTTGTTTCTCCTTTAAGCACGAATAGATTTGCAGTAATCTTTTCTACTTCAAAATCATAATCCCATTCTCAATATAGGTTTTGCATCCAAGATCATCTAATTGTCTTAAAGGCAATAGATTCTTCTTCAGGCCTTTGACATGTCATACCTCTTAATAGTGCAAGCTGTTCCATCATGCATTTTTATCGTGACAGTAGCAATACAGACGATCTCAAAGGCGTGACATCACCCATGTATACAGATCTTTCAGAGATAGATTCATATGTGTGAAACCATTCTCTTCGACAGGTCATGTGCCATGTTGCTTTTGAGTTTACAAGCCAGATATCAGCAAGTCATTTTCTACCTTTTATAATTGTCATTGCCTCACTGTATAGTACTTTACTATCATTTAAGGTACTTGCAACACAACTATGAGCCTTTGATGTCTCAGAATCTCCACTCTTTTTGTTATTCCAACAATCCTTTTGACGTGCCCTTTCTTGCCTCAATTGTAGCATTTGACATTCTTCTTACTTCTTGATTTTGATCTACCTTGATTTTGATTGCCACTGGACTTGCGTTCAGTTGATCTTCCTTTTATCATCGATAACGCTTTTCAAACTTACATTTCTATCTTTCTTGTTTCTGCGCCTTCTTTCTTCTTCTAAGACAGTGACTGCAATATCATTGAAGACTAGAGAGTTCATTTGGACATTAGTTATCAAGATGATGAGTTGATCATACAAGTCAGTAGACTTTAAAGTAGAATCTTCGCACATTCATTTTTCTCTATTTTGTACCCCAACGTTGTGAGTTATGAAAATAAAGTTTTTAAGGTGTTGATATGATTAGTCACCGATGTGGATTCTATCATTTGAAGAGTGTAAAGTCTTTTTTTTAAGAAAATTTTGTTGTGTAGTGACTTGGCCTTGTACAATTTTGTTAAGGTATCCCATATCTCCTTTGCCATCTTCATCTCTTCCACACTAGCTAATACTCCATCGGCTAGTTCCAAGTGTAGATCGACAATTGTATCACCGTCCATCTCATTCCACTTGTCTGTGTCGATATCCGAGAGTTTTTCGTTAATTGCTGCTAGATATTTGTCCTTCCTTAAAATTGCCTTCATTTTCATTTTCCACAACGAAAAATTGTTTCCGTTGAACTTTTCAATTTTGAACTTTGCTGCCATTGTAGATGACTATCTGCTTCTCACTTATACCGAATTTTATTAACTTACTGTCAATAGTACTTGTGAATAGTAACTATAAATAGTAACCCGCCAATCAATTGCTCTGATACCACTATTAGGAAATTAGGATTTGAAGCAAAACATGTAACTACAATGAAATTGAGAAAACAATGAAAACAAATGTTATATAGAAGGTATAACCATTCATCAAACTAACAATAATAAGTAGGAGGTATAACCGTTATAGTAAAATAAAGTAACAAAATAAATTGACACAAATATTTTATGTGGAAAATCTCTAAATAAATTAGGGTAAAAATCACGGGCAAGCATATGAGTATTTTACTATTTTAAAGTAGGGGTTACAACTCTTTTTCTCTCTAATAACAAAGAAAGAACAACTCTCTAAATAGGAGTATTTCGCACTCTCTTTCAAAATAAAAGAAACAACTCTAAGTGAAGAATACAACATAAAGAAAAAATTAATTTTTCTCTCTTTGTAAAAACTCTCAAAGGATGATTTTGGGATGAATAGAATAGTGAAAGAGGTGAGGTATTTATAATAGTTTCTTTCTCCTCTTTTTTCACACACATTTCACAATTTATTCCACAAATTTCTTGACCTACCAACCATTAGTTAAATTCAAATTTTTTTCACCTAACACCAATCTCATTAGTAAAGAAATTAAAAAAAAAATTGCTGCACTTTCAGTGTATTTTAGTGTCACATACGGTACGATAATGTTTATAAAAATAATACTATTTATTTATACGGTACTGTTCATCTATATATTACTGTTCACCAAAAGTGAACTTTACAATTTCACATTCTCAAGTGATAGAAAAGAAGTTCTGATTAAGGCAGTTGGCCAAGCTATTCCCTCTTACGCAATAAGTGTGTTTAATTAAACTATCACTCTTGTGTAATGATATATAGAAGATCTTCTCAGGCTATTGGTGGAGTCATTCTGCTAGCTCAAAAGGAATTCATTGGTCTTCTATGTCAGACTAAGAAAGATGGAGGTTTGGGATTCAGAGATCTGTCAGCTTTCAATCAGGCTCTCCTTGCCCAACAATGTTGGAGAATTATTCTCAATCCAGATTCTTTAGTGGCCAGAACACTCAAACCTAAGTATTTTCCCCGTACAGAGTTCTTTCAGAGCAAAGTTGGTAGCGGTCCTTCTTATATCTGGAGAAGAATTCTTTGGGGAATAAAAATAATCAGGAAAGGTTCAAGATGGAGAGTTGGAAACGGTAAAGACATTCTGGTCTAAGGGAGTAATTGAATTCCGAGACCCTACAGCTTCAAGCCTTTCTCCCCTCAAACACTGCCTCCCAAAACTCTTGTTGTGGATTTAATGAAAGAACAAGGCCTGGCATGAAGAGCTAATTAGATCAAAATTCTTTCCAGAAGATGCAGAAGCTATTCTCAGCATCCAATTCCTAGAAACCCTTGCGAGGATTCAATCACTAGGCTCTTCGATAAAAATGGTAATTTCACTGTTAAGAGTGGTTACCAAGTGGCTCTCAAGATGAAATTCCCTGACTTACCCTCTTGTTCTGAGAATCAATCCAGCTGGTGGAACTATGTGTGGAATTTAGCTATTCCTCCAAAGATAAGGATTTTTCTTTGGAAAGCTTTGCAAGAATTTTCGCCAACCCAATGTAATCTAGTAACTAAAAAGATCCTAGATCAGAGCTGTTGTTTCAGATGTTCTATGGCCAAAGAGGATTGTTTTCATGCTCTTGTTGGCTGTAGATTCGCTAAAAAAGTGTGGAAGTTGACGACACTTTGCCTTAGCCTAAAGTTGAATCCACCTACTTCTTCTCTTGTTTTATTCAGACAGCGATTGAGAAACTTAGCGGAACTGATATGAAGCTATTATCAGTGGTGTGTTGGTCTATATGGCAAGCTCAAAAAAACCTCTTACCCAACAAGAAGTTTGAGCGTCCAGAATTAATCCTTGCTGGAGGCTTTTCAAGCTGGTGTAAGAACCAAAAATCTGTAATCATGCAGTTGACAACATCCCAACAATGGCATGGTTTCCTCCTTGTTCTGGTTTGAAGTTAAATGTGGATGCTGCGGTAAATATTCAGTAGAGTAAAGCTGTTTTGGCTGCATAATCAGAAACTCCAGTGAGGCTACCATGGCAGCAATGTGTACAAAGAAAGCTTGCCTAGAAAGTGTGGAGTTAGCAAAGGCCTTGGCAGTCCTTGAAGGCATTCGATTGGCTAAACAGTCTGGGTTCCATCTTACCATTATTGAATCAGATTCTATTAATGTGGTTAATCATATCCTGAAAAAGACCAACTGCAGAGGAGAGTTAGGATGGATTTTTGCTGAAATTCTTGACTTTGTAGACATGGATTCAAATTGTGAGTTTCAATATGCTCCCAGACCATGTAATCTTGCTGCACATTATCTTGCTAAAATGGCCTTGTCTACTTCGGAACCTCTTGTTTGGTTGGAAGAGGTTCCGAAAGAAATTGAAGTTTGGTTGTAATGCTCTCCACCAATGAATTTTGTGTTTTGAAAAAGAAAAACTTTTAAGAATTTGAAAGGGTGTTATTATATTTGATAGGGTGTTATTACAGAGAAGGTCGGATGACAAAATCATCGCTTCGTTGATACTCATAAGTGGTTCATAAGTTCGATCAAATTACATCGTCACGATAGATTAGGAATATATTTAGTATAAGTTTTTAAATAAATTTTTTTTAGTAGACTCTTTATCCATAAAATTTTATTGATAGAATTTTTAATAAAAGTTTATTAATTTTTTGTTTGCCATAAGTAACTTTTAGAAAAATTTGATTAATTAATTTAATAATATTTTTTTTAATGTTCTACTTTAAAAAAATAATGTTAAATTTTTTAAATAAGGTAAAAGTATTTTATACAATTTTATTTTTTAAAAAAGTATGAAAAGTTTTATGGAAAAAGGTCCAAAATTTGGATTTCTTCCAATTAAAGAAAAACGAATTTTTTTAATTTTTAAAAAACTCTTCTTTAATACCAATTAAATAATATTCAAAATTTTAAAAATGACTTTTATTATTAAAAAAGTCTTTTTGACTAATAAAAAAGTCCAACCAGATGAATATTAAAACTATTATTTGAAAGTCAAATTGTGGGATGTGGTGTGAAAATAATTAGAAATTCTAAGTAAAAGTCAATTTCATTTGAATAAAATATTTTAGCTAAATCCAATTTAGTTATTATTATGTAATTGGATAGTGGAAAGAAAATACAAAAATCTAAAACCCAAAAGCCTATGGGCAATATTCAAATAAATATTATAATAAAATTTTATTAAAATTTATATAATGATTCTCAAAAATTGACCATGGGTCCAAGTCAAAATGATATGGTTTTATGTATGCATGACACTAAATCCAAACTATATTTTAAGACTCAAATTATGAGTTCAGTAAAAAATTTAATATAAATAGGTCCAAATCAAGCCTAAATAATATAAAAGTCTTGAGTTAAGCTCACTTGGAGGGATCAAGTCAATGCCCAAAAGAGGGATTAATTATGTAATTTTAGCTAATGTAAAAGAAACATGAAACACATAAAAGGAGGTATCCAAGTTAATATTAGGATATATTTTTAAATTCCTCTTTCCACAAGAAATTCCCTTTTGATTTAAAGATATATTTTTTATTTACTAAAACTTTATTCTAAGATAAATTCTTTGACTTTATCTAGAATAAGATATTTTAAATCAAAGATGATATTTTATTCTAATTTTTTAAGAATAAATGTCATCAATTGATAAGGTAAGGTTTCAACGTAAAAATTAACCTTATCTTAATTAATTTACTTTAGTTAAATAAAAGATGATTTAAAATAATACAAATTACTTTTCAATATTTAATTAATATAAAATTCAAAGAAAATCATTTTTAATGAAAATTCTACTTTTCGAATATAATAAAAAAAAGTCTTTTTTTTTATTTTTCAAGGACAATGCATCGCAAATAAGAGTTTGGGATTATTATACTGCAAAAGGGACTTCTTCTTCAGTAAATTTGCAAGGCAGCAACCAAAATATCTTGATCTCACAACCATCTTTTTGCTGTAATTTTTCAAGCGTAGGTCATCACTAAAGCGGTCTTATTTTCTTAATAACTAAGTTGCAAAATATGTTGTTCAAATGTATAGATAATGAGCAGGTTATTTCCTTTCTATGTTTGAGCAATTTAGTATTTTCTTAGATTGTTATTGTCCTCTCGACTTACCACTTTAATATCGTATTTTCTTGCATTGTTATTTGCCCTAATTTGCTTCCATATAGTTAGTTAATTCAAGATTATAGTCTTGCATTCGGTAATAACCCAATTCAGAAGTCATCCAAAATTGTAATATCAAAACTCTTAGGCATCGAGTGACCTTTAGAGACATGGTGGACTTGACTCCCTCCAATTCAATTTTGAGAGTGACGAGAATTTGATCTCAAACTCCAAGACTTAATTGTAGCAGATCTATAAGCTTGTCATGAACAAAGTAGCTCAAATTTAATAAAAATTTGCCAAAATATTAAAGAAAATCACCCCTCAATCATATGCAGAGCTAAAAATGAATAATTAGGGAAACAAAATATTTAAATCGTGAAATTAATAGGTTAATATTAAAAATAATAAAAGAATTAAGAGGTAAATCCATAACTTTACAAAATTGTAGGAGCCAAACTATGCATAGGTATAAAAAATATAAAATATAAATAATATGGTAAAAGTTTTTGACCATTTTTTTTGTGGGGGGAGTGGGGTGCGCAAGGGTCTCCTCAATACTATACTTTCCAATTTTTATTTCCAGATTTTCTTCAAAAATAATTTATAATTTTATTTGTTATTGCCATATTCGTAAATAAATTTTAATTAACTTAAAATGTCAATCACTTAGGATACTAATTAATATATGAGATGATGTGATAGTAATAAGTTAATTTTTGCATCACTTTATAGAACAATTTTAGAACATAAGTTAAAAAAAGTAGTATTACCTTATTAACATTACTAAAACTAATTTTGAAAATGACATAAAGGGTTTTGTGGTCTTATTCAAGAGAACTTCTTTTGGGTAATTTTTTTTTAAAGAGAAAAGAGTTGAAATGAGGACAAATATCTAGAATTTTTTGAAATGCTTTTTAATATTAAAAAATGTTTTATTTGATGCATCTTATCATAGGTATTTTTTCTTTTTGTGAAAAAGTAATTAGGTAAAGATATGATGCCATATCAACATCTATATTAAACTACTGAAGAGAATTTGTTCTTTCAAATCTTTTTAGCATTATTTCACATTCTACTATACATTATTGATGCCAAAGATGCTGAGAATATTATGTTATAATCCCACTACCCCAATTTTCAATAATTATTGTTGCAAACGCGTTTTGTAATTTTGTTACACTTCCTACGCTTCCATACATACACATATGGGAAAGATCAATGAACATTATATAATTTTTTATATTATTTATAAATTATTATTAGATTTAAACACCTTTAACAATATGGTACAAATAATTATACTATCTTACAAAGCAAATTCTCCACAAGAAGATACCAATTCCCAAACAAATTCTCTTTTAAACAATTATATTATTCTTGAAGGGCCAAAACAAAAAGTGAAAATGAATTTTTTACAATAAATATACATATGATAATCTATTGCTGCCTTCTAGGACATCCTTAGAGCCTTATTCTTCCATGTTATATATATATATATATAAATAATAGCAGAGGGAAGTGTGACTTCTCCATGTATATATGTACTAAATTGCATTCAGCTTCTCCCTGAAAGTTTTGATTGTTTAAGATAAACAACCTATCCAAGCTATGCAGGTAAGCTCCATATATGCTTGCTCTCCATAATTTTAATTTAGCTCTCTCTCTATACATATATATATATATATACACACACACACATATATGTAAAAGGTCTTGCTTCGTGCGAATATCTATATCTTTTAAAATATAAGTTAGTTTAAGAAAATTTATACTAATTAAATATAAAAACAATATTGTTTCACATAAATCATCATCATTTACTAAATTTGGATAGACTTCCGCGTATAGAAAAAAAAAAAAAAAAACTTGGGTTTATAATTTGATTTATATCCATACTTCTTACTTGGACAGGTTGACTCCAAATATTTTGATGACGACGGTCGTCCCAAGCGTACAGGTAAACATCCATCCAACCCTAAAATTTTATGGTCATTTTAACCCTATAATGAGTATTAACTTAGGATCCTACATAAATATAAATTATGATCCTACATAAATAAATAAAAGTAATACATATATGAAAAAAAAAATTTTAAAAACACTAGATCCTAATTCATTAATTTATGCAAAGTTTTAAGTATAATATTACAAATTCAAAAACTCATATTTGAATTGGTTCTATCCACAGGGACAGTTTGGACTACAAGTGCCCATATAATAACAGCAGTGATTGGGTCCGGAGTGCTATCCCTGGCCTGGGCAGTTGCTCAGCTTGGATGGATTGCTGGTCCCTCTGTGCTGCTCATGTTTGCTTTAGTCAGTTACTTTACCGCTTCCCTCCTCGCCGACTGCTACCGCTCCGACGATCCCGTCTCCGGCAAGCGAAACTACACTTATATGGACGCTGTCCGATCTAATTTCGGTATCCATTTTAAAAATATGTCAATATAACTACATTAATGTATACTTTATGGAGACATATTAAAAATATTCTTTCCAGGTGGAGTTAACGTCAAGATATGCGGATTATTCCAGTACTTAAACCTTTTTGGGGTTGGAATTGGATACACCATTGCAACATCAATTAGCATGATGTGAGTTTATATATATATATATATATAATATTTGGTTGAATTGAATTATTTTAAAAATTTGATTAGTAGTAGTTTTTGAAATGTATACATGCAGGGCAATCCACAAGTCAAATTGTTTTCACAAAAGTGGTAGTAAAAAGGGATGCCACAGTTCAAGCAACCCATATATGATAATGTTTGGTGCGATACAAATTGTGTTATCCCAGATTCCAGGCCTTAGTGAATTATGGTGGCTATCAACTGTTGCTGCAATTATGTCTTTCACTTATTCTACCATTGGTCTTGCCCTTTCAATAGCCCAAATTGCAGGTACATCTAGCTATCTAATTCTTCACTGTCTCTCTCTCTCTCTATATATATATATTTAGTATTTTGGAGACCAATTCGACGTATGAGATTATAGAAAAAGTATTTAATAACATCAACTTTGATTTTATCGCACAACTACTATAACTATTTGACATCTAATGCTTTTATCAGACAACTACTGAGACTTTTAAGTCAAATAAAATGAAACTAAATTATAATTATAAATATTTATTATTAATGTGCTATATATGAAATAATACTAATAATAATAATAATTAATAGTGTATCTTATTAATATATTTTATATAATATATATATATTATATTTTATGAAAATTTAAAATTTAATAATTATTTTTGATAAATAATTATCATTGTATAAGGGTATAACGTTATATTATAATAAATAAAAAATTTAATCGGTATTTTTAAAATTTTAAATTAATTAATCTAATAATTCAAATATTAACGACTTGTATTTTTTTATTTCTGCTTTGAATAGAAAACTGAAAACTGTTGATCACGTTAAATTTTAGTGAGACCCACATATGTTTTCATTAATATGCTAACTAACTTTGCTCATTGTTGTTGTTTTGATTATTGATTATTAGCTAGTGGGAGTTTCAAAGGCAGTCTCACAGGAATAAGTGTAGGACCTGTTTCTCAAACTCAAAAGATATGGAGGAGCTTCCAAGCTATTGGTGACATAGCTTTTTCCTATTCTTACTCTTGCGTCCTTATTGAAATTCAGGTAATTTTATATATTATTCTCTTTTAGAGCCCATAAAACGTAAAGAATTGAATTAAAATAAAGAAAATTTCATTGGGTATGAAATATTTCCAAAGTCTATATATTTAGTTTGAATACAGAGAATTTTTTATTGTTTAAAAAAGGCAAATGACATTTGAATCTTTTAGGTTTCTATATTTTTACAAATAAAGATATTACTTATCCATGTTTGACAAATAAATAACTAACCCTATTGATATGATTAAAGTATCTTTGGCATTCAATTATATGAACTAATTTTGTGACAGCAAAAAGTTAATTTTATAAGAATATTTAATAATTTTGTGATCATTAAGGGGGAAACTTGGGTCAAAGTGTTGTACCTGTATTATGTCAAATAAAAATATAACATATTTTATATATATCAAGTCAAACAAAATCGCTTTAATAATTTTATTAATTAAGAAGTAAATACACTAATATCATATGATTATTAAAGGATTGTAATTATTCACCAATTTAATATTTCTTTTAATATTTGAATATAGTTTCCAAAATATTTGTAATACTACCTACTCAAATGTTAAAATATATTTTATTCTAAATGTAACTAATTATTTTCAAAATGTGTGAAATACATAAACGAAATTATTATCTGATTTTGAAAACCATGAGCTTCCTTGTATGATATTGGAACCTAATTACCTACAACAAATATATAGAAACCTATTCAATTTTCGTATAATATTAATTTGAAACAGAAATTTTATGTAAGCCAAAATTTAACTCAAATTAACAAAATTCACTTGATCATATACAGGACACAATCAAGTCCCCACCGCCTTCAGAGGCAACAACAATGAAAAAGTCCAACCTTGTAAGCACAGCAGTAACAACAACATTGTATATGCTCTGTGGGTGCATGGGCTATGCAGCAGCTGGAGACTTAGCTCCTGGAAATCTCCTCACTGGTTTTGCTTTCTACAACCCATTTTGGCTACTAGATATTGCCAACATTGCTGTTGTAGTTCACCTTCTTGGAGGTTACCAAGTCTGCTGCCAACCCATTTTTGCCTTTGTTGAAAAACTTGCACCAAAACGATTCCCAGAAAGCAAATTCATAACCAGAGAAATCAAACTCCAGATTCCAGGTTTTCGCCCTTACAATCTAAGCCTATTTCGGTTAGTTTGGCGAACAGTTTTTGTGTTTTCAACTACTATAATTTCAATGTTGGTGCCATTTTTCAATGATGTGCTGGGAATTATTGGAGCATTGATATTCTGGCCTCTATCTGTTTATTTTCCTATTGAGATGTACCTTGTGCAGAAGAAGATAGAAAAGTGGAGCACAAAATGGATTTTCAGCAAATTGTTGAGTTTGTTTTGCCTTATGATTTCAATTTTGGCTGGAATTGGGTCAGTTGTTGGTGCAGCTCTTGATCTTAAAGCCTACAGGCCATTCAAAGTCACCTACTAAATTATTTATTGGAAATTTGATTGAATCATATAGGTTGAAGATTCCTATATATATTTGTTTAGACACGTTTAAAGTCCTTAAAGTTTTATTTACCTTTTTTTTTTTTTTCTCTTGACTCTTTAGATGGGAACTCTCCTAAAATTAAGATTGGAGGGAGTTTATAAATAAGTTTGTTTGAAGAAGGAGAATTGCAAAAAAGTATTATAAAATCATTGTATTATCAATCTCCTTTCCTTTTCAATAGAATTTTGAACATTAGTTCTATTATCATTTTGGTATCAGAGCAGTCGAACTAGTATATGGTATTGACTCGTTCAAAAAAAAAAAACGAACATAGAGAATATGAATTCAAAAATTTTTTAATTTCGAACAACAAGCAAAAAGATCAATAAAATATCATATACCCTCAAATATAAAAGAGTCCTATTTGTACTGTTTATTAATTATCACTCATACTTGTAGAAAAACATTCAATGCATGAAGTTAATATTATTTTCTTCAGAATTTTTTCTATTTACATTACAGACTAAAACAAACAATTAATTTTCTGGGGCAATGAAAACACGGTCGTGCCAAACTTGAGCACTCCTAGCAAGAATGTTCCAATTAATTTTCTCATGGTAGTATGGTACAGTTACCCATCTTTCAGCCAAAAGTTGGTTGTAATGTTCACTGAGTAGCTTTTGATTTTTGTATATACTCACTTTGATAGCCTCGTCACACTCTGGTTTATGATGGAACCCGATATTCAATGTCAAACAATTCAATTCCAATATTATGCGATATAAAAAATTCGACACACGATTCCAATAATTAATATGTAAATCATAACAGTTTAAGCTTCAAGTGTGTGATCAATATACGTGAAATAATTATAAAAATAAATACAAATAAAGAAGAGAGTGAAAGAAATCAAACACAAAGATTTTACATCTACGCCTCCTAGCTAACCGCATTTCATGATTTATTTTTTAAAGCTAGTATTTTATACCCAAAACCTCTAATTGACTTCTGAGTGTCAATTAACGAATTGAAAAGAATGTAAATTTATTTATTGACTTGTGATGAAAAAGAGACAATGATATTTTACAGTATTGGCACTCAATATTAGAGGTAACACAAATTGGTGGACCTATATACATATAAGAGGTCAGAGGAAGAAGGATGTCCTAATTGTACTGCCATTGCTATGCAGAAACTAACGTAGATAGTGTACAATTAGAGGATAGTAGATCAGAAAGGTGATATACTTCATTTTTCTTGCATTCTCCATCAATTGTCTTCCTAATACCAGGATCCTAAATTTTGATTACAAATATATTTATTTTCTTTTAAAAATTAATTTTAAAAAGTTTCAAAAAATGTTTAAATTATATTATTTAATAATAAGTCAATAATTTAAATTATATATGAGTAATATAATTATTAAAATTGAATTAAATTCAAAAACTAAAAACTAAATATTATATAAATTGTATTGTCTTTTGTGGTTAACGAGCAATAGTGAGAATTTAAGGTTTGGTGTGAGAAGTGGCAGTTTTAGAGATTGGAGCGATTGAAGAGAGTTTAATGATTAAGGTTTCAAAAGAAAAGCAAAATATAAAATTATATGTATACACATAAAGGATTTAATTGACTAAATTAAAAAATTATAAACTCTCTTTTGAAGGACTTGATTGACTAAAATAAAACTATTAAATTTTATAATCATTTATTGAATATGATGGATGCATATATAATTAATCAAAATATTTTTTATTTTTATTTAGGAGAATGGGAGGAGTGGAAAAAAAGGCCTATCCCATCCCTGACCCAATTTTAAAATAAGGATAAACTCTCATTCTCATCCCTAAGCTAACTCCTATTTAAACTCAAAATTTAATCTCATCTTCGGTTTGAATGAGTTGGGCCACATAGACCTGTGGCCCAGTGATAATTTTTGCAATCCTTTACATCAGTAATTTTTAATATAATAAATATAGGAATAATATACTGTACCTCTCTAATTTTTGGGAAAAAACAAGATACTCTCTTAAGTTTATAGCCAATGTTAGGTACCTTCTAACTTTTCAAGAAATATTAAAATACCCTTGAGGTACTGCTCCTAATTATTTTTTTCCTTTTCAATTTGTACCAATTTTTTTATAATATTAATTATTTATAAATGTTGGGCCCATTATCTTGTTGCCTTGTTCAATCAACATTCATCATTTTGTAAGATATCAAGCCCATTGATCAAACCCATGATTTAGGGAAAAGATCTTTGAAGGCAAGAATAAGGCGGCATGTGTGATTTACCCATGCAAGTACACATTATTGCAAACAAATAATATACAAGTGAAACATCGTTCTTATGAGAAGTGTTAATCTAATAAGTACCGAAGATGATTAGTTTATGAGTTTATCTGAGAAAATCGAAATAATTTGAATGAAAAAGTAAAATAAATAAAATTAACAAGTTAACAAATTAATTAAAAGATTTAGTTAATGAAAAAATCTAGGGCAAATGATTTCATCTTAACTAGTTGCATCCAATTCTTCAATTGACGTTATTCTAATTTAATATCAGTATTGCCAATTAATTATCTTCTTCTATTCGATAGTCTCTCTTGAAATCAATCAAAACTATTTTACACTTAAGAATTTACTATACCCCTAAGTAAATTTGATTAAGTAAGAATGCATTAAAATTACTGATAATTTTGTATTAAACTAAGTAAACCATATTAGTAAATCTCTATCTAATATATAAGTTACGGTATTTATCACACAATCTAAACCTGATAATTATCTTTTAGTTCATATTAGTCGATAATTTATTTAAATATTGCCTAAATATTTAAAAGTATTAAATATCGTAATAAATATTCAATACTATATATTAAATCATAAATAATATAATATCATAAAATGAATACTTTTAATAAATTAAATTATTACTCTAAAAAATAAATTTAGTCACACATAAAATAGAGTCAAAATTAATCATAAAAAATTCAATAATCAAATATATAATTTTAATCAATACAAAATTTAATTTAATTAAAATTAAAAAGAGAAAAAGAAAAAAGATGAGGAGAACTTGAAAGTACAAGGTTTAATGAGAATCTTTCAATCTTATGATAAAATTTTCATTTTTGTTAATTTCTCCTTCTCTCTCTAGCAAAATTTCCCTTTTTTTCTCTCTAAAAGTCTCTTCTCAAAGTGGTTAAAGTGGATTATGATTTAAAAACATGAAAATCTAAAAATTATCTTAATATGGCCATCCATTTCGATTTAAAGGTCAAAAATAAGCTAAATGCATGACTTAGGTCGCAAATGAACAGGGCCATAATTATTGTCAAGAGCAAAATGCCTGGCGTGGCACACCAAATCTTGGCGAGGGCCCCCGTTGATTCTGTCCCAATGATTATGTCGGATAAATCATGCATAAAATTTTAATTAAGTCTCTCTACTTATACTATTTCAAATTTTGGTCTTTATATTTTATATTTTTGCATTTTAATCTTTTTCCTTCCATTTTAGTCTCCAAAAACAAATTTTTGTGATTTCCAAGTATGGTTAGTAACGTACTTTTATACTCCGTTTTCATACCTTTCATCTTAAAATACATTAACAACTGCAAAATAAAATTAAAATATTTAAAAAGAAAAATAACTATTCAAAATAAACTAAATAATGCTAAGTATGCTAGTTAATAATAAATAATTTAAGCAAAATCATGTAGTAAAAATTAAGATATTAGGGCACACTCAACACCAACATATAAACTAGCATTCGTTTCCAATCAGGCCCAAGCTCAATATAAAGCCTTTATGAAGCTTGGATTAGCCTATTAAAAAATCAGGCCTAAATTATCAGGTCATATTTAATTAGAGTTCTATTAAGATTAACATTCCGAATAACCTAAGAAATCAATAAGTATATAAAAAAAATATGAAAAAGAAGACTTTTTCCCATAACCTAAACAAATTTGAGTCGTTTGTGGGGAGGAGTTTTGGACAAAAAACCTCAAGAACAGAGCGAAACTATGGCAAAGGAAGGGAAAACGATGCAAACTCATATTATTGCAATTTGGAATAGATGATAAAAGCAGAAAGAAAGAAAAACTAGGAGTTGTGAGTGAAAATTGAAGAACAAGATCAACTGACATTTGAGATGTAAAAAGTAATCAACGAATAGAGGGAGATTGTGGAAAAGTAGTGTCAAGATCAATCGATGTTGATAAGTTGGGATGTGACTGCTCCTTCAAGGGAAGAGAGATATCAGGAGAGTTTGGGAAGGCAACTAGAATCTTCATGTTGAGAAGTCAAGAAACCGGGTAAAGGAGAGGCCAATGGCACCAGTAATGAAACTCACGAAATTGTTAAATTGGAGAATGTAGTTGAGGGGGCCTCTAAGCATCGCAGAAATTTTTCTAACTAAGAGGGAGCTGATTCCCTTTTCATAAAGGAATTCAAAAGATTAAGTAAAGAATTACAGGAGTTTAAAAAAAAGCAGCAATATATGACAGGAAAGGATAAAGATTAAGAGATGACTTCCCCTCTTAGTTTAGAGAATGAAGATTATGAATTTATGTGTACGTAGATTATTCAAGATACTACACATTAACCCTTACTCTAGGAAGACTGACTTGAAACTTTATATTGAGAGATATAAGGAAGTGATGCACATTTAGGATTTGACAAGATGTACCGACTATTCTCTCTCACTTTATAAGGATAAGCCAGGGCTTGGTACCAAAAACTGAAGCAAGGAAGTATTTACTTCTTTTTATAACTTGCTTAGGAATCTGTTGAGGAATTTAAATAGATTTACTCTCACAGTAAGGATATGAAGACTTTATTGTTAATAAAGTAAGAGGAGAAAGAGATCCTAAACAATTTCGTTAACCAATAACATAAAGAGGTTATGGCATTAGGTGTATACTAGTAGGAGATAGTACTTGGAAGGTCAATGAAGGGATTAAGAACATGTTGGCTTTGGTTCAAAATCAAGAAGACATTAATAAATACTTATCAGAAGGCTTATCTAAAGGCAAAAGAAGGGATATTGCTGGAACTGGAAGTAACTAATAACCAACAACAAGGGCATTAAAATAAACAGAAGCTTGTTTCTTAGAACCTCGGTTAAACTAGGAATCATAGGAAGCATAATTAGGGAGAAAGGCAGCAGATGAAGCTAGGAACTCGTGACAAAGTTTATGCGAAAAAAGAGATTAAGGACTCTTTGAGCCACACCAAAAGACTAATTGTCATGGCCAAGATTTTAGAGAAAGAAGTTAAGACTTTGGGAAACCAAGAATTGAAGCAAGAATAACATTGCACCTACAAGCTGAAGAAGGCAGACGCCTACATTATACTAGAGAGGTGAATGGATTATACAAGTCGGGAAAAAGAGATTTTAAAGAAAGCACCTTTCAAGTTTCTTTCACTTGTCAATATGGTTGGAGGTACGTATCACACTTTTTGTATTTCTTTCAGCTGGCACACTTTGAGATTTGGGGTTGGGTGTATTTTTTTCAATCGTTCCCTCTCTAGCATTGATTATATAAATTCTTTGCAATATTTCCATACATGTAAGGGAATTATTCACTCCCAAAGGAAGAACAAAAGCCAAGAAAGAAATTATAGTTTCATGTGTGCGGACTCATGCACACATGGCTAGTAGTGTCTCTACTAAAGAAATTAAATACTTTTAGTTCACCAAAGAACTAAGATCACGGTTATCTAATTTCTGTATTTAGAAATTACTCCAACTGAAAACAACTAAAATCCCAATAGGATTTGTGAAAGCAAAAATTAAGAACAAAAATTAATAAAAATAATAATAATAATAATAATAATAATAATAATAATAATAATAATAATAATAATAATAATAATAATAAATAAATAATAATAATAATAATAATAATAATAATAATAATAAATAAATAATAAATAAATAATAATAATAATAATAATAATAATAATAATAAAAAAAAAAAAATATAACGAAGCATTTCAACAAATAACAATTCGAAAGTAGAAGGAATAAACTTTAGCACTTCAGCCTAATGAATCCGTAGAGCTAATTAAACATAGCCAAATAGCAAATTACTTAAAAGATTAATTAATAGGTTTTTTCTATTTAATTTTGATATCCCATTTCCTAAATTAATAATGGATTGCAAGAAAGCTTTGTGAAATTTTATTAGCTTGTAGGCCATTCAAGTCACACAAAGCAATTAATGAACTAAATAAAAATCACAAAACCTTCAAGACTGCCGAGGTCTTGACATGCTTTACAAGAACAAAACTAAAAGCTAAAACAAACTTCATATAAAAGTGTAAATATTATGGTTTATACCTAAGAATGTTATTAACTTCCTCAAAATTAAGCATTTTTCTTTAAACTGAATTTTAAAACGAGAATTGGACATAATAATTGGTTTTGTGTAGGTTCGATATTATGAGCATGTCTTTTAATCCAAAACATCATTTGATATGATTCTTAGGCCATAAGAACATAGATGCATTCTTGCACAAAAGTGTAAATCAGATGTCAGAGCAGTTCAAGCATCTATTGGGTCAAAATCAAGCTTTAACAAAACTCAACCACAACTTAGGGCTAGCCCAATATAGTTTTGTATCTGGACCATATCTTCCCATATATGTATTAAAAAATAATGCGGTTGGATGTTTTGTAAAGCCTATGGATATATCTACAAATGTTGTATTTTACACTTATCCAAATTCAGAGTCCTTAGCCATCATTCTAGAAGATCAGTGGAGAAATCCAAACTAAACACCTTTGCTTATTTTCAACATAATTCAGCCTGTACATAATCAATTTGGTTGAAGTTTGAACCATTGGAAAGCTTATAGAGGCGCTTTTTAATTCTGAAGAAGATATCTTTGACAAATTCGATGAATTCAACTATCCAAAATGTGCTACAATTGGATTGAGCTTGATTAAGTTGAAAGTTTGCAATTTATGTTCACACATGTGAAATATCTCTTGTTTTGCTTATATAAAGGAAGTGGTAGAAGTTATCTAAGACATCTTTTCTCTTTGTTTTCATTCTCTTTTTCTTAATTTAAATTTAATTACATAATGTATTGCTAAATTTATAGCTAGGATGAAACTTTGATTATTTTATAATAATTGTTCTTTGGTCCTTTTCTTTGTACTTCATTGTTAAACTTTTCAATTGATTGATGACTAAATTTCACAAGTACCTTTGATTTGTTAGAAACCTTTACTCATTGTTAACAAATGGTACACTGATTACTTGGGTGTAATTCTATATATCAAACAGTAAGACAACTTGAAGTTTTCACCATCAATATAAAGGTTAGTCATTTTGTTTCCCTTCTTTTTTTTTTTGAAAAGATACTTTCATGTGCTTAAATAATATTCATATTCCAATTAAGATCACTCCTTAGTCGGTTTCTAATTGTGTTATAAAAAAAGGATCATTATTGATTTTTATAAATTTCTTCAAAGTGAATCCCTAATGTCCTAGTATTTGGTAACATTGAATTTATTTTCTAATAGAAACAAATTAATCAAGGTAATCCCATACATATTTAGACCATTGGACTTGTGAACTTATTATTTCCCTGTAGATTAATACTCAAACTTCTGAATCTTTATTACTTAAGACAATCTACACTTAGGCATTTCAACCTAAAAGTTGTAACACTTAGATTTAGGCACATCAAATAATTAAGATTGAATTTGAAACGTATAATTGGTACTCAATTAACGTGTCATAATTAATATATATGTTAGATTCAATTTTAATAATTAGACATCCTTATATCTAATGGCTTATAAATGATATAAAATTTTGTATAAAAATAAAAGCCTTGATCCTTCCCTATATATGTGTATGTATGATGTATTAATTATATATTAATCATATGATCAGATACAATTTCAACTGTTAAATATGCTTAAATCTAATGGCTTCAATTAATGTAAAAAATTGTATAAAAAAAAGGCCATTGATCTAATCCACTAAGTTTGGTAGGCTTAGAAGAACATCCTAATTCTTACTTTCAGGTTTGTTAGGCTTTATTTCTTTCTGTACAAAGGAGGAGGAATTGTTAGGTATTATTATTGGCTCAGGGTTTTAACTTTAAGGTTAAATCACATTTAAAGGAGTCATTTCTATTAGAGTACTTAAAAACTTAAGACTGTTTCAAAAGGTATACAAAACCATTCTCATAATCTATGTTGTGTGAGCTAGAGGAGTTAAAGGATAGGCTTTCTAGACCAAAGTTTGACAAATTAATCCAAGAACTTCCAAGTCTATCAAATCTTTCCATTGAATTGAAGTCAATATGAAGGAGTCCTGAGTTAGTATGGTGAAACCTAAAGAAATATCATATCAGACTCAAGATGATTTTAGGTCAGTTCCTATATGGCCGAGGTAAATTATGAAGTCTTTTTTGGTTTATGTCAGTGAATTCCCAAATTGTTGCTATGTTTCTGGTTGGGTTATTTCATTCTTTAGGAGTGGCAATATGAGGGAATTCTTTGTTTTATGTTTCCAAACATTCAAATAATATCCAAAACACTAGGGAAACACATTAAAAAATCATTAAACATGTGAAACCGAACACTTCTATAAATATAAGGTTGTCTAAACAAGTCCACGATCATGCTTTACACTTGTCAAATGGCAAAACACATGTGAGACATGCTATATACTTACAAGAAAATTATGACCATTCTCAATCCATAGCATATTTAGAAAAGCAAGGCCGCATATTTGTATCACGTTTATATCAAGAAAAGGGGAAATATGTTTTGAGAACTTACGAGTTGAAGTTCAACTTATCAAAGATGGAGAGTTGTTTCACTTGTTGGAACTAAAAGTCACCTTGCAACTGGAGTCAATGCCAGCTAATATGCTTGTGGAAGAGTTTAAGACGGCAAAGAAGTTTATGAGTTTTTTAATTAGCAATTTTTTGCAAAAATGAAAAATAAAAGAAGAAAACACGAATTTATACCTATATGAAAGGCAGAGATCCTAGCCGTTGGAACTAAAGTGCTCAAATCAAGCCACGTCAGCTTTATTGATGATGTAATTGGTAATTTTGAATTAGCTATGTTGGACCAATTATGCGTGCACACATGGCAAAGGGAAATGAAAGATCAAAAGTTACCATAATTAGACACGTTATTTTAGATCGCGGTATGAGGTACAATGTGATGGCTATTGTCCAAGGAAGACATGACTATAAATAAAATTGTCACCTGGGTAAAACTTGAAGAGACTGGAGGCTTGCTAGAGAAGTTGTCTTGTGGGTCGAGCCAAAAATCATAGTTTCTAGTAAAACTTTTTTCATTAAAAACTAGGGGGCATGATATTTGAAAAGAAATATTTTGAGGTCAATAAAGCCAGACACTAAAAAATACTTAAGTCAAATTCTATTAAGTTGAAGAGATCAAACATTAATGTGGTTCACCTCGGGTAACTCATATTAAACCTCGAGGTAAACTCTCATCAACATCAGATGATCAGACTAGCCAAATGCCAAATATTTAGCTCGGGTAGAGAGGAAGGTCTCATCTCGAGTAAAATCAAAATAACCACCAATGAGAAAATGGTGGGAAGATAGTGAGGATAACCAGCAAGGACTACATTCCCATTAAAACTCTCATCAAGCTTATCTATTACTTGCATATCACTTGCATATCGTGGAGCTAAAAATAAGGTTTCATCTTAGGAAATTATTATGAAGGCAAATTGCCAATAAGAGTATAGTGGAAAGAATGTGGGATGATTGTCAACAACCCCACTTCTCTTGAAACTCTTGTCATGGTTGTCCAACATTCGGATGTTACAGAAGAAGATCTTATCCTTAATTGTAAAGTTGTGAGCTCAAGTAAAAAGGTAAAATCTCACCTCGGGAAAATTATTAGAAACGAACTAGTCATAACAGAATAACAAGGAGATCATAGAATGACCACTCAAAATCTCGTTTCCTATAAAAATCTCACCAATTTGACCCTCTATCCTGATATGATGCAAGTTGACTTAATTTGGACATATAAAAGGCAAAAAGCCATGGAGACAGGTATGCTTTTAGACTAAAAATTTTATTAAAACTTTACTAAATTTTTGTTTTACTAAAATACCTTCTAAAAACCATCTCTGACTTAAGCATTGGAGGATTTTTTTCTAAAAAACCAGCTTTCCTCTAATTGTAGTTCCTTTTTGCAAGTCTATTTACAACACGATAACGGAATTATTGTTCGATATTAGATAACCAAAAAATTTGACAACACACAAGTATTCCCTTCATCAATCTAACCCCACACTAGAAAATAATCAGTTACTTTCACTTCATTTTTAAATTATAAATTATTTAAGGTGTGAAAGAAACGTTTCATTTTGTCCCATTACATGTCACCATTATAAGGGCATTATGGTAAAGGCACACTTTTTCTATTAAATGGACAAAAGATTCCTAAGGGCATGAGGGTTGTTGGACATTTTTATTTAATGGGTGACAAATGTTATTTTCACTTAATAATAACAATCATACATATATATATATATACACACACATACATATCCATAAATACACACACACACACACATACACACACACACACACACACACACATATTTTATTGGGCTAAAGTGAAAATCGATTGCCTAATGGATCCCATTCTTTTTCTTAATTTCGATTCAATCGGTCCTATTTCTCTTTTCAAATTTTATTGGCTAAAATTGAGAGTTATTCCCTAGAGACATGTTTGGTAAGCTGACTGGACTGTATAAAAGAGGGAGTATGCATTAAAAATATTTTGTCACATATTTAGCAACATCTAAAGGTTGCATTACACTGTATAAAAATTAAATTTAATACAGTTTAACATGTAAAAATTCGAAACCATACCCTCTTGGGCTTAAGGTTGTACAGGATACTTTAAAAAAATTTAATATTATTTTATTATCAAGTTATTTTTACCAATCATCTATCACTTAAAAACTATTGTTGCTAACCATTAAGCACCTTTATCAATTACCATTGGAGTCACCATAAACATCATTGGTATTGGTATCCTCGTTGTATGTTCTACGCAATGGTATCATTACCATCACCGTTTAAGCAACACATCAAATATTCAAGTTCAAATTTACAGTGAACGATTGCTCAAACAATGATGGTAATGGTACCATTGCCATAAAGCATTTAACAAGAATTTTAATAATGTTCACGACAACCCAAATGAACAATGGTCGGTAGTGGCCGATGATTGGCGACAAATAAATGGTCACGACTTTGGCAGATAACGGTCAATCTTTTTGTTATTAATACTTAACTTTAAATTATTTAATTATCAATAAAAAAATAATAATAAAGAATTAAATAATAAAAACATAGGTTAATTTATAATTAGTTGAGTATGGTATTGCAACAAACATAGCACAAGTTTTTATTTAATCCATTATAGTACAATTCATTTTAATATAATTCACTCCATCCAAAATAAAACAATCCAGTATGTACCAAACATGCCTTAATAGAGCCCATTCTTTTTCTCAATTTCAATTCAATTACTCCCATTTCTTTTTTCAAATTTTATTAGCTTTAGTTTTCTTGTCATCATTACATAAGACAGTACCATGTATAGTTTGATTAGAAAAAAGGAAAGGTAAGTCTCATGGGCTTGACCTCTTAGAATTAAAGTTGGTAAAGATAGATAGTAATTATTAAATATTGGGACCTCTTTCTGGAAATGATGTATCACCTATTTTTGGCTACAAAGGGGAAAAGAGGTTTGTTGGGAGTTTTGGATGTTTTTTAAAGGAGAAATACCCATCAAAAGCTATTCTCTATAAGGTAAAAAGATATGCATGAGAATAAGTTTTCGGTAAAACAAGTGGTTGGAAAATTTCTAGTTTAAGTTTAAATAAAAGCTACATGGAACTACTATTAAATTAGGAGACTTCATGTTAGGCCTATTATCCTATTGTCTTATTGAATCGATAGTCATCATTTTGTAAAATATCAAACCTGTTGATCAGGCCCATGATTTCGGGAAAAGATCTATAAAGGCAAGAATAAATGGGTACGCCTTGCACCCTTAGTATAGTTAAAGTAATTTAGAATACATTTGACGCTTTCAAATTATCTTGAGTTTGAGTAATGATAAAAGGTAATGGGTTAGTGTTTCGTGAGAGAGGTTTTTCACTCTCATCCAAAATCTTTAAAAAAATAAAAATATTAAATAAAAAAAAAGGGACACGCACAAAATCAACTCATAAACTAGTATTTGTTCCCAACCAAGTTTGAGCCCAATAAAGAGCCCTTATGAAGCTTGGATCAGCCTATTCATAAGTTTGGCCTAAGTTATCAAGTCATATTTAATAAGATTTATACTAAGATTAACATTTTAAATAACCCAATGAATTATTAAGTATGTTAAGGAAATAAACACTTTTGCTCTACTTTAATAGAACATAGAGATCAAAGTCCAAATGATAATCAACTCTACCTTTAATGCAAATGAGAAAGGAATAAGAATATTATAACTATTAGAAACAACAAAACAATGAAAAAAATCCCAAAAAAAAGGAATATTAACTAACTAGTAGAGATAACAGAATAACAATTTAAAGTTTCTAAATTAAAAACCAACTTCTCACCCAAAAAAATTTTCCCTCACTAAATGATTAATAACTCAACCAATAAACTTAAACTCATAAGTAATTAATAATTATAAAAGTGAGGTACCTGATTAAATAATCATATGCAAAGTTAAATCAATAAAGATACAAAAAAATTCCTGATATGTGGAAAATGAAGGTGAAGGAAGAATTTAGGATTTCTAGAAGCAGCTATGGAATACGTTATTATAACAGAAAAAATAACAAACAATCAATCAGTCTCTCAAAGGGAAAACAAAACAACTAATAAATTAGATTTCAATTTAAAATTAACATAGTTTCAAAACCAAGATTGGATCTGAGTACAAAAACATAGTAACTAATTAAACAATGAAAAATTTAATGTTTATGTGGAGGGAAAAGAGATGGACCTCGAGTTGTGCAGGGTAACTAAGGGTGTTAAATTTGACCAAGTAAGAAAACATTAGTGCCAGCATAAATATTATAAATGAGAAACAATGCGACATTGAAATTTGAATAAGAAAAATGTGAAGCCCTAGAATTTGTTAAATTGAAAGAAGAAATTACTTGTTAATAGGTGAAAGAGAAGGAGGAAGCAAAGATTTGATATTGATTGTTACTAACCTGTCGTTGTTCATCTTTGTCAACGTTGTTCTTCATCAAAGAAATTAGGGATTTGTGACATAGTTAATCCTCGAAGCAAACTAAAGCAAAAAAACAAATACAAAGCCAAGCAACTAGAGGAACAAATAAATATAGGGAGAATGACATATGAACCCCTATTTGTTTGCATAATTGACACTTGTATCTCCACTTTGATAATAATTGTCAAATACACCCCTTCTGTCAACTTTTTTCTTTACCGTAAGGGAGAAAATGCGTAAAATGGTAAACGCAAATGTAGCAAATAGGTTAAAGAACCTATAATACAATTATCAAAACACATAGTTTTGTAAGAATTAAGGACAAGAAATGACATGTGGCACATCATATCAATGTAAATTACATGAGCCGTTGGATTTTTTGTTAACTAAATGATAGCGGTTCATTAACCCTCTAATAACCCCATTTTGTCCCACCAAAAGAGAAACTCTGAATATCCAAATTGAAGTAAATTGTGTTTGTGATTAACTTAAACATAATTAAAAAACTAGTTAAAACTCAATTGATTAAACCAAGAACCCAAGCTTACGAATTGCATGATTTAATTGCAAATTAGATATTGGCTTATGTGCTTACGGTACTAATTTATTTTTCATTGTTAACAGAGAAAATGAAATACATGAGATTTGGGTAAAAACGATAATGGGTGTTCATTTGCTTTATGTGTTTCAAAAAAGTGGATGCATGTTGTATAATAAGATAATGGGTGTGTGTTCGATTGTTTTGTTTGTTTTGGTTTAGAATCGCATTACTTGAAAATATATATTTATTTGTTTTCTTATGGTCAAAATAAAAAAGGTAAGAAGATGGCAAGATTATTAGGCAGAAAGGTATACAAAAAAAGGGCCAAGTAGGGAGATTAAGTTTGAAGTAGGGCATGAATTTAGGAATATAGACTAGTTCAGGGCTAAAATTAAAAAATATGTGTTAAAGAGGTTTTTAAGTTAAAGAAGAAAAAGAATGAGAAAAAGAGGTTCATAGGTATGTGCAAACATATGGGTTGGCTAGGGAAAATTTATGCGGCTCAATATAAACATGGCCTAACATTTGTAATCAAAAAGCTAAGTGATGAGCATATTTGTTTTGACGTTACCAAGAATAGAGATGCATTTGGTTAGAGGATTACAGAAAAATTCCAAGAACAGCTTAATCATCATCTAGGCATGAGTATTGCTGCCATGAAAGAAAAAATTATACACAAATATGGAGTGCATGTCAACAAAAGGAAGCTTTATAAGGTAAAAATAAAAGCTTTTATTTAGAACCAGTAGAGATTTTACATAAAACTTATGCCAAATTGCCTTAATATGCCAAGATGTTAACTAAGAGAAATCCTGGAGTACTTGTAAAGCTACATACAACTCATATTGGTGTTGATGTTCAGTTTAGAAGGGTCATAATTAGTTTCCCAGCACTGAGGTCAGGTTTTATGAATGGATGCAGAAGATTCATAGACTTGGATGGCTGTTATTTGAAGAGACCCCATGGAGGAGTTCTTTTGTCAACTGTATCTTTAAATGCCAATAAGAGGGTATTTTTAATTGCATACTTTATATGTGAGAATGAGAACCTAGAAACTTGGGCATAGATTTTAGAGTTGATAAGTGATTATCTAGGCATCGAAAATAAGAAGGTAGCCATATTCATGACAGATAAAAAAAAAAGGTGTAATTGGAGCATTAGAACAACATTCGGCTAATGCAAACATTAGGCATTATGCTACACACATTTTTACAAATATGAGATCTCAGTGGCTTGAGATAATTCTGAAAGACCTATTTTGGGGTATTGCCAATCAACTACTAAGACAGAATACAATATGTACATGGATTAGGTCAAATTTGAGAAGAAAGAAGCATATAATTGGTTGATAAAAATTCCCTCATTATACTGGTATAAGCATGCGTTTGAATGGGATTTGAATTGTGAACATGTGATTAACAACATGATTGAGTCATGGAATGGGTGGTTGAGTGAGCATAAACCAAAACTAGTTTTGTCACTCTTGGAGTTCATTAGAAGGAAAGTGATAAAGAGAATGCATGAAAGACTAAATATGGTAAGAA
This sequence comes from Azadirachta indica, assembly GCA_022749755.1. Classification (NCBI taxonomy): domain Eukaryota; kingdom Viridiplantae; phylum Streptophyta; class Magnoliopsida; order Sapindales; family Meliaceae; genus Azadirachta; species Azadirachta indica. The sequence goes on from CM040447.1 coordinate 3,679,197, forward strand.
ATTGGAAGACTAATTTACCACCTTACATATATAGGAAAATTGAAGCTACTGTAAAGGCTGGAAGACATTGTAGGATTGTATGTGAAAATGATCATGAGTTTCAGGTGCTACAAAAGGGGAACAAAGTCTTTGTTGATTTAAAGAAAAAAAATTTGTGATTGTGGGCTTACCAAGTCAGTGGAGTTCTATGCCATCATGTATTGCAATGTATTTTCTGCATAGGACATGAACCAATTGACTATATAGATGACAAGCTAAAAAGACCTGCATATATAGCCATATACAGTGAGGTGATCAGACCATTGGCAAATCAAATTTCTTGGCTAAATGATGATGATCTGAAAATTCAGCCTCCTGAAATTAGATTAAAACTTGGGAGACCAAAACTATAAAGGAAAAGAGAAGCAGGTGATGGTCAAAACAAATAGCCTACAAGCAAATGTGGGTTGTGCAAGCAATTTTACCATAATAAGAGGTCTTGCCCAACTATTCTAGGCAACAACAGAAGGCCAGCATGAGTAGTATGCATTCTCTTAGCTTATATCTGTATTATTTCATTAATTTATGTTAATTAAATCTCTTTATTTATATCACCTCTTAACTTAATGTAGATCAGGACAAGAATGGTAGGTGTAGGTGTATCTAGAGAAGAACCAACAGGAGAAGGTTTTAGTTCTTCTAGAGGAGGTCCAATTACTACTTCAGCTTTACTAAGGCGAATGAGCTGAATGGGCCAAGGTCCTTCAAGGGTGTGTACTTATTATAAAGCTTATATTGATATGTAATGTGCATTTACATGTGCATAGGACAAACCCATTTATAATTGTTATCTTGTTTGATGTAGTCAAGGAGAAAGGATCATGATGAAATGAGAGGACCATTTACATCAGGGTCAACAACTTATAATCAGGTGTACATTCATTATACAGACAATAACTTATAAAATGCATTATGCATCATTAAAATTTTTCTTGTAATTTTTTCTCTTCATTACGTAGACAACAACAAGGAACAATATAGAAGCTTAAAATGTTGCTACCCAACCTTAGTCAGTTTTTAAAATGTTTACATGTGCACTAACTTTGTGAATATTTTGATGGTTTCAATTGTTTGGTTAAAATATGTTATTTTTTGAATTGCTGGTACAAATTATATGGTAAAGTCTTATTTTTGAAGTGTATACATGGACAGTAATTAAAGTTTTTTAGGTTTATTGTGTTGCGATGAATTAATTGTGAAATGCGAAGAATTTTTTTAATGTGAATGTGAAGAATATTTCAACCTTGCATACTATATTATATTTGAATTACAAGTATTTTATTTTTTTAAAGTGATTAGTACAACTAATATGAGAATGATCAACACCGTGTTCCTAATGAAAGTAATATCATCTTTAATCTTCTTCAATTTGTCTTTTTCTGCCTTGCATTTGCTTTCCATGTCTGATTCTTGAAAGTCATTACATTTGGACACTTCTTCTTCCATTAACATGCTCCAATTATCTTTCAAGTTCTTCTCATCAGCAAGCATGTGTAGGTTTATATCATCAGCACCAAGATTTCACCAACTAAACTATGGATACTTACCTGTTTTGAATGTATAAAATAACTTGTTTGCATTGTTTGAAGTTTCTAAAATCTTTATGGCTACTCTTTTATTGCATAGATAGAGTTTGTTCTTGAATTTGATTACCTCTCTATTCAGCTCAGGTTAATTAAGTGAGGAAGATCAACTCATTTTACCTAAATAAGTCTCCAATTCCAATTCATCTAGCTTATAAATTGGCAACATTCAACGGTAAATAAAAAAAAAAAAAGAAGGCTCATTACCAACAATTATATTTGGCTTGATTACAAATTTGCCCTTATTACTCTATGCACTTAGTCATTGTTTTAAAGGCATATATGTTATTTTACTGATTGTAATTTGTGTCATTCTGTCATCATAAACTGCTATTTTATTGAAGGACAAAATAGATATTTCAATTATTTTATCCATTTTTTGCCTTACGATAACAAAAAAAGTTGATAGAAAGAGTGTGTTTAATAATTATTATCAAAGTGGGAATACAAATTTTAATTATACAAATAAGTAGGGGTTCATCTATCATTCACCCATAAATATAATTAGAGAAATTATACTTACCTACATTAAATGAGGAAAGTTAACTTGTCAAAAGGAACAACCATAATTGTTGAATCCAAGGAATAATGAAAAATGACTAGATTTTTTTTGGCTGTGATTGTTAGCATTTTAAGGGTGCTAATTGCCACGTGTCGATAATTCAAAAGTGAAATCCCCAAAAGCGCAAGAGCACAAGAGTGCGCTCCTCGCAGAACAAGAGAGATCAATTTCCGGACTCACCTACCATCTCGACAAAGAGCATACATTCACGGATGAACAGTACCAGAGTGAATAGTAGACCGCGAGTGGAATTGGAATTTTGTGAGGCATTCGAGGGTGAGCGGAGCAAAACAAGAGCGTGCTTGACTTCCTACTATAGCGACTGACGCTCAGCATGTCAGCAATCCTTGAAAGCAACCACCTCAAGCATCATTTGGGCTAAACAAATCGAGGATAAGGGAGAAGCAAGCTGGATAGCATGAAGCAGTTTAGTAATCAAGCTTAGTTTCTTTAGAATTGTGATCCAATAGACTCAAATTGGAAATAATGGTGATAAGTAAGATATTTGTTTATTTTATGTAAATTTATGTACATAGATTTATCTTGGCATTGAAAATGTTTATGTAAATTAAATCATAACTATCCATTTGTAAATATATATTGTATAGTGTTGTTTAATGAAAGAAAAACCTATTTTCTCTTTCAATTGTGTTGTTATGTTTTCTTCTTCCTTTTTCATATTTACTGTCAATTTGAGCATTAAATTAACACATCTTAAGCCCACATCTTGCACCCACTTGAACACAAATTAATTTTAGGTAAATTAAGTTTTATCTGGATAGTATACAGTAACTTATCTAAGTGTAGCAAGTAGTCAGAATTTAACTTCAATTTTCAATGCGTGATATAATGCAGTGCTAATTAGCACCTTTTGAAGTACTAAATGATATGATACATAAATTTTGATAAAACTTTTATTGAAAAAAAATTTAACATTTCGTTTACTCAGTTCACAGTAAAGTCACTCTCCAGTTTTGTCTCACTGTCCTATTAGTTGTAAGAGAAGACGTCCCAAAAGTGAGTAAAGTCTCGAACTCTTGTTTCTCTTTCTCTCTCTATTTTCCTTCTCTCAGCGTTTTCGTTGAGCTCAAAATCTCTCATCAGGAGCACAAATCACTGTTTACAAGTTTGAGATCAGTTTAATTTCATAAGTACAAGGTAAGATCTCATTTTCTTCCACTGGTCTTGCTTCTTTCACTTAACTTACTTTTTGGGGTTTGTAAAAATCTGATTTTGTTTTCGAGGGTTATTCCAGATCTGTTAGACAAGGATCCCTGTTCAAGTTTTGATGTTTTGAGTTACTTATGCTTTGTTTGTAGAGCTGGTTGTTCTAATAAGTCGTCGTATTCTTTGTTTTGGTTTAAATTTTGCCATAATTTATAATGTCGATTTTACTATATTATCGATCTCTTCATGATAATTTTGAGTCAATAATGAATTGGTCTTATATTGGTTGAACATATTTCCTTCAGAGATGAAATGAAATCAACAATTGCAGTTTAGCTAAGATGCTTATTTTGCATAATAGTATTTACTCCTTAATTAAAAATAGTTGTCTGATTTTTTTTCTTTTAATTTCTGCTTGTGGTTTGTGCTTTTTGCTGAATTTTTTACTAGGTTGATCTTAGTTTTCTGATTCATCCATTTATTTTTTAATAGATTGTCACTTTCATTTGCTAGTTTTGATGTATTTCCAGATAATTTCTCTATTTATTTTCTTTTTTTTTAAATTATTTTATTGATTTCATTGTGTGCTTAAAATAAATCAGGTTTGAATTTAGATTTTTGTTTGTGTTTCAATTTTAATAAATATGTATACGAGTTGGCAAATTAATGAGCTGTAAAACTCCTAAACTGGAATGTAGCTAGAGGTGCTTTGTTGTTTCTAAGGTTTTAGAACTTTGTTGTATATCCAAGGCGAAGAATGTTAACATCAGTAGGCATTGGGAAATCAAGAAACATGCTTATAAGAACAGAATCATAATATTGAGGGTGTTCCAACATATGGATGGGATACTTTGGTCCCTTCTGTTAATGATTTAACAGTGAGATTGTTTGTAATTTGGAAATTTGAGGATGGCTTCAGTAATTGAGAGCTCTTCTAATAGCAATTAACTTCTGGTGATATACAATAATGTGAACATAGTGCTCTGAGTGTACAGACTTGTTATCAAAGAAATAGACTTTCAGGTAGTTAGGAATGGAGACTGGAGATATTTGGCTTGGATCTGGCTGCTGTTCCTGTTGGTTTTAAATTTGTTTCTTCTTTGCTGAGATTGAAACTTTAGCTCTAGCTCATTGCTTTTCTTTTTATTGCTGCCAATAGTTAATATTACTATCAGAATTCGAAAGAGTTAAAATTTTGTATAATGTTAACAAAGTAGCATCATATTTGAATCATTTAATGTATAATAGGTTCATACTTTTAGTTTTATATTTGAAGGCTACGTAACACTAAGTCAGTGATCTCATCTGTTTTTGTATGTTTGCAGTTGTGAGCTTTCTATAATTACACATCTCAGGCTGGATCTTTGAAACAAGTGAGGGAACCATCTCCTTAAAGGTAATTCTATAATTAATGATTTACTGTTGCTTATCTGCTGTGCATCTACTGAATTGTATTGCTATGTTGCCTTCTGCTTGGCTTTCTAGATTAGATTGATTTTGTTTGCCATGGATAGTGACTTTGTTAACCAATACGGTATATATGCTCTCTCCTTCTGTTCTTCATAACTTTTTTGCAGCTTATTTTCTTAATCTCGGTTACTAAACTTTTTACTTAATAAATTTTACAGCAATGGACAGTGTCTTTCTTAACGAAGATGGTATGTTCTCTCCTGTTTGTTCATCACTTTTTCAGCTTATTTTCTTAATCTCAGTCATTAAATTCACTTAATTAATATAATTTAACAGCAATTTCAAAGTCCATTTCGCATGTTCCACCGTCTCATTACGTAGTCAAAATTGTTTCATTTTCATTGCTTACCGGGAAAGAGGTGGAGAAATATGAATCTGGGGAATTTGAAGTTGGAGGCTACAAGTGGTATAATATTAGTCTTCTAAATTGTCATCGATAAATCAAGTTCCTAATATTTTCATCTTATTGCAATTTCATGGTTACAGGAAACTTGTTATATACCCAAGTGGAAACAAGCGCAGGAATGTGAAGGACCACATCTCTCTCTACTTATCAATAGCAGACACAAATTCGCTTAGTTTCGGTTGGGAGGTTTATTTAGTTTACCGGCTCTTCTTGTTTGATCATAACCAAGACAAGTACTTGATACTTCAAGGTTGTCATGTTTTATCAATTAGTGACTATTTCTTTCTTATTAGTCAACTTGGTATTGCAATGATTTTTTTTTTCCTTATCATGTTATAGATGCAATGGGAAAGGAAAGAAGGTTTCATGGGTTGAAGCTTGATTGGGGTTTTGATCAATTTATCTCGCTTAAAGACTTCAAAGATTGTTCGAAAGGATACCTAGTTGAGGATACGTGTGTTTTTGGTGTAGAAGTCTTTGTTAAAGACAGGAACCCTAGGAAAGGAGAGTGTCTGTCAATGATACAAAATACATCAAGTTCTATGTATGAATGGCGGATCAGAAACTTTTCAAAGCTGGAAGCAGCACAAGATTCAGAAGTGTTCACTGCCGGAGATCACAAATGGTATTATATCAAACACTAAACTTGTTAATGAATTGTACAAATATAGTTAAATTTCACTTCATTACGTTAATTGTTTCAGGAGGATAAGGCTCTATCCAAGGGGAGATGAAAGTGCTAGGGGCAGGCATCTTTCTGTGTTCTTGGTTTTGGCAGATTCAAGGGTTAAAAAAATATATACAAAATACAAATTGAGCATTCTGTATCAAGCATTTGGCGTAAAGAACAAGACCTTTATTGGTAATGAATAATTCGTTATGTCTATGTAATATCAATTAGAATGGAATCTTTGTACGAAACAAAATATGATATTCTAACACAGGATGTTGGTTTCTCTTTGCAGATGAAGCTTTTGTCGGAGCATTAGGATCGGGTTGTTCCGAATTCGTTGAACTCAGTTACTTGAATGACTCTGAGAATGGGTTACTGGTGCACGATATGTGTGTGGTGGAAGTAGAGTTGACTGTGCTTGGAATTTGCAATTCAATCTAGCAAGTGCTCGTTAGAAGAAAATTGGGGCCTGAGCGTGCAGGTTTTAAATAAAATTTATCTGAAATTGGGTTGCGTTGGTTTCGAGCATTTATAAGCAAGACCCGAATCCAAATTTTTGCCAACCCTATTGCAAACAGAATGTTGATAATAGATTAAGATTTTATGGCAATGATTATGTAGTGTTACTGGATTAGTATGGGGTAAATCACATCTTGTACATTAGGGCTTTGGATTGAACAAACATTGTCAACTATGTAAAGGCATGCATCACTGGAAACTTAGCAGCAAAGGCACTGTATGATATAATGTACATACATGTATTTTTCGAGCATAAGTTTGTGTCAAATAAAGAAACATTGTCAAAGGAGAGTATTTATCAATCACAAATTATACATAAAAATAACTAAATGTTTAGGGTTGAGAAGTTAATTTCAGTGGAAAATCGAATACAAGTATGGAATGTGCAGTGAATTTCTGTCAATTAAGGTCTAGTAATCAAATTTAAAGGCCTCTTTTTTTTATTTAAGCATGAATAATTTTATTCAAATATTTAAAAATTATTTATTTTTTAATTTATATTTAAAAATTTATTAAAAATATTTAAATATAATTAAATTAAAAATTAAATATATAAATTAATTAAATATTTTATTTATCAATAATATGTTTAATATATTATTTATCATTTTATATATATATGTATTAATATTTGAATACATTAATTTTTAATTCTTTTAAGGCATATGTGTCAACATTCTAATTTTATATTTTTTTATTATTTAAAAATAAACAATTTAACATTTATATTTTAAAAAATAAAAATAACTAAAATTTGGGACTTATAAGTTGAAATTTAATTTCACTGAAAAATCAAATACTAGTATGGAATATGTAGTGAACTTCTACCAATTTAGGTTTACTAATCTAGCTAGTCTTGAATATTAGTAGCTGCTTTATAGTCTAATAATGTACATAAATTCAAATTTATTGATGCTGAATTTTGTCCCGGATAAAATTAAGAAGTATTATATTATGATTGAAAGTCAGATATTTTAATGTTTATTGGAAATGTATTTTAAAATTTTGTTTTGTCGATTTATTTTTAATAAAGTAGTTCTAATTATTCTTAATTTTTTTTTCAAAATTTTTACGACCATTTATATGTTTAATAGAAAACAATAATGGTCTATGAGGCTTTAGACAAAATTTTTGGTTAAGAAAAATTACACTATTTAATCAAAGCTATGCTTTGAACGAGTTCTCTATGCTTTTGAAAACAAATAATATTTCTAAACGATAAGAATTTCAAAAATATTTACTTCGAAAGATTCTATATATTGAACACAATTATTTTAAAATTAGTATAATATTTTTTCCAATGAAAATACTTTGCCACCGTCCTAATAAAAAATATAAAATAGTTGATAATAAACTCATGTTTATTTGGTCTTCTCATGATACCAAATTCCTAAATGGTCGGTCCAACTCATAAGCCTGTTATGTTTTATGACATGTTCTATCGTGCTGTGCTGGACTATGGAATTTTATTATTTTAATTAATAAAATATATCAAGCTATAATCAAATTTAATTTTTTATACAAATATTGTAATATATATTGTTATTTTCTTGAATTTTTTAAATATATTACTTGATTATTCGTGCTTACAGTTCTGTATGTATTCTATTCAACTTTTGCGTTTAAAATATGAGCTTTTTTTATGTTAGCTTGTGCAAGATGGCCCAGATCCATTTGTCACCCTAACAATGCTTAGGGGTAACAATTCAAATAAATGAATCGAATTTGGGTCAATATGAATCTGATTTATTTAATATTTGTTTGATAGGAATATGATTTGTTTATTATTCGTATTAATTATTTTAAATTTGAATATGATCTATTTATTTAAATATGATTTATTTAAACACGATTATTCATTTAAGACATGACTATTTATTTATTGGATTAAATATGATTATTCGTTTAAACATAATTTGTTGAACTTAATGATTATCATTGAGGTCCTTAAAATATTAAAAATAGTGTGTTTTATCAAACATAATATATATTTAATAATTAAATTCTTATTTTAGAGGTTATTTGTAATAAATAAATTTATATTACATATTTTTCTAAAATTTATTAAAATATATTATAAGATATGATTTTTTTTATGACACGATTATTTCTTTATTCGTTTAAAACACAATTATTTGTTTATTTATTTAAAATACCATTATTCGTTTAATTAATCATGTGTTAAATGAATAAAAGTGTTTTACAGGTCACACGAATACGACATAAATAATAATTGTATCAATATAAATACAACACAATTATTATTCATGTCAAGATTTTCAAATCGTCATTTATTTAATGACACTGAATTCGTATCGAATAATCCTGTTGTAACCCAAATTGCCACTTCTAATGATGTTATGCAAAACCTTTTTTCCTTTTTATCATGAATTTATCTTATAAACGTAAACAAGATAAATTAATATATTATTAATTAAATCCTCAGAATTTAGAATATCATGGTTTTCACATAATTATATAATCTTCCATATTAAATGAAAGATATAAATACCTAGCACCATGAAACTAAATGCTTTTAAAAGCCAATAATTTACATAAAAGAAAAACCTCTTTCTTGCTCTTGAAAGCGACGAAATCTATGCTTATATAAGATGAAAGGAAAATCGATTATCTCAAATTTTATATGAAACCCTTCGTTTTATAAATTTGAAAATTAATGAGTAGAAACTTTTTTTACTTTAAGATAAGTTTAATTGTTTTCATTTTCTTTAATTAAACTGATGATTTCATTTATTGTCATGTCTCGTGAGACAATATGCTTATAAATCTTATTTATCTTGATATATAATTTTCAGCTGGTTACTTTAGCCAATGTATCCATCCATCAAATTCAATATCCCTTTCAATTACGATGACAACACTATATAGTTATACGTTAATAATAAAATAATAAAGTGAATATAATTGTGTTGCATGTAACAATTATTTAAAAATAACAAATTAGTTAAAGTAAAAATTTTAGTATTTTAACTTTGTAAATATAATTTTATTGATTATTAATTTGTTTTTATTTGCAGCTGAAACAATAGCCAAACTATTTTTGATAAAGCTAGCCAGCTGTTGTGTCATGGACGTGGATAAAAGGTGACATTATTATTGAAATATCATATATATAATATGGTGTAATAACATTTTTGTCCTTCAACTTCTAAAAAATAACAAATAGAGATACAGTTTTCAAGAGTTGAACAAATTTATCCCCAACATGTATTATATATATACATAGTTAATTGAATGGTAAATCAATGTTTTCAACCTAATTAGAGATCCAAACGAAAGATTTTTGTGGTCAAGGGGCCAAGACTCATGGCAACATCGAAAAAGGGATCCACCTGATTAACTTTTTCTTGCTTTTCTCACCTCACAATCATATCCTTCCCAAACTTAAATGCGTAACCAAATTCGAAACCTATTCACTAGCAAGACCGGTTCAAAACTCATTCAAGAAAAATAACAAACTCTGGACATTTCCAATGACAAGGATGCTTGTATTTAATCGGTTTGATGGTATGAAATTGCCGAATTAGTCAATATCATAAATCGATGATAAGAATAACAAATACCATGGTAGTGGCGTATATAATCGGAACTCATGACTAGGCTTTCTTTGTCTCTTTTTCTTCGATTTTGCATTTGAATGAAATAGTAATTATAAAAGTGAAATAGAAGCACGTTTATAGTGAGATTTTAGAATACTGAATTTGTCTTAATGTGATGACTTTGAGTTTGGCAGCTAAGTCTTAATTTGACTTTCTTCAAACAGTGAAATAGAAGCCTTAACTATAACATATTATATATAGGAGTAAGATCAGCAGTTCTTTTATTTTACACAAAATCTTATATCAGTTATAAATCGTTAGATATTAATATATCTAACAGTTGAAATTACATCTGATATATGTATTAATTATAGATACATTAATTATGCATTAGTTGTATAGTCAGATGCAATCTCAACTGTTGATGTGTCTATATCAAACAGTTTACAATTGATGTAAAATTTTGTGTAAAATAAAGGGGCTATTAATTCTACCCCCATATATATATATATATATATATAATTCTTTCGTAAAGTTCTTTAAGGTGACGGCTAAGCATAAATAATACTAATTATAAATACATATTGTTGAATATATAAATTTATTCTTGCAAATTAATGTGATGGTGTTTTATTTTTATCAAATATTTTATATTTTTATGAGAGTAAGAGAAAAAATAAATTGTATATGGCAACTGTATAATCTTATTACATTAAATTATAATACCAAAAATTATCAAATTATTATAATACCAAAAATTAACCTAAATTTGGCAAATCATACTTTATAAATAGTTAGAATTCCTTGTTGCTATGTTCTAGTTAGATATCTATATTATTTGATTTTTCAAAATAAATAATTTAAAAGATAGAAACTTAAAAAATGTTTGAGTGCAAACTAACTACTAGCTATTTGGATTGCAACATGGTATAAATACATGGAACGGATTGTTCTTCATGGTTGAAGGTATGTAATTAAATCTACCTGCCTTTTCGAAGTAGTGTTGATGAAGTGGGTAAGTGGCAGCATTATAAAATATATTTATACATATATAGTACAATAAATTAATTAGCATTTATTATGGCTGCTAGGTTGATATCTTGTTCATGTTAATTTGTTTCAAAATAGTATATTCCATCGCGTTCTTTCATGAAAAGTAGTCACTTCTGGAGTCTTATTAGACTTCTTTTTTAACTAATAACTATATAAACATATATTACATGTTGATCTTGTTGATTAAAATTTGTATTTATAATTACTATTGTTTTATGGATATGTCTATCTTCAATTAACAATTTTGCCTATGTATTATATGAATCATCTAACTAACAATAAAGATTTGTTTGGTATGATTTTTTTTTTGGGTAAAGTTTATTGTAATAAAATTTTCACAAATAAGAGTTTTTATAAGCATAATTTTAATGAAAATTTATTAATTATTTGGGTGCTGTAAAAAATTTTAGTAGAAATTGTATAATTATTTGATGGACAAATTTTTAAAAAACTTTATTATAAGAAAATATGTAAAATCTTTAAAATAAAATAAAGCATCACATATCATTTAAACTTATAGAAAGATTGAAAATTTTCTAACATTAAAATCTCAAAAATTTGTGTTTCTTTTTCAATAGAAGTAAAACAATTTGTTTAATTCTTAAAAAACCCTTCTTCAATAACAAACAAATAGAAAAAAAAAATCTTTTAGCATTAAAATGTTTATTTATCGGATTAAAAAGTCATACCAAACAAATATAATTGTATAATATAAAATTATTTCTTTGTCTCTCTATCCCATTTAGTTATAAATCTATATGTTGCTAATAAATAAATTTTTTCTATTAAGTTTATAATTTTTTTAATGATTATTGGAGAAGGCTGAATAATTTAGGTTTGGTTAAAGTTAAAGCTTAGAAAATAATGGAAAGCGCATTTAAATTCTTCACAAATATTCAAGCGGAGAGGGCCCAACAAGTAGAAATTCAAAAAAGAAACTCACAGCTTTTATCCATCGATTAGATTTTCAATATAAATTAGAACTAAGATAGAACAAAAATGATAAAAAGTCTAATTTAAATAAAGTTAAGATAGGACTAGTATAAAAGGGAAAAAAAAAGGGCGGGGAAGGGTAGGTGGGGTGAGAGGACTTTTTTCATACTTAAAATAAATTTATTAGTTGATATCCACTAACTAAATTTGGTATCAACAATTATTGACATCTAAAAATTGCCATCATAATTGAGTTCCATATATAAAATTAATGTTTTAAATGTAGTTGTATGTTAAAAATTGTTAATGCCTAAAGATTGACTTTGAGCCCAAACCTGAATTGAAGGCTAAACTACATCATTTGATAAGGTAATACATAAAGAGCACAAATGGATGCAAGGTAATACGTAATTAGTGGTAGATTCTTGAACCCTAAAACTTTTTGCCTAAATTGATTTCTTGTTATTGAATTGCCCTCTTAGACTATTTATATTTCCTTTCTTTATTTTAAGGAGAATGCCCATTACCCCATTATTTTTTGAGTTAATATTCCATTACTTTCCTATATTTTCTTTAATATCCCATCACTCCCTTGAATTTTGATTTTATCCTTCAATATTTCAAATATTTTTTATTTTACTATTCTGTAAACCAAATGAACTGAAGGGTAAAATTGAAAAAAAAAATCATGAGGTGATAGGGTATTAGATAAAATATAGAGAAGTAATAGGGTATTGACTGAAAAAGCAGGTGGGTAATAGACATTCTCCCTTTATTTTATTTAGTTAGACTTAATCTTATTTAAATTGTTTCGTGTTCATATTAGGATTTTTGCTTTTATTCTAAGGTTTAGAGATAAGAAAACATTAATCTAACCTATTCTCTATGAGATTAACTTTGTTGGAATACCTATCACGCTACAAGAGAGTTTTAATTTAATTCTAAAACACTTGATTTAAGGTTACTAGAATTTTACATAATATTCTGAACTCCAAGATTCAATGACTAAATTATTGTAAGAGTGCACTCCCAAATGCAGTAATTTAGAACAAGAACTTAGTGTTTATAGATGACGAAATGAAAAATGAAAACATGGAAAGTCAAACTAGGCACTCTCTTCTTCATATTATATTCCAAATGGTTGAGAATCACTCTCTTTATTAGGTGAATAAGGCCATAAAAAATTTAATTATGATGTTCTTTATTACCATATTTAATTTTGCAAAAAATCATATGATAACTTACGTTTGTTTGAATTTAAAAGTTGAATTGAAACATATAACTTCTATAAAATTAAAATCATATTTGATGTTTTAACAACAAAATTAAAAACAAAATCAAATTTGAATTTCGCAACATTTATATGTTGAACAAATGAAATTAAATTGTCATATAACTCAATATTAACTCAAATAGAATTGTCTCGAGTTTGCTCTTTCAATGAGAGAGTTTCTTATAGCTTGATACTAGCTTAAAATACATTTTTTGTGTTTACAATCTCCTTGTATAATTATGTGTTTTGGAATACCACACTATAAATATACAAGCATCTCTCTCTCTCTCTCTCTATATATATATATATATACATATAATTTAAACTTATAAAAAGATTGAAAATTTTCTAAAATCTATATCTCAAAAATTCAGGTTTCTTTCAATACAAGTAAAACAATTTGTTCAATTCTTAAAAAAACCCTTCTTCAATAACAAACAAATAGAAAAAAAAAAATCTTTTAGCATTAAAATGGTTATTTAACAGATTAAAAAGTCATACCAAACAAATATAATATATATAATATAAAATTATTTCTTTGTCTCTCTAATCCCATTTAGTCATAAATCTGTATATTACTAATAAATAAATTTTATCTATTAAGTTTATTTGTCCATATTATAATTTTTTTAATCATTGTAGAAGGCTGAATAATTTAGGTTTGGTTTAAGTTAAAGCTTAGAAAAAAATGGACAGCTCATTTAAATTCTTCACAAATATTCGAGTGGATAGGGCCCGACAAGTAGAAATTCAAAAAAGAAACTCAACTTTTATCCATCAATTAGATTTCTAATAAAAATTAAAAATAAAATAGAACAAAAATGATAAAAAATCTAATTTAAATAAGAATAAGATAGGACTAGTATAAAAAAAAAAATGGTGGGGTGAGGAGAAGCGGGGTGAGAGGACTATTTTCATATTTAAATAAATTTATTAGTTGATATTAACTATCGAAATTCGATATCAATAATTATTTACATCTAAAAATTGCCATCATAATTGATTTCCATATATAAAATTAATGTTTTAAATGTAGCATTTATATGTTAAAATTTGTTAATATCTAAAAATTGACTTTGAGCCCAAGCTTGAATTGAAGGCTAAACTACGTTTTGATTAGATAATACATAAAGCACACAAATCAACGCAAGTTACTTTTTGAGATTTAAATTGTGAGTTGTGGTGTGGAAGGAAAAATAAGATTAAATTTGACCTAAATAAACATAATGACTTAAAAGATTTATTATGTGATTAGGTTACCGTATAAGGAACACAAAAATCTAAAAATTTTAGAGTATATCTTTTTAGGCTTAAAACTTTATTTTAATTAATTTATAATTATTAAAATAAGTATTTTAATATAAATACAAGTTTTTAAACATCTTTTATATTATGATTAAATTACATATGATTTTATTCTTAAACAAGGACTTGTCTTACAAAGATAACTTCCATTAAATGAGGATACTATGATCTAATTATGTTCCACTATAATTACACATTACGCACTATATAAAGAGGTATTATTCCACGTAGAAAACATCTTAGAATCCTTAAATCATGACCTAGGGAGAGAGAGATAGATGACTAAAATCACAAGACAGAATAAACACCTTTGTTGGTGGGAAAATTTCCTCTTAAGTTCATGTCTCTTTAACTAAAACATTGAGTCAGAAAAGGATAACATTGGTGATACCTGCACAGGATGTCTTTATCCCATAGCAAAGTTAAAAAACATATACGCAATAACATAAAGGCAAATTTAAAAAAAAAAGTTAAGTTAAGCCAATTTCATAATATGCTGATGTTTTCTTTCGACAATACCAGTCTGTTCGAGAGTTCCTGGACAAGAAATTTGGAGAGTTATGCCACTTTCTGAGTAATTTAAGAAGAACATTAATGTAAAATCACCAATGTTGGGGATTTGTACCTGACCTAACTTGGTTAAGAATTAACTCTGACTTGACCTGAACAAGAGCTTAGACCAACTGGAGCTCGTCCTTACCCGAACCTAAGCTGAACATATTCATATAAAGAGATCAGAGAAATAACCAAAGCTCAAGTTAGGAAAAATGTTGCCACCTGAGGGATAATATATAACGGATAAAAAGATGGTTAATGAGAGAAATCATGCCAATAATTGCCCATTACCCTACGTTAAAGACTCTTAAAATTTTTGTTACGACAATAGAATCAGACCACTGCCTTAAAGGATCAAATATAAGAAAGGTGAAAAGGAAGGATAGGTATTAGATTTCTAAACCCCAAAAACATAAACTCTCTAATATTCTCACTTATGATTCCTTCATTATTTCTACAAAAAAATCTTCTTTGACTTAAGCATTGAAGAGTTTTTGCTAGGAAAATTGACTTTCTCTTGATTGTTATTTGTTTTATAGATTAATAAGTACGAGGAGAAGGAATCATTATTGGATATCAAGGCTTACAAAAATCGGTATCAACAACCAATACCATCGCTTTGAGCAATCTTAATCCTTTTATCAAATCGATTTTTAATTTGATTATGAAATTTAAGAAAATAACCAAAGAAACCAAAATTTTTCCTTAAGGGAAACAACCACATATAACATGAACAATCATCAACTTGGCAATCTTTAAGTCACCCAGAGTTCGAGAGCAAGAGTTCCAAGAAGGTCATTCTCTAGAAGGGTGTTTTTTCCTTCTATCTCTATGGCTCTTTCTTTTATTTTTATTTTCATTATTTTCTTTAGTTGTTAAACTTTCCTTGTTAAGACTAGGGATGAAATCTTAATTATATCTTTCATGGTTTTATGTTAAGTTAAGACTTCTAGACTTCATTAGGTTGATTTTAATTCATATTGTGATTAAAGATTATTATTGCATATTTAAATAATATAAGACTGCTTTTAATGATTTAGATGTGTAATATATTGATTCAAGATTTCAAGACCAAACAAATCCCTTTTCTTGAATTCTTCTCATATGCATGAATTTTGATAATATGATAACAACACCAATTAATTTTATTGTTATTGCATAATTTTCTTATTTTCATAATGTCTAATGCATTCTTGGCATGATAATAATAGCCCACACTAAACGTTATTACATATTTTGGAATAGATGATTTTAAATCTCACACCATATTTCAATTCATAATCAATGAAAAACTAATGCATGTGATTAAGTTGCATGTTAAAAGAATTGTTACAATATTAAGTTGCTACAATTTTTTTTATTACAAATTTATGCAATGAAAGTGATAATTAGTGTTAGATTCTTGAACCCTAGAACTTTTTGCCTTAATTGATTTCTTGTTCTTGAATTGCCCTCTTAGACTATTTCTATTTGCTTTCTTTATTTTATTTAGTTAGACTTAATCTTATTTAGGTTGTTTTGCATTCATATTAGGATTTTTGCTTTTATTCTAAGGTTTAGAGATAAGGAAACATTAATCTAACCTATTCTCTATGAGATTGACTTTGTTGGAACATCTATCATACTACAAGCGAGTTTTAATTTAATTTTAAAACACTTGATTTAAGGTAACTAGAATTTTACATTACACTTTGAACTCCAAGATTCAATGACTAAATTATTGTAAGCGTGCACTCCCAAATATAAGAATTTAGAACAAGAACTTAGTGTTTATAGATGATGATGAAATGAAAAATGAAAACATGGAAAGTCAAACTAGGCACTCTCTTCTTCTTATTATATTCCAAGTGGTTGAGCATCCCTCTCTTTATTAGGTGAATAAGGCCATAAAAAATTTAATTATGATGTTGTTTATTACCATATTTGATTTTGCAAAAAATCATATGATAACTTACGTTTGTTTGAATTTAAAAGTTGAATTGAAACATATAACTTCCATAAAATTAAAATAATATTTGATGTTTTAACAACAAAATTAAAAAGAAATCAAATTTGAATTTCGCAACATTTATTTGTTGAACAAATGAAATTAAATTGTCATATAACTCAATATTAACTCAAATAGAAGTTTTCTGTTTCAATGAGAGATTTTCTTATAGCTTGATACTAGCTTAAAATACATTTTCTATGAGTTTACAATCTCTATGTATAATTATGTTTTTGGGAATACCACAGTATAAATATCCAAGCATATATATATATATATAACCCAACTTAATTATATATGCATATTCGGAGAGTAATTTCACTCAATTAATTTGCTCATACATAGCATCTTACATGACTTCCACTACAAGAAAAATGGCCTTTTGTGGCTAATTTTCAATTCGTCGCAAAAATGTATTTTTTGCAATTGATTTGCAATAGAACGCAATTTCGTCCCAAAAAAATGTATTATTTGCGATTGAATTCAAATGTCGCTGCAAAAAAAATGGCGCTTAATTTTATTACTAGATGACGTCATTTTGGAAAAATATTTTATTAAAAATTGAATATTATGATTTTGTTTATTATGTACCAGTCCTTAATAAATAGTACTAAAATGTTTAACGATATAAAAGTAATGTTAAAAATTAATTATTAAGATATTGAAGATAATAATATTATTTTACATGAAAATTTCACTTTTTCTTTTTTTATGTTAAAATCATTTTTACATTAAATTCATTTTTTCCCCCAAATCAAAATTATCTCCAAAATCAAATCTACTCATTGACTCCCTCTCAGCTTGCCAATGCCAGGTATGCTGTCATTAGCTTGTCAACGCCAGGTAAGCCGTCAGTTTAAGTGTTTCTTTTGTTCAAATTTTTGGAAATTCTATATGATATAATGCAAATTTGATATGAATTTGATTTAATCCTTTTAGGTTTTTAGTGTTGATCTTTAGTGTGTGTGTTTCTGAATGCATATTCAAGCTTGTGCATGTAATATGTGATTTAGTTTCACTTTTCTTTGTTAAATTCATTTTCTATTTGTGGCGGTCATATTTGACTTGTGTAAGAAAACGTGAGGATGAAGCAGTAATTTGATAGCCTCCTCTTTGACCTAAAATTTCTTCTTCTTCTAAATGGATGTGATTTGGTATGATTTGGCATGATTTGATATGATATGATATGATATGATGATTTGCATAACATGATAAATGATTTTATTATAAATATTTTTGTGGTGCATTGAAGGAAGTAGATATGGGCAAAAGTTGGAACGATCTATCAAATAGGGTTTTTGATTACCATATTAATAGAGTAGAAAAGTTTTTGGATTTTGCTTTTGCCAAAAAAGTCGATGATGCAAGGATTTACTGTTCTTGTAAGAAGTGCTATGATCGGTATTTTATTATATGCAAGGTAGGTAGGGAACATATAATAGTGAATGGTTTTTTGTCAATGTATAAAAACTGAACTAAGCATGGCGAGTGTTATTTAGTTGTTGGTGATAATATGGCAAGTCATGATTCAGTTGTTGATGATGACCTGGTTGGAATGCTATATAAGACTAGAGGTATGCTATATATGGATTTTAGTGACAATGAGAATATTTCGATGGAAACAAACCACAGTGAAGGGCTAGATCTTGAAACTATTAAGTTTTTAAAATTGCTTCAAGAGGCAGAGTTACCATTATATCCAAACTGTAAGAAGTTCACAACATTATCACTCATTGTCCGACTCTTGCATCTGAAAGTGATTTCTAGTTGGGCAGATAAACCATCCACAATGTCATTACGATTACTTAAAAAAGCTTTTCTTGATGATGTAAAATTGCCAAATTCATATTATGAGGTTAAAAAAATCACTAACGACTTAGGTTTCACATGTAAGACATGGGATGTATGTCCCAATAATTATATGTTGTTTGGAAATGAGGATAAGAAACTTGATCATTGTAGCATACGTGAGACATCTAGATATAAATATTGTGATGGTGATCTTAATGATGCTCAAGGTAGAAAGATACCGACCAAACAAGTTAGGTATTTTCCAATTATTGCAAGATTGCAAGGATTGTTTATGTCATAAAAAATAGCTTCATTGATGAAATGGCATGCAGAGGGGCATGGTAATGATGGTGTATTAAGGCATCCTGCTGATTCTTTTATTTGGAAGATATTTGATGAAAAAAATAATTATTTTACTAGTGATAGTCGGAATATAAGGCTTGGTTTAGCAGTAGATAGTTTTAACCCATTTAAAAGTATGTCAGTATCGCATAGTACATGGCCTGTTGTATTGACGCCTTATAATGTCACCATGGATGTGGATGAAACAACCTTTCTTCATTTTATCAATGCTTATAAATGGTCTTAAAGACCCAAGTAATAAGATTGACGTGTTTTTACAACTTTTGATTGATGATTTGAAAGAATTGTGGTATGAAGGTGTACTTACTTATGAGGCATCAATTAATCAAATGTTCAAACTACATGCAACATTGCTTTGTACTATTAGTAATTTTCTTGGATATGGTAATTTGTCAGGTTGGTGTACCAAAGGTGAGAAAGCATGTTCTTGTTGCAATAAGAACACTAGATCTCATTGGTTGTTGCATGGGAAGAAGTTTTGCTATATGGCTCACAAGAATGGGGTCATGCACCACCCAAATTTTTTGGAGCTGACGTGAGAAAACAAGTAAATGACATAATTAATGAGTACATAAAGGAAGATCTTCTAAAGATAAAGAGGGTTAAGATTGGCGATGGAAGTGATGGAACTAATTGGAAGAAAAAGAGCATCCTTTTTGAACTACTATATTGGGAGCATAATTTAATTCGTCATAATCTGATGGGTTATTGTAAGTTTGATGAGTTTTAGGTTTACTTTGATTTTCAATTTTATATCAACAACAATATTGATGCTATGAAATAAGAATGATATCTAATAAATATATATTCTAATTGGGAAATTTGTTTTTGTCCATGTTTGATCATTATAATGGTTGGTTATACAGCCGTGGTGGGTTCTTTAATACTGTTTTGCTCTATTTTTGTCCTTTTAAAACTCTGATTTTACTTCTTTTTGTTAATGGTTTTTCTATAGCTTACATTTTGTTTAGAGATGTGATCATTGTCAACGATCTTAAAGTTAATGTTTCAAAATATTTTTATGCTCTTTGAGTTTATATATTACCCAGTGGAAAGGTTAATGTATATGCAGGAGTCATTCAATTTTATAAGGAATGCTAAGCTAAGCTAATCATCCATTTTTCCTTTTAATATATGTATCTTTTGTTTTAATTACACAGAGTTAATTCAATGAACGCCTTTCTGAGATATCAAATGATGAGCAAAGTGATTCAGTACAAAAGAAGATATCTAGTGATGTGATGGGTCTTGATGCACATGGGCATGAACGTATGAAAAAGAGCTCTTTAAAAAGTAGTAATGTTAACAAGAGTGTTTTACGTAATGAAATACATTTGGAAATTCATAAAGACATGGGTCTTGATGAAGTTTATGCAAAGCTTCAATCGATTCGAACCCACTTTCAATCATGTAAATGTGGGTGTGAAATAAATATGGTTAGAAATGAACAGGTACAAATATTTTAATTTGTTTATTTTATTATAGAAGCTCTTATAATTTTACTTCAAATTTATGATAGCTTCTATTTTGTGGTTAATAGGTTGGAGATACTTCTAGTGCACACCATGAGCATCGTATGGCTTTCAATGTAGACGCTTAAGTTGATTCACCATCACAAGAGAACCATCCATGACATGTTAAGGTTTGTTATATGATGAAATTAATTAATTATGGTTTTTTACTTATGTTGGCAATTAAGTGTTCTCCATTGGGAATACAGTACTTTCATGTCTATTATGGTGCTTAAATTCATTCAATTGGATTAATCTTAAACTTTACAACTCAATATATGCTATTGGTTTAACATGTCATATTATTTTGGGTTGTCTCTTCAACCAACTACTTACTAGTTATATAAATAAATATATGTAAGTGTAACTCAGGTGTGAAAAGGTGCTTCTTTTTTGATCATTTCATTTACTTATGCTAATTTCTTTTATGCTCATTAGAATATGTCCAAATTTCCTCCAATTGCGTTGTGTGATCCAAAAACTTTATTAATCGAAGTGGAGAATCTATACACAGAGAATGTATGGCCCAACATTAACATTGTAGAGCAGTTTAGAATATTTTAGAATTTTTTGTGATTTTGTGTTGGTGGCTTGTTGGTTGTGCTAAAATTAGTTGACTTGCCAATTTTAGGAATATTAATGGTAAACTTAGTTTAAATTTTTCTCTAAATATTTTCTAGTAGTGACTGCCAGTAATTAATAGATTAAATTTTTTGTTCATTATAGCTTTTTTACAAATTGTTTTGTATAAAATGAAAATTCCAGTCATACTTTTCAAATTTTTAATGCTATGCAATGCTTTGCAATATTTAATTTAACCAATTAAATTGTTTGAAATTGGTGCAGGTACTTTGTTCACATTTAATATTCAAATTAATTTGATGAGATCAATATTTAAGTTCATAAAAATATTATAAATAGTTAATATTTTTTGCGATTAAATATTTGGCAACAGAAGGTGGCAATAAGGAAATTTTCTTTTTTCAAAGTAATTGTGGCTATTACCAATCGGTTACAAAATAGTTGCAAATACTTCTTGCGAAATTGGCTACAAATACTTTTTGCGGCAATCAAAATCAGTAGCAAATAACAAAAAATTTTTGCGATGCGACTTATTGTAGCCAATGGAAATTTGCCACAAATGATTGAAATTTGGCGGTAAAAACTGATTTGCGGCTCAATTTATTTTATTTATGGCTGAAGTTTTCAACCTCAAAAAACACATTTTTTTTTTGTAGTGAGCTGGCTAGTAGACACGTTTAAAAAAAAAAATCCAACAACAAAATAAAAAAATAATTATAAGAATATTATTTAATTTATTCGGTCCAGCAGCTGGCTGTAGCGTACAATTTATTCAATACAGAAATCGAATTAAAAGTTTTGAAACCAAATCAAGCAAGCATGCCTAAGTAATTAATTATTGTTACAGGATCACAGGATCCTTGAGCACAGAAGCAATTTTATCTTTCATTAAATAATTATTGAGGTAACGCTCGCCGTCTTTGTAAATATAATCACAAGCACGTACAAGATTAAGAATTGATTCAAGCAGAGGAAACGGGACAGCCCTTGGATTGTTAGTATTCTTCATCAGAATTAATTCTTCGTTCATATCTTTCCAAGCATTTGCAACTTCTTGCTTCAACATTTTGACTGCTGCTTCTTCGGATACACTGTACTGCTTCATGCAGCATTCCACTGCTGAGGCTACATGTCCTCTCTTTTGCTCAAACTACATATATATGCATGTATAACATGTATTTATATATATAAGCATCGTTTATGAATTAATTAATAAGTTTTGTTAATTCATCAGAAGGAAGGTGCAATATGTGTGTATATATATATATATATACCTCATGACCGGCGACATCATTCATGAATCTGCAGATAAGTGATGCTGCTGTTAAAATCTTAGGGTTTGCGAAAATCAATTTAAACGTATCCTCGGTTGCCAAATCACCCATGCCAAGAAAGCAAATTGTTAAATTCAATACACAACCGATGCTTGTCAATGCAACAGACATATATTCCTCCATTGTTGGAGTAATACAACCTCCATTCAACCACTTGGCTTGCTCAAAATACATCTCTATTAATTCTTGCATCTGGTCATCATCATCAACATTTAACATCCAATTAAAAAACTTTGATTCATATATACGTGTGTGTCTGTGTGTATATATATATATATATATATGTATGTATGTATATTATATCACCCTAGTTAATTAGGAAAGAAAGCCTGCAGCTGGAAATTAAATTAAATAACTAATGGTCTATACACACCTTCTCTTTTGCATAGGGTATGCAGTGTGATCTTTCTTCCTTGCCTAACTCTTCTTCAATATCATTGTAAATATCTAAGAGTGTCCTATAAATTATTTTCATGTATTTTGGAAGTGTATCTATAACACCAAGGTCCCATCTGAAAAATTGAATAAAATAAAGAATAATTAATACCATGCAATATATGTATATATATTATTCACTAATTTTTAGTGATTTATTTATTATCAAAAAGGGGATCATGTGTTAACTAAGTAATTCTCCATTTCTCAACAATTTCTTAGATGCAACATGTAATTTCAAGAATTA